>OZ038486.1:67273431-67300931 GCA_964036315.1 Acanthosepion esculentum
AAATTATAAAAAATTACAAATTTAAACACTTGTAACGCATTAAACATGATGAACAGAAATAAAAGTGAGTTTTTTTTAAAGTCCGATTTAATTCGAATAGATAGTTAATTGTCGGACACTCTTTACTGAAGTGAATGCAGGGCAGTTTCCTCACAGATGAAGAGAAGACTTGAGGAAATAAATTGGTTTGGATTGTTTTGTTTTACGGCATATCAACCTCAATGGGCTATTTAATGGCGACAAGATTTTTATTGCTGGTAATAAGTTCTTTTCAAAAATGTATTGCTTGCAATATATATATATATATTTTCAAAAATGTATTTCTGGTAATAATTCTTTCAAAAATGTTTTGCTGGAAATTTTTCTTCAAAGATGTATTGCTGGCATATATATATATATAACTTTTCAAACATGTATTGATGGTAATAATTTTTTTTCACCAATGTATTGCTGGGAATTTAAAAAAATATATAGCTGATGTTAAAACTTATTTTTACGCTTTCATAATGTTTTGACCCCGGTTTGTGGGTTTAACAACTTGCCCATAGCTGGCACCCTAACAGGTGCTACCCCCCGGGTCAGGGTGGACATGGAAAGACCAGCAATTAAGAGGTGGTTCCACGCTCCTCAAAACCTCATGATCAGAGGCCTTGCTGTCGGATGTAGTTTATCGTCTTACCCAGGACGAATGATGTAGTATATCGTCATACCCAGGACGGAAGGAAATAGAAATGTACTACTAAAGAAGGATGCTAAGGATACCAAGTGCGTAAAATGTGAGCGTCAAGGAAGTCTTAAGGAAAAGGGAAACAAAAAGAACACTTCTAAAGAAAAGAGACAGTTAAAAACTCTGGAGGACATAATGTGGAAATAGGACTTGGCGAATATGACACTCACGTGACAACAGATGCAGAGGGACACAGCGAGTAACATACCTAACAACCTTGTGCATATAAGATTGCATTTATAACGCATTCGCTAATGCACAACAGTCGAATCAGAATCGATGTGACATAGATGCTTAACCCATTTTTATGCGCATTTTTGGCCCAGACAGTTGTCTTGGGAGTTTATTTATTCCTTATGTTTAATTTCAGTAGTTACCATTGTCGTTTTTATAGAAGCTAGAACATTAAATATATATGTGGATAAAACAACAAAAAATAATATTGATTAGAAATAATAAAAATACTTTTCAAAATAGTCATTATTTTTCTACTCGTGAAATGTAAAATTACGACAGAAAGTATCTTCTTACGGCTAATAAATACTTTAAAGTCTAAGTGTTGTAAAATATACCTCTGCAAATGTAATGTATGTAAGCAATTCAATGTAAATACAAGGAATAACGTGTAGTGAGTTTAATTTTAACAGATCCACATATGGGGATCATGGCAGACGGTTAAAAATTCTGAAAGTTACAAAAAACTGCCATGTCTTTTTCCAGGACGATGGCGATCACGGTTCTCCAGAGTTTTCTCGTTTTTAATGTCTGCGAATTGCTTGATTTATTAGGAGAAATAGTGCCGTTTAAACGGTATTGAATTCAAACGTTTCTGTCGATCTTTTACCCAGAGATATCGATGGGTAAAAGAGATGGGTTCATGCCTTTCAGAATGGGCATTTGTGCGAAAGTAAACACAACAGAATAGGACGTATCTTGAACTCGGTTCGTTTTTATAGACAAGAATTCCGTTTCAAGTTCGTCCTGCGTTTGCGAAAACTACAAACAAATCGCATGGCCAAACCGCGAAGTAGAGTCTTTGTCAAAGTATTTTTTCCAAACAAATCAGAGGATTTCAACACGTGTCAAAATTCAAGATACATAAAAGTTCGTCGTTTGAAGGAGAGATGCAAGTGTCGTTATATCCAGTAGAACATTTATATTTGTAAGGTGTGCTTTAATTGGCTATATCCATATGACATTTTTTGACGATCCGTTCTATTTTTGCACCCTCTGAAGTTTTATTCCAAGGATTTTCTCACTGATGTTTCTTTAAGCAGTCTTATTAAACTCCCTAGAAAGTTGAAACATTTGCTTGATGACTTTAGCTCAAAGACACGCATTTTGTCTTATAGTATCGTGTCTTCATAGATTCCCAAGTTGGCATCTACGCGGACGACACTACAATTTACTCCCGCCTCAAAAACAAATCTAGTGTTGCTGACAAAACTAACCTGGCCGTTCGTCTCGAAAAGGGCCTCCAATCGGTTGTGAACTGGGGCAGGAATTGGATGGTTAACTTTAACGCCTCAAAAACAAAACTGCTGTCTATTAATCACCACAGAGATCCTTCCCTGCCTCCCATTAGAGTGTCTGACGCTCAACTTCTCGAGAGCACCTCTCTGCGGTTGCTCGGTCTCACGTTGACTGCTGACCTGAGATGGAACAAATACATTGAGTCAATTGCTTCATCCACCGCAAGGAAAGTTGGCTCCCTGTGCCGCGCCAGGAAATTTTGCTCCCCGGAATCGATCCTTCAAATCTACAAATCAACCATTCGCCCTTGCATGGAGTATTTCTGACATATATGGTCTGGAGCCCCTTCTATTTGCCTCGGAGTTCTTGATAAGATCCAGAGACGGATATGCAATGTAATTGGCCCTGATCTGGCATCTCGTCTCCAGTCGCTCTCTCACAGACGCGTCGTCGCGCCACTCTGTCTTTTTTACAAATACTTTCATGGTAATTGCTCCGATGAGCTGCTTTCGCTGGTTCCCAGACTTCATGAATTCAAGCATCCTACGAGGCTGGCACCCTTTCACTGTTGAAACTGTTAAATGTAGCCGTCTCTTCTACTCCAATAACTTCATATCACGTACCTCGCGCCTGCGGAACTCCCTTCCCTATTCCTGTTCCTCTGATAGCTATAATCTCCAACTATTCAAATGTAATCTCAATCGACATATCCAGTTGCCTTGATCTATCCACTATCCTTCTCCTCATCCTTTCCTCTATCACTCCTATCTGCTCTCGCTTCAAATCTTCTGTAACCCCTTGCGAGCTAGTGGCTTCCCGCCTTGCTTGGGGTGAAATGCTTAAAAATACAATACAATATGAATTAACACATAAATATATATATCGTGATGTTTTTGTATTTGTAAAGCTCTATTATTTCCGTAGAACCTTTTTTTATCGTTTGTAACCTGCATTTTATAGATTATGCAAATGCGTTTGATAAGTACGTCACAAAGTACTGTTGAAACTGCTGGGAAATCTTTTGATATATTTGGGAAGGATATTGGAATAATCCAGAACCTATATTGGCAGAAATACGTATACGTATAAGAAATGAGTTCAGTAAATATACAAAATTAGAAAGGGGCGTGAGAGACAAGGATATGCCTATCACCGGACTTATTCAACCTATACAGTGAGTCGATTCTGAGAGAATTAGAAATCCTCTCTGGATTCATTATTGAAGCTACAATCTTAACAACATATAATATGCAAATGACACAGTGTTGATAACAAAAGCAGAAAGGAAACTGCAACAACTCCTACAGAAAGTGATAAAAAAATGTGAGAAAAAAAAAAGACAAAATATTAATTGCAACAAGACAGAATGCATGGTTGTTAGAAAAAACAAAACAAAAGCAAAACAGCCCAACATGTAGCTTACGAATTGGAGATAACAAAATCAAACAAGTACAAACATTTGAATATCTGGAAAGTGTTTTAACAGAGAACGGAAAGTGTGACGCTGAAACCCGAAAGCGCATTGGGATAAAGAAAGATGCCTTCCAAAAGCTAAGCAAAATCTCGAGAAACAGAAAAATTCGTTAGAAACAACGAAAATGTTACTGTATTGTTATTTAATATCAGTTCTCCTATATGGCAATGAATACTTGGCAAGCCCCTCAAAGAAAAAAAAAGAAGATATTTGAAGGAACAGAAATGTGCTTCTACAGAGGGATGCTGAGAATACCATGGTCCGAACATGTGAGCACGGTGAAGTTTTAGATAATACGGAGACAAAAAGAAAACTTATACTTAACGGCAGGAAGAAACAGTTGAAATTTCTAAGGCACATAATGAGGAAAGAGGGTCTAGAAAATTTGATACTCACAGGACAAAATAAAGCAAGAGGGATATAGGAAAACAACCCATAACCTAGCTAGCGAGATTGAGTGAATGGATGGAGAGATAACAAAAATAGGAAATTTATTAAGAGCTACAAAATAGAGGAAATTGTGGAGAACCATGATCGCCAACGTCCTGAAGGGACACGGCACACTGAAGAAGAAGATTGTTGCCTCGTCTGTTAAAATTCTTGATAGGATAAAAATAAATGGAAACACAAACGCATTTTTCTGACAATCCAATATACTGTTTTATGTTGCACGAATTAGGAAGTTAATTCTAAGTATTTTTTCTAGAAAGCATCGATATCTTCTTCATCTGTACAAGGTAAATTCTAGAATCCTGATCTCTACAGAAACACAATTTGAAACATAATTAGAAAAATGTTTAATTTGAAAATCGTTCCATATTTCTGAAAAGTTCGGTTTCAATGACGCTGAAGCTAAAAAATATAAAGATGCGCTTTTTGGAGTGAAGTCTGAACAGGTAGCTTGTCTCCCTGACTGATAACAGCGTAGTGAGTTCGATCTGTACAGGATGCCCCACAATTGCACCAGATTGTGTGTTGTGGATTCCGAGATGAATCCGATATCAATGAATAACAAACGCCAAATGGATAAGGAAAATGAATGTATTAACGTAATAATACAAACTGCTAATACGGGTTAGTAGAGCCAGGTATGCGGGTTAGTAGCAATAATATATATACAGTATTGGTATTGAAGTATCGCGGTATGACTCCTTACTGAGTCTAGGTGCTCGTGACGGTGACTCTTGTGCTACCCTCCTCTAATATTACTCTCATACATACTCCGGGCATTCACTGGTAGTAGTATATGTATACCTCCGGCGAGTACATCTGTGTGAAAAGGGGAGACCCCTTAATCACTGTGCTAAGTAAGTATTTAAAAGAAAACGTGGATTAAAGGGAGACAAATACTGTTTTCCTTAAACCAATTCTCGGGATAAAACGTTGTGGTTTGGAGGTAAAGACCGATTTCATACTCTTCTGTCGTTTCTCCTTTTATTGATGAGAAACTGGAAAACTCTTTCGTCTTCTGTCTTGCTTAGAAGGAAAATAAATAAATAAATAAATAAAGAGAATAAGAAAGAAATGTTTGATGATGTATGTGGCCAGAGTTGGTTAGATGTTTAAAATAAGGTGAAACGCATCGATCTAATTTTGGAGACTTCAAGAAAAGAAGAGATGAGTCTGTTATTTTTACTTTTTTTGCTTTCTTTTATTATTATTATTATTTTTGTTTTGTTATTGGTTCCCTCCCACCTCGAGGATAAATGAGATGTCGTCACGAGTCGATCACAGAACGTTCATCTTGATTTAGTGGGCGGGGAAGAGCTTGTTGTCTATTAACTCTTCCTTTTTCTACGTGATGTTTGTCATGATTATTTTCGGCAGCCATTTTTAGAATCAATCAGACATGTTGGTCTGGGGTCTCACTTATTTTGATTTACTCTTTTCACACGCAGACACATACACACAAAAGATACCCACCGAGAAACATACACACACACAGACATATATATCTATATCTATATATATATATATATATATATATATATATATATATATATATATATATATATATATATATATATATATATATATGTCTGTGTGTACTAACATTTATAAGCTGTTTACTAATTTGAGGTCAGTCCAGCATG
Source organism: Acanthosepion esculentum (assembly GCA_964036315.1). NCBI lineage: Eukaryota > Metazoa > Mollusca > Cephalopoda > Sepiida > Sepiidae > Acanthosepion > Acanthosepion esculentum. The sequence continues at coordinate 67,279,199 of OZ038486.1, forward strand.
GGCACAGATATATATATTCATATTCAAATATTAGGTGTATTCTAGTAGTTGAATCAGTATTAAAAATTTCAACCTAACAATAATTATTGCAAAATGGCGTCAAATTACATACTTTTGAAGAGACTCTCTCTCCCCCCTCTCTCTCCCCCCCCTCTCTCTCTGTTTATCTACGTACTTATAAAAAAGTGTCTGCTGAAAAGTTCTCCGAACAAGAATCCCTTCCGTCATAAAAATTCGCCTTTTTGGCGAGACTCTCTTCGATGTTGAAATTCATTATGTTGGAAAATAGACTGGCAAAATTTTAGCCTGCTAATGAGTAGTTTAAGACCAGGTATATATATATATATATATATATATATATATATATATATATATATATATATATATATATATTAAGACCTGTCTCATTAAATAATTTAGAGTAAGTTACCCTATTGATGCATATTAATTTATTCCGAATGCTTTCGACATAAGCAAAATGTCATCATCAGTTAAATACGTTGTGTTTATCTGAAAATTAATTTTTTTTATTTGTGAAGTCTAAAAACGCTAAACAATTTTTAGACTTTATGATGCAAGGATACTCGTGCAGTAACGTCAAGAGAGGTAACTAAATTATTAATGAAAAACATCCTGCCAAAATATACGCAATCTCTCTCTCTCTCTGTATATATATATATATATATATATATATATATATATATATATATATATATATATATATATATACCCAAGTTTAGGATTGGTATATACGGAATGAAATCCAATAACCAACAATCAATATTCTTTAAAGAGTGCTCAATACAGAGTAGAGCAGATATAATTATTTATTTGAATATTACAACATAAATATGTTATAAAATCACGACAAAAGTAGCCATTTTGTTTCAACACTTCTTGTGTCTTGTCAAGTGATAATATAGAGTATAGAATAAATGGTTTTAAAAGTTTCAAATTAATCAACGATCCTTAGCTAAGAGTAAACGCTGTTACGTAAGCCAGAGTGGCCAATCAAAAAACAAGTATAGGATGATTCGAAAAATTTGACAACTAAGCAAGGCTATCTAGATATTAAAAGATTTATAAAATTTGAAATTAAAATTAAAAGTAAAAAATTAAAATTACCTATTTAGAAATCTAAATCAGATCTCTATTAAGTTTTAAATTGTAGAATTACTAAGGAGAAAAAATAAATAAATAAATAAATAAATAAATAAATCTAAAAATAAAAATAAAAGATATATATGCTATTTAATTTATATTTTCATTGAAATTAAGTTGAAAGTTGTATTTAGAGTCCCAGACATAGATGTATACATTTTTCGTTACATTTCAGCATGTTAGTCGCCTCTCACGTGAAATCACTCGAACAACGGCATGCCAAACGCTCGGACGCATCTAGATATATACACACACATACAAAAAAGCAAACCACACATAGGCAAATGCACTACACCTACACACACACATCGATACACACAGGCACACACATCTACATTCAATATGATCCAGACGGTCAAATGTCGAAGCTATTCGTGGCTTAATATGTTATTAAACGAATTTAAACTTGAAAAATTTAAACAAATAACCATATATAAATATACATATATATATATATATATACATATATATATACATATATATATATATATATATACATATATATATACATATATATAACTTTTAATATATTTTATCATAATGTTGTTGGAATATTATTAGAATATAAGTTGGTCTATGTATGCTTATTTCTTTTTCCTTTTTTATGCATGTGTCTATATGTTTATGTATATATGTATATGTGTTTGTATATGTATGTGTGTGTGCGTATATGTGTATGTGTGTGTATGTATATGTGTATGTGTGTTTATATATGTATATATATATATATATATATATATATGTATATGTATATATGCGTATATATATTTGTGAATATGTATGTATGTATGTATATGTATGTCTGTAGATATATATGTGTATATATCTATGTGTAGTTGCGTATGTATGTGTGTATATATATGTACTAGCGGATGTGTATATGCATTTTTATACTCATGTCGTTTTAATTTACGTTTGTTTAATTTTTCATGTATACACTTGTATTTGTAAATGTCTATATATATATTTAGTGTATATACATATATGCATGCGTGCTTATGTATGTACATCTAGATGTGTATGTATGTATGTATGTGTGTGCTTGTATATGGTTGCATCTTTATATGTATTTCTTCACTTGCCTTATTTACTTTTCTGCGTCGACGTATGGGTCAATATATTTATATGTGCTTATCTATGTGTATGTTTATGTACGTAGGTCTGTGTATGCGTACCTATTATCCTTATATGTGTCTATGCGGGTGCATGTATTAATTTATATGCGGATGTGCGAGTGTTCAATTATATGTGGAGGTGGTTATTTACTTTTGTCTGTAAATGTGTCGAAAACTATATGTTTTCAAAAATGTATATATGTATATATATGTGTATGTGTGTGTATGTGTATATATGTATATATGTATATATATATATATATATATATATATGTATATATATATATATATATGTATATATATATATATATATATGTATATTTATATATGGTTATTTGTTTAAATTTTTCAAGTTTAAATTCGTTTAATAACATATTAAGCCACGAATAGCTTCGACATTTGACCGTCTGGATCATATTGAATGTAGATGTGTGTGCCTGTGTGTATCGATGTGTGTGTGTAGGTGTAGTGCATTTGCCTATGTGTGGTTTGCTTTTTTGTATGTGTGTGTATATATCTAGATGCGTCCGAGCCTTTGGCATGCCGTTGTTCGAGTGATTTCACGTGAGAGGCGACTAACATGCTGAAATGTAACGAAAAATGTATACATCTATGTCTGGGACTCTAAATACAACTTTCAACTTAATTTCAATGAAAATATAAATTAAATAGCATATATATCTTTTATTTTTATTTTTAGATTTATTTATTTATTTATTTATTTATTTTTTTTTTTTTCTCCTTAGTAATTCTACAATTTAAAACTTAATAGAGATCTGATTTAGATTTCTAAATAGGTAATTTTAATTTTTTACTTTTAATTTTAATTTCAAATTTTATAAATCTTTTAATATCTAGATAGCCTTGCTTAGTTGTCAAATTTTTCGAATCATCCTATACTTGTTTTTTGATTGGCCACTCTGGCTTACGTAACAGCGTTTACTCTTAGCTAAGGATCGTTGATTAATTTGAAACTTTTAAAACCATTTATTCTATACTCTATATTATCACTTGACAAGACACAAGAAGTGTTGAAACAAAATGGCTACTTTTGTCGTGATTTTATAACATATTTATGTTGTAATATTCAAATAAATAATTATATATATATATATATATATATATATAGAGAGAGAGAGAGAGAGAGAGAAAGGTAGAGAGAGGGACGATGTAATTAGACGTCAAATAACACAAACACGCGTGCGCACGCACACACACACACACAAACACACACACACACACACACATATATATATATATATATATATATATATATATATATATATAGGAAGAGAAAAGTGGAAAGACGCATTTCGCCGACGTCACGTGTATTGGGTTCGGCTCCTTCTTGTCGGAATGAAAGCCAAAACTATGTGAAAGAAAAATACATTGAGATTTTGATGCTAAGAGGGACAATAAATAAAATTACATTATCAGATACGACAACCAGAGACCAGAAAGTGTTTGTTTCTTTTATATATATATATATATATATATATATATATATATATATATATATATATATATATATATATAGTGTGTATATATATATAGTATGTATATTTTGGCAGCATGTTTTCATTAACAGTTGTCAGCTGAACACAACAATTTTGACTTAGAAAAAAACAACACCCTGATAATTACATTGTTCCAATGTCGAAAGTACTCGGAATAAATGAATATGTATCAATTTGGTTTTTTCTCTCTTTCTTTAATGACGATACTAAGATGCTTTTCCGCAAATTCGAGAGGATCCTATTTAAAATAAATGGACAATATATATATTTAAAGACAGTTATAATATGTTTAACGTTCTTTTTATAGATACAAGTATTTAAGCAAATCTATAAAAAATCTATAAAAAATCTTGTATCTATAAAAAGAACGTTAAACATATAAATGTCTTTAAATAAATTGTCGGACTATGTCCAATTCAAGTATATATATATATATATATATATATATATATATATATATATATATATATATATATATATATATATATATATATATATAAAATCGATTACAGTTTTTAATTCAACGTATTACGTTTATTTAAATAGATGCATAGCTTTTTAAACATCATTTATTTCATCTACCGGCCTGCGCACTCAAGAAAGCTTAATAAGGAAAACGGGGGAGAGTTCACTTTCAAAGTGGGACGCACGCTCGAATCGTGACGGGGAGGGGAGGGTCCATTTTATTTATTACGATAAAAATCGGTGTCTATACTTAAAAACGAGTATTCGCCAAAAATAACACTTGATTTAATATATATATATATATATATATATATATATATATATATATCAAATACAAGTATCCGCTAGAAATAACCTTTGAGGTAATATATATATATATATATATATATATATATATATGTGTGTCAATTCCATGTTTGCAATAAATCTAGTACGGGCTGGTTTTTCCAGGAAATCAATATAAACACAATCGAGTAAATCTTTTATCTGCTGAAAAAATAGATTTGTTGCACCAACAACGTTTCCCGCTCTCTGATTAAAAAAAAATACAAACTTTGCTATGAATTCAAGTCTCAGAAGATATAGATAACATCAAAAGAAAAGAATTAAGCGTGTTAATATATGTTGCTTTAAAATCGTGTTTGATAATGTATTTAATCGACATATCGATGTGTCCTAGATAATTGCTAATCGTTAAACATAAAAAAAACCTGCCATTTATCTTCTGAGGACATCGATTTCTTTTCTTTAAATCTTTAAAATCTGCAGATTACTTTAAATTAAGGCTTATGGCCATATTACGTTGAAACACCCTTTCCTGTACGATAGCCGAAGTTAAGCAACGTTGAGCCTGGTCAGTACATTGATCGGTGATCGCTTGGAAATACCAGACTCTTGGATATACGGGAATTATAATGGATACGATCTTGGAATTGTTAATTGGAGAGCCGAGTTCCAATTCCCGTTGAGGTCGCTATATTCCCTTATGTCCCCTAATCCACCGCTTCTTCTCCCATCTAAGGGTTAATTAATAAGACTTGTATCACTAAACCATTTTTAGATAGCACACTGATAAATCCTTAAATAAAATATTAACCGATTCATGCCAAGGATCAAACATTATCTGTCCTCATCCAGAAATTCTTGAACTCTTATTCCCCACCTCAGCCATCACTTTAATATAAGCCTATACGCTGATTGACATTAACTTCAGTATTAACAAGTCATTTATTGTATGACCTTTATTATTAACAATTGAACAGATAAATTAAAGACCGATCGACTCATCTCTCGACTGATTTCATAAATAACTACAATAAAGAAATAAACGAGAATTTTGGATATTACGATAGTTTATGTGATACTTTAGGCTCCTAGGTATATATGCCGAGTTTACATTACTTTCCAATATATTTTCTCTTTCAGAAATTTATATTTCCTAAGGGCGAAATAATATAAGATATATATTTTGAAACAAATTTGCAATATTTAAATATTCTCACGTTCATAACGGATTCTATAGTACAAATTTCAAATTTGAATTTTGTTTGAAGTCTATGATTAGCGTTCATTCGAGTATAAATATAATATCTGGTAACAATTTAATAGATTTATCGGAACCGCTAACCCTGATGAGAAGTGTTTCGCGAACCTTTGAAGTCGGTGAATAGAAAAGTTGATTGAACTATTGTCGCTCTAATGAACACTTATTTGACAAAAAATTCTGCACGTTGTGAAATACGGTAAATTGTAGAAACCTTTACCTAGTTTGATAGGTGCTATTGATTGGTATTTTTATTAGTATTTGTTGTAGCATATCTACGGACGATAATGCGTATATCCTCATTCACATAAATACAGTAGTAAATACTGTATGTTGGTCTGCAGTCGGAAATTCATTTCCAGCTGTACTGGTCAAAATCTCTGCCTTCGGACAGAAAGGATCTCCACACGAAGCTATGTCGAAGTACAGAGTCTCGGGAAACAGCTACCCGACACCGTTTTATACGAGGTCTACGGGCAATTTTTGGCTTAGCGTTCGGGCTCGGATACCCCACATTAAATTCGGTCTTTGCCACATCTAACTGCGTGGGGCGGTTGGTAGCTATCCTGCAGTTGGAGATTCATTGTGGAATTCACTTGACTCACTTCCAGAAGTTGACTACTTCTTCCACGCGCCGATGGCGATTTCTTATGTTTTGTTCGTGTCTTAGGTATTATCGTTCATTACCTACCTTGGTGTGATTATTCTATTCAGTAACCTTCATTAGGTTACAACAGTATTATTATTAAATTATTTACTTCGTTAATTTTTAATCCATCAAAACACTTAGCATTGATCCGCACTGGGAAAATGCTTTGTACGAGGGTCATTCAATAAAAAAGGGGAAATTTTCGGTATAAGGACTTCTAATACAGATAGAAGCTTACTTTTTTTTATATTTTTCAACGTAGTCTCCCAGCACTGTCACACACTTTTCCCATCTGTGCACAAGCCTCCGTATTCCCTCAGCGTAAAAATCTTTGGACTGATGTCTCAGCCAGTCGCTCACAACACTTTTGATTTCATCGTAACTTTTAAACTTCGTGCCTCTCGTGAACGTTTTCAAGGGAGCAAACAAGTGAAAGTCTGAAAGGGCAGTGTTTGGGCTGTGAGGGGGATGAGGGAGCAGTTCCCAGCCAAAGCTCGTTGATTGTCTGCACCGTTTGGGCTGCTGTGTGAGGCCTTGCGTTCTCATGATGCAATATAACTCCTTCTGACTGATGACCCCTGCGTTTGTCCCAACAGATAAGCTCAAAGTCCTTGCAATGTCATCCACTGTCACCCTTCTGTCAGACTGAATGAGGTCATTGACTGATTCGATCACCTCAGGAGACCTCACTTCTGTAGGCCTCACAGGCCTGCCTTCATCCTCAACACTGCTCCGTCCTTCTTTAAACAATTTAGCCCACTTGTAGACGTTGTTTTGGCTGAAACATGTGGCACCATACACAGTTGACATTCTCCTATGAATTTCAACTGGATTGCACCCTTCAGCAACCAAAAACTTGATAACTGACCTGGAGCATGCTTCTTGGTCGGCCATCTTTGTTAATCGCCAAAACTCTCAAAGTTTTTTTTTTTAACCTGAAAAAGAAATTAAATCCACGTGAAAAAGAAGTAAAGCAAAAAAAAAATAAATAAAAAAATAAAAAAGAGTAAGCTTTTATCTGTATTAGAAGTCCTTATACCGAAAAATTCACCTTATTTATTGAATGACCCTCGTACATTAAATAAGATAAAGATTTATGCAATCTTGAACCTTTGTATCCACAACACCGTTATTATTTTAAATACCTTCACTCCTTATCAATGTTTATTGTTTTAAAAAGCGATGATTAGAATTGTAATGAAACCTAAACATATGATGAAAGTGAATTTATACATATGAAACTCTATTAGATTCTTTATTTACAAGAATAATTTTATATTTACAAAATTATAAAAACTAATTAGTATTAAAACTAATGCAATGCAATATTAATAATTTGCCAGTTTATATAGAAATAAGTATTAAAACAAATTTTCTATTCATAAACATTTAATAAATTATTAAAATATGTGAACGAACGAGAGTTCGTTCACATATTTTAATAATCTGTATTATTTACCATTTTATAACGTTCGAATCGATTGGCAATTAGCCAATGTTTTACTAACTTTTCCAATAAACAGTCTAATAAATAAATAGTGTAAATAAATGATCTAGTAAAAAAAAAGCGTTTTTCATTTTTATTGGCGGTTCTTAAAAACAAAGAAAATGTATTTTATTACAATTCTAATCATCCTCTTTTTAAAACTATAAACATTGCCGAGAAGTGGAGGTAGTTAAAATAAAAACTGTTTTGACATTTTTTTTCGGGCACAAATATCCAAGATTGACAAGATATATTTATTTTTTCTTTGGTTGTATGAAAACGACTGATTAAATTAGAAATTTCAAAGAAGTAGCAACAATTTCACTTAAAAATGTCCACTTAGATTCTCATTGTCGTTAAGAAGAATATTTACCAGTTTGCAAGCAAAATAACAATAACAGTGTTTTCGCTGGTGTTTTCCACTATTTATAAAAAGCAATAGACAGCTATTATCTGCGAATAGCAATCCTATATAGCGATGAGCATTTGACCGTATCAAAACCAATAGAAAAATCAATCTGATACTATAAACATCAACGTTTATTGATCGATCTATAATTATTAGTAGTGTATTCAGACTTATGCAAGTCCAGTAAATTGCAGTTTTCTCAGCAATGTAAAGCAATCAACTGCATACATGAATGTGTTACTTCCTCCAACAATAAGTTATGGTTTGAATCAATGATTAAAATAGCGGGGTGGGGTGGGGGAACGTATATCGTTCTATTTCTATATGATTTTCAGGACTATGAGCCTCATTCGCCCGTACGCATCTGAGGGGTGAGACAGATATCTCTTTCTTTACACTATTCCCATTGTTTGTACAGCTGTCCCCGTCCTTATTGTCACATTAACGACGTTTCGGTCTTTGCACGCCCCGGCCTTCTTCATGTGATAACCGAACTCTTTCTTTCGTCCACGGGGGTAGAGTGTTCTAATTCCACGTGCCATACCTTTGAATATCTCATTTTCTAGTTAATTAAACTCTCCATGTTTCGTTCTCTATGCCTAGGCTAGGGATTGAACTCAGAACTGTTCTTGGGTCATTTCGCTTTTTGATCAAACAACTTTCTTTATGCGCAATCGTTCTTGTGGCAATACAGAAAGGACCTGGGTCCACCTACCATGTTTTATCATTACAAGGCATAATCAGAACAAAAATGGGGTATTAGTGCCATATCTGGGTTGGAGCTGTCTCATGCTCACTTGCCAGGCTTCAAAAGTTTTCATGCAGCCGAGTAGGCAATGAATAATTTTCAGACCTTTACAGCTTGTATCCACAATGCTATGTACACAGGGCTTGTTCCCTTTGTATTCCAGTGCTAAATAGGGTGTTCTATTCAAACAGCTTCTTCCCAAGAACTGTTAATATCTGAACAGACTCCCGAGAGGGTGCTTCCCAACCACTATGAGCTTAACCTCTTCAAATCTAGGTCAACCGCTATCTACACTACATATCTTTTCAGCCATTTGTATCTTATTCTGCGCTTATCAGCTTTCTGTAATTCCTACTCCACTCGGCCTCTTCAAATTGCTTCAGGCAGTAATTCTCTTTCATTACTTTTAGCTATCATTAAGGTTTCAGGAGATTCGCTCCTTAATAAAATATTTGCTGTTATGTGTTAACGTACATTCGAAAACATTTCTTGAGTTCTGATTTGAAGCAAAGCCAGTTAGCTTTTCTACATATTAAACAAGTATAATTCTACTAAGAATTGGTGGCGTGACAGTTAACAAAGAAGATAGAACCGGCATGCTTGAGTTCAAGAACGGGTTGTGAGCGAGACGCTAGTTTCAACACAAATGTCCGAACGAGCGACATTCTTTACTTCCACTTGTTCAGACCATCACAGTTAACAACATAGAACCGGCGTGCTTGAGCGGTGACCAAGACGCTAGTTTCAACACAAATGTCCGAACGAGTGACATTTCATTTCTTCAGACCTTCACAGCCAGGGCCCGTCTTGACGCGTACGCAGAATCGTCTCGTCTTCATTCCATTCGTAACCCGCTGGGAAAGATGTATCACCCAGAAAGCTTATTCTCTGGAACAATTACGTTGTGGAACCGTCTTTATTTCCACCATTTCTAACCTTTAAGTCTAAGACACGCCCTGCCACGCCCATTGAAGCGAACCACCATAATTACCATCGTGTTTCATTACTGAAATATAAGTCCCACTCGAACAGCTTTTCTCCACGAATCGACACTTTGTGGAACCGACTCCCAAGAGGATATTTCAGTAGCCCTCTACCTTGAGTGGCTCTCAGGCTTTGTATAGGATAATAATTTATATATATAAAAAAACAATACTTCCACCCTTACGCCTATACGGTAGCCTCATTCCTTAATCTTCTACCTTGAGTGGCTCTTGGGACTTCTTTGCGTGAACATTTAGTAAAAGAAAATCATATAGGATAAGCATCCTATTGGGGGATTCACTCTTAAGGAATAATACAATTGGGAAAGGCACACGTGTCCTTTTATTTAATCGATCTAATTAATTTAGGATGATTGATTTTGAAGAGATATCGACACAGATTATGGCCAAGAGGTCTAAGAAAGGTCGGATGTAAAGATGGTTTGTCGTGCGCAGAGAGGGGGTGGGTGCGCAAATTCAAATCCTGCCGGATTTTTCGTTAATAAGATTTATCTCATGGCCTAGTGGATAAAAGAGTTGCTTGAGTAATCCAGAGAGGTGTGAATTCAATACTTGGCCACAGGCAGACGGAACAAGCACTTGAAGAGTTGAGTTACTGAAGGGAGATATCTAAAAAAGGCATGGATCGTGGAATCAGAATAAACTCATCTGGTGGACTAAATAAAGGGTTCAGCTTGAAATTCCAACGTATATCACCCGAAGAAGGTTGGAGCGTACAACGGCCGAAACGCCGTGAACATGGTAATAACAATGAGGCCAACAGTTCGAACGATGTAAATAGTGTAAATCGTTACAATAACTCATCTCAGAAATATAGACAGATACTGAAGATTTCTCAAATATTCAGGCTGGTAGACCAAATTAAATAAATGTACTATTTATTGAAAAAAAAAATGGCGCGCCTCCTCAAATATGTTTATCCACTACAAATAAAGCTTAAGTAATTAATTCTGTCGGATTAATAAATGAAAATCCATCACTTCTTTATCAATTACACACACACACACACACACACACACACACACACACACACACACACACACACACACACACACACACACACACACACATATATATATATATATATATATATATATATTTAAACCATAGGCGAGAACAACTTGCGTTGAACGCCTAAGTAAATGTATCCTCTACATCTAAATAGGCTTTCACAGCAACCACTTTGATTCCAGTATCAAGGCACCCTCCCGGAGCCTATCCTTAATTTGAGTACTCTTAATGTATGCAAAGAAAACGGTGCCCACGTGCCAATCTAATTAAAATTTAAGTGAGATGCACTTTGCAGCAGCTGCGGGGCAAAGTTTTTCCTTGCTGCAAGACGCTGGGGGCTGGGGACACCGCGGCGAAATGAATCCTTATTATTCTCCGAACTGACATTTCAAGATTTCCGAATGTTGCGTAAGGATGATGCTGTTAGGTGTAAGTACACATGATTTCGTTTAATTAACAATAAAGATATTCGCATATATATATATATATATATATATATATATATATATATATATATATATATATGTGTGTGTGTGTGTGTGTGTGTGTGTGTGTGTGTGTGTGTGTGTGTGTGTGTGTTTCCAGACCAATCGATTCATCTATTATCTACATACGATTATAAACGAATTCAGCATTGGAGGTTTGGGGCTAGTCATATAAATTCTGATTAAATCAGAACATGAAATATGAATTAGTATTTCAGCGGTGGATAGAATGTTAGTATTTAGTACATATTTATCAATACCAGTTTCTTTTAAGTGTGGACTTTTTCAAGGTAAAAACGAAATGAATTTATTAAAAACAAAGTAACTATTAACAACAAACAAAATGTTCTTATAACTAAAAGAATTGGGAAAAAGCTATATCAAAAAACTAAAATATGGTTGAATGCGTCAACACAGCAATAAAAACAATATTTCTAGACGTGAATGTAGTTGACGTAATTTTCAATTGACAATATGAATACAATAGCGTTTTCTAAATTTTTTTAGTTACTAAGGACATTTTGTTTTGTTGTTAATAGTTGCTTTGTTTTAATAAATTCATTTCGTTTTTGCCTTGAAAATGTCCACATTGGATGAACCGCGTGGGCTAACAGTTTTCCTATTATCTTTCACTTTCATACATATTGTCTTTTTCGACAGGATAACTTTGAGAAATTTTTCACACACACACACACACACACACACACACACACACACACACACACACACACACACACACACATATATATATATATATATATATATATATATATATATATATATGGGATAACAATATATGAATTTTCGGGATATGGGATAACGATATATGAATTTTTATATATCAAAAACATTTTTTGAGGAAAATGTATGATTTAGCCTCCACTTGTACTAAAAAAAGCAAACGCTCAGTTGGACTCCTGGAAGCTGACTGACTGACAACATTCATCGTCCATCACTACTTGTATACCCACTAGAAATTAATGTGATTTGTTCATATTCAGTGTGGCTGTTCATTTCCAAGCATGTCCATCTGCTCAGGCCTATTTGTTTTTCTCCACCGCACACAACCTGTTTTATACTGCAACTCTGCTGAGCGGACTTTAATTACAGACTGAAGTATATTTCACACTATATATACATCTTCTACTTCTATGTGTCGTGTAGGACGTAGACGATCCATGTCTCTCCAGATCTTTTTCTGTCCTTTGTAGCTCAATCAATTTTGTCTGTTTGTTATCTCTCCCAAACCCTGTTCCGCCATCCAGTTACTCAAACTCGCTCGGGAGTTTATGTGTTGTTTGCCTATGTCCCTCTTTCCCCCAGTCTGTTTTGTGAGTGTCAGATTTTTTAAGCCCCCTTTCCTCATTGACTTATAGAAATCACAACTGTCTCTTCGCAATGTTTCCTTTTATTTCAATTTTTCTAAAACTTCGTCGTTGCTCACATGTTTAGTCCATGGTATACTACATTTTTGTTGCTTCAATTTTCTTCTTAATCTGTCAGGAGATTGTCCAGCATTCACCGTCACATGGAGGACTGATATTACATACGTGTTCACTACTCTTTTTCTTTGTTTCTAACGAAGTTTTGTTTTGTTTCTTTATGTTTTGCTTAGATTTTTGGAAGCATCTTTTGCTATCCCAACTCGCTTTCGGATTTCGATGTCGCACTTTGCATCGTCTGTTAAAACACTTTCCAAATATTTATATTGTTGTGCTTGTTTGATATTGGTATCTTCAATTTGTAATCATGCATGACGAACCATTCCTTTTGCAAACAATCAGGTATTGAAATTGATGCTTGGTCCTTTCTTCTCGGGATTTACTTGACCTCCCACATGGCCAGGTTGTGACACAAGGTCGAGTTTAACGTGGGAAGGGAGGGGGAATGGACCCGAGTTTTCACCCGGGTTGCAGTGCTTTGGCTTTAGCTAGTCATAGCTGGTCTTGGCTGGTCTTAGCTGGTCATAGCTAGTCAGACGTAGCCACGATACTACCAGCGCAGGGACCAATCCCTGCCGCCGGCCTGTATCGGAGGAAGAATCCCGGCCCCATAGGCGATCATTCAGTGAGCAATCTGCGAACAGATACTACACTTTGATCTTAGCCTTGAGACCGAGGGATTGCTCCTTCCTTGGTCCTTTCTTCTCCCTTTCTCTTACCTTCTATAGGAGTTCTAGTAGTTTCCTTGCTAGGTCAACTATCAAGACTGTGTCATCTGCATATCTTATGTTCTTAAGATTGTGGCCGTCAATAATGAACACTGGTGGGACGTCTAATTTTCTTAGAATCGCCTCACTGCATAGGTTCCTTTTACCCATCCCTGTCTAATTTTATATATGTGATGAATTCATTTTCTATCGGTATGCAGCTGGTTTCCTGGATTATTCTAAAATCCTTCCCAAATATGTCATGGTTACCTACGGTTTTGAATTCAGAATTTTCCTTCTCCTATACTGTTAGCCAGCCACGGCAAGTGAGTCCAGACTGCTCTACTATTCAACTCATTGCGGAGAAGAGAATAGATGTATTCATACTTTTCTCAATATTAATTGCGCGAAAGTGGATATAACGATCCCGACCGGAATTCGAACTCGACTATATACACGTGATGTCTACACAACCAACTAAAACAAAAGATAGATTTTGAAAACTGAAACTGAAGTTCGGATTAATACTCTTCCAAAATTTCGGAGGAAGTTAAATAAATAAATAAATCAGTTAAATGCCATTATAGTTTGTCCTATTTTTACTTTTTCAAGCTCTATTCAAATAAGTGGTTGAGGCTAACCACGCAATAGGTATATTTTGTCTTATTTTTATTGGCCTTAAGATTTGGGCCAACAGTGTTCATATAAGGTTCTTCTATCTCGTGCCGGGTTTGCTAGTTATCGAAGATCATATGAAAATCGGCAATCTAATGCCAGCAATGTGAATGTCCTTCCTGATAGATTTTCAGGGTAGTTATGTCAGTTTTGTGATAAAATTTGCTGATCTGATGTCGGGCTGAAGTGAACGAGGAGAAAGTCACTTTCAAAACTGTCAGAAAGTCTTTCGTGTGTCATATAAGAACAAAGGTATGTAGGAGCAACGCTGGTTCTCAATGTCAGCGCTGAAGATATGACTTTTTTCATGTAAAAAGTGACAGCTATCATGTGAAACCAGGCTAGAAATTGTGAACGCTTTCCCATATATTTGGACGTACTATATTAAATGATGATGCCCATGACGTGAAGAGTTTTTAACGCATTCAAAAGGAGTGTTCTTAATTTGATAAATTTTAAAGTAGAGTTTGGTTACATAGAAGCATTATCATTAAAATTAAAGTTAATGTGTATACGACCATTGTCTTAACGTCCATGCTGTACTCTTATGGGACATGGACAACATACCGGAGTAAAAAGGTTCGCCTATTGTCCAGTTTATACTCCTCCCCGGTTTTTTGAACAGGATTAGCGGTTTATCCATTGTTTCCTGTTTCCTGATTAGGATTGGGTTTCCGGTCCCTTCAATGCTGTACATCTAACCTCTCCTCTTAAAATCTGAAATCTTATTCGGTAATAATAATAATAATAATAATAATAATAATAATAATAATAATTTCTTATGATAATAATAATAATAATAATAATAATAATAATAATAATTATTATTATTATTATTATTATCATCATCTCTCCCAATAGGAGTAGATAGGTTTACCTATCATCCGGTTCAAACTCCTCCGAGTCTTTTGAAAAGAAGTAGTTTATCTGTTTCTTGTCTTGTTTCCTGTTTAGTATTGGGTTTCTGGTTCCTTCTTAAGTCTACTTCAACTCTATAGTTATAACGTCTCCGCCTGAACTCGGCAATGTTATTCACTAATTAAATCTTGACCTCTTCAAGTCTAGAGTTAGCTGTTATCCTTCCTACATAGCTCCAATAACTTCACATCTTACTGTTTCTTATGCTAATACGCTTTAACTTGAGGTACCCTTGGCCCTTGTATTGTGTGATCATTACTTAAAAAAAAAAAAAAAAATCGATACATAAAATGGCTTGAGCAATTCCACCAAAATGCCTCAGACGTATTTTTAAAGTCAAATGTCAGTCTTTGATTCCAGGCACTGTTGTTCTTAAATGTCTGAATGTAACAGCATTGAAACAATAATAATCCTTAACCAGATACGATGGGCAGGGTACGTTGTGAAAATGGGGGATAAAAATTCACAAATAACTTTTCTGCGGGGAACTTAAGACAGGTAAAAGTCCACAACGCAAGCCTAAGTTTAAAGACAATCTAAAGGATAAGCTGAATGCATTGCGTATGGATGTGCAACATTAGGAAGAAGTGACTTCAAATTTAAAGTGGAGATAATTTATTAGGAGGCATTGCCTTTAAGGGTGAAATTCTCAAGCATGCTCAGATCTCCAAAGAGACATATACTCTATGAAATTTAGGAAATCTGGTCTGTGTGAACGCATGCTTTTGCTGAGTGCAGGTTATGTAAACCATCTCTGAAAGGCCATCTTAACAACCAGAAGCAAACCAACTATGCCAACCTGCCTTATTGCCCTTCCAACAATGCCTGTTATGTTTGGAACAAGGTCTGCAGATCTTCATCTGGACTGAGGAAGCACATGGTGGCACACAGGAATTTTGTAGGCCAGCAAAAGCCAGTTAGACCAATCAAGGATAGAGAGTTTATCTCTCGTATATGTCTAATAAAATGACACTGTATGCTGATCTCAAGAGTGCACTTAGGGTTCATGGTCACCCGAAAGGAGAAGGAAGTCATTACAAGTAATGCGAGGGATGGTTTTTAAAAATTAATTTAAACATTAAACTCTATATCTACATACATACATACATACATACATACATACATACATATATATATATATATGTATATATATATATATATATATATATATATATATATATATATGTATATATATATATTGGTTCCCTTAAGTGTCCTGTATATGTTAGACTACCGTGGATTGGTCCCGTGAGTCAAATATCCGCTGAGTATATATCTTCTATTAAACGGTATTTTAATGTAGTATAGGACCGGAATAGTTTTTCTACCAGAAGGGCTTTTCCCTCTGGCCCCAAGGATGTCTTGCCTGCCCAATCAACAGAGTCTAGTTGTTTACCAATATAAATGTCGGTGTGAGATCGACTAGGTGGGCAAGACTATCCAACGTTTAGAGGTTAGGATCGCCCAGCAAGTCCCGGGCCAGGTACGCATACATGAACCTGTAAAATCCGGGTGGTCACAGGCTCGTGACTCTGCCATAGGCGAGCATTTAATTAATTCTGTTGCTTACAGGATGGACTATTCTCCTCAGTTCTTCTCTGTCTTGCACGGGGCATGGACCCGACTCCACGTTTATATCTTGGAGTCCGTTGTTCTTAATATACAAAGTCCGACCCTGTATAACCAGAGATAATTAGAACACAATCTGTCACACGCATGGATGTTTCCGTAATAAATCAGTGTTAATCTCTTCAAGTCAAAGTTAGTAGATATCTATCCTTGCTCTCTCCATAATCTTCACTTCTTTCTACATCCATTCCTCATTCAGTGACCCTCTACCTTGAGTCGCTCTTCAGTTAGGTGTAAATTAACAGAATGTCGCCAATTCAACGCCAAACTAGGAAAATATTTTTGTTCCCTTCCCCTGTTTTGGTATATATTAACATCAGTCGTTGAAAATAATTTTCTTTTCAAGCACTTCATCTTATTGGCCGACGATACTTTTTCTGAAGATGTGTCGGCCGAAAGGTGCCCAAATTTCAGTCGTTGCGATACATTTGTCTGCTTTTTTACAAATAAAATATAATCGCTCTTTGAAAAATTATTCTATTCTGGTGTGGCAATAATAATTTGTGCCCTTTGGGAAATTGTATCTCCAACGAACTAAATAATATCTATGTTAGTCACACCACAAACTCGCTTTCACGACGCTTGACACTACATTTGAATGATAACTCTAACATTTTTAGGCATTTAAAACAACATGCCTGGCCGCATACACAATTCCGGAAAATCCTCGTCGAAAACACAACTATACTTAAACATGAAAACAATAAACAAAAACTAAAAATTCTTGAAGCTATATACATAAAACAGTTGAAACCTAACCTGAACAAAATAAACTATGAAATCTCCAAAAATATCCTTAAATGCCTATAATTAGTAACAGAAGTCATTGGTTCATACCAACGGCTTTCCATACTCAATACTCATCGGATTTACTCCCGCGTGGTCATGTGTGACGTCATGAGCTGTCGTGCGATTTTCGCTTTCAGCGTTTTATATGCACGTGTTTATCGTTGCTTGGAAATCATCCATGTAAACAAATAAGACTATCATCAATTTCTTGTTCGTGTATTGCTTAAATATATTGTGTAATTGTCATCTTTGATAATGGCTTATGTAAGCCGAAAGCTTAGATTGGATTAAAAAAAAAAAAATATGTATCAATATTGTGATTTTCTTTCATTGTTTAATGATAATGTTATTAAGCTTATCAGACTATATGAAAAAAACTTACATAAAATATATAGACAACACTTATCTATATTATTTAATGAAACATGTATTAATATATATATATATATATATATATATATATATATATATATATATATATATGTATATGCACATTTTATTAAAAACGACTGACAAGGTGCTTTTATTTAGTTTTTTATATAATTTCTCGTACGATCTAATAATGTTTTTCTTTCCAGATGATAAATTATATAAAAACTGTCCGAATGTTCTTTTTATCCAAGCGCTTTCGGCTATACATTTAGCCATTTTCAAGGATTATATTTCAACTGTTATAATTAGAAATAGTTTCTTATATGTATGTTTTATAAAATGTTTCATTTTTTTGTTTCAAAATACGGTCAAGATATTATAGCGCTCGGATAAAAAAAACATTCGGACAGTTTTTATATGCTTGATCTCACACTTTCCACTGACCTGAGGTGGAGCAACTACACTGAATCAATAGCTTCATCTACCGCAAAGAAATTTAGTTCTCTGTGTCGCGCCAGAAGATTTTTCTCGTCTGAGTCCATCCTTCAAATCTATAAATCTACCATTCGTCCTTGCATTGAATACTGTTGTCATATATGGTCTGGTACCCTCGCTGTTCATTTCGAGGTCCTCGACAAAATCCAGAGACAGATATGCAATGTAATAGGTCCTGATCTGGCATTTCGTCTACAGTCATTTTCTCACAGACGAGCTGTGATTTCCCTCGATCTGTTCATGGAAACGACGAGGTGCTTTCACTGGTAGCACAACTGCATGAATTTAAGCGTGATACTAGGTTGGTATCTCGGTCCCACCCTTTCACTGTCGAAACAGTTAAATGTAACCGCCTCTTCTACTCCAACAGCTTCTTCTCTCGCACTTCCCGACACTGTAACTCCCTTCCTATCACTTGATTTCCTGATAACTATAATCTTCAAATATTCAAATATAATGTCAATGAAAACCTTCTGATATCTTGACCCCGATCTCCGTCCTTCACTATATCCTTTCCTCAAACAAGCCTCTTGGTCTTGCTCCCTGTATTCCCTTGCGTTCTAGTAGCATCGCCACCTTACTTGGGGTGAAATGTTTAAAAAAAATGAAAAAGTGTGATATCAGTTATTTGCCTTATAATACCAAGGACGAGTTGATTTTGTTTAGTTTTGTTTGGTTTGTTTTACGGTATATCGACCTAAATGTTTTATTTAAAGCCGACAAAATTTTTATTGCTGGTAATATATTTTTTTTCAAAAATGTATTGCAGGTAATATTTTTTTCAAAAATGTATTGCAAGTAATATTTTTTTTTTTTTTAAATGTAACGCTGGTAATTTTTTTTTCAAAAATGTATTGCAGGTAATATTTTTTAAAAAAGTATTGCTGGTTATAATTTAAAAAAAATGTATTGCTGGCAATTTTTTTTCAAAAATGTATTGCAGGTAATATTTTAAAAAGAAATGTGTTGCTGGTAATATTTTTGAAAAAAGTATTGTTGGTAATAATGTATTGCTGGTTATAATTTTTTTACAAGTATTTCTGGTATTAAAACGTATTTTTACATTTTCATAATGGTTTGACCCCAGTTTGGTGGTCAAATATGTGCCCATAGCTGGGATGCTAACAGGTACTACAATCCCGGGTCAGGGTGGGCCTGGGAACGCCAGCAATTAAGAGGTGGTTCCACGCTCCTCAAAATCTCCTGATCAGATGCCTATCTGTTGGACGTAGTTTATCGTCATACCCAGGACGGGGACGAGTTGAACAAGTATCCATTGGGGATGTAACGGCTAACATAAAGGAGCATGAGCTGATCTTTCTATGCAGTCGCTTTCAACGTCACAATGAACCTGTTCTCTTGGCTAACAGCAGCTTTATTGATTAATCTGTTCATATTTTTTCTAATTATATCATTTCTCTGATCAGTTTTTTTCTTCTATTGAATATCTTCGTTTTGCTATTAAATTATAATTACTTACTCGAATCTTATGCAGCACAGACAATCTCCAATTATCTTTACTGACTCTTTTCATTTGATCAAGTCTGTCTGCAGCTGATAGTCCACATAGCATTTTACAAGCTATGAATGGCTATAAACTGTAGCGTGTGTAGGAACGGTTTTGGGAGAATTTGTGTAACGCTCCTGTTCACCACCGCCATCAGTTTGGTGATCGTCTTAGTACAAGTGGGTCTCCATCTATGTAATTCTATATTTTATATTTTATCAAGCGTATATATATATATATATATATATATATATATATATATATATATATATATATATATATATATATATATATATAAAATAAATTCTCGCTCTACTTAGCGTATTGACCACTTTTTTTCTTTGGACCAAAGACTTAAGGCACTGGACGATTTGTTTCGCCCTTTTCCGATGTTTTTAGTTCTTTCTTTTTTATTTTCCAATTTTTTCCTCGGGTACCGTTTTGTTTTGACATATCTACAAGTTGAACTATCCAAGGTTTTTTCCAAACGAGTATTACTGTCAGTATATATATATATATATATATATATATATATATATATATATATATATGTATGTATATATCAGTTTGTAGCAGTTACTTTTAAAAAAGTGCTCAATACAAAGTAGAGCAGTATATTATTATTTTTATTATAAGTGATCATAATAAAAACATTTTGAAATCGCTACACAAAAGCCTTCATGTTTCAATACTATGATTGTACTTCTTCAGGCGATGGTAAGTAACTGGTGATTAAATGATTTTTAATGAAATTTAAAAACAAATTGTTATATGGTCAGAATTAAAAATAGACTATATATATATATATATATATATATATATATATATATATATGTATGTTCAAATATAGTTTAAAGTATGTTATATATATATATATATATATATATATATATAATAGATATTAGTGGCAAGAACAAAACGTACGTAGGATGTACTGAAGGTACTTTCAAACATAGATGGTATAATCATAGGTCGTCATTGAAGCTAGTAAGTCTTTGGAGCTTTAACAAACAAGTTAACGATATGTGGAATTTAAAAAAAAAAAAGCAGAAGGGATTCGATTGTAAACTGGAATATTTTGAAAAAGGCGAAGCCTTACAATAACCAAAATAAAATTTGCAACCACTGCAACAACAGGAAAAATTAGCAATAATGAAATTTCCAGATCCAAAAAACCTTTTGAACCAGAGATCCGAAATCATGAGTCGTTGCATACATACAAAAATTCCTCTTAAGCACATATGTGTACATTTCAATTACCCCCCACCGATAATACACTTGCTTTTCTTCTCCTTCCTTCTTCGCATCCTACTGCTCCCTTTCTATCACACTCAACGTCGTGAGTTTATTTTTTTTTTAAATTATATAATTTTCATTCGTGTTTTTTCAGAATAAAACGTTGGAAGGTGAATTGTTAAAAATCGCCTGAGGATACCGTAAGTTTGAAACCAAAGTAGCGGAATCAACTGATCTCCTAATTTTAAAAATATATATATATATAAGGAGAGATGGGTAAATTGTCACCATTTATAGCTTTAATTTTGCTCATGCGCGTTGTTGTTTTTAGTTTTCTATACTGCACACGATAGGGCCTCAGACTCACCAC
>OZ038486.1:67303431-67335931 GCA_964036315.1 Acanthosepion esculentum
TAATTCTTTGTATAAATTGTTTCTGTATATATATATATATATATATATATATATATAGATAACTATACTCGTGTCGAAAAACCTTCGAACTCTTGATTTAACAACAGCCAAATCAATCACGAAGGAAAAGAAGGTTTTAAAAAAAGAAAGAGCCAGGAACATGAAAGTCTGTCGAAAATAATCGCACAGATACAGGTTCAAGGCCCAAAGAAAAAACCCCGATACGAGTAAACAACTAACTAAAGAGCTCAATACAAGCGTAGAGCATATATATATATGTAGAGACCTACTAAGTGAAGCTTTTGTTTGCAACAGTTTCTACTACGCTACTTCACACTTGGTATGCTTTCCGGCTTGATCATCGGTTTTGGCACCTTTTCTACGCTGCCACACGCCGAAATTGTTTCTCCAGGACCATTTTATCAAGATATCACCCACTTGGTGATAAAGTCGAGGCTGGTAACATTCAAACCCGGTTCTAATAGTTGGAACGTTAAAGTTCTAATCACTCAGTCATGCACGCATTGTTCATAGTATTTATTTATTCATTTATCAAGATAGAGTGTTATAGAAAGTAAGAGGTACATTTTATGCGGATACGTGGGGAAGATAAAGATTAACCCTAGACGTAAAGAGGTTAAGATTGTACTGCTCGAGAAGGCGTTCTCTTTGCAGTCGGTCCCACAAAGCTCGAAGGGAACTTATATCGCACTAATGGAATATGAAGGTAATGAAGCTGGTTCGGTAAAAAAGTTCGTAGACTGGCGGGTCCTAATCGTGAATGTTAGAACTGGTGGAACTAAAGAATGCAGTTCGTCTGAGCACTCTCCATTGAAATAGCGATCGTCTGTGAGAAAAGAACTGTTGGGTGGAAAATAATTTGTCACTCACAAAGACGCTTTGGGACTCTATCGAGACTCTAAAATGAAGACTGGTTAGATACTGCCCCCCATCTTCGGCAACAGCACTCCATTTTATATATTTGCTTGTAAAGGTAGAGGTTAGCACGTGGAGTCAGGTAATTACTAGAGCGGTACAGGTAATCAACCAGTCTTCCAGTATTTTTAACGGTGAATCGTATGTGCGAGTTCCACTTGAGGTCTGGGTTCCCAATAGGCAGTAAAGTCAGGGAGCCTGCCTGGGTGGGGGGGGGACATCCATACATCGTTACTGATGATAGTTCAGGATCCGATCAGCGATGATGGAATGTAACTAGTTGGGTTTTCGAGGCGTTGAATATAACCAGCCAGTCCCCCCCCCCACCCGAGAGATGTTAGAGCTCGATCAGAGGACAGATCAGCTGCGAATCTCTGGTCGTCTAGAGTTTTGAAGGTACATATATATTCCTTTTTTTATCAGCAGAAATATTCACAAATTATCGGAGTATTTTTTTATTTAAATTAAAAAGGGGATTGGTCCACGAAGCTACAAATGGGTGACGAAGATTGTTAGGGTCCCGGAAGACTGGCCCTTAGGTCCAAGGGTCTCTCATTTCCAGTATTTTTAATGACACGACGTCCACGTTCTATAATAAAAAAAAAAGTTTCTGGGAGTACGTAGCGTAGTTTTGACCATTCTTCTTGGCAAAAGAAATTACATACAATTGACCACAGGGTGGATAAGTCATAATAAACAGTATATTTTCTTTCAACCTCCTAATGTTTTAATAATTTTAAGGACCTACCAGTTAGGGAGGATTTTTATAACGAAAAAAAAAAAGCCCCTTCCAGTGATTCCATAGCTATAGAGCTTGTGCAGCATTCCTTTATACTACACCTTGTGAAATGTCTTTGAAATATCAAATGCGATAGTCTTTATTTGATGTATTTGTTTAGCGCCACAATGGTTCTCTGAGTAATGCTAGTTAGGACATCAGCAGTGGATCGGGCCTATCGAAACATGTACTGCTTGTCTTTCTAGAGGTTGTTCCTACTTAGGTGATCGACAGTCTTCTTGTATATTATAACCTCAAAAAGCTTGCCAATGACCTGGAGGAGACTGATGGGTATATATTGAGAGGGAGATGACCGCTCACTCGCGTTCCTGAAACCGAGCACACACTTGACAATTTCCACAGATCTGGTGCCATTAAAGTATGAAGCTCGTCTGAAAATTTGTTAGCGATAGACTTGTAACGTTGCGTCTGTGGGAAATTGACCGCAGGGTGGATAAGTCACAATAAACAGTATATTTTCTTTCAACCTCCTAATGTTTTCTCCTCTCTGTAGTTCTTTGCAATTCTGTTATTTATATGCAGGTTTTAAAATGGCGTGTTCTCTTATTTTGGTCGCCATGTATCGGAACCAGATTTCCGACCAGATCGTTTTAATTATATTTTATGCATGCCCGAGGTAGGATTGGTATATAACACGTAAAGGCAAGTGGACAATATGTAGGGTGTTCACTAATTAGGATTTCGAGGATCAGGCTAGAAAAGCAATTGAGTCAGCGAAATGAGAGACCCCTGGAGCTAAACGTTGTTAAATGGTAGATGAAGGCGATAACCTGAGTCACTGTGACTAACAATTGTTTGGAAAAGGCAGACTGCGAGAGACAGAGTTCCATGAGGTGAAGAAGAAAGTGAATCTAGCATTAGCGACAGAAGAAAACAAATTTCTGCAGATAGGAAAAAAAGTGAAGAAATGGAAACGTGCTGTTTGCCCGCCGAGCGACTTTGGACAGACGCGTGGAATCTGAAAGTTGCATATATGTCGGTCTGTGCAGCAGAAACCCTATTCCAACACTGTGCGTTTAACATAAAAAAAATCAATGCATCTTAACTCCTTTCAGCTCATAGATTTCTACTTTTCTATGATATTTATGTAACTCTTCTGCTTTTGCACTAAAGCTAAAAAAAAAAAAAAATACAGTCTGCGAAGTTCGGCAGGGGCCTAATAATATCAACTCTACTTTACGACATTTTAGCATCTATATATTTTACCACTACACACACACACGCACGCACGCACGCACACACACACACATATATATATATATATATATATATATATATATATATATATATATATATACAGTGCTGACCAAAAGTAAGTGAAACCATAAAATTATTTTTTCAGATAACCAACAAATCGTTATTAATCTAAATATTCATTATGGAAAAAAGACACATTTTTAAACGAATTACATCCCTTAAATAATTTATCAAGCTGAAATAAAAATATTAATTAAAAATTAAAACTTAAGATGTTCAAAAGTAATTGACCCCTTACATTTAATATTTGGTACCTACTCCATTTAAGGACACAAAGTCCACAAGTCTTTTTCTATAATTAAAAAAAATGTTTCTAGGATTACTGAGCGTAGTTTTGACGATTCTTCTTAGCAAAAGACATTACATATATTTTTGGCTTCCGCATAAATATTAATTTACAGTGAATTTGCATAGTAATCTTACTATTAAGCTTCATAAAAGTTTATGATATTTTTTTGATATTCGTGATCTGAAGTGTTTTAATCGATAGTAAAATTGTAATTTGTGTATTTAGGCAGCATATTTTTATTCACACAAGTTTGGTGAAATAATATCGACATACTATGACTGTTTAGTTTTGTTTTTAATCCCTTATTTTCGCATCCAAGAATCAATTACTTGGTAAAAAGCAATATATTAGATGTAAAAAGAATCTTACTGGGATGTGGGTAAAAACAGAAAACATAATTACCTTCTAAGTATCCGATGAAACGGTGTCCACTTAAAAAAAAAAGAAGAAAAAGAAAAATTCCCCGCAAACAACTTAAATGGAGCACACACCATTGTGATTGGCTATTGATCAACTACCAATCAAATGCGTGATGACGGGGTATATTATAGAAGTTAGTGTCTGTAAGCATTTTTAGAGGGCGTATCAGAGTCCGATCAGCTCTGATGGGTCGATTTGGTGAGGTCAGTATGATGTTTGAATGACCCGAAACTGCCCAATGATCCAAATCAGAACATCACTGACGACGCCCTCTAGCGCTAAAGAGCGTATATTCAAAGTAACCATAGAAAATTGATTTAGAAAAATACCAAAATTTTCTTTCAAATAATTTTTCTTTTAATATTGTAATATATAGTAATTTATAGGAATATTGTAATATATAGCAATCTATAGCAATATTGTAATATATGGCAATAGTAATATATAGTAATCTATGGCAATATTGTAATATATAATAATCGATAGCAATATTGTAATATATAGCAATCTATAGCAATATTGTAATATATAGTAATCTATGGCAATACTGTAATATATAGTAATCTATAGCAATATTGTAATATATAGTAATCTATAGCAATATTGTAATATATAGTAATCTATAGTAAATATAAAAAGAAAACTGAAAAATACTTTGACTGCAATGCCAACTGTACTTCCAATTCCACCATACATACCAGTTTGAGTCAAAAGTTATTCGGATTTTCACTGATGATTTTTAGTAACTTGTATATCCATGGTATATCATTAATTTGATAAAACTTCTTTTCCAATCATTGCTAAGTTGTTTATTCTTTATATATATATATATTTTTTACAGCTTTGATAATGAGGGGTGAATAAATTTGCTACATGAACCATTTTACACTATCAATGGAAGAAAAAGGACTCAGTGAAATGGCAGCGGTAAAAGAAACTAATGATATTGAAGACCCAGGAACTGTCAAGGAACATGTGAATCAAAACTAGTTTCAAGGAAGACAAACCAAAATCATGAAGACATTCGAAGATGGGACCTGAACAACAGTCAAGTACATGCACTCATTTCTTCACAAAATAACATCAGTCGACACCATCGTAAGCTTGCCCTTGTGAACAGAGGCGCTGTCGAGAAGATCCTCATGAACTGAACAAAGACTAGGCTAAAAGACGTATGAACATTTGTAAACAATTTTGCTGGTAAATCAGGATTTCCGGCCAGACAGTAGAATTTATTATGAAACAAGGGTCGATTTAGCAGAAGGCCATGTTGTGTGCTTGGTGGAACTTCAATGGACCTTCTCCCTGCTGTGAACGCTAACCTTCATGCTCAACAGCTACAACAAGTATATGGCGCTTTGAAAACTCTCTGGTCAATCGAAGACGGGTGCTTGTACAACATGATAATACCCCATCAAACATTGCCAATGTAACCAAGCGCAAAGAGCTGCCTCAACCTGCTTATAGTCCTGACCTAGTACTATCAGATAGCCCCCGACCCCTTTTCAGACCAATGGTTCATTTCCTGTGCGGACGGAGATTGAACAATATGAATAAGGTTGAAAGCGGGCGCAGAGAGTTTTTTGTCTGTAAGGCAGCTAAATGGTATAAGCGCGGAATTGAGCATCTGGTACAACGGTGGCAACAGACAATAAAATATTATGTGGTATTTGTTGATGAATAAACATTTTGTGGGTGTAATTTGTTTGAAATACTATTCAAAGCTTGAAATACGAAACAAATTCTGACTCACTATACTATATATATATATATATATATATATATATATATATATATATATATATATATATATATATCATGTCATTCACAGACAGTACTGTTTCGCTGTATCACAGCTCCTCAGTGCGACTAGACTTCCGAATGCCTCAAGCCAGGATTGAAACACAACTATTTTGGTGTCAGCCAGAGCTATCTTCACTCGGTAGAGTTACACAACTAAATATAGCGTATTGTTTTTACAAATGTAAACAAATGCCAATCAACCAAAGTGCTCCATTCATTTTACTGAAGAGCTTTGCATTAGTGCAGGTGGCTGTTGTTTATAGAATTAGCTTATCACTCAACAGTGCTCAATTTTCAAGCACAATATTGGTGCAAATGTATGAAAAAGTGGAAAAATAAATGTGTATATAGACAGAAAATCTCTCTTTTATACATATTTTTTCTTTTTTTTGGACACAAGGTGTGTGTAAAAATTGTTCAAATGTTTTGTATGTCAGATCGTTTTTGGCTACTGGTTCATCCATTACCAAGGATGTTTTTATTCAATTTTATTCCAACTTAAGGTGTAGATTCTATCTATATATCTATCTATCTATCTATCTATCTATCTATCTATATATATATATATATATATATATATATATATATATATATATATATATATATCTGTCTATATATCTATCTCTCTCTCTCTCTCTCTCTCTCTCTCTATATATATATATATATATATATATATATATATCTGTCTATATATCTATCTCTCTCTCTCTATATATATATATATCTATATCTATCTATCTATATATATATATATATATCCATATCTATATATATCTATATATCTATCTATCTATCTATCTATCTATCTATATATATATATATATATATATATATATATATATATATATATATATGTAATAATCATTGTTACATCAAATATCATATATATATATTTCTTAATAAATTCCCAATGAATAGAGACGGACCACAACTAAAAGTGTCACGCGTTTTTACGCAATCATCAGTTATTTGGTAATTTTTTTCGAAAAAATGGACATTTTATATATTGGAGAAAAATCGAACTTGTTACAACGAGGGAAGCATCATTCTTTTAGTTGCTGTCAGTCACCAGGGATTTATTTAGAAATACTAGGCCACTGGCATTATGTATGACATTGAATACTTTTTCTCCAGTGTCTCTTTGCAGCATACTCGCGTAGGACTCGCTTACTTTTATTTGAATTATATATGTATATATTTGGGAAATTGTAAGGCAAAATGGAAAAAGTTTACTTGTGACCCTTTAGGACTGCATCGGAATGTGTTTGTTGACATTGTTGTGACTGAATGTATGAATGATAGACGCTGGCAGTTTCAAAATTTTAAAAATCATCTTTTGAAATAATGTTTTGCAGTCTAGCCAAATTCATCTATATTCTTTTTCTTTTTCTTCCCATCATCTTTGTTTTTAAGCATCCCAGATAACAGAAAATCTAATCTGACAAGAATGGCGAAAACGTTGTAAGAACCTGTACGTAAATTTACTGTGGCTGAATTAGCGATTAAAGTGCTTTCTAGACATGTTCTTTTCCAGAAAAGAGTAGCATTTTTTATTTCAAAATTCTGGTCAGTTTCGTTATATATGTGTATGTGCAAGTGAGTGTGCCCGTCTCTGTGTATGAAAGAGGTTTAATTTTATAACACAGATCCAAAGAGCAAGCCGTATAACGAACTAACAGTCCCAGGCCAATACTGTGACGACATTATAGCTACTGAAAGAAATTCTGTTTGCAAAAGATGCATCTCTTTTTTCCCCGCTCAGACTCGAATCTGACGCACGAATTACCCTGTTTTGCAAAGTATGTTAAAATCTATTTCCCCTCTATAAAGAAAAACACTCACCTCCTCCTAATCAGCGTCTCAACAACTATACTACTTATCTTCATTTTCCATCTGTCCAAGGACCTCTGAACGTATTTCAATTACTTAACCTACCTAGCATCATTCATATCCGTCAAAGCCATGCTAGACACAGAGGTGGCAAACAAATTGGAAAAATTAAAGCACGACTTTACAAGTCTAGCCCGCCACACAGAAGACAAAGCAAAACAATCGACGTATACCTTTATCACATGCGTTTTCGTGAACGCTTCTACCAGTGGGACCTGCACGCCATTGTCAATGTGCAATGCGAAGACCTTAGAAACATTGACTTCCTCGAAAGTGTTAACGACTTCATAATTGAAACATTGCTGCAAACTAATCACTGATTGGTCTGATAATATATAGAGAATGTAAAGAAAATTGTCTTCTAAAGATTATACTGCACCATGACAAAGATACAAGTTTTCCTTAAGAACAACGGTTGTATATAACAACATCGACCTCAGCGAGTCAATGACGTAGAATGCTTGCAGGCATTCTTCTCACCATAATAAGATTTTACAGGAGACCATCCAGACTAAATTAGATTTTGTACACAATGCCGAAAAAAATAACAACAACCAGTTTTGGATCCCAAACTAAGCAATAAATTATCTAAGATGATAATGAATATTAAACAATGAGAAAAAGTAAAACATTATGAAGGTGAGAAAACAATGAAGGAACAGGAATTAAGACAAACTGCTGCTTTAATGCATCGCTCTTCGTAAGAAATGAGCGCTATGGCGGCCGTTTACATAGAACCTATATAATGCGTTAAAAAATTACCTTTCTCCGCCGCGCGCCGATAGCCTAGGGGTAAGAGTCTTTGACTGATGCCAAATCGATCGAGTTTCGATCACGTGTGGAAGCACTCGGATGTCTAGCCCCACTGATGAGCTGTGATACAGCAGAACAGGCTGTTTGTGGATGACTATATATATATATATATATGTGTGTGCGTGTGAGTGTGCGTGTGTGATAAAGGGCATTTTCATTTAGTCCCCCATTGAGAGCCTGTTTCAGGAACAGCCAATTTTCAAAATGGGCGCTTTTTTATCTTGGACGATCCCGAAATTTGTCGCTCTTTTGTAATTATTGTTTTTTTTATCCTTCATTTTATTTTATTTTTTTAAGTGTAAAGAAAAGCCGTTTTCAACATATTCAAAAATTGAACTCTTTTATATACATAAGAAAACGAATCTCTAAATAATATATACAGATTTATATATCTAACTGTTTGTCTGACTTCTTTCTAAAATACGAAAGAAACGACAAAATACCAAATTTGTTTTTATAAAGCCTTTCTTGGTCCAACCAACCATCTTCAGCATCTCATTGTATATATATATATATATACATGTATAAAAAAAAATATTGGCTACTGAAAAATTAATTTCGGTTGAGGTCTCTGGTTTGAGGTGTGAATTTGTAAACAGTGACTATTTACGCTAATATTGCACGACTCTTCGGCAGAATTGAGTCACTGTCAGTCACTGTGTGTTTATCTAAATCTAAAAATAAACACGCTAAAATTCACCTTCATCCCTGCCGTGCGCCGACGGCTTAGTGGGAGAAGTTCCGACTGACGCAAATTTAGTCGGGTTTCGATCCTAGCTAGAGGCAACCGGGCGTCTAGCCACACTGATGAGCTGTGAAACAGCGAAACAGTCTGTCTGTGGATGACAAATATATATATATATATATATATATATATATATATATATATATATATACACACACACACACACACATATATATATATATATATGAAGAAATATAGTTTTACGGTGTGCTATATTTATGGGATAAAGTGCTCGATATTAGAGATAGAGCGTGTGTAAATATAAAAGTGAACATTGAAGTCAACACTCAGAGGCGACAAGCTGTTTCATGCTAGACTCAAACGATTTTTACTACGTTACAAAAAAAAATCAAAACCCGAAAACAATAAGTAAATATACATAAAAAAATGAATAAAAAACAAGATAAACAAACCACCCCCGCCAAAATAACCGTTAGAATGGACCACCCACAATGCACCACTGACCCGTATATATAAATAGTCGAGAAAAAAACAACACATGTGGCCTGATGATTGCATCTAGCATGAAACAGTCAGTTTCCTGTGAATTTATATATATATATATATATATATATATATATATATATGCATCTATCATTATCCTTATAGGAATCGATCAGTCAGTTATGTGCCATGCGTTATACACACTTAGGCAATCCTGTATCTTTCGATACATAACTGACGAGACAGATTTTTTTCCCGCAGTAGGTTGCCGATTCTTTCTGCGGTAGACCAGTTGCCAATACGAGGCTATAGAATCCGGTTTATCATCCGATTTACCCATAGCTGGAAGGAGAAGCAGATTCATACCTTTTCCTAGGGTTATAGGACGTCAGTGAATTTAATGATCTCGACTGGAATTGGAACTCGTCTCTCCTATTCCTCAATGCTAACCACTATCCATTACTCCACCGTGTCTTTTTAATCATTTCATCCCAAGTAAGGCAAGGAGTTGCTGAGAGTGAAAAAAACAGAGGAGTAAAAAAGAACAGCATCCATGGAAACGGAAGATGACGATTGACATTGTATTTATATTTTTCAAAATCGTACAGGAAAGTAGGAAGCTGGAAGAGAGTTCCAGAGGTGGTAACTGCGGAAAGAAACTATTAACATCCAACTTACGGTTAGAACTAGCAATTTCAACAGTAACATATGAGACCTACCTTCCAATCTAGTACTGAGCTCAAAGTCGAGTAGTTGAGATACAAAACCTGAAAGCTCATCAGAACAATTGCCGTAAAAATATTTATAAATGAGACACACAGAAGTTACGTGACAGCAGTGAGAAAATGACTGAAGTCAAGATGCCAGGTCAGAGCCGATAATATTGCAGATTCTTCTTAGTATTTTGTTAGACATCCATAAGCATATAACAGAAAAAAACCGTTCAAGTGGGAAGTAATATTCGATGCAGGGACGAGTGGTAGACTTGTAGTATGATAGATTCTGGTGAGAAAAATTGTCTAGAACGACATAGTGAACCAGTTTTCTTAGCAGCTGACCTGGCAATGGATTCAATACAGTCTCTTCAATTCATGTCAGCCGAGAACGTTAGCTAGAGAAGGCGCATCGAGCCAGTCTCATGGATGTCAGCATCAACCATGCTGATGGAGGCCAGAGAGGGATCTCCGAGATGATTAATAGATAAAAGTTGAGTTGATTCAATATAATCGTTCCACTTCATACCAGTGGAAAACATGATACCAAGAAGTAGCAGAGATTTGATCTCCTGAAGGTTAGCATCAGCCATGCTGATGAAGAGCAGAGAGGGGTCTCTTAGATTATTAATAGATAACAGGTTAGCATCAGGCACGCTGATGGAAGGCAAGAAATGGTTCTCTAAGATGATTAAAATGTATCTTTGTGCTTGTGTCTAACACACTCTCTTTCTCCTTTTATCTTTTTATCTATATCTGTATATGCGTTTGCTTGTTTGTGTGTGTGTGTAAAAGAGCACCTTTTTGTTTTAGTGAGTTGTATATACAGGTAGAATGGGAATTAAGTGTAGAAATGAAATAAAATTATAGAGGAAATCTAATGAAAAATTTCTTTGAGTTTTAAATTAATTCTGGTCATATTTCCCTCCAGTTGTAAATTATTAATTGCTGTCTAAGGAATTAATTGGATTATATTAATTATCGGTTACTTTATAATATCTTCTTTCAGATTCGTTTCTGAAAATTTATTATTTCCTCTTGAATGATTCTCTCTAATAAGAATAATCGCTACTAATTTACAAACTCAATTCGCTTCCTATATTTTGCTTTAATACGCATTCCCAATCATATATGTGTTGTAAAACTACGATTAAAACAAAGACAATTCTTTTAATGTCGCTCGGTATTGCTCTTAAGACCCGAGTGATGAACGCTATCCAAAAATGAAAGTATATTAAAGCAATGGCCATGCGTTTCTGTAGAGTTTTGTGTCTTGACATTTTCAAAACAACTGAACTGACAAATTGATTTTTACGGCTTATCAACCCTTATTTAAAGCTGGAAAATATTTTGAGAGAGAAAGAATATTTTTGCAGATAATGATGTAGTGATACAAGTATTACTAATTAACCCATAGCTGACAGGAGAAGTTGTCGATTCATACCTTTGCGTGAAATAAAATATAACAAATGAAATTGGAACTCGGCTCTCCGATGAACAATTCCGATTAACAATTACGATTAACAATTCCTAGTAATTATCCATTACATTATCCATGCATCGAAGCTTGCATTTTATAGAGCCGATCGTGAGCTATGCCGACGCTTTGCTAGTTTTTCGTTACTCCAATCGCCATTTCCCTGGCAGGGGATTAGGTTATAACAGTACAGGCCTTCACAGCTAGGACCCGTCATGATACATACACTGAGTCAACTATTGAATTTTGTAATGTGATAAATCCAGGAAAATTTGTTGTTATATATGTTTTTTACTTAAAGTGGGACAGACTTAAGTTGAATCCAATTAGTAGAGTATGTCTTAGTATTTTTTCCAAAGAATTTAAGATTCCGTACTTTTTTTTTTTAAGCTTTTCACCCCAAGCAAGGCTGGAAGCCACTAGCACGCAAGGGGTTACAGAAGGTTTGGAGGAAGAGCAGATAGGAGTGGTAAAGGAGAGGATGTGGAGAAAGTGGATCGATCAAGGCAAGGGGGTTACAGAAGATTTGGAGCGAGAGCAGATAGGAAAGGATGTGGAGAAGGGAAGTGGATAGATCAAGGCAACTGGAGATGTCTATTGACGTTACACTTAAATAGTTGGAGATTATATTTGTCAGGGAAAAAGGAATAAGGAAGGGAGTTACACAGGCGAGATGTGCGAGACATGAAGCTATTGGAGTAGAAGAGACGTCTACATCTAACATCTTGTAGGACGCTTAAATTCATGAGGCTTGGGAACCAGCGAAAGCAGCTCATCGGAGCAATTACCGTGAAAATATTTGTAAAAAAGACAGAGCGAGGCAACGGCGCGTCTGTGAGAGAGCGACTGCATACGAGATGACAGATCAGGGCCAATTACATTGCATATCCGTCTTTGTATCTTATCAAGAACCCTGAGGCAAACAGCAGGGGCTCCAGACCATATATGGCAGCAATACTCCATGCAATGCTGTGGATCTTATTTTCGTAAATATATTAGAGTGTGTAGCTTTTATATTATATCATAAAGAAGTAATTTATACAAAGAATTAATTAGCAATATTAATGAGATTAATGGCAAAATCATTTCGCTGGCAAGATTTAATGAGACATTAACTTACTATCAATTTCTTGAATAATACGATCCTTATATTTGAGTTGTATATTTGAGTTGTTGTCAGATGAAATTAACGAGCCTAGTATTAATTTCGATGTAAAAATAGTAAGACATTTTTAATTAGATAAAACTTAACTCCATGCCACTTTAACTTAAAAAACATTCAAACAAAATTCTCATTTAACTGATTTGAACAAGAACTCTAGCGCCGCGGCAATATACGCTCCAAAATAATATAACTGTCAATAAATAGTATATTTAAAAAAAAAATTTTTGTCTACACTAAATATATTTTGTCTTGGTGTTTTGCCTGTATATGGAAAAAAAATTGCACCCTGAAGATGACGATTTGAAATTGTCGAAAGTACTAAGCTCCTCAATTCCATCTGACAACAACTCAAATATACAACAACTCAAGTATGAGGATCGTATTATTCAAGGAATTGATAGTAACTTAATGTCTCATTAAGTCTTGTTAGCGGAGTGATTTCGGCATTAATCGTATTAATTGCTAATTAATTCTTTGTATAAATTACTTCTTTATGATATAATATAAGAGACGCTCATTCTAATGCATATATACACACATACAGACACACTCACACACATATATATGTCTGTAATTTTTGGGCACTTTTTTATAACTCAAACATGGAATGAAAGCGCTTCAGTTAATTTCTAAATATCTGACATTCAGGTTTTATGTCACAGTGATAGGAGAGAAAAAGGCATCAGTTTCGAGCTAAAAATGATTAATTGAAGGACTGTGTAGAAGGGATATATGTTTCAACTGCTTAAGAGATACCCCGAAAGTTGAAGTTTTCCATTTCAGAAATATAAGAATATTTTAATCAAATTCGAAAAGTAAAAAGCTTTATCGAAAATCCCAATAAATGTCATTTCTCTTTTTACCTGATGCTGCTGCAGTATAAAATTGATCCATTCCTTGATCAATAACTATAAAACGGGATCTCTAAAATGATCCATTTCTTGAAAAGAATGTAAAAAAAAATGGTTAATAAAAGCAATCCATTTCTTGATCAAGATATATAAAAACGATCCGTATAAACGATCCATAAAAACGTCCCATTCCTTGATCGAAATGTATAAACGTTATTTATTTCTTGTTCAAGGTTCATAAAAATGATTCATAAAACATGAGTAACCTGGAATGGAAGTGGATTCTGTAAGGAAAACTCTATCCGGTCGATAAAATAACCAGAGCATGGGTAGAACCATTTGCGAATTCTGAGTTGGTGGGCATCAAAATGATTTGGTAACGCTATCCGTTTGTTCTTAAGTCGAAAGAGTCGATATGATTTATAAAAGTTTGTCTCCAGAGTTTAGAAAAGGCCGACTATATGCCCTGCAAATGTTTATGGCACTCTTCAAAAAAGGCCACCTTTTGAGTCGATATTCTCAGACTCTAGTAAAACACCCGATTATTATCCGCCTTTCTGATTCCTTTTTGATTATACAACGTGGTCTAAAAGTCTTGTCACCCACGTATAATACACACACACACACACACACACACACACACTCACACATATATATATATATATAATTTTCTATTTCAGATGACTGATACGAAAATGATGCTATTTATACGGAACTTCTCGATGTGTGACAGCGTTAATGAAAGGCAATAAACTGAATCTAGTACATGTGATTTGTATTGCCTGTATTGTTCTATTGTTTTCCTTACTTTTTGGTAGGGCTTGACGCGTCTTTTGGACCCCCCTCTAGGTTAAACCGAACTAATGTCTTCCTTTTAGGTTCGATTATGAAGCGGATTTATGTCCCCTTTTTAGTCACTAGTGTAAATCGGATCTATGTCGTCCTTTCAGATTCATGTGCAAGCCAGACCTAAGTATATTTCCTTTCTAATCTGTAGTGTAAACCGAAACTCGCAACATTTTTTTTTACTTTTTAAAACAAGACCTATGTTTAACTTTTAGGCTCTATTTTAAACCGAATGCATGACTCTCATTTTATGATATCTCCTAAACCGGAACAATGTCTTCTTTTTTGGATCTGGTTTAATCTGGATCTAACCTTTTCATTTTTTTAAATATGCATCTAACTTTTTGATTTTTTTTTTTTCAATAAAACATTTTTTTAAATTTTCAAAATGTTCTTCCATTTTCAATAAAACTTTTTTCAATGTTTTTCAATGTCTTCTTTTTTTGGATCTGGTTTTATCTGGATCTAACTTTTTGATTTTTTTAAAACAAAACCTATATTTAACGCATAGGCTCTATTTTAAACCGAATGTATGTCTCATTTTACGTTCTGTCGTAAACGGGAACAATGTCACCTTTTTGGGACCTGGTTTAATCTGTATCTAACTTTTTGATTCCGTGTAAACCGGATTTATATTTAAATTTTTATTGAAACTTATATTCAAACAATGGTTTATAATCGCTAAATTAGCGCGCCTTCCCTAATTTATCGTAAACACAAATATTCGATTTTGAACAAATGATCCTTTTCTGCATATATCACGTGAATTGAACATTATACAGCGAATATTTCAGATCAAAATCCAGTTAAGAACTATGCAAGGCTGCATAGTTATTGATGTAATTTCGTATGTTTCTTGCTTTGGAAAACTGAATGATTAGTTCATTTCAGATGAAAAACGAAGAAAGAAAGAAATGATGGTATTATTGCTGTACCGAAAGAAGGAAAAAAAACAACCAAATATTCCGATTTATTTATAAAAAACTGATTCATTAATATTCGCAGAGGCATTTCAAGTTCCAGAAGAGTGGAAGAAGCTTGATGGCTGCCTTTGGCTTCAGTCGACTAATCAACATAAATCATAACAAGATTTATGTTTCAAGCAAAGTTTAATTTGAGACGTCATTAATAATGAAAATCTCCGTTGGCTCTATGAGAGGACAAGTGTCACATCCGGGTTAAAACATCGCTGCGTTTCGTCCTCGTCAACACTGACTTTTGATCGATGCGTAAATAAAAGTAAACAAAACCAAAACAAAAAAAAAGAAGAAAAAAAGAAAGAAAATTGACTTTTCGCCTGTTTCGAGTCGAGTAGATAATTTGTCTAGTTACTGTTAAAAAAGACCCCCATACATACAGAAATAGAAAGATTAGACACAGAAAAGCTCGTATTTCTGTTTCGGGAATTGATTGCCTGTAGAGGCTTTAGCGACGGATTATCGACTGGAAGTTCTTGTAGGAAATAAGGTGGCTTTTCTAATTTTCTTTTACAAAAAAAAGAAAGAAAAAAAAAAGAAGATAAGCGCTGAGACATTGAAAAATGACCCAAAGATACGATTCCTTCAATAAGAAAATTCCAATTCTTTCTTTTTCTCTGACTCTGAGAGGTTTTCGTGATATGTTTTCAGGTATGAGGGATCCAGTGGGATTTCATGCTTTTTAGCACATGGATTCATATTTTTAGAAAATACTATTGTTCGCACAGTATAAGGCGCAAGAGCTACTCAAGGTAGACGGCTGCTAAATGAGATTTTTATAATGGCGGAAAACAAGGCAGTTAAAGCTGCATATGATGAGGATATGTAGGTTACATAACGGTTGACACGAGACTTGAAGAGATTAAGATTACAGTGACGGGGGAAGCATCCTTTCGCGGGGTGGGGGTGTTTCACAACATAAGATTTCTTAGGTGGGGAACTGTCTGATTGAAATGTTCACCTTACCAGTTGAATAAAAAGGGAATAGGGATAACTTGACTCAGTGTATGTGGCATGACGCGTCCTAGCTGTGAAGGTCTGAACTAGTGGAACTAAGGAATGTATCTCGCCTAAACTGTTGCCATGGAAATGGTGATTGAAGAGCGAAAGGTTAGCAACCTGTAGTCATAGCTAAAGTCCGGTAGATAAAAGCTGAAGCATATGCATAATATGATTTAGATCAACGGAACTGATGGCATGCAAAATTATATCAATAGCAACAGTTTATATTTAGCTATTTTATCTTCGTCAGATAGCTACACTTAGTTACGTATCTTAGTAGCATTGTAAAAAGGTTTTAAAAAAAAAACAAAAACAAGAATAGGAGTTCCTGCATATAAATTCGAGATCCCCAACAGGTAAACGCAAAACCCCATAAGTAGTCCTAGTGTACATTTAGTGTACGATCAAGAATCATGTTTGATTTTTACTTGGTTTTTGGTAAAATTAAATCTTGATATATATTTAAATATATATCCTTCGTGCAATGACAAAGGTACGCAGGTGTAGGCTTTAAGAAAGCTTTATTCAACTGAGAATACAAGATTCGCGTATAGTGTCCTTTTATAGTCCCAGTAAACAGAAATAGCTGTCCCAAAGAGGAGAGTAACAAAACGAGGGGAGACCACTTTTGATTATTCATAACACTTCGTTGATTTCCAAATATCCCTGATCACTACAATTTATTATTCACCTGAAATTGGACTCAAGCAATCATTCATGATAGCTATATCAACAAAGTTGTGAGTTTATCAGCACTTAATCTTTCGGGAAAAAAAAAGATGTAAGACAAATAGGAAAAAAAATAATGATTTCTTACTCTAGTTATGTTACGAAGATGTCTTTCGTTGTGTGTGTTTATCGGGTGGTTGTTGTTGCTAAAATAAGTAAATAAAATAAAAAGCTTGTAGAATTATACCCTCCTGCGTTAGATCCACTGCGGTGCGACTTTTGAAAGCTTCGCGCTTTTGCGACGCCTGCCACTTGAGCGACAACTACGCAATTTACTTCTCGAAGCGCACTGAAATATATTCACTTCTTGTAAGCTATCTCATACATTTACTAACTTCATTTTTTTTATAAACATTTAAATGCTTCAAACGATGGATTTCTTTCCTGCTCTAACAAGACTTTTGTAAATATATTTTATCGATATCATTAGGGCACGGTTCCCATTATGGTCTTATGGCGTCATATTTAATGTTGGCAAAGCAGCTGTCGTGTGTCTAGGCCAAGATAGCATGATACGGTCTATCTCTATGCAGGCTCGGATTAAACTGAATTTTTTCTTTCCGCTATACTAGTTATTGCAGAAGGCAGGAAAGCACAGTAAACACTGCTAATTTTTTAACATATAACCTGGCAGAAACATATATACCTTTCCTAATATTATTTAAGCGAAATGAAACAAAGGGAGCTCGAGCGGAATTTGAAAATGGTTCTCTTTCCGTGTCCCGAACCGTTCGTACGTTTTTAATGACAAAAATATACACAGGTGTAGGCTTTAAGAAGGCTTTATTCAACTGAGAATACAAGGTTCGCATATAGTGTCCTTTTATAGTCCCAGTAAACAGAAATATCTCTCTCAAAGAGGAGACTAACAAAACACGGAGTGACCATTCTTGATTATTCATAACAACTTTATCAATATATTTTATTCTTATTCATTTTGAACCAACGACATGTTCTTTCTTTTCCCCAGCAAATATAATCTTGAATTATTCCATCAACCGACCGTCCCTTGCAGCTCTTAATATGTTTTGTCTTTTTGTTATTTTTCCAAGAACCTTTTCTTCCTCCTATTTGCTCAAGCCTATTAAGTAAGTTACGCGTTACTTACGTCTGTTACTCTTTCCCTCTAACCGTCCTGTGAGTATCTGGTATTGCAAGTCCTATCAGGAGTCGTAAAATTGATTATTCCTCCAGTCATTCAACAGGTTGAATACACGTTGAGATTAGAGAGAAAAAGCTAGAAATTCAATGAGTACACGTAATGATGGCTCACACTACTTTACGGATTTTAGAAAGGAATTTTTCTTACGAAATTCTCCTTCGTGAAATTTTCATAAAGTAATTAAAGAAAATAACAAGGTCTATGCATTCTGACCCCTTGCTTAGAATTATAGGGAATGTGATTTTGAAAACCTTCGTTTGTCTTCTACGCTGGTCACCAGATTCACAGCACCCATTTCGTCTCTCGAAACGCCCCCAAAATATATTCACTTCGTGTAAATACATTATCAGTTCCAGAAATTCGACGAAACATATTGTATAGGAATCTAAAAAGTGCAAACGATGCAATTCTTTTATTTCCAGTAGCCCTGTGCTAACAAAGAACTCGAATAAAATAATAATTCTGTAAAGTTTTATCAAGTTTTACTTCATGATAATTTGCTTTGAATTTAGGAGAATTCAAATGTGAAATATTAATGATTACTCACTTTAATTAACCCTTTGCGGATGGTTCATAGGTTTTGCTGGTAGGTTGTTTTTTTAAGCAACAATTTAACATGTATGGGTGATTTAATGCCGAAATCTACGTATGACATATGTTTATGACAATTTTATTATTAATTCAAGAGTATGGCATTATTTTATTATTAAATTATAATTACTTACTTTCATTTTTTACAAAATAACCTTACAAAATCAAATGAGAAGTGAAAACCTGTTTCTACTTAAAAGAAATGAGAAATAGTTTTTTTTTGTATTTTTTGACAATGTATGTCATGTCTTCAGGTTTTTTTAATAATTTATTGATTGTCATTTTACTTTCAAAATGTATTACTAGTAAAATTTAAATATGAAAATGCATTGCTAGAAATTTCAATAAAAATGTATTGTTGGTAACATTTTTATAGAAATGTATTGCTGATATTTGTATTATACAAATGTATTTTTATGATTTCTAAGTGTTTTGAAAATGTATTGCTGGTAATTGTACTATAATAATATATGTCTATGATTTCCTAGAGTTTTGAAAACATATTGCTGGTAATTGTATTATAAAAATGTACTTTTATGATTGCCTAGCGTTTTGAAAATGTATTGCTGGTAATTGTACTATAAAAAGGAATTCTGTAATTTCGTAGTGTCTTCAAAATGTATTGCTGGTAATTGTATTATAAAAATGTGTTTCTATAATTTCCTAGAGTCTTGAAAATATATTGCAGGTAATTTTATTATAAAAATGTATTTCTATAATTTCCTACAGTTTTGAAAATGTATTGCTGGTAATTGTATTATAAAAATGTATTTCTAAAATTTCCTCGTGTTTTGAAAATGTATTGCTGGTAATTTTATTATAAAAATGTAATTCTATAAATTCCTACTGTTTTGAAAATGTATTGCTGGTAACTGTATTATAAAAATGTATTCCTATAATTTCCTAGTCTTGAAAATGTATTGCTGGTAATTGTATTATAAAAATGTATTCCTATAATTACCTAGAGTTTTGAAAATGTATTGCTGGTAATTGTATTATAAAAATGTAATTCTATAATTTCCTAGAGTTTTGAAAATGTATTGCTGGTAATTGTATTATGAAAATGTATTTCTATAATTTCTTTGTGTTTTGAAAATGTATTGCTGATAATTGTATTATAAAAATGTAATTCTATAATTTCCTAGAGTTTTGAAAATTTATTGCTGGTAATTCCATTAGAAAAATGTATTTCTATAATTTTCTAGAGTCTTGAAAATGTATTGCTGGTAAATTGCTGGATATGATGTTTATCGTCATATACAGGACGGTGTGTATCGGAAAATTATTTCTAACTGAACAAAGCAAATTTAAAAAAAGTTAAATACACTGTGAGATATGGATTGTTTTTTTTTATTACTTTGATTTTTTTCCATTTTATTCTTGTTATTTATAGCAATACTCCGGGTCGATACAATCTTCAACGAATAAATCAAACGGCACGAAATAAGAAGAAAAACCTATATTCTGACGATATCGAAACAGATTTGTAGGCCATTTAATTAATCAAGATTTACCCTACTTGAAGTGTTTAAGTGGATGTCCATGAAATAAGAGGACTCGATGTATGGGATATCAGAAGTCATCGTTGGATGTTATATTTTTTCCTGTTTTCTATATATAAAAAAACGACACCGATAAGATTGAGAGAATTATTAATAAATAGATAATAGTGAAAAGGTATCGTGTAAAAAAAACTAAATAATAATTGTAGCAGGATTCTTCCGTAGCTTTTTCTGCATTACAAAGCCCATCCTCAAACTGAAAATGCGGCACATTAAATATTCATAGGTATGGAATGGAAAGTTATTCCAAGTACGACATACTGTCCTGACCCGCATCCTTCAGATTATCACACCAGATGCGTTGTTTTATCTGCATAAAATATAAACAAACATAGCTGACTCTTTTTGTCGTATATGATTCAAGCCTGGAAGTAACAGATGTCTGAATTGAATTTAATGCCCAAGAATCTTTAATCTAAGATGAGCTGGTCTATGGCAACCTCACGATATACTATGTTTACGAAGAGGTACTAAAGTAATCTTTTACGCAGTGTCACCTCCGAAACACATACGAGTCAACGCGGGTTGACCTAGAAGGTTCTAACAAAGCCACCAAGTACATAATCGGGTCTGGAAGAATGTTGGTGCGCACACGAACATAAACAAGAAAGTGAAACACGCTAGAAGTTAGGCCACACACACATACACACACATACACACACATACACACACACAGAGCGCGGGACAACCCGATAATACGGAGATATATTAAAACCTGTCATACAAGAAGGGGAAAAGAATTCTTTGCACCAGTGTAAGAAGAGGAAACGCTCGAAGAAAGCCCCGAAATCACATACCCTCGATTCAGCTGACGTTAACTGAAGGAAACCATAAATGAATATAGAGTTATTTTGCGTATGTAAAATTTAGCCTCGTATACATATCAGTGCGTAATAGATATCGGCTCGGAATGGGAAGTCGGACAGTTGCGTTCGAATCCCACCAGTCGAGTTCATTATATTCACTTACATTTTAAAGCACTAAGTACCTTATTTGGACCGAGAAAAACCTTATGAATAAACATTTGAACATGTAATGGTCTCAGCGAAAGAAGCTTGGCGGTTGGACTAGCATATTTGTCATTGTCTTTCTTTTTATATGCCATGTTCTTTCAGGACGTAGGCGATCATGGCTCTCCGCCTCCCTCAATCCCTTGCAACTCTCAACAAGTTCCTTCCCTCTGCTATCTCCCCCAGACCACTTTCTGTCATCCACTTGCTTAAGTCCACCAGGTATGTCACACGTTGTTTTCCCTGGTCTCTCTTTCCCTCTATTCGACCCGTGAATATCAGATTCTCCAGGCCCTTCTTCCTCATTATGTGTTCTAGAAACTTCAGCTGCCTCTTCCTGATGTTAAGTATAAGCCTCCTCCTTGTTTGCATCCTCTCTAAGACCTCATCGTGGCTCACACGCTCTGTTGCATCGAGTCTCTTCTTCATCTTTGAGGAAATCGTCCAACATTCGCTGTCGTAAAGAAGAACAGATCTCACGTAACAGTTCTGTATCTTTTCTTTGTCACCAAAGAAATCCTCCAGTCTCGCAATACTCTGTTCAGCTTTTGGAATGTGTCCTTGGCCATCCCAATACGTCTACGGATCTCAGTGTTGCAATTACCGTCCTCTGTC
Source organism: Acanthosepion esculentum (assembly GCA_964036315.1). NCBI lineage: Eukaryota > Metazoa > Mollusca > Cephalopoda > Sepiida > Sepiidae > Acanthosepion > Acanthosepion esculentum. The sequence continues at coordinate 67,325,528 of OZ038486.1, forward strand.
AAGACGCTTGCCAGATATTTAAACTTTCACGCCTGCATGATTCTAGTGTTCGCGAACTTCAAATCGCATTTCGGGTTCATCTTCCTGACGACCATGCATTCTGTCTTCTTGTAGTTCATGCATAGTCCTTTCTTCTCACTCCCCATCGCTACCTTCTGAAGGCGGTTTTATAACTTCTTTTCCGTGTCTGCTATCAGTACTGTGTCACCAATAAAGTGTACAATGAGCAAGAAGGCTTTTTCTACAGGGATAAAAGCATATTTTAGACTACATTCTTTTTAAACTCGTACTGAAAACTTTACTCTTTACCTTTATACGCATGATTTTCAAAACATTAGATGCCAAGTCTCTTCATGGCGCCATTAGTATCTTCAATTTGTATTTACTTCTTTGGTAAGATAGACAATTGGTCTCCAGTTGCTTTCTCTATGGTTCTGAATCCAGATATATCATTCTCCGTTCAGTATATAGGGCATCATGGCTCTCCACAGATTCCTTTCCTTTAATATCCCCGATTTCCTATGATTTCCTGGGAAAGATAGTATATTGTTTTCCTGTTTCTTTTTCCAAGCTTTTGAATTCAGAATCTTCCTCTGAAGTTAATAATTTAATTGTATTGTATTGTTTCTATTTGCCATACGAAGGGAGGTGTGCTTTTTAAAATTATTTAATGTTACGTACCTTCAGGTGTTAAGCTATCATGCCTTTACAAAGATTTCTTTTCCTTATTATCTATAAGTTGTCATGATTATTGGGCTGGTTTTCCGTTGCATTATTAATTCTAATTGGTCCTTTCACCAGGCTGAGTGTAACTCGAGCTTAGAAAGACCAGCTAAAACTGATATTTAATCCATATATTGCACTAGGGAAGAAACTGATGCATGCATTTCTCAAGAGTATTAGTGCACAGTATATTAGATAGACGAGTAACGGAACAGCTAGCAGCCCGGATAGAGAAATCAGCGAAAATTGAAATCCAATCGTGAAATCCAACAAACATCCCAGATCTGAAGACCATATGCGAAGAAGAATGGAACAAAATACCAACTAAAATTTGCAAATCCTTAATTGAAAACTACAAGAACTTTGCACCAGTTTCTTTGGTTTCTGTAGAAGTGAATAATGGCTATTCTACAAAGTATTAAATGAAGATTATGTATTCGTTTTTGTATTGTACGAATACTTTTTTCACCCATTAAAATGGGATTTATTTCTATTAAATCAAATTTGTTTCTGTTTTCTATGCACATTTAGTTGTTATGCATCTGTGTATAGATAATTATATGAAAAGTATGTTTATACATTAGTTGGAAATACAATAAATAAAAAAAACAATTGAAAGTGGGCGAATATTTGTCTCCCCCACTGTATATATAGCCGTGTTGAAATTTATTCCATTTCTACACACTTTTACTAGCAATGACGACCTGTTAAGTACATCTGTAAATTTTAGTTGCAACTTTTACTCAGACTAACAAGAGTTCTATCTATCTAATACTATTCATATCTATCTATCTATCTACCATCCATCTAATACAATTCATATCTATCTATCCATCCATCTAATACTATTCATATCTATCTATCCATCCATCTAATACTATTCATATCTATCTATCCATCCATCTAATACTATTCATATCTATCTATCTATCTATCTATCTATCTATCTATCTAATACTATTCATATCTATCTATCTATCTATCTATCTATCTATCTATCTATCTATCTATCTATCTATCTATCTATCTATCTAATACTATTCATATCTATCTATCTATCTATCTATCTATAACGCTGTATTGGGAGAAACGTTCGCAAATCAACATGTGTAATCCAGCAAAAATGATGTCGACTACACACACACACACACACACACACACACACACAGACACACACACTCTCTCTCTCTCTCTCTCTCTCTCTCACACACACACACACACTTGCGAATACAGTTTAACATCTGACTTCTACATAGACAAACTAGAATTATTATACTCTTTTATACATGAAGAATTTTTTCCGGTTTTTCAATTAGGCTTGGAATCTGTTAATTTCTTGGAACTTCGAAAGGAAGCGTCGACTCTCCTTGAATTCGGAACTCCATAAATTATACTAAGGTTTGTTTAATAAGTCGAATGCACGTAAATCCTGATTAACCAATGAAATTAAAACAACACCAGAACATATACCAGAATTTCTTTTTTCTTTTTTTCCAATTCTCAGTCTCTGATGAAGCTTTAATAAACGTTACTTATTTGTTCTTTATCTTATAATTCTGTCGGATTCCTAATCATATTTGATCCCTATCTATCTATCTATCTATCTATAGGGTGTGGCAGAAATATACGAAATATACCTCCTAGAAATACCTCCAACATAATGGTAAGATATTAACTCTATGAAGACACTACTGCCACTCGTGTGTTGCCACTTTCAGTAGCAAAAACAAAAGTGTCAGTATAAGATATGAGTGATATTTCTGGTATACCGTGTAGCTAATGTCTTATCACTATGATAGAGGTATTTCTGCCGTCCCTTGTATATTTTAGATCAAGCGCTATTTCTGTGAACACCTTCTTTCAAAGTTAAGGCTATTAAGCACTTACTACCGTTCATTTGATATATATATATATATATATATATATATATATATATATATATATATATATATATATATATATGGAGAGAGAGAGAGAGAGAGAGGGAGAGAGAGCACCTACAAATGTATGCACACTTCCGGAGAGGAAAACCTGTGTAGATATTGTAATGTTAATGACTTCACGAATTTAATACAAGTTAACTTTGGACACTACAATCATAATAAATGCTCAAAATATTGACATTTAGCCCCCCAAAATTATTACAGGTAACCTCTCCTTGGGCAAACTTTGGCTAAAGTAGCCAGTGGGATTGCTTCACATGCATTTTCAATTTAAAAAGTCTAAAAGCCGCCAATGTAGTCAGTTTCTGCGATACACCACATCGTTTACAGTACACCATAAGCAAAAGTCTAAAATACAATAGTTTCATTAAACACGATTGACAATCTATTGCGGTTAAGTATTTTATTTTCCTTTTGTCCTTATAATTTTCTTCTTTTCTGGACATAAACATCAACGAGAAAAAAAATTCTTAAATTGCTATATTAGTAAAAAATGCTCTCACTTAAACTTTCAAAAGTTCAACCTTAGCGTTGCGACTGCATTCTCCAAAAGTTTGTATCCGTTATCAATAACACATTTCAAAAAAACATATTTCGATTTGCATTATATTTTTTCGTCTCGGATGCTGCCTGAATTTTGCCAAAAAGAAAATAGTTTCCATGCCCGATGGTGACCGGATAACCTGTCGAAAGTACTTGCATATTTAAGGAAGACCTAATACAGTTTATAAATGAAAAAACAAACAAACAAGGATCATAACATTTATCGAGTGGTTAGTGGGTTAACGAATTTTTTAAATTTAGTTAGCGAAGTGAATTCGCCCTTTTTCTCTCATTAACTTTACTAATTTACTTTTTGTATGAATGATTCATTGTTATATATATATATATATATATATATATATATATATATGTGTGTGTGTGTATGTGAAATTGGCCTTATCAAAATGAATGTATGGCTCATTCTTGCCTTCTATCGATACTTCAGGCTGGTAAGAGTGGTGAAATGATATGGGGGAATATTTTCTCTGTATACATTGGGACGTTTGGTATCAATAAATGATCGTTTCAATGCCACATCCTACTTAAGAATTAATGCTATAACTACGTACCTCAATTTTTGTATAGGGTGCATCAATCCTCTGGTGACCATTTTCAGCACGCCTACGCAGCATTTTAAAAGATTAGAAATAGTAGCAGTTGGATTTTGGGGGAAAATAGTAATGAATCGACCGCGTTAAAGTGACTACAGCCACTGGATCTCAATTCAACAGAGCATATTTAGGATGTGGTTTGAAGGAAGATTTGAACCTTGAAACCAATCTTGTAGAATTGCGGGATGCCATGATAACAGCATGAATCTAAATTTCGAAAGAGTGCTTCTCAAATTTCGTCTAATTCTTGCCAAGAAGAATTGAGGTGGTTCTGAAAATAAAAAAAGAAGTTCAACCAGTACTAAAACAGGATAACTAATAAACCTACTCGTGAGTGTGTAGATATTTTAAAAGAGTAACGGAACCACTGACGAAAGCTTTTAGTTCTACGTTAATATCAGTTAATATTGTAAATTAAGAAATAATATTATAAGATATAGTGACACTATTTTTTTATTAACGTTTAGCTCTTTATGTAAAAACATTTTAACAGCAAACGCACAAGGTGTACCGATCAAAGCAGTGATTGTAAATGTTAATAACTGAAACATTAATGGTAAGACATTAGCTCGAAGAAGACACCTTTGCCACCTGTCTAAATTCACTAGCAGCAAACAGATTAGAGTTTAAAATGTGGGATGTATTTCTGCCACACCATGTTTAAATAAGTTAATGAATGTCATTGTCAGAAGATAGTAGTAACTTAGCTCGCTATTTCAAAGCAAATAGAACGGTTTCTATCGCTAATCTGGGCGGTAGTTCCTTTGAGCCATTCTTCTTGGTTTTAATTTCCTGTAAGGGAATCGAATCTATTTGCAATAAAATTTAAAAAAAATAGTAGTTTAACCAAACTCAAAATTCTATCATTTTTTTTTAATTCTGCGAAACAAAACCTTTTTTTTTTCGCGAAAACACAAGAATGGCGTTACCATAATCTCATATGGGATTCGGAATGCGCTAATTAAATTGGATGTCATAGTAATAGTAGGTTCAATCCCTGACTAGGTTAGTACAGAACCACAGTGGAAATAAGGCGACTAAGTGATCAGCACTAAGAAGAGAACAGGACAAGATATCCCCAGACATGAACAACGGAAGGGGAACAAACAACCACGATTGGTTTAATAAAATATTCATTTTGAAATTCCCTGAAGAAGGCTGGAGGGAAAACCGACTGAAACGTTGCGATAATAACAACAACTATGACGACATCAGTTAATAATACGGGATGCGGCGGAAATACCTCCGCATTTTAAATGGAAGTTGTCCAAAGAAAAATTCTTTGTTTTGTCATCTCTGTTTTAGTCATTTCCTGTTAGATTATTTTGGGTACATAATGTACTAGTGAGCACACCAAAATGAGCTGACTCATTTTATAGTACACCCATAGAAGATTAACAAATCAGAAGACTAGAAATATTCGACCCGATGGGTATAAAGGCGGCCATTTTGTTTTCTTTATCGGAAGATCTACTGCTAACCTGTCAGATGAGGAGACCTGCAAAAGTACGTTTTCCTATTCTTTCCAAATATCCACTGCCAACCTCTGATATGGAAGACCTTAAGAATTCCTGAATAGCTGTTACGAGACATTGGTGCTGTTACATTGGACAAATTACTTCCTACGTCGGATTGCTACATTCAAACTACATTACACATGTATTACATTTCCTACTGTGGTTATGTAGCTTCCCCGTGCCTATGCTATAAATACTTTCCTGGTAATTCTTCTGATGAACATTCCTTTATGGCATCTGGACTTTATGAATTTAAGCATTGTCTTAGATTGGTGGCAAGGTCACATCGTTTTACAGTTGAAATGGCGAGATTTAACCATCAGAACGTTCTTCCGGTTTCTTGTTTCTCAATCAAGTTTGATCTTCAAAAATTTAAAGGCAACTTCAATCGTTATCATCTGTCTTCATAATTCTTGTTCTTTTCTTGTTCTTTCCTTAATAGCATTTTTTTTCAGATTCTTTATCACCCGGAAAACCCATTATGTCTTGGTAGCCTTATTGCCTTGTTTGGGAGTGAAATGATTTTAAAAAAAATATCTAAGGTTTTTGTATGGCAATCATTTTGATTATAAGTATTACAGAGGCAATCTAAAGGACACGAGAATTCGTAAACAACATGTTTTTTTTTGCGTTCTGAGATCTTGGCAATGATTAGGTTCGACGTTTTAAACTTTTTCTAGCAAATGATAAATATACGATGTTTATTGCAATCATTGAGATTACTGGCATATTGGTTGCAATAAACACCTTAGATTTATCATTCCTTATAAAATGTTTCAAACATATATCAAACTATTAATCCTGTCCGTTCATATCTATCTATCTATCTATCTATCTATCTATCTATCTATCTATCTATCTATCTATCTCATTCTCTTCTTTGTTTCTTTCTTCCTTTCTTTCTTTCCTTCTTTCTTTCTCATTCTTTCATTCTGTCTATCTCATTCTCTTTCTTTATTTCATTCTTTCTATCTCATTCTCTTTCATTCTTTATCGTTCTCTTTCTTTCATTCTTTCTTTCTTTCATTCTATCTATCCATCTATCTATCTATCTATGTTTCTATCTATTTATTTCATTCTGTTTCTATCTATCTATCTATGTTTCTATCTATTTATTTCATTCTGTTTCTATCTATCTATCTATCATTATTTCATTCTGTATCTATCTATCTATCTATCTATCTATCTATCTATCTATCTATCTATCATTATTTCATTCTGTATCTATCTATCTATCTATCTATCTATCTATCTATCTATCAATCTATCTATCATTATTTCATTCTGTTTCTATCTATCTATCTCTCTATCTATCTATCATTATTTCATTCTGTTTCTATCTATCTATCTCTCTATCTATCTATCATTATTTCATTCTGTTTCTATCTATCTATCTATCATTATTTCATTCTGTTTCTATCTATCTATCTATCTATCTATCTATCTATCTATCTATCTATCTATCTATCAATCTATCTATCATTATTTCATTCTGTTTCTATCTATCTATCTATCTATCTATCTATCTATCTAATCGTGTTTCTATCTCTCATTATTTCATTCTGTTTCTATCTATCTATCTATCTATCTATCTATCTATCTATCTATCTATCTCATTCTCTTCTTTGTTTCTTTCTTCCTTTCTTTCTTTCCTTCTTTCTTTCTCATTCTTTCATTCTGTCTATCTCATTCTCTTTCTTTATTTCATTCTTTCTATCTCATTCTCTTTCATTCTTTATCGTTCTCTTTCTTTCATTCTTTCTTTCTTTCATTCTATCTATCTATCTATCTATCTATGTTTCTATCTATTTATTTCATTCTGTTTCTATCTATCTATCTATGTTTCTATCTATTTATTTCATTCTGTTTCTATCTATCTATCTATCTATCTATCTATCATTATTTCATTCTGTATCTATCTATCTATCTATCTATCTATCTATCATTATTTCATTCTGTATCTATCTATCTATCTATCTATCTCTCTATCTATCTATCATTATTTCATTCTGTTTCTATCTATCTATCTCTCTATATATCTATCATTATTTCATTCTGTTTCTATCTATCTATCTATCTATCTATCTATCAATCTATCTATCATTATTTCATTCTGTTTCTATCTATCTATCTATCTATCTATCTAATCGTGTTTCTATCTCTCATTATTTCATTCTGTTTCTATCTATCTATCTATCTATCTATCTATCTCATTCTCTTGTTTGTTTCTTTCTTCCTTTCTTTCTTTCCTTCTTTCTTTCTCATTCTTTCATTCTGTCTATCTCATTCTCTTTCTTTATTTCATTCTTTCTATCTCATTCTCTTTCATTCTTTATCGTTCTCTTTCTTTCTTTCATTCTTTCTTTCTTTCATTCTATCTATCTATCTATGTTTCTATCTATTTATTTCATTCTGTTTCTATCTATCTATCTATCATTATTTCATTCTATTTCTATTTATCTATCTATCTATCTATCTATCTATCTATCTATCTATCTATCATTATTTCATTCTGTTTCTATCTATCTATCAATCTATCTATCATTATTTCATTCTGTTTCTATCTATCTATCTATCTATCTAATCGTCTTTCTATCTCTCATTATTTCATTCTGTTTCTATCTATCTATCTATCTATCTAATCGTCTTTCTATCTCTCATTATTTCATTCTGTTTCTATCTATCTATCTATCTAATCGTCTTTCTATCTCTCATTATTTCATTCTGTTTCTATCTATCTATCTATCTATCTATCTAATCGTCTTTCTATCTCTCATTATTTCATTCTGTTTCTATCTATCTATCTATCTATCTATCTATCTATCTATCTATCTATCTATCTATCTATCTATCTATCTATCTATCTAATCGTCTTTCTATCTCTCATTATTTCATTCTGTTTCTATCTATCTATCTATCTATCTATCTAATCGTCTTTCTATCTCTCATTATTTCATTCTGTTTCTATCTATCTATCTATCTATCTATCTATCTATCTATCTATCTATCTATCTATCTATGTAATAGATGTATTCTTTGTTCCACGACATTAAAATGATTTTAAAATTTCGTATTACTTAACAACATCGGCGCATTCTCTCTCTTCTACATCCGTCAGCAAGGCCTCTAATCGAGAATCTAGAGGTTTTGAGGTGTGTGGGACCACCTCTTAATTGCTGTTGTTCCCAGGTCCACCCTGACCGGGAAGGGTAGCAACTGTTAAGTTCCCAATTATGAACAATAATGAAACACCGAAACAAAACAAAAAAAAGAAAGAAAAATCTATGAGAGTATTTAAAAGTACATTTTTATAGCAAAAATACCAGCCATATATTCTATATAAAAAATGACCAACAATACATTTTTAAAGCAAAATGACTAGTAATATATTTTATCTGTAGTTGGAGGCATACAATTGCTTTCGAAATATATTTAGATTGTCTTGAAATTATTTAGATTTCGGCATGAAATACTCTATAGAGGTTGATATGGTGCTAAGCAAAATCAAAGAACCAACATGAAAGAACTCTTTCATGATACTAATCTATATAATATGCTGCAGTTTCTTACATTAAACTGTATCACAGAATATAAATCTAAAAGAAGTATAAAACACATATCATTGCCTCTAGTAATCATTTCCACACAAAGTCTATATGCCAAAAAGACGATTATCATCTACCGTGCATTCAATTGTGAAAGCAGAAATAATATATTTTTATGATGATCACAAGCTCCCAAGAATATTAAATTAGGGCATTAAATGACCCATAAGGTGTTGATAACCCGTTAAACAAATCAAGTAACGAACAATATTCTCAGGAATTTCATAAATATGGAACAACCTAGAATTGTGATAAAAATCAGCATTATGATAGGAATCAAATAATAAAGACATCTATCTATCTATCTATCTATCTATCTATCTATCTATCTATCTATCTATCTATCTAGCTCAGGTTATATATATGTATCTTGGTCTTTTTATTATCTCTCTCTCGCTATGTATGTATCTATATATACAAATCTGTTATCTATCTATCTATCTATCTATCTATCTATCTATCTAAGGTTATTCATATGTATCTTGGTCTGTTTATTATCTCTCTCTTTCTCTCCCACGGTATGTATATATCTATATATACAAACCTGTTATCTATCTATCTATCTATCTATCTAAGGTTATTCATATGTAGCTTGGTCTATTTATTATCTCTCTCTCGCTATGTATGTATCTATATTTACAAATCTATCTATCTATCTATCTATCTATCTGTGACCGCTTCGCTATGAGGTAACGTTGGACAAGTTGTTCTTAAAGATCATTAATGAAAAGCAGTTACTTCTAGCCTCACTAGGAGCTCGATAAATTTTGCCTTGTGCCAGAATTGAGCTTATAAAGCGACTAAAATTATTTAATGTATTTAATTGTGTACATCCCATTTAAAAAAAAAAACTGCCAACCTGCGTATCCGATTGTTTTTGCTTGGTTAAAACAATTTTCAAAGTTGTCTTCTCATGTCTAACCGACTCGCATAATTGTCTGGTGGATACTTTTTTTGGCAACGAAAATCTCACATTTCCAAGTTCCTGAGTTAAGCTGATTTCTAGAATCGAATAACTTGCGGAAATTAAAAACCGATCGTTTCTCACTTACCACGCGTGGGTGGAATTCTACACGATAATAAAATTCAAGGGTCACTCCGAAAGTAATGCCGCCTATTTACTTTCGCGGAAATTACACCTGATACGAGAGGGGGGTGCAGTGTAACACCGTTGAATAGATCAAGTTTTCAATTACGAAACGCGTTTCCTTTCTATATAGAAAGCACCATTGGCTCATTTTTTAATAATAACTTATGAAAATAGAAAATGCTGAAAAGACATTCGACAATATATGTTCAAGTTATCACCGTAAACCAGAAAACAGACAGTACTAAAGAAAAAAATAAATAAAATAAAATACTTAATAAAAGACATTTTTTTAATTTTTGTTTTACCAAGCCTGCATAAGTGAAAAGTTACTAAATCCTAACAATATCTACCTAGAGAGGGAGGGCGAAAGAG
>OZ038486.1:67346708-67409208 GCA_964036315.1 Acanthosepion esculentum
AATAATTTTACTTTGCTCACGGAGTCGGCCCGATTGCAAAATGTTATGTCATGTTGGGCTACGGCATCTAGGAGTAAAGTTGAAAAAGTGTGACACACTGACACATTGACATTCGCATTTATTTATACAGAAGAAGATGAGATATTTTAAAGTTAGAGCGTTGTGTCCCTTTAATTGAAAAAGTGTGACAGCGTCAGACATTCACATTTATTATATAAATAAAGTAGATATTTTAAAGTCAGAGAGTTGTTTCCCTTGCTTATGAACACAACATATATATATATATATATATGGAGTAATATCGTTGTAAAGGATGCTATATTTATGGGATAAAGTGCTAAATATCAGAGATAGAGCGTATGTAAATATAAAAGTGAACATTGAATTCAACATTCAGAGGCGACTGACTGTTTCATGCTGAACGCAATCGTCAGGCTAGCGATGATTGCGTTTAACATGAAACAGTCTATATATATACAGTTTATATATATATAATTTCGGGATTATTTTCGAAATTATTGAAGATGATCTCTGTTCTTTCTAAACTTCTAAATTTCTGTCCTGGAGTAATAAGGTGTCTCACAGTTTTCACGTAAGATTTCATTTTTTCCGTCTTTTTTCACTGCTCTTTGGACTACCATAAGTGAAATTCCTCTCTCGCGTGCCAAACCTCTTATGGATTGAGTTGGATCTTTTCTAATTGATCTCTTTATCTTTAAGTTGAAATGATGTTCCCAATTTTTCCCCCTACTGTTCCCTCGTTTTTAAACTTATTGACCGTTTTCTTGATGGATTTCGAATAGATTTTGAAGATGGAAGCCAGAGTATGAATGTTAGTACCATTACTGAATGTTGTTTTTCCTCTCACCATTTCTCATTTGAAGGACAGTGCGTCTGAAACGAAACAAATTTAAACTGCTCTTTTTTTTAGCTTAATTTTTCAAAGCTTTTTTTAGTGATTCTTACGACAAATTGTGTCAAAATAGCTAAATGTCTTATCTGAAAACCTGGAAAAAAGAAACGCAATCAGTTTAGTGTTTTCTTTAGATATTAAACATTTCGTGGGATGAAAAATTAGAAGATTTGGAGAATTTTACTGTTGCACCGGTTATATATATATATATATATATATATATATATATATATATATATATATATATGAGCGAAATAAATCGATCTAAATATTGTTGTAAAAGCAACAAAGATGACTAACATTCGCCAAAAAAAAAATAAATTCACAGAATTACCTTAAGGTCTTCATTGGTGATTACTATTTTCAACGGGCGACATCTATAAGCCCTCTTTCGTTGTTGATAAAGAAGAATTGATTTTCTTTTGACGTTCGATAATTGGAATGAAAACACTCAACTTAAGACCGGCGCTGAACTGTCGGACAGCATGCCAAAATCAAATTGATCCTGCTAAGTAAAGAAATCGATTTTAACTCAGCATATGACGGCATTTTGCCGCATCTTTCAAATAGAAAAAAAGATATATGATAAAACCACGTAAATACTCGATCGGTTTAAAGATTGTGTCGAAATTGACAAGTATCCTTTGTAGCGGAGGTCTATTTTTCATTGACTGAATCATTCGAACTAAATATTCACATATCTACCAAAATTGTACGTTATTATTACCCCAGGAAAACCAGTCATGCTGTGTTCGCGGCGGTAAACGATTTCCATTCAATAAAATACTGCAACCATATACAGGCAAGAGTTGGCCAGTCTTCACTTTCCAATATCAGCGTTCGTGTGGGTGACGAAATATTTTCCACCTTAAAACCACTTTCCCATAAAACACGTCGCAAACTGCTGTGGCCTTGTAAGGGCCAGAATAAGGACACAAGAGTGGATTTGAGTTAACAAATATATTAACGAAAATCGGTAATACAATAATATACAAACGAGCAAGAATGTTATGTCCGAACTGTCAGAGCTGACTCTTCAGAAAAAAACTCTACTGACAAAAAGCAGTACCTGCGTTTATTTGTAACTTGATAGAGTCCATCCGTGTATGGTTAATTTCCCATAACAAATTGTAATAGAAAATCTTTCAGCCTTCTACGATTTCAGCCTCAACAAAAACATAAAGTTATAAACGAAATATTTAACAGAGGCGACATGCAGTAGGTTCATCTTCGTAGCATTACATAAGAAACCAGATGCAAATGAATGCAAGTTCTATCGGACAATCAGCTTAATGAGCCACATAACCCAGCTAATGATCCGAATCCAGATAAATAGAGTCCTAAGCAGAATTAGATCGGAAACAGGAAAATAACAACGCGGCTTTGTCAAGGACACCAGAACAAGAAATGATATACTCACGATCAGAATAATATCAGAGAGAGCAAGACAAATGCAAAAGGATGTGAACTTACGTTTCATAGAATACGCAAAAACGTTTTACAAGGTACGGCACAACGATCTATTTGAACTGTAAAAAGCAGCAGAACCAGATGGAATTGGGTTGTGGCCTTGTTGAGGGTCAGAATAAAGACACAAGAGTGAATTTGAGTTAACAAATATATTAACAAAAATCGGTAATACAATAATATACAAACGAGCAACAATGTTAAGTCTGACTGTTGAGGGGGGGATCTCTACTGACAAAAGCAGCATTTGCTTTTATTTGTAACTTGAAAGAGTCCATATGTGTATGGGTAATTTACTATAACACAAACCTCTCGCTGCTCTATCGCTGTTTCAAGGGAAAGTGTTCATAAGAAGTAACTTCTTTCGTTCCACCAGTCCTAACCTTCACGGCGAAGACCCGTCATGCCACGCACACTGTAGTCAACCATCATCATTCCCTTCGTATTCCTTTGGCTCAATGTGAGTTCTACTCGAGCAGCTTCTTAACTGACTCCCAAGAGGATGCTTCCCTGATCACTACAATCTTAACCAGTTCAAGTCTAGGGTTAAACGTTATCTTGCCCACATATGCGCATAATCTGTGCCGCTTACTCTGTAACTCTTTTCCTCGAGTGTTTCTTGAGCCTTGTCATTATAAAAAATGTGCATTTGTGTTCTTTTGATAACAAAGTTCTACTCAGACATCTTCGTCCCCAGAGTTGTTACTTTGCGGAAGAAACTCCCGAGAGAATGCTTTCCTAACAACTACAATCTGCAAGTCCAGGGTAAACTGGTATCTGACCTGCATGTACTAATCATATTCTGTTACATCTCCTCCGCCTCCTTTTACAAACTCACTCATTAACCCTTTACCTTGAGTGGCTCTTGGGTTTTGTATTGGGTAACTATCATAAAAAAAATTGAATATTTCTTTAGTTGTTGTTGCTTTTATTGTTGCCACAGCTATTCGGCTATATGTACACCCTTCTTCAAGAATAATCTTCAAGAAAAAATGCTTTGTTTCTAAAACAGTAGAATAAATAATGTTGTCAAATACTGATGAGTAGTGGGTTGGCGTGTGGAATTTAATTCCAATTGTATCCATTGTATTCGCCGTTGGAAAAATACACTTGGAGAGGTAAAAATTCACCTCTACTCCCCTATCAGGTAGACAGACTGAGATGTCTAACTTTGTTTGCCAACCAGTCTAGAAGTAAACATGTTGCACTAATTACCTCTCCTCCTAAATCCTTTTTGCTGAAAACCAAATCAGTAAAATTAGGCAAAGTAAGGCTGTGCACCTGTACACCACCCGGCAAGTCTACGGACTTATGAGATGAGACCATACTCAACCACGTGTACAATGCAGGCCATTCCATTCTTAGCAAACGAGGTACCGTAGCTGTAATCGTTTCGATCTGCTACTTTGCAAATAGACACTCCCCCTAGAGACACTTCCATAATCACTACAATTTTAACATATGAGTACTGGTAAAAATGGTTGCTGATGACATTAAGTTTATAAGTCCCAGAAATTCATATGCAGATGTCCTTAAGGACACATGACACAGTGGATAAAGGTATTGGTTAGATCCAGTGACAGGAGGCAAAGAGGTGTGAGTTCAATACCTAGTTAAGGCAGTGGAGAACTTGGAGAGGGGAATTAACAGGAGATAACTAATAACGGACATCCATTAGACATGACACGTGTAAAAAGAACAGGCTACCCCAGCGAACGAAATAAAAGGTTCAGTTTGACATTCCAACCACCTGAAAAAGGCTGGAACGTACAACGGCCGAAACGTAGTGATAAATATGGCAATAAAGATGAGGACAATAGTCCGAATAATGTAAATAGTGTACATAATACCTCATATCAGAAATACAGACAGATACAATTTTGACATCTTCAAATCTCTTACTTCCATCGCTTACATCCATCTATATACAGGATGCGATGGGTAAATTGTCACCATTTTCTGTTTCTTAATTTCGTTTTAATTGCGCTGTTTGTTTTTGATTTTGTCTATGGCACATTACAGTAGGGTCAGTTGACCACCGCTCGTGAGAAAAAGAGAACCACAACGCAATTCACTCTGTCAGAAGTTTGGAAACATCATGCTGTACTGCTTGGCATTCGCACCGGCAGTTCCAATACGAACATTTCAGAGAGTTTAGATATCAATCTGAGGAGAGTGTAGCGGATTCTGAAAGAGTTGAATAAGTCTAATGGTGATTACGAAGGGGTTTCGAGTGATGGCGAAATTAAGCCTCTCTTCATCTTTCAACGGGGCCTTAGACTAAACATGGAGGCCGACATCACGGACCTTGAAGAGGTAGTGCTGCTCTGGGACAAAAGGGTGACTACTGGAAGACCCTATGTCTCGCAACAGGACTCTGCACCATGTCCCACAAGCAGGAGAAGCTAGTCATTTCTCTCAGACCATTTCTGCGATCACATCCCCCTTACATCTAACTCCCCAGACTGTAACCTCCTTGATTATTACGTGTGTAGCGCAGTTTTGCGAGAGACCAATAAATCTCCTTGTAACACCAAATCTGAACTGAAAGCAAGGATTACGGCCGCATTCACCAACTTAACCAAGGAACTCTTCCGAAGAGTTTCAGAAGATTGCTAAGTCGTCTGGAGGCCGTGGTTGAATGTAAAGGCGATTTTATAGATTAAATTTATTCTTTAGTATTTCAAGAATTTTTCTGTAATTTTAAGTAGTTTTCTTTAATTTAATATAAGAAGAATGCAGTTTCCAGTTCATCCTGCGTTTGCGAGAACCATAAACAAATCAAAAGGCCAATTGTTTCAAAAAGTTCGAATTTGGTTCTAGAAAATACTATTTATGTCCGTTGTATGTTTCAAGCTCAAGAATAAGAAATCATAAGAATTTATTCTTTGCTATTAAAAAGGAAAAACAATACATTTTCTTAAAATATATTTTTTACCATGAAGTCCTATAAAATTAAATTAAATTAAAGAAATTATTAAACCGCGAAATATTTTTTTAAAAAACAAATCAGCTTATTCAAATTTCATTAAATGGTTTGCGAAATTGAACGAAAAGTAGAGTTGGTAAATCACGGCAAAAATCTTAGCAATAACTTCGGCAATGCTAAATACAGTGTGCTGTAAAAATTTCTGGTACAACATAATTCAATAACATTTTACCTGAAGTGATTCATGAATCCAGTATTGGCTGAAAATTTACTAAAAAAAAAAGAAGTTATTTCGTCTCTATTTCTGTAATGTGGAATGATCATTATTTATATTAGGACAGCTGAGATATTGATCGATAGCGGGCGTGTTGTTAGATAAATCTAAACTTTCAGATGGACATAAATAAATATCAAAATATTTGTAATGCCATCACAGACGATCTTGATAACTATTGTTTAGTGTTTCTCAACTTTTTTCTTAGCTTCAGTGTGCTTTTTTCCGAATAAGAAAATCTGAGGCGCACATTAAATTTTAATAAGGAAAAATTGGTCATGAAATTTGAGAATAAGAAAATAATAAACAAGTCTCCTGAAATAGGCATTTGCTTTTAAGACATTCTCTCCTATGTGCCGTGTCCCTTCAGGACGTTAACAGTCATGGCTCTCTACAATTTTCTGTACCTCTTAAAGTATTTGTCTTTTTCCTATCTCTCACAAACCCTGACTCGCCATCCATTCACTCTAGCTCGCCAGGTAGTTTGTGTTGTTTTCCTCTGTCCGTCTTGTCTTCAATAGTGTCCTGGGAGTATAAAAATTTCCTAGCCCTCTTTCCTCATTACGTGACCTAGAAATTTCAACTGTCTCTTTTTGCTGTTAAATTTAAGAGACATTTTTGTTTCTATTGTCTCTAGAACTTCATCATTGCTCACATGTTCGGTTCATGGTATCCTCAATGTACTTCTGTGGAACGACATTTCTCTCTCACTCCTGCCTATGTGAGGAGATTGTCCGACATTCACTGACATATAGGAGCACTGCTATTATGTAACAGTTTAGTAATCGTTTCTTTGTTTCTAATGAAATTGTTCTGTTTCTTAATACTTTGCTTAGCTTTTGAAGGCATCTTTCTCTATCCCATTTTTGGACGAGCCTACGGGCTCTGATACCCCACATTAAATTCGGCCTTGTGCCACATCTGATAGCGCAGAATATGTAACAACCGCGTGGGGATTTCTACCAACCGCGTGCGGAGGTTGTTAGATATCCTTCGGTTGGAGATTCGTCTCCGGGCAGAGAAGATCCCCAGAGCTTATATTGCAATTTTTGTTGTTATTCATTGCTTTTCTCTAGCACTCCTTATTACTGGTTCCCATATTGTCTATACTTGGTCGGCTTAGGAGATTTTTGTGGCCCAACATATGTGCTGATTCTTTGGGCTTTCGTATTTTCCAATGATGCTCTCTGTCCATTATTTCAGCTTCATTCGACAGGGAAGCGGGGGTTTCTTTTTACCCTCCATATGTGGTCAGCTAAGCCTGACTTTTCTATTTCCCCTCGTGTTACCGCTTTACGATGTTCTTGTAGTTTTACCTTAAGGGTAGCGGCCTGTTTCTCCTTTGTATTTCTTACCACAGCTGCAATCACCTGACTAAAGCCGGAGCGTATAACGGCCAAAACTTGTGAATATGGCAATGATTTTGAGGATAACAGTCCGAGTAAATGTAAATAATACCTCATCTCAGAGATATAGACAGATAGCCTGTTATATTTGTTACATTTTGTTACATGTGTGATGTGTACTTTCTTGCTGTTAAATTTATTTGTTGTCATATGTCATTTGGTGTGATAGGTTCGTTCTTAAGCACATGCACTTTTATATTTGGTATCTTTTCTTTCATGCCATTTGATTGTTATTTCTTATTGTTGAGTCTTGACTCATTGTTGAATCTCGCCTATTGCATGGAATAATAATGCAACACAAAATGTACTTAGAACAAGAATGTATTATAACAAGAAAGTGTACACAATAAGTACATATAGTATTTCTGTATATTTCTGGGAAGACGTTCCTGGAGAATGTGTTGACTAGTCGCAGTCGATCAGAGTCTCTAGTTGGATCTCGTGATTCCTCTCCAAGATTTATTCGTAAAAATTTACAAATTGTGGCACAAGGCCGAAAAAGGGGGGGGGTGAGGCTGGTCTTAACTAACTATCCTATACCTAGCTAATCAGATTCGCGACCCATTCATACATTACAATTGACACATTCACCACAAGAATTCGCCCGTCACCATTCAATCCTCCATACACCATAATACCACATCCTCACCAGGGGGGGACCTACAAAAACGCGCCCCATACCATAAAAATTTGATGATAATAAGGTACATAAAAATCTAATCATGAAAAGGTGAAAGGGGAGGGAGATGAACCCCATAATAAACTAAAAATTCAACAAATTTTTAAACTAAACATAATTGATGTTAGTAGGGCCTGTCCAACCCTCAAAATAGAGAGGCCGCTGTATTCTGCCCAGAGGACAAAATCAAGAAGCACTCTCGCTAAGGGAGTGGGAAAGAGATAAAATAACTTGGACATGGGGAAGTAAAAGGCTGATCAAGTTGAGATGAAAAGGAGGCCAAAACAAACTAGGGAGGTTGGGAATCTCGACATGATCCAAGTCGAGATTCCCAACCTCCCTAGTTTGTTACATCTTCCAAGACCAGGTGTAAAGGTTTCCGGAAACTTTTTCTTTAATTCCTCTTTAATATCCTGTCTTGTTTGCGTATTACTTTCTACTTTTCTGCAGAATGAGTTTAAAGGTTTATCCCACAATTCGAATGTTTCAATAAAATCTGTACCCAACAAGTTTTCTCCATTTCTCAGAATGAAAACTTTTATTTTTTTAACGATCCCATTCACTTTCATTGGAAGTACAACCTCGCCTTCGAAGTTAATTTGCTTTCCAGTTACCGTTCGAGCGAGTTTCGTTGACTTCATTATTGTAGGCAACTAAAATGATGGCCGGGAAACAGGCCGGGAACAACACTTACTCATATTAACTAGGTACACTTAAGCTTGTCTAACCTAACCGAGGGGAGGGTTCCACAGGAAACCACCCCGATGTGACTTTGGTTGACCTAAAAAAGGAAATAAAGGCTAACCCCGTTCAAACGAACCAAGCTCGCCTCTTTTACCCACCTTTCGCTGAAGACTGTCGAATGCAATCGTTTTCTATCAGTTCTAATCTTCATCTTGAGCTGATGCTCAAAGAATCGGATTAGATCCTGATGCGAAAGACTATTGCCTCGCAAGACTTCCTCCATTCGCGTCGTCCATATCACCATTCGAGCCGTGGCTAACAGCGTTAGAAACACCATTCGTTTCACCCCGGAATACGGGGGCGACACATTGTCACACGCGTATGCGCGATCAATCGACACGAGTTCTTCGGGAGCGAGACGAGTCGTCAGCTCGCCGACATGGTCCCATAAGGGGCGGACCCGGGGGCAATGGTAGAAGGCGTGCGAAGAGGTTTCTTCTAATCCAAGGCCACACCGTTCACAGTCTGGCAAGTCCTCCAAGCCCCATATAAAAGCCTTGTCGTTGAGAGGCAGCCGATTCCGAGCCAATCGCCAGGTAAGCGAAAACTCAGGGTTACTGAGATAATCCGCCGCTGGCGCCCAAGACCAGTAGGAGCGATACTCCTCCTCCGAACAGTCGAGCGTATCACGTAGAGGATCCTTCGCGCGACCCTCCACTAATCCCCGATAGAAGACCTTCCTAGGCCGTGAAAGGTCACTGGACCGCGGAATAGCCCTCAAGGCTGACCGACACTCTCTGAGGAAAAGCGATTCATCTCGAGACCTACAATGGCGCTCGGCCTTCGAGATGGGGGGATTGATTGTAAGGCTAAGGAAGGCTTCCCTAACAATCCGCTCCAGAATCGGATCTCCTCTAGTCAATGCGCGGCGTAGGAAAGCCAACCGAGAGGCACGGATGTGACTCTTCAAGTGTGGCATTCCCAGCCCCCCCGTGACACGGACGTTTAGTGCAGACTCATCTGTCGACCCTGTTCGCGCGTCCCCTCCATAAAATGGAGGATAGCGCTTGCTCGAGCGCCTTCTTCTGGGCCTTACAGAGAGGAAGTACTGACAAGCGATAAAGAATCAGGGGGAAAATGTATGTAACACACACCTCCGCCCTGCCCTTTACGGACAACCTCCGTCGATTCCAAGTCTTACCGGCAGAAACGACCTTTGCTAGTACTTCAGACCAATTTTTCTTCAGCTGGAGGTTGGGTCCAAACCACACTCCAAGAATGCGGACAGGACCGTCCGTCCAACCGAAGCGGCCTGGAAGATCACGCCCCTTCCAGGCACCTAACCGCAAGCCGGAAGACTTGTCGCGGTTTATCTTGGCCCCTGTCACCTTCTCGTACCGATCAAGCGCCTTCTGTACCGCCTCAATATCGTTCAGGGACGACACGAAAGCGGATACGTCATCGGCGTACGCGGAAACCCTGGCTCGAGACCCTCCAGGAACAGCGATCCCGCGTAGGGCCGGACTGCACGCCTCGTCCTTCAGCCGGCGCAGGAGAGGCTCCAACGCCAAAGCATAAAGGAGAGGCGACAGCGGACAACCCTGACGGACCGACCTCGACAGAACAAAAGCGCCCGACAACTTTCCGTTCACCTGTACCACAGCACTGGGGGAGCGATACAGGAGGCTAATCCAGCGGCAGAAGTCGGGTGCGAATCCGGCGGCCTGCAGGACAGCAGCAAGGTAGCGATGGTCGACCCTATCAAATGCCTTGGACTGATCCAAATTGATCAGCGCGGCTTCTTCGTCGTCTTTTACACCCTCTACGATCGTGCGGATCAAATGCAGGTTGCTCTGAATTGTTCGGCCCCTCACAGAACAAGTCTGCTCGGGTCCCAACAGAGACTCGGCAACTGACTGCAAACGCTCCTGCAGGATCTTGGCCATAATCTTTAACTCTGTGTTTAGCAGAGTTATGGGCCTATAATCATCTAGTTTTCCCCCAATACCCTTGCCCTTTTTCAACAGAGTGATCACACCCCTGGAAATGCGATTGGGGATGGACCCCGAGCGAAACCAGTTGTTGAACACTACTGTCAAAATCGGAACAAAGATGTGCGACAGCCTCAAGTATAATTCATAAGGCAAACCATCCAGACCGGGCGACTTGCCTCTGCCGACCTTCTTCAGTGCCACGTAGACTTCGCCCTCCGTGATCTCTCCCTCGCAGCTAGCTGCTTCAGTCGGCTCAAGCCGAGGAAAGTCAGCCAAATAGCTGCGAAACTCCTCCTCACGGAGACCAGGCTCCTTGGTAAAGCGGCTCTCGAAATGCCGCCGAAACGCCTCGCACATATCGTCAGTCGACCGCAGAGTACGCCCCTCCGGGGTTTTGACTTGACGAATGTGTCGATCACCAGCTCGACGGACTTCTTCCCGACGCAGATCTGCGCCCAGGTTCACAGCTTCGTTAGATATCTTACTTAACTTATGCCTAATTACCTGACCCATGTAGCGATCGCTATTCGAACGCTGCAGGGCCTCCCTAGCTAGGGCTATCTCTAGGGGATCCCCACCAGCCTCCGCCCGGGAAAAATTAGCCTTAAGTGTCTTTACCTTATCAGCTTTATCTAGAGCGAGCCGCTTGCTGAAATCAGTGGTGAAAGACCTAATTCTATCCTTAAGTTTCTCCCACCACTTATTCCCGATAACCGCCCCCACTAGCTCCCGCTGCACTAATCTAATTAGCTGCTCCTGGAAGTCCCGCCTGTCCAGTAAAGACAGATTGAACTTCCAGTAACCAGCCATTCTAGGCCTATGTTCTAACGCCACACGGGCACAAACTCGTTTGTGGTCCGTGTAGCCTACCCAGTGGAACGTGGGACAATCTAACAAGTCTATGTCGGCTCTACGAACTAACATTCTGTCAATGTAGCTAACTACCTTGTCAGACGGCCAATTAAGCGCCCACGTCCACATTTTCCCACTGGGATGATCGACCCGGTATCTATCGACGAGACCATAATCGCCGATCAGATCGATCAGGCTACGATCGCCCCTTCTCCCGCTAGCGCCCCGCCCCCTGTCTAACTTGGGGTCCAGGATGGCATTCCAGTCCCCCATTAGAACTAGGCGCGAAGAATCAACTAGGAACGGCCCTAACTGCCGAAAAAAGTCACACCGCTCCCCCTGGTCGTTGGGCGCATAAACCGCAACGACCCGAAACGAACCACTTTTCACGGCAATATCGGCCACGATTAACCTGCCCTCGGCATCGGTATGCACAAGGTCCACCTTCGCATCAAGAGTCCGTCTGACTAGCAAAGAAACTCCTCTGGCATACCGGTTCCCATATGCTGAATAAATGACAACGTCATTCTCCAGCACACAGGCATCGGACGAGCAAACAAAGTGGGTCTCTTCAATCGCGGCAACATCCACGCTGAATGACAGGAGATCCCGAAGCAGGCGGGCAGCCTTACCCCGATCTCTCAAGCCATTCACATTCAGACTGGCTATCTTCATTTCCATTTTTAAGCCTGCAAATATAAAAGGGAATTAGTGCAAAAACCTTATTCACATACGGGGCGGAAATCTGTGGGTGATAGGACCCCGACGTTTTGTCCGAGGCTCCCTGTTCCTAATTCTGTCGACATGCGACTACTCCGGACAATCCCGCCGACATCCATTGGGTATGTTAATTTTAACACCCTATATAACGAGGGGTGGAGACGTACCGGGACCCTCCCTGCACAGAACGTGTGCATTTTCTTCAGGTCGGATGAACCCAACTCGACCATCCTAATTCCCGTAAAGGCCTCCCTCGCCTCGAACATGTGGGTCCAAACCTTCAGGTAATTCCCCGTGTCTCTAATTAGGGCAATAACTCCTGGGGCTCTGGGGAAATTCTGTGGGTCCTCCACCAATTTGTTGTCCACAGTGGACATCTTGAGTAAGGGACCTAGTAGGACTCTTTTGCAGGCGGAGAGGTTCTTGTCAATCTCTCCTCCATTTACCCTACAAATGTCTTCTTTATTACGAAAAAGCCTTGGCTTTTTCTTTTTCTCCCTGGCTGGGTGTGGCGGGGTGGATGTCGACAAAGGGGAAGGAGACGAGATGGATGGTTGGGGGGGGGAGATAATTCTGAAGCTGTGGGGTTTGGTACGAGTGGAGGTGTGGGAGTGGGATGGAGTGGCAAGCGAGAAAGGGACGGGGGGAGGCTGCTGTAATCCGTATCCTCTTTTTGTCTTTCTGGCGAATTAGGGAAGGATCTTCGTCTGGTAATTTCTCTGCTTCTCCCTTCCCTACTTTGCCCTGTGTGTTTTTTGCTTTGTACCTCTTCCTCTTCTCCTTCTTCTTCCCGGTTCCTTTTCAATGAAGAGGACCGTGTTGGAGATACTTCTTCCACCTCCATCTTGTTGTCTGCTAATTGTTGTTGTTGCTGCTGTTTCTTCTGCTTTTTGGGTTGTTCTTTTGGCTGTTCCTTGGTTGAATGCTGCTCCTTTGGCGGCCGTTGCTGTTTTGGTAGCAGCTGTTCCTTTGTCGGCTGCTGCTCCTTTGGGAGTTGCCGCTGCTGCTGCTTGGGTAGGACTTCCTTTTGAGGAGATGGGTTGTCCACTTTCTTCTTCCGGCCTTTCGCTACCACCTGCTTCCAACCATCATCAGGACCCTTGTCTGGTTCTGTCCCAGTGGTTGTTATTGATGTTGCAGGCGCTGCTGGTGTTACCACTTTTGCTGTTGTTACTGTTGCTGCTGCTGCTGCTGCTGGTTGAGGTGCGTCTTTCTTTCCGGGACACACCTTGGCCATGTGGCCCATGATCCCACACGACCAACAGAACGGCTTCCGCCCTTCGACGACCACCAACATTTTCCTCATTCTACACGTTAGTGTGTTCGGGACGGCTTTGAAATCTTGCTGCGTTAGCGTAATTTCGATTATTACGTCTCCGGTGGCGATCCCCTCTTTTCCATTCACCGCCATTACTTTTTCTATACGGCCATATTGGGCAAAAAGGCCCCTAGCCTATCTTCCGTTATATCAATAGGCACTCCGTGTACGGTAATCTTTGTCCGCCGCGTTCCCATATACTCCGTCTGGAGTCGCAGTGACTTGGAAGTCAAGACACTTCCTGACAAGTTTTTTGCTTCCTGCTCGGATCTCATAAGCAAGTCCCACATTGCCCTTGAGCGCCTTGCCAGAATACATGGGGTGATTTTTAGAGCTTTCAGGCTTTCCATCATCGTTTCCCTACTAACACCAATTAAACTATGACTTTTAATGTCAGACGTCAGTAGGGAGATGGTTCTGGTGTTAACCTCTTTGAAAGCTTCCTCAATTGCCAGAAGCTCATTGCCCTTTGTAAACTCCTTATATTTTTCCTGAAGTTTTACATAATACTCATGGTCTTTTATGGGCCTTGTTTCTGACCAGGCCGATTTTTGGGGTGGAGCATTTTGCTCAATCACCGCCGGTGTTTCCACTGGTTGCGAACCCATTATTTTGGAGTCCGCCATAATAGCGCCAAGCACTATTATGACGGCGAAACAGTTTCTTTTTTAGATATTTCCTTTTGGAAGTAATTTTTTAAAACCAAACTTCAAAACGTAAAATAAAATAAAAACAAAACAAAAAGGCTAGGCGGAATTCGGGAGCAAATAAACAAAATAAACACACAAAACCAAAACGAAATTAATAAAGTAACAGAAGGGGAGGGTATCAACACAAAACAGGAAAAACTGAAAAATGTCAAACTGAAAAGAAATAAAGAGATCAAAATAAGTATTTCAAAATCACTCAAACTTTCAAGTCACTTAGCTTTTTCCGTTCGCAGTCAGTACTGGACCTCAATACGCAAGAAAACACCAAAAATGCTAAGTCTCTCGTGATTTCTCTCCCTCGTCTTCCGGTACCAACCATTATTTATATAGTTGGTAGATTAGGTGGATCCTACCACAACACTTATGATTATGCAATTTAATTTTATATAATTTGGTATCTAACTATACGTCATTTGATACTGTGTGTATAATTTGTTACGAGTATGTGCTGAAATTTTTTTAGCCCGAACCACTTCCAAAAATCTAACTAAATGACCAAACATCAGATTGTCTTATTGGCCGATTGGAGAAACTCTCAGCACCCGTCGTATATACCCGTGCACCTGCAAAGTCACAGAACGTGACACAAGGTCAAATATTAATGTAGGTTTTTCGGTAATACCGTAAAAAATTTATCTTGTGCCTGGTATTTTGCAAAATAAACAATAAAAAAAAACAAAAAAACTAGTGAGTTGGATGAAGGTCATGCTGTAATGAGTAATGTAGGTCAACTGATTTATATCCTACATATTCTCGTAATATTCATTTCTTACTTTTCTATAACAACCTCATACAGCAATATTCTGATTTGAGTGGTTCTTGTGAATTGGGTATTTTAAAAAATAGCGTCAAAAGCTACCAATCAGATGTTTGGTAGTTCTATAGGGTGTCCCTAAAATCTTGACACATAGGCAAAGAAATGAATAATTTCAAGAAATGAATGTGTTTAAAAATATTAATAAAATATTAATATCAAATAACATCTTGATACACTTTGCAAGATTCACGTGATGCAATGACATTGCATCGTGTTCACGTGAATAATGATAACCTTATACAGTGTGCGGCAAAAATACCTCCCACATATCCCTCCCAGAAATCCCTCCCATATAATGTTAACAATTTTAACACACTCACTCTTTATGGGTTCAATCAACTGTGTTGCATCTGTGATTTTCATTGAGTTCACCTGCTTTAGTATACCCTAGAAAAAGTCCTTTTTTCTTTCGACACGACCATGTATAATCTGTAGAGGAAAAAACTATATCGTGAATGAGATTTCCTATGTATCAAAATTTTACGGACACTCTGTATAATGGGTTGGGCCTTCTAAATACGCCAATGACCTGGGAAAGCAATGTTATACTGTTTCTCGATTCCTTGAACTCATTCATAAACTCAATGCACCTAAAAATGATCGGTTTTTACAGTATTATAATACACAGTCTAAGAATTGGTTTGAGGAAAATTCTGGAGATTTCAGCGAATGATGCGGCCAACACCTTCGCTCGATATGAGATCAGTTAGCCATTTATGGGTTGATTGATTAATTTGTAATCAACTGCTTGTAATTGTTTTATATTTTGCGAGGAAATAATGCATTCAAATTTTTGTGAAATAAATGGCTTTTTTCAGCATTTGACTAGACACTTTATGATTGTCGATGTGTATAACTGATATATTCCAATTTGAATTCAGATGTCTAACACTTTTGGTTTCAAATATTTCCTATAAATACCGTTTTCAAGGTCAAGAATTTTTACAAGATCATCAGGGCTGAAGAAAATTTGAAATCAATAGGAAGCTTTTGATTTACCAATTCATTATCGAAAATAAGAATCATGATTTTTTTTTTCATTGTGCAATTTATAATAGGATCGGTAAGAACTGAAATTAATTCAGAAAATAATGATAATTTTATGCAGTGTGAGGCAGAAATATCTCCCACATATCCCTCCCAGAAATACTTCCCAGATATCCCTCCCAGAAATACCTCCCACATATCGCCTTCCAGAAATATCTCCCACACATCCCTCCCAGAAATACATCCCACATATCCCTCCCAGAAATTCGTCCCACATATCCCTCCCAGAAATATCTCCCACATATCCTTCTCAGAAATACCTCACATATATCCCTCCCAGAAATACGTCCCACATATCCCTCCCAGAAATATCCCACATATCCCTCTGAGAAATACCTTATACATATCCCCCCCCAGAAATACCTCACACATATCCCCCCAAGAAATACGTCCCACATATTCATCCCAGAAATATCTCCCACATATCCCGCTCAGAAATATTTCCCACATATCCCTCTCAGAAATTCGTCCCCATATCCCTCCCAGAAATCTCTCTCACATATCCTTTTCAGAAATACCTCACACATATCCCTCCCAGAAATACGACCCACATATCCCTCCGAGAAATACCTCACACATATCCCTCCCAGAAATACGTCCCACATATCCCTCTCAGAAATACCTCCCATATAATAGTAAGACATTTGCTAGATGTAGACACCATTGCCACTAATATCTTACCATTATGTGGGAAGTATTTCTGGTAGGTGTATATGGGAAGTATTTCTGGGAGGGATATGTGGGAGGTATTTCTGGTAGGTATATATGGGAAGTATTTCGGCTCCACCCTCTATGTATGTCAACAAAATCCTCGACAGATCTCATAAATTAAACAGAGAAAAAGCTAAGCTCGTAACTAACAAACTTATTAGAGGTCGCTTGCATTTTAGCTGCTATTCCGTAAATTCGTACTGATTTGATAATAACGCATTTATTTTCCTCCTTTTATAAATATTAGTGTTAAATGCCGATTTAATTTTTTTTTTTGTTTTTTGTGACGGTTTACCAACACTTTTGTAGGTTTCTTAAAACCAAATCATTTTTTTGGGGATTGTCAGAATAATTTTTATTTTTGCTAAAGAATATTGTATTAATAATTACTTTGAGAATAACACTGATTTCTCCAGATGCAAGTCGTACTATTTAACCTATATCTTGAGAAGAGATGGTTTCATAACTTTCCCAATGTTATTTGCACATAAGAGAACGTAACGTGCCCAACTGGAATTCCATCTCTCCAATTTTTCTCTGCGAGCCCTTATTCATTACAACACCCGCACATCCAGATATTTACGGGACGTGATGATCTTGAAATATCATGACGCCGTGGACAGCTATCAAGATATCATAGTTAAACATGTCTTCCTACCGTTTGTGCAATTGATGGCACATTGATTGCAGCAATTCTCCGTACTTGAGGAGACACAACACGATACTGGATACCCAAACTCTGTGATTCTATTTACTATTTCTTTGTTTGTTTGTTTCTTTTTCCGATGTTTCTTTGTGCAATGAAGTGAGACCAAAGGGGTGGTCATGGCCGCCGTCTGTAATTCCGTCATAGCGCACGCGTTGGTGGTTTTGCATGCGCAAGGGCACAACTGATATAAGAGTACGTTCGTTTTTTCAGGACGCAGTTTTTTTAATCGGACGGTTTTGAACGGGCAATAGATTGACAGCGAAAAAGACGCGTGCTGGGATTTCTTGATATTGGAGCATGATTCTTGATTGCAGCATTTCTTTCTGACTCACCCCTTAGATTCTACAGTGTTTTTGATTATCAAACAGTTTTTCTTGATTTGATCTTGGATTTCGCAGTGTTTTCATCATCAAACAATTTGTCTTTTCTAACTTGAAATACTACTTTAAATCAACTACACTTTGTTTATTTTTAATTCAATAGATATAGATAGGTTAGCCTATCGCCCGGTTCACACTCCTCCCCGATCTTTTGAACAAGAGTAGACGTTTATCCCTTGTTTCTAGCTTAGGATTAAGTTTTGGGTACCTTCTAAAATCTGCTTCAACTCTTTACTTCTTAGGTCTCAGCCTGAAACCTTAAATTTTATTAATAATTTTTTAATTTTTTTTCTCAACAGTAGTGGATATGTTCGGCTATCGTCCCGTTAACCCCCCCTCGACCTTCTGAACAGGAGTAGAGGTTTATCTCTTGTTACCTGTTTAGGATTGTATTTACGGATCTTTCTAAAATTTTCTTCATTCTTTTTTACTCCCAGTAACCTCTTGCGTCTTGGTGAAAATATTGTCTTGTTTGGGGTGAATTGATTATATATACAGGGGGTGATGATGAAATTGTCGCCATTTTATATTTTTAATTTCGCGTTTGTTTTTTGTTTGGTTTTTGATTTTGTCAACTGCACAATATAGTAGGGTCAGTTGGGCACTGTCTCTAAGAAAATGATCACCATGAAGTAATTCACTCCACCAGAAATCTGGAAAGTGCATGCTGTACTGTTTGTCATTCGCAAAGGAGGCTCCAATAACAACATTTCAGGGTGTTTGATCGTCAATCTAGGGACAATGCAGAGGATTTGAAAAGAGTTGGATGAGTCTAATGGTAATTACGAAATTACGGCAGTTCGGAAAAACTCAGTCTGATAATTCTGATAAAAAAATAACTCTCAAATTTATTGGTGAGAATCTCAGTCAACACGGAGACCTACATCAAATTCCTTGAGAAGGTAGTGCTGCCCTAAAACTAGAGGGTGGCTGCTGGAAAAACCATATGTTTGGCAACAGGATTCTGCACAAATAGGAGAACGGAGTCATGGCTTTAAGACAATTTCTGCGACCACATCACCCCTTACATCTGGCCATCTAATTCCTCAGACTGCGATTTAAACAATATTGCACGAGCACGGGAGAAGTGATGGATTCTTTTCTTTTTCGAAGTTATAGTGCGAAATTGAACTCAGAGCTCGAACACCGTTCACTGCTTCCACTTTGTCCTCCAATATACGTTACACTACCGCCCAGCTTTCGATAGAAACCGTATTTCAAAAGATTAAATATTAGCATAAAACAAATTAAATAGAAAAAAAATAAGATTCCTTGATCATAATTGAAAGATTTACTTTATCTAACTCGCTGATTACGAAATCCATCAATTACCCTTCGTTTATTGTTCCTTTGAAGCGTGTATTCTGCCTGCAACACATTATTTAGCTGCAATAAAATTCTTATCGGGCAGTTTTACGCATTCAGATCTTCATAATGGAAGTGTATATACTCCAACTGAACGATTTAAAACAAGTACACATATACACTCATAAATCACTTTGTCATACTTCATTAGCTCTAAACTGTTACTGAGTCCAAAACGTCGAAAAAAGAAAAAGAAAATGGGGGGATGCTTCGTTAGACATTCTAGGATCTCGTGTATATTAAGTAGGAAAAAAATGTATTCTTATTTGCAAAACAAATAAAAAAAATGAATGATATTCTGAAACTCATCATTTCACGACGTTCGCTATCAAAGCTCGATTGTTGTTGAAATTTTTAGTGACGTTTGGTGGGGATCCTTTGAAATGCGGACAAATAAAGCCGGACATGGGAAGGAATGGGGGCAATTAGCGTTGAAATTAGCAGAAGGAGATGAAGTGATAAAAATGATGGCGGAAGTTTTATTTTTTTTTACCCTTCTTTAAGTAATATATTGATTTTTTTGTTGTTGTATTGATGGTTATTGGAATGTTTTAGCAGTTTACACAGCATCGATCTTGACGATAATGAAAGTTGAAAGACGCGTTGAGAATGATAAAAATTCATAAGGCAAGCAATACTAAAAAAATATAGTGGTAGAATCCGAGGGGGGGGGACAACAACAACAACAACAGCAGCAGAAGCAGCAGCAGCAGCAGCAACAGCAGCAGCAGCAGGAAACTAAAAGAAAACGAGAAAGAAAAAGAAATTGAAAGAAGGGAGACGATGGAAGAAGAAAACAAGAAAATACATTGAGAAATAAGAAGCTCGAATTTGCTTATCCGATACTAACACGACCACGATCCTACTACTACTAATACTACTACTAATACTAATACCAATAGCAATAATAATAATAATGACCAGTAGTATTCGTGAAAATACCATGGTTTTGGTATTTTAATTTCTTCATGTATCATAATTATCAAGTTGATAACTAATTAAACTAATTGCGAGTTCTAAAGTCTATAAAAATTTCCCCTATTCTACAGTTAAATATTTTACCATAACAACTCTAACAAAACATTGCATAGACTTTCACAAGTATTGACGAAAGTCATTATTTAAAGAGGTCTAACACTCTCGCCCCAGCCCCTCAAACTACCGACATCTTACTCTCTGGGTTGAGGGGTCTACTCGGTCTTAACCGAAATTTAGGGAGTGACCGTAGGTCCCCTGAGCATCCGTAGATCATTCGACCGGTCCACTGCTTTAATCCTGCTTCCTGCTCACGTTGTGTTTGGTTTGATCCAGAAAGCAGAAGTGGTATTCATCTATTCACGGTCGACTGAAGATGTCGGCACGGCTGGAGAGTCTGCTAAGAATTTTAGAATGCACCAAAAAATATATCTGCAGAAAGCCGGACAAGCAACCATTCAATGGTTGAATTGTTAATGTCTTTTATATAACAGAAAAGAATAGTACAGAAAAGAAACGGGTTACAGAAAAGAAAGTAGCTGACGTAAAAACTCGTACACTGGATTCTAGACAGAGAGTGAGTGGGTTGTGATTAGCGTGTTGTGAAATCGTCTCAGAAAGATATACGGCTCTTGCGATGGAGAGATAAACATTTCTGTGCGCAGCTTAAAGTTTATAGTTGCATTCCTCCTCGGCAGTAGTAACAGTAGTAGTAATCTTCGTGGTAGCCGGACAGCGGTACTTATATCAACAGTACATGTTAACGGGGGTTTTGTTCCAATCCTGACTTCATTTTGTACTTCTACGAGCCTTCAATTCAACACTGCTCACTTTCAATCTCCGATATCTTTCCACCCAGCTCGACTGCACTCGACGACAGACGAGCGAAACGCAAGTCTTTGATTATTGTAGCTTGTTCAACGTTTCTGTTTCCAGTGGTAGTAATAATAGTAGCAGTAGCAGTCTTAGATGTTGGAAGAGTAATTCGCTTCTTCGTACTTATATCAACACCACATGTTAGCGGGCGTTTTGTTTCAATCCCTGACGTCACTTTCTTACTTCTTCAAGCCTTCAGTTCAACTCTGCTCACTTTCAATCTCCGAAATCTCTCCATCCAGCTCGACTGCCTCTCCCGTCTGCCTCTTCTGTTTGTCTCTCTTCCGCATAACTACGCGTTTATATAAATAAATCTGGTTGGTCATAATAGACCTTTGGCCCACACGTGATTATCACGGGTGCTCCTTTCAACCCAAAATCATGTGAATTTTAAAGTCCCTCATAGCATTAGTAAGCTCTATTTCAAATTTTAACCGATAAAAATTATTTCGACCATTTTTCCATTTTCTTTCTAATGACCCAATTCCAAATGGGCTAGATCAGATTTCCCATCAGTAAACAAAATTGCACTGATCTAATTTCGCTACTCAGATTCACCCCAATTTAAAAAAATATACGTGCGTGTGTGTATGTTTCCCAAACTCTCTCTGTCAGAGAGGTAAGAGGGTACAAATGAAGAGATTTTAAATTGACAAGATTTTTTTCCATTTCATAGAAGCAGATATTAAAGGCATGAGAGTGTTATAACCTCATCTAGCTTAACTTTTTTTTCTTCCTTACTTCTTAGTTGCTGTTGTTCTCAGGTTCAGACCGACCCAGGGTGGTAGCACCTATTAGGGTCCTAGATATGGGCAAATAGTGAACACTTGAACAAAAATCAACAGTACGTTTTTGTAGAAAAAAAATACTAGCAATACATTTTTATACCCAAAACGACAATCAATACAACACTAAAAAGTAAAACAATATATTTTTTGAACGGCGTTCGAGTTCTGAGCTCGCCATTTGTGTTCAAATTACCATCAATGCCTTTTTAAAAAAAATATTAACAATACATTTTTTTGTAATTACCAACAATAAATTTTATCATTTACAAAATATAAATATATCTCAAACAAACTTTTACCGTGAATGTATAAATATGTACAAACTATCTGCAGTTGAAGGCATAAAACTGCGTGCAAAATATTTAGATTTCAGTATTAAATAACCCCTGGAGTCTGATATACCGCTAAAATAAATATTCTGTTTTGTGGTCTCTGATCACGAGGTCTGGGTGATTAGCTTTGATTGTTCTGTCTGTGTGTATTGTAAAGTCCCATAAAAATGTCACAGATCCGATCTCTGTAACCAGGTCTGCGTGATGGTCATACCAGTTTCTTGCAATTTCCTCCCCGTAAAAGTTGCATATTTTCCAGTGTAAATATTGGTCTGCTCTATCATGACGAGTGGGTGCTTAAACTATGCCACCTGATACAAGATTGTCACTTGTTTCGGGATATATATAACAAAATCTGTCTTTAGAATCAACACAATTTCTTAGTATGTGTTCTTGGTAATTTCTAGCTAGTAAGCTTTGGTCTCATGTAGCAAGGATAAAACCTTCGGTTTCACTTTATTTTGTATTTTGATAGATTTTTGAAGATCTTCAAAGATACATTACAGTTTACAAGGACTGCCATATCAATAAGGAGGCACATTTTTTTGCGGTCTCTAATAACGATGTTTGAGCGATTAGCGTTGATTGCTCTGTCTGTATATTGTAAAGTCCCACAAAACTGTTACAGATCTTATCTTTGTAACCGGGCCTGTGTGGTGCTCATATCAATTTCATGGCGTTTCCTTTCTGTAAAAGAAAATGGCGATTGACGTTGAATTTAAATCCATGAAGATCGGAGATGTTAGGGAAGCAAGGAACCGGAAGTGCATATATTTATTACACACATCACGTGTGTGCATTTTAGCCGTGTGCACGTTTCTCGTACTCAATGGAGCTCTGATGAGAAAGGACCAAGAAAATGGTTTATCTGTTTTTTGTTTACAGTGTTATATTCTATATTGTCATTTTGTTACCCATTTTTTTTATTGTATTTTACTTCTGGTTTTAACATATCCGTTTTAACCGCTTTAATTGGGTTTTGTAATCTAGCAAAAATATTTTCTGAAAAATTGCAATCAGTTACTCTCAATAATGTTCTTGATGTTTGGACAAATATCTTAATCCCTATTGGTTTTAACGTTACATTTAGAGCGATTAATTCTTTGGCAAAAGTAATTACATCGTCAAAGATGAGGACATTGATCATAAAAAAAACTTGTTGAATGAAAAAGAGTTACAGCGAATTAATCATATATTATGAATATAGAATAATAAAAAAAGAAAAAGGTAAAAAGAAAATAATTAATTAGGATCATAAAGAAGAAGAAGAAGAAGAAGAAGAAGAAGAAGAAGAAGAAGAAGAAGAAGAAGAAGAAGAAGAAGAAGAAGAAGAAGGGACAAATGAATTGAAATCACAATCATGGTGGAGAATGCGACAAAGAAGAACAAGTAATAATATCAAGAAGAAGTAGTGACAACGAGAAGAAGAAGAATGAAAAAGAAAAGATAAATAAATTGAAATCGCAATCATAGTAAAGAATATGACAAATAAGAAGAAAAAAGAATAATTTCAAGAAGAAGAAGAAGAAGAGGAAGAAGAAGAAGAGGAAGAAAGGTCATTAAATTTAAATCGCAATCATGCTGAAGAATTAGACAGAAGTGAAGAAAGAATAATGTGAATAGAAGAAGGAGAAGAAAGAAGACGAAAGGACAAATGAATTGAGATTGCAATCATGGTAATGAATAACACAAAGGAGAACAAGAAAGAAGAATTTGAAGAAGAAAATGAAGAAGAACGAAGGAGAAAGTACAAATAAATTAATATCGTAATGATGGTAAAGAATAAGACAGAGAAGAACAAGAAAGATTAATTTAAAGAAGAAAAAGAAAGGCAAAATAAATTGATATCGTGTTTAAGACGAAGAATATGCAAAAATAGGATGAGAAATTAAAACATGTAGTAGAATAATTTCTGCGAATATAAGTAAAATAAAAAATAAATAAAAATAAAATGGTTGGTACGTTATTCTGAATATAAATTGATAAACATAATAACAGATATTGTCGACTAAGAGAGGGAAATGCACCACATTTGAAAGAAAAATAACTCGTTTCTGTAGAAAAGAGAAAATAGACGGAAAGGAACTTGTTGCTGCCGATGGGAAAACGTTTGTTAGAAAATTGTGAAATTGCAAGTAAACAGGGATAACATAAAAATGTAGAGAAAAAGAAGAAAAAACTTTGAGAGAAAATGAAGAATCTGAAGTAACAGAAAAAGATCGAAATAATGAAAAAACAAAATGATGCACATAATATCCATACGTAAATGTGCTACGAGTTATTTTTGTCATCCTTTCCGTTCGGGCTCAGTTCTTTTTTTTATTTAGGCGGGTGATTTTTATGAGAGGGCTAAAATAACGTATAACTGCAAATAGATTTTTATGTCCTCATACAAAATATATTTTCTGTCTCTTTTTATAAACGCTATAAGAAAATATTCTTTTTCTTTCTTTCTTTCTTTCTTTCTTTCTTTACCTTTTATTCTTCTATTTTCTTATTTTCTTTTTCGGTCTTTTATCGTTCTTTCTCCTACATATTTTATTCTTTCAATTTTTCTCATCATCATTTTGTTCATTTTTCATTTTTCTTTCTACCTTCATCGTTTATTCTTCCATTGTCATTCTTTCTTTTTTTTCGATCTTTTATCGTTCTTTCTGCTATATATCTTATTATTTTAGTTTTTTCATATTTTTCCGTTTATAATCTATTTTCATTTTTCCGTCCTTCCTTCCTTCCTTCCTTCCTTCCTTTATTTATTTATTTCTAATTCATTGTCTTTCTTTTTTTTAAAAATCCTATTTCATTCATTCCGCTTTACCTTTTATTCTGTTATTTTTTCATTTTTGATGCTCGGCATTTATTTTTATTTTATTTTTTCATTTCTCCAACCATTCATTCATTCATGCATTCATTCATTAATTCATTCTTTCTTTCTTTCTTTCTTTCTTTTATTATTTATGTTATTCTTCTCATCATATAAATTTTCTTTCTATTCATTATTTTGTAAACTTCCTTCTTTCTTTCTTATCCTTTAACTTTTTTCGCTTTTTGTTTTTCTTGTTCTTTTTCTAATCAATAAGTTTGCTTTCGCCCTTTTTATTCTTATATAATCTTTCTTTTTTAGTCATTCTCTCTCTTTCTTTCTTTCTGTTGCTTTTACTGTTATTCTTTTTTCTTTACTGTTCTTGACAATCATACAACGTTCATTTATCTTGTTTCTATTTTCTTATAAACATTGGCAATCATTTTTTTAGCTTTTTTCACTTTTTGAATTTTCAGCAACATTTTACATTTTACTTTCTACCTCTTCCTCGAACCTCGCTTATTCTTATAATAAAGAACACTGCTTTTCCTCTCTGTCTTTCTAGTATATTTCGCACCTATTCCCTTCCAGTATAATTAAAGGTTTAAGTGAAAAATATCCTAATTTTAACTTCAGTAGTAAAAAGAGTAAACATCAATTTCTCTTATCTAAATTAGCATGTGAATATATCTATAAGTTTTGGTCTCTTAATTGAGTGCACAGACACATAAGCGTTTTTATATGCAACATCACTTTTCGGAATTTGAATCAAAGAAAGTTAACATAAATGAATTTAAAAAAAATGGATTTAAAAAAAGTTTAAATTAAAAAGATACTTTTCCTTAAATTTCACTCTATTATGAGGTTACGCAATTTAATTTCGATTTCACAAGAAAACTCAAAAAGTTATATTAAAGAGCCCTAAAATTTAGAAGAAATCTGTTGTGCGAGGATAACACGGAGAAAAAAGGATTTACTTCTAAAGAATTCTAAAGAATCAAGGAACCACTTTGTCAGCTATCTGCTCGTCTCTGAGCGTTTCGGAAATGGGTGCATATCAACCAACTTCTAAAAGGGGGAAAAGCGATTACCGAAGAATATTATATCTCCTCAATCTATTGCCGTGTGCGTGCGAGATGTGCTGTTCCATTAGGAAAATGCACCTGCTCACAAAAGGATAATTACCATGGCAACAGCGGTGAACTCACTGCACACATATATTGATTTGTCCGTTTGCTCTTTTTAAAACATGGTCTTGTTGAAACGAATTAGACAAATTATAATTACTTGATTTGATCATTTATTATAGTTACTGAATTCACGAAGTGTTTTGACAAAGAACGGAAAAAGCGATACGGTATAGAAATCAATCCTATATATATTTTTAACCTAAGAAAATTCCATCAGAAGTTTTGTTTGGTAAGCAATCATTACAAAGGCAAATACCACCAAAATACTTGGCGGACGTAGTTGTAGACCTATTACGAGTTATTTTGGTACCACTTAGAAAAGAACACTAATAACACCCTTCACCACTCATGAAAATTTGAGAAAAAGATTTTCGCGAGCGAGTGTGAAATTATTTTTTAACTAATGAAAATCTTGTAATCAAAAAGGTCGCACCACTATATGAAATTAAATTTTGGATCTCCCTTACTGATATAAAATAGTATCATACTGCTTATCGAGGTTCAAAACAATTTATGGGGCCACTTTGCTCTGCACGTCCGTACACACACAAACACATGCACACAATGAAAAAATGACAGCCAGCAGCCGCTGACAAAATCCTTGTCTAAAAAACCACAAATACATGAGGTTGATCGTCATAATTTAAGTCTGTTCACACATTTCACAAAGCCCTAAGAACACTTAAATACTTTATAAAACAAAATTCACTACAAGGAAAAGTGAACATTTTATTGTCATTGTATATTACTGAATATAATCTTTATATATAATTGAGAACTTCATAATTTTTCCCTTTTCTCTTTATTCATATTGATTTTACAGATATATATTTTTACACACACACACACACAAATACTGGCAACATACTTACGGATGTAGTTTTAAACCTACCACATATTATTTTAGGAGCATCAAAATATATAATAAAAAAATAAAATAATAATAATAACTCCCTCACATATTCGAGAAAAAGATTTTCGCGAGCCAGTGTAAAATTATTTTCTAACTAATGAAAACCTTTTATTCAAAAAGTTCACACCTCTATTTGAAATTAGATTTTGGATCTCCCTTACGGATATAAAAGTAGAAATATGCTGCTTCTCGGGATTCAAAACAACTTCGCAGGTATGTTTGTTCTATACGTGCGTACACACGCACACAACGTAAAAGATGAGCTAGCAACCGCCTACAAAGGGCTTGTCCACACACTGACCGAAACATCAGCCTTCTTTGATGTTATAAAGTGTGTATACAAATTTCACACCGCACTACGAAAACAGTAACTACTTTATAAAACAAACATCACTGCAAGGAAAATTCAACATTTCTGAGAAGAATATGTAAATGTTATATCAACTGACCTTCTGCTTCTACTTTTCCTTCAGAGAATAAACATTTTTATGTTTCATTTAAAAGATGTGTTGCTGTTGTTATTAAATGTTTGGAATCCCGATACTCGGATAGCAACAAAAATCTGGGTAGACGGATCCCAACAACCAAAACGGGAAGTCGCATTCGGATAACGAACGATGCCTTACAAAATCTTAGCAAATTGTTATGAAACAATTTTTTCTCAACGAGTTCATTCCAAGTAAAGCGATAATGCCACTAAGACAAAAGGGGGCTACTGGATGCACATCCATAAATATTTTAACCACCTGAAGTTGGTCTCAGATGAGATTGAAAGTTCTTGGGAAAATAAAAATTATTTCAAAGAAAATTCTGGTATTTTTCATGATCAACTTTCTACAGCCACCAAAAAATTAATTCGTGAAATTAAAAGGATCCAAACTAAAATAAATAGACAAAATACGTCTGAATTATTTTACCAAGCCTGCTTGGTAAAATAATTTAGACGTATTTTGTCAGACATAAATATGTAGCCTAAATACACCCCAACATTTATATATATATATATATATATATATATATATATATATATATATATATATATATATATATATATATAACGTATGCCTACCAGCAAATACCTCCGACATAATGGTAAGACATTCGTAGCAGTGGTGTTTTCATCTACCTAATGTGGGAGTGTTATTTCTGGGATATATATATATATATATATATGTATATATATATATATATATATATATATATATATATATATATATATATATATATATATATATATATGTGTGTGTGTGTGTGTGTGTGTGTGTGTGTGTGCACGCGCGTGCGTGCGTGTGTATGTGTGAGTGTGTGAAAAAATATTGTTTTATGGTCAATATCAAATTAACAAACTTCGTGTTAAAAACCGAGCCTATGAACACTAATGGGTGTGTCCCAATCTTCATAAATACGTTGTAAGTGGGGGTAATATGCTGTCTTATTAGTCCACCACTAGCAGTGGTTTACACGCTTCACGTCGTTGAAGAGTATTTTATTTTGTTGATGTTATAAAGATAACCATTTCATTTCGAACCTCCGTTTTGGTTATTCCTCATTCAGTAACCTTTTCTAGGTTACAATTCTACAAATGAACACATAAACACTAGAAAATGTAATAAACAAAAATGAGTGTAATAATATTAATAATAATAATAAACATCAAATAATTAAGTCATCGATAATGAGTATAAAATGTGAACAAATAACATTCTACAATTATTTCTACTCAATAACCTCTGGAATAATTTGAAACATAACCGTTAGTACCCACCCAATAACCGTTATGTTAATACAATAGACCTTACCACACATAATGAACCACTAACCAGCATATATAAATAGTCAAGTGAAAACACAGCACACATCGCCTGAAGATTGCGTTGAAGCATGAAGCAGACTGTCGCTGCTTGGTGTTGACCTCAGTGTTGATAATTTTAAATTGTTCGATGCGTACTTTTCCCGTCTTCATTTCAATGTCGGCAAGAACGCCGAAACTTCGAATTAAAATGTATTTTTAAAATAAATTCACACATTCTCCGTTTAAATAGGAATTTAGACATACACTTTTTTGTGAAGTACGGTGGCCGTTAATAATTAAGTATAACTCAAGACTTCAATGTCAAAATAAAACAGTATTTAATTACAACCGCAAATAAATACTTAACAAGAACAAAGGAGTAAAAGTCAGCAAAAGATAATTATCCGTTTCAGTGAATAACTTGTTAGCGCAGCTCTGTTTAACGTCCGGTAAATTCTAAATTAAAAACCTAAATCATTGACGCCCAATAATTCACACTAATTCGACTGGATAGTTCCACTCAACAGTCACTCAATAATCACTGCAGTCAGTAGCCTGACACCACTATTTATACACCTGGCGGAAAACATATATAATTTCAGAGTGTCACGCTCGAACCTCGGTGTCGGTAGTTACACATTTTCTTCCTATATGACACTAAATGAATAGAGTTTCCACAAGAACACTTCTACATACCCTCTACAAACCTAATCTCAGCGAACAACTACCAGAAACTACTAGATCTCTTCAGTTATATAACATATGCCGGGGAAAAAAATTCCCCTGAAAAAAGCCCTATTTATTTCACGTTGGGAAAAGACACAGTCGTGTCCAAAGATTCCGATTTTTAACATCCTTCTCATTATACTTCGATTTGATCAAAAGTTCTACAGATATATAATAAATAAGCCGAATTCAAATGCCAGTCGAGTTCATTACATTCACGTACGTGCTAATACCCTTGACAAAGGTATCTCTTCTCCTCACAGCTATGGGCAAAGAGTAGAAAAGGCTAGGTTCTATAGCCATAGGTCGCGAGGAGAATTCAAAACTGTATGTATCTCTGGCGAAGCACATACTATGCAGCTAATGAAAGGATCGCTCACATTGATTCCATGATCCCGACTAAAGGTAGACACCTATTTTTTATTAGCCATATTATTACTTTTGTTTTTTTTTTATCTCTCAAAATTCTTTCATCGGTCTATTATTTCTACACACACACATACACACACACACACATATATATATAGATTGATAGATAGATAGATAGATATGTATCTACTAGTCTACTAGGGCAGCTAGCTAATCCCTATTGCAGACGCTTTCTCAGGCGCATTTGTGTTTATTCAACACTCACTGTGGTTTAGACTACAACTATGCTGAGCAGACCTTAGTTACAGTTTCTGGGAAAGAGCGTGTTATCTAGCGTGATCAACAATTTGAACAAGGCCAGAACGCTCAAACCCTCAGCCACGATGACTTTTAACTTCGTGCTAGCACAGCTATCGGACGGCCCCCAAATGTTCCGTCTACCCAACTTCACTCACAAGGCTTGGGTCAACCCGTGGTATGGTTTTCGGCACTTTCCAGAGGTGCCGCACGCTGGGATCGACCCCTCCAGTTCGTTCACATCAGGAAGTCTCCTGGTGAGTTTCGAACCCAGGTCTCATGGTCAGAATGTGAACGTTCTAACCACTCGGCCACGTTTCCATAATAGTATGTGTATGTGTGTCTGTGTGTGAGGTTTGTTACGTGAAACGTTTGAGTTTGTTAATGAGATAAGTCCTTTGAACATTTATTCGACAAAAAGTCTGCTTTTCTTAAAGATATGTCAAGTTCTTGTCATTTATAAGTTTTTTTGATAGGTATAATTGAGAGTCATTACATAAATTTATATCACGAAAGAAAAGAAAAAAAATCTACATTACTGATTGGGTATAAGTACTATAGTATCTCCGTAGACTCAGAACTGTGTCTCGTCTTTCCAGCTGTGATCACGTTAACCCCCTCCAGCTACCACATCCTGTGATCAGCGAAGTTAATTCAAAGAAAGTTTATGTCATTGAATTAGCGATTTCTTCTGAGGAAAATTTTTACAAGTCACTTCAGCATCAGTTGGGAAAATAAGAAGATCTGTGAAAGCTATGTCTTCAGTTTTTCAGTTTCTGTTTATTTATCGGCAAGTAAAACCTCAGGGTGCCTCTAATTCTTTCAGCAACAGATGCAGAATGAGTGTTTACGATCTATTTGCGTATATAAAACTTGTATAAATTCCTAACCGCCAATAATCAGATTTATTAAAATTTAATGTCCATCAATGAGGCCAGAAATTTATGGTAACCAAGTTATCTATCTCTCTCTCTATCTATCTCTCTATCTATCTCTCTATCTATCTATCTGTCTATATATATATATATATATATATATATATATATATATATATATATATATATATATATATATATGTAAACTAAGATAACTTGGAAAAATGTGCTTGTAACACGTTTCGTTCTTCTGCACTTCATCGGACTAAATTTGTTATATTGGTACGACTACACATGCGTACGAACGAAGGATGCTGGGAATTTTAGAATTTTTAAAATTTTATCTGGACGATTTCATTCGGAGTCTTTTTCGTTCCATCACTTTTGTTAGTGGATATACTGTGATAATAGAAGATCTAGATCATGTTTATGTTTGTGGCTATATATGGGAGAGAATGTGAGTGAACAAGTGTGAAGGAAACGTAAGAAACCAAATTTGAAGAAATGCTATTTTCATCCTGAAATGAGCCGTCCTATTCAGAAAGCCAAACGGGACGCATATGGCATCCAAACTTCAGTTTGACCATGACTAGTCTAGTACATAAAAGACCTTGATGAGATATACTCAATTTAAAGTGCTGCAGGCGCCAAAATTCATCTATATGTGCGCATAGCATAGCAGTGATATGGGCAGAAACTTCTGACAAAATTCGCATGAATACCGCTGGAAAATTTATAATTCAATCTCTACTTCACACATCTAGCGTTAAATAGTTCGGTAGATTGGACTTTGTAGCCTTGATTGGCAACCAGTCAGTCAGAAAGACAATTCTAAATTAAAAGTCTTTTGGGGTCAGAAAGTTCACATAGGAAAACCTATTTTCTACAGAAATCATACCAGAAAGAAATCCTATAACATAAGCAATATATAAGTATATATATATATATATATATATATATATGTATGAAGAAATATAGTCTTAAAGTGTGCTATATTTATGGGATAAAGTGCTCAATATCAGAGATAGAGCGTGTGTAAATATAAAAGTGAACATAGAAGTCAAAACTTAGAGGCGACAGTCTGTTTCATGCTAGATGCAATCATCGGGCCACCTATATATATATATGTATATATATATATATATATATATATATGTATATCCATTACATAAACAATACACATATATATATATATATATATATATATATATATATATATATATATATATATATTGTTTTAAATATATATATATATATATATATATAATTTATTTGAAAATAATAACATAAATATGTTATAAAATCACTATAAAAATAGCCATTTTGCTTCAACACTGATGGTGTTTTATTAAGTGATAATTAATTGATAAGACACCAGAAATGTTGAAACAAAATTTCTATTCTTAAATAGTGCTCAATAGCTCTATTTAAGAATAGAATCTTGTGGTTACTGGAATTTATTACGTATACACAAATCCTATATTTGTATATATATATATATATATATATATATATATATATATATATATATATATATATATATATATATATATATATGTGTGTGTGTGTGTGTGTGTGTATACGTAGGTATTTATAAAGAAATAATGGAATATTATGACATATATTGATTATTTCAAACGTTATTTTTAGTGGATACCCATATTTGAGTAGTTGCTGCGTTAATATATATTTTAAGTATATATCATTTCGTCTATCGACTGGAACATTCGATAAATCTTATTAAAGAAAATGCACCCCACGAAGGATTGAATGTTACATCCTCCTTTTCCCGAGGGTGGATTTTTTCCCTGTAGATGCAGTAAAATAATGTTTAATAAAAGGAATAAACAGTTCTACTCAAGTATGAATATTCACTAAAAAGAACGTTTAAAGTAATAGAAATATATCGGATCAATAAATACATATCCACCATTATTTCTTATATATATATATATATATATATATATATATATATATATATATATATATATATATATATATATATATATATATATATATATATATATATATATATAATATTTTTATTATAAAAGATTATAATAAAAGCATTTTGAAATCGTTACTCGAAACTTTTCATGTTCCAA
The DNA here is from genome assembly GCA_964036315.1 of Acanthosepion esculentum. NCBI lineage: Eukaryota > Metazoa > Mollusca > Cephalopoda > Sepiida > Sepiidae > Acanthosepion > Acanthosepion esculentum. The sequence continues at coordinate 67,379,725 of OZ038486.1, forward strand.
TACGACGATTGTACTTCTTCCGGCGATAGTAAAAAATTGGTGATTAAATGATTTTAAAGAAATTTAAAAATGAAGTGTTACCTCTTTTCAGAAACTTAACTTTCGGATAAGTGGTAACACTTCGTTTTTAAATTTCCTTAAAAATTATTTAATCACCAGTTTTTTTACGCTTGAAGAAGTACAATCGTAGTATTGAAACATGACAGCTTTTGTGCAGCGATTTCAAAACGTATTTATTATTATTTCTTAAAATAAAAATATAATAATAATTATATTGCTCTACTTTGTATTGAGCATATTTTATATATATATATATATATATATATATATATATATATATATATATATTAAATAAAAACAGATTACTTTAAGGTTCAATATAATAAATTATTTCACCACAGCCCTTTTAAAGGACAGTGGATCATCAGATTTTACTGTCCTTTAAAAGGGCTGTGGTGAAATAATTTATTATATGGAACCTTAAAGTGGTCCGTTTTTATTTAAATTATTAGCTCTGATTTACATTGAGCTCTCTGGATTTTATCCTCATTGGATCTACCCATACCGATTACCTAGTTTTTCGTAAACTATATATATATATATATATATATATATATATATATATATATAGAGAGAGAGAGAGAGAGAGAGAGAGAGAGGGGGAGAAAACGAAAGAAAGAAAGAGTGAGTGAGAGAGATAATGAGCAACATATTTTCCATCATCTGTCTGTTGCTGAAGAAACGAAACTAAATTTGCAAGTGTTTCAATTTGTATCTCAAAGATAAAAAAGAGCTAGAGAAAAGGCGGGAAGAGAGGTGCTTAGATGAAAGAAAAGGAAAGAAGGAAAGGCAAAGAATTTCAATTTAATGTTAGCCAAAAGCAAATACGGATGATGAAACAAAATATCTTGGGAGCAAGAATTCAGTGTTCTTCTTTTCTCTTAACGGGCAGATGGCGCTGATGGCGTCGAAGAAGCGAGTTCCGGTCGTCAGGGTATTCCATCTTCCGGCAGGATTATTGAACGGCCTGATATGGACAGGATACGATTACTGATGAAGACAGCGAGTAAATGACGTTGGAGATAACAAAGTAATTAAATTTTGGCCAAAGGAGGGAAAAGAAAAGTAAAAAAGAAAAATGAAAGTGGAAAGTGAAGAAACAATTTAAAAAGAAGAAAAAAACAAAGCGAAAAATGCGAACAAAATACCGAAATAACTTAGAATAAAAAATGTGGTTAGAGAGAAAAAAAATTAGCGAATTTCAACAAGTATTAAAAAAACAAGAAATAGTAAGCAGAACAGACAAGAATCCACACACACACACACACGCACGCACACACACACACACACACACACACACACACACACACACACACACATATATATATATATATATATATATATATATACAGGGAAAATTGGATGACAAAGTGGAAAACGTTTACTTGTGACACGTTTGGTCCTTCAAAACAACATCGGACTAAATTTTTTATCTTGGTACGAATACGCATGCTGGGGATTTTAAGTTGTTTTTTTTAGGATTCTTGTAGAACTTTAAACAAAATTATATTGAGCCGAATTCATTTTGATTTTTTTTAAAAATATTTCCTGTACTTTTGTCAGTAGATATTGCACACTCTGATCATAGATGATCTGTCAGGAATGGTGAAATGTTAGAGCCAGGGCTCAAATTTACTGTAGATGACCTTGCGATCAAGGCATTTATCTAGAGAGTTATGTCGCAGTGAATTGTTTTCTCCTTTGATCAGAGTAGCATATTATGTCAAAATTTTGGTCAGTCTCGTTGCGGTCGCATTTGACGTATCGTTTGGTGTTCATATAATCTTTTATTTAGATTCTTTGACGTTTCCCCTATGTATTTTTGTAACAATTATTACAGGCAATCGAGTAAATTGCTCTGGCTCTTACAACATTTCACCATTCCTGGTAGATTTTCTATTATCACAATGTGGGATACCTACTAACAAAAGGGCTGGACAGAAAAAGAAAAATACTTTAAATGAATTTGGCTAAAACAAATTCTAAAAAATTCAAAAAAAATTCTAAATTCTCCAGCACCTCTCGTTCGACTGCATGTCTAGTCGTTCCAACATGACAAATTTAGTACGATCAAGTCCTAAAGGACGAAACGCGCCATACAATTTCCCTATATTTTTCTTGATAAATAAAAAATATAAATAGTTATCTCATTCATATATATATATTTTTATGATATATATATATATATATATATATATATATATATATATATATATATATATATACATACACATATGACTGGTTTACTTTAATTGATCGTTTTTAGTTTTTATACTTCTCTCTATCTATTTATCTATCTTTCAAGTATCTCCCTTCACATTTATTTTCCTCTCTCTCTCTCTCTCTCTCTCTCTCTATATATATATATATATATATATATATATATATATATATAGAGAGAGAGAGAGAGAGAGAGAGAGGAAAATAAATGTGAAGGGAGATACTTGAAAGATAGATAAATAGATAGAGAGAAGTATAAAAACTAAAAACGATCAATTAAAGTAAACCAGTCATATGTGTATGTATATATATATATATATATATATATATATATATATATATATATATATATATATATGTATGTGTATGTGTGTGTGTACATGGATAGTTTCTTAGATAATTACTTAGTTTATTACTTAGATAGTTACTTAGATAGATAGATAGATAGATAGATAGATAGATAGATAGATAGATAGATAGATAGATAAATTGGAATAGTTAAGAGACTGAGATAGATAGATAGATAGATAGATAGGTAGATAGATGATCCGTGAGAGGGAGAGAAAGATAAATAATAAAGCAGACAAAGTGAAGGAAATCATAGGTGAGCAGACAGAAAAAGAAACTTCAAATTAAAAATGGACGCAAATATCATATTTTGCCATCGAAGTCAATATTTTCACAGTGACGTTGGTATTATACTTATGTTTACAGGGTAAACATACCATGAGAATTTCAGCTTATGATAAATGTTTTCATCAGAAATATTTACTATGACTTGTTTGGTTTTGTGAGATGCCAAGATGCGACTTGATGGCCGTTCATCCTATTCGAAATAAAGATACAGAATAATATAGCTGCTGATAATTTTAATTTGAAAAATATATAACAAAATGCCATGGGCCGTTATAAAGATTTAACAAAAAAGAAGCCCAAAAAACAAAGATATTTCAAAGTTACTAAGTGAAGGGAAAGCAGCGTTGAAAATTGCCAAAAAAACTGAAAAGATATCAAAAAGCAATCTAAAAGAATTAAAATCATTGGCAGGGTAACAAAACCGGTTTTAAGAATGTCATAAACAGGGATTATAAAAAGGTGAATTGGTAATAAGCTAGAAAAAATATTGAAAAATTAGCTAGCAAGACGGTCAAGCCACCGAGACGCAAGAAGTAACTAAATTGAAAAGAAAAAAGAAAAAAGCGAAATATTACTAAGGACCAAGAACAATAAAGGAGTAATCAAGAAGACAGTAGGCAACGATTGACACTGTATTAAATTTTTGAAGATCAAAGTTGGCTGTAAATCATGGCGTCGGAAGAGAGTTCCACAAGCGAGAAGTCCGAGGGAAGAAACCGTTAGCATAGAACTTACGGTTGCATCTAGCCAATTCAACTGCAAATTGATGAGAACTATCTGCCAATCTAGTACTGCGCTTGAATTCATAATGTCTACGTAGCATAGCGGAAGGTTTATCACAACAATTAACATGAAAATATTTATAGAAAAGGCACAGGTAAAATAAATTTACAGCGGTGAGAAAGTGACTGAAACCGAGATGCTAGCTTAAGACTAATAATATTGCGGAATCTTCTTTGGATTTTATCATGAATCTCTAGATATATAGCAGGAGCACTGGATTATATATGGCAGCAATGTTGGCTTGGTTTGGTTTATTTTCATTTACGGCATATCAACCTCAATGGGTCATTTAATGCTGACAACTTTTTTTTCCTGGTAATATTTTTGTTTTGTCAAAAATCTATTTCTGGTAATATATTTTTCTTCAGAATTGTATAGCTGTTAATATTATTTTCAAAAACGTATTGCTGCTGGTAATATATTTTTTTCAAAAACGTATTCCTGGTAATAGTTTTTTTCTTCAAAAATTTATTTCTGGTAATAATTTTTTACAAAGTATTTCTGGTATTAAAACCTATTTTTAGACTTTCAAAATGCTTTTTACCTCACTTTCGGGGTTAACTATTTGCCCATAGCTGGGAACCTAACAGGTGCTCCCACCCCGGGTCAGGGTGGACCTGGGAAAACCAGCAATTAAGAGGTAGTTCCATGCTCCTCGAAACCTCCTGATGAGAGGCGTTGCTGTTGGACGTAGTTTATCGTCTTACCCTGGACGCCGATGTAGTTTATCGTCATACCCAGGACAAGTGGCAGCAATGTATATTCAAGTTAGATTCTGGAGAAAAATTGTCTAGTACGACACATTGAACAACGTTCTTAACAGCAGACTTAGAAGGTGTAAATTAGGGGAACGGATATATGAAAATTTATTTCTCAAAAGTTATTCTTACTGAAGAACAAAGAGCTATTATATGTATGCAGAGAATTATTCCAACTTCTTAGTCAAACAACATTTCAGCGGTACAGGTCAAAAGCAAAAAACTTTAAGCTAAAGAGCATATATACGATTATCCTTCATATTCTAGGAAGCTGACTGATTCGTTTACTACAGTTTATCAACCCTTTGTAAGTTAATAAAAACTTATCAGGATTGACGTTGTCTAACATCGGTGATCTTACTGAAACCCGTATTTCAACGTAAGCCTCTACTAATACCTACATTGCTAAAAATAATAGAATAGCTGAAGCCTCTCCAGATGTTACCCTAAAAGAAAACGTTCTTCATCATGAAAATAGATGTATATTTTATTAGAAACTATACTGAATAAACAAATGGTATTTTGGGAGAAATAAAACTTGCAAAATTCAAATAATAGAAAAGTTAACTAAGTCAATGTATCAAAGACTGATGAGGCGTTTCTGAATGCCAAGGATCTCAGAATATCGTGTAAAAAAATATTTAGGAACATGCAATATTGGAATAATCAAATACATGTTTCTATGTCCCATATAATTTTAAGTTTGCGTAATTGTAAGTGTTGACTATAAAACGTTTTACATTACGATTGCCAATCAGAGCTTGGCGAGAAAACATAACCATTGTAAATAATTCTGAGAGGAATCATCATAAATCAAAGTTTTTCTGGGTATAGAGGGCTCAGATATTCATTGTTGGGATATGAATAATCCGAAACAAAAAATCATATCCACTCAAAAGTTTTCCAGGAACTCGGACTAAAGATAAACCTATACGAAGGCCATCATAAAAACAGAATGTGGAATTAAACAATACTTAACATTTCTGCTGAAATGTCTTTGTTCAAAATAAGCGAGAATTAGGAAGGCCATAGTTAGAGAGAGTATCAAAGGAACAGAAGACTAGGTAGAGGAAACAAAGCAAAATAAGTTTATTAAATACTCATATACAGAACGGAAAAAATTAAGTAAATCTAATACTACTCGAATTCTACTCTAATGTGGGTACTTGCCATATTTATAAGTGCAGACCGCTATCACAGTAGTAGGGAAGATAGGGAAGTACTGTGTACTACTCTACAACAATCTAAAATAACTCGGCGTACGGGTTATAATAAATGTAATATCGGAGATAAGGAAATTGAATATAGGGTAGGCTGTGCTAGGTGTACTTTCATCCAACACTGTAAGTCGCTATAAAACCGAAACTTTAGCCTAACAACGCCAGACATATTCTTAAATAGCCTGGTCAGATCAGAAAATTCATTTGACTGTCATCCAAATCGATTATTAAAGGTGGTTTCGATCGAATGAAGGCTGCAAATCTTAGTGAGAACCATTCCCCTTCGAATGGCGCTACAGAATCACAAACAACGAACTGTGCCAAATAAGAGAAACAACAACACTTTAAACAACAGCAGCAACTAAAATGGATATCACATGAAACTCGAAGAGAAATTAATGACATAATCAAGATGACGTTTTTCCTCACTAATTCCATCAAATGTCTAGGAAGGAAACCTCCATCAATACTGGAAAGGTCAATAAGTCAGTGGGCTTGAGAAAATATTTTCTTTAAAAATTCTTTTAAGAGAAAGGTTTTATGAATTTTAATCGACAGACCTACTGGATCCTCGTTGAATGAATACCAAGTGTTTCATTATAAAGAAATAGTTAAGATTACCATGAACATTCCTATTATCTTCTCATAGACGAAACTTTAATAAAAAGGGAATGACAGTGAAGTGTAAAAAAAACGAATTAATCATGTAGAATGTTCGTGGTCAGATTCAGAAATATAGCGCGTTTTTTTAAAAGCTCATCCGCATGTGATATGGAGTTAGCTACTGAGAATAGCATCACTAGTCTGGTTGGCAAACCTCCTGCATACGGACAGAAAATGAGTTAGGCGCATATACAAAAATAGAAAGGGGCATAAGACAAGGGTGAGTCTTCTCACCTTATTTATTCAACCTATACAGCGAGGTAATTCTGAAAGAATTAGAAGACCTACTAGGATTCATTATTGGCGGCCCAAATCTAAGCAATATAAGGCATGCAGTTAACACAGTGATGATAGCAAAGGAAACTCCAAAAGCTCTTACAGAATGTAGCGAAAGAACGCGAGGTCTAAGTATAAACGACAAGAAAACATGAATGGTCATCCGCAAAAGGATGAGCCCAAAATGCAAATAATAAATCGAGGATGCTAAAATCAGACAAGTACAAAAATTTAATTATCTTGGAAGTGTTATAACAGAGGACGGAAAGTGCGACACTCAGATCCGAAGAGGCATGGGGATGACCAAATATGCATTCTAAAAGCTAAGCAGAGTATTAAGAGACAGAAAAAAAAATCGGTAGAAACAAAGAAAAGGGTACTGTACTGTTACGTAATATCTGTCTGTATGGCTGTGTATGACAGCGAATGTTGGACAATCTCTTCAAAGATGAAGAAGAGTCTTGAAGCAACAGAAATGTGGTTCTACAGAAAGATGTTGAAGATACCATTAACCGAACATGCTAGCAACAATGAGGTCTTGGAGAGAATGGAAGCAAAAAGAAAACTTATACTTAACATCAGAAAGAGGAGTTGAAATTACTGGAGCACTTAATGAGGAAGGAGGACCCGGAAAATCTGATACTCACAGGAAAGATAGAGGGAAAGAGGGATAGACGAAAATCAGAGCGTCATATACTTGATGAGCTTGAGCAAATGGATGGTAGAACAGGATTTGGGAGAAATGCCCAAAAGACAAAACTTATTAAAACAAGGAACAGGAAGATGTAGAGAGATATATCTGCCTACGTCCCGAAGGGACACGGCACATAAAAGAAATAAGAAATCTGGCTGGCGATGCGACGAATGACCCGTGCCAATCGGTATATTAACATTATTTCTGATCGCCTCTTCATTTTAATAAAAGTAAAAAGAACCGACTCTTTCCTTACAGTATGACATATGGTCTTTATGAAATGGGCGTTAAAATTTATTGAACGCTCAAGCACCTACGTTTGCTTTATACTATCACAATTCCTTAACCAGTAGAGTTAGATGCCAATGCTGCACGCCGTCATCACCTTCGGGGCCCCAATCTAGGTTTGTTTAAGTTTTTTTTACGCTTCTTCCCACACCGAAGATACTCACAATGAAATGGGAGCGTTACTTCAGTTTATATTTTCCAAGAATCTCTGCCTATCAAGGTAAGAAATCCAAGTCTTCTTTGCCATTTAGTCTATAGTTGGAAGAATATAGATTCATATACTTCCCAAGTTTCGCATTAATACCCTAAGGGAAGGCATAAATCCATCTAATATCCTACCCGAAACTATAGTTTAAGTAGCAGCGCAGATTGAACCCAGTGAAGTCAGAACTGTGAAGAAGGTGACCCAAAATAATGGCACCATCTTTTTCCAAAAGCAATATCAATTTAGGGATGTTTTTAAAAAAGGATTTGTAGAAATCTCTTAGCAATATGTGCACCAATAGTTTGGATAAGCGACAAGTTAACCTACGAGAGATAGTAGGGGGGATGCAAGCAATGAAAAAAATTACTTTTGATTTTGTTTATCGGTAATGAAGATGCAATATTCCAAAGGACACGTGAACTTATAAAGAACACTAGTTTTACTCAAGCGGGTTTGAGTTACAAGGTGAAACAGCATAATTGTTCAAATCGTGTAAGAGCAAAATTGTCCAATTTTTATATTAAGCTTTGAACCGTGTGTGTCTTAGAAATGATTGATATATTACTGGAATTATCTGAGGTTTTTATAAAACTAATGGAATCTACTTAGAACAAAATAAGAATGTAGTTAGCTCTAAGTTGAAATGGTGATCCCTCTTGTTGTTGTGATCTTCTGATCCAGTTTTCCTCTCTACTTTTCCCTCTTTTTTAAACTTATCCACCGTTCTCTTGATTGTTCTTGAATGGACTTTGAAGATGAAACCAGAATGTTGGTACCTTTACTGAAGGCCTGGATGATCTTTTCCTCTCACCATTGCTCAGTTAGGAAAGCATAAAACGATTTTAACCTGTTCTCTTTCTAGCTGAATAATTCAAATAGTTTTTTTTCCCCGTGATTCTTACGACAAATAGCGTGAATATGGCTAAACGTCTTATCTGAAATCCTGGGGAAAATTAGTTTAGTGTGATTTTAGAACTTAAACTTTTTGTGGGAGGGACAATTATCGCATGCTGTTATACGATTTGGACAATTTTGCTGTTACACCCGCTAGATGATCATTATGTTAGATGTTTTAAACTTTTAGACTTGTAATAAATGGTGTAAGGGCTAGCGACCTTGTCTCGCTATAACAATTACTATTGAGTTGGATTCTCAGTGGGTACCCCATAATTTCGGCCTTGTTCCATATCTAAGCCACGCTTAGAAAAAACAGCATTAAGTGATATGTACCGGCGATTTATATTTTTAATGACTTAGGTATCTTGTTTATAGTTTTTGTGCATCGACTGACAAATATTTTTTTTTTTTGCCGATATCAGGATGATTTTTTTAATTTTCGGCTTCATTAGGGAAATATTTGTTACTCGGTGTTTGTTTTATGTTGTCTAATTCTTTAAAAATGATGAATCTGAGGTAGAAATTAATTTTACTTGATTAATCATGCTAAAAAGCATGATTAATCAAGTAAAATTAATTTATTTCTCATCATTTATGAGGATTTTTCGTTAACATATAAGTTAAACCCTATTAGTATGACGTCTCTGTGAGCTGTTGTCAAATCACTCTCGCTGACCGGACACCTCTATTATTAAAAGTCCACTTGGATTTATCACAAGCTTTTATCAATACTTTAAGAAAATTTCAATATATTTATTCATTTATTATGATTTAAACTTGGTTGTTCATTTTTTCTCAACTACATTTTACAAGTCATATTTACCTCAGTAAGGCTTACAAATACATCACGCTAAAACACCAATTCCCGTACGATCACCAAAATTAAGCAACGTCAAGCCTAGTCATTATCAAGATGGGTGACCGCACGGTAATAACAGGTGCTGTAAACTTGAATGTGCAGGTGGCGTAATGGATAAAGGTTTGGAATTGTTAATTGGATTGCCGAGTTCTAATTCCAGTTGTATTCATTATATTCCCGAACGTGCAAATACCCTTGGCATCTCTTCTTCCCCTAGCTATGGGTTAATTAGTAAGATTTGTATCATTAAATAATTATTATCTCCAAAAAAGAAAAAAATCTTTAAAATCTAAAAAAAAACTTTTGGGCTTTAAATAACCTATAAAGTGTTGATAAGCAACAGAAAAGAAAACAATCACCTCAGCATTGGCAACCCTAAAACTTCAAATTAGTGATTACTAAAATTAACGAGGACTATTTATCCTTAAACATCTCAGTTTTAAACAGTTTACGATATATAAATATAATTAGACGCAAGAGTTATAAATATAAATCCAATACAAATCACAGCCATCTGAGGAGAATACAAAAAGAGTTAAGGTAATTTGCTATCGCTTATAGCCACCCGTAGCGTGAAAATTCAAACAGTAATAATCAGTTGGCGTTTGATGATGCACTTTGGTTTAATTGCGTGACCAGGCGTGAAATTATGAAGAACAATAAGATCAAAATAGAAATACATGATATAAAAATAGGCAATAAGGATACTGTAGGAAGGAGAAGGAAAAGAAATGAGTGAGAGAAAGACGGAGCGATAAACCTTCAAAATGAATATAAGGCCGAGAAAAATAATTATTTAAACAAAATGGAATGAATAAAAAATCGAACTTAAAGAGAAAAAGATAGCGGTAAAATTACATATATTCAACTCATAAGAACAAAGAACAGATTAAATAGATAAATAATACAGCCAATCAAAAGCAGGGTTGGCCAACGTTCAGAGGTTTTTCTCCGCATGAGTTCAGATACCCCATATAAATCATTTACTTCCATTAATTGTGGTAAAAAATATTTACACAAATATGTATAAGATTAAATAAAAAAGATATTGATTTATTATAGAAACAGCAATTCGTTAATGAAAATTCCGTATAGGTATTCATTTCGCTAAACTTTTAATGTTTGGAGTTAAATTAGTTTTTAAGTGCAGCAGAAAATTCTTTAAATTCATAAATACACGTCGTTCCGAAAAGATAAATCAAATTATGAATAAATTTTCTTAATTCTATTTACAGCCCCGATTCTGAAAATGAACCCTTAGACCTAAAACTGGGCCTGAGATATATTTAAAAAAAAAATTTAGGTGAAGATTGAAAATAAGCCGAAACAAGGTTTTGAAGTTCAACTTGACTGACAGAGATCAGTGCAGTCATTAGTCAAGATTTATATTTTTTACTACATTTTGCTTTTGTAAACGAAATGCATATCCTGTTGCCTGGAAATTATTATTTGTTATTATAGGGGCCTGAAATTTTGCCGAGTTCAAAAATGGGTCACAGGGAAGAAAAAGGTTTACAGGTTAATGTCTTTTACCTGCATTTGTTTGGTCAAGGTGTTATCGTTATTTACATTATGTACAGTCGGACGAAATTCCTCATCTTCGTCGTTATTATTACAATGATCGGCCGTTGTTTACGCAGACCTTCTGTAGGTTTATGGGGATCGGCGTAACCTTCAAGTAATTTCGAAATGTAAACTTAATTTAATCGACGCGAGTACATTGTTTTCGTATCCAAGTATGAAATTCTGAAGATAACTCACTCAACATATATATGTATATAAACACACACACACACACACACACACACACACACATATATATATATATATATGAATAAAGAAAAAAGAAAACTTTATTGTTTTTTCAGACTTCATTTTTAAAGTCATTTTACGTATATATATTTAGTTATATAGAAATTTACCACACACACACACACACACACACATATATATATAATGACAATTGGAAAAATCTTAGATTTTGCCGACGCGTTTCGTCTTCCGACTTTTCAAGGCAAAAATGAAATCGAAATATCTCTGTTGTTATAGTTACATTGAAAATCCAAATTTAAAAAGATATACGCTTCTGTCAAAGCTTTTTTTCCCGCTTAATGTAAATTACCTTTATAGTAAGAGATTGATCTGGGAATTTAACTATATATATATATATATATATTTCTTTTTATTTATATATACATATATATAGATATAGGTAGATAGATAAAACAGGCTGTTATATACATGCGTACGTTAAAGATAGATAAATAGATAGATATGAGTAGACTACCATAGATTAAGAGAGAGAGAGAGAGAGAGAGTGACAGAGAGTAAGAAGACATAGTAGTGTAAAGCATAACTGGAAAATGAAAGAATAACGCCAAACGGAAAAAGATGGAAACGATATATATATATATATATATATATATATATATATATATATATATATATATATACACACACACTGTGTGTATTATCCAGCGCAACGCTTTCGCAATAAAATTGCTAATCTTCTAATGAGAGAGAACAAACTGAATGCGTTTTTTCGAAAGCACGACAAGGCTTATGGTGTGAATGAAAACCAGCACAGAAATGAAAGAAAATCAACAGAGATAAAGTAATAAATAGGAAAAAATGCCCAAAGCTTTCTTTTTTTTTTTTCGCAACGCTTTCCACTTGAAGTAGATTAGATCTTTATCCAAGTGTCCATTCTCCAAGGATTTCTTTTCATCCCATCTTCACTGTCAGAATGACATTGGCCAGCAGGAGGCGTGCAAATACATATCTTCTCACCACGAGGGCATCCGTCATCTTTCTTTACTGTCTTGCGTTCATTTTCCACCGGCTTACATACTGTCATCATTGCTACCGGCTCTAAATCATGGTCGTAACCTCTATCCCTTCGATCAATATCGCAACACGTCTGGCCGGCCATATTCCGCCAGATCTTTGCAAGGTGCAGATTATTAAGCCTCGTTCATGCCAAAGTAAACGTGTCGGAGATGATTACTCTTAGGGAGTTTTGTTAATATTCCGGATTGCTACTATTGGTTCTAGTGATCAGCTTTAAGGCTGACCCCAGCGATAGATTTGCAAAACAGAGTAGATTAAAATATTTGGCTATCGGGAGGAGTTATTAACTTGGAAAGAGTCCTCGGATAGCAGTTTAGGACAACCTTGTTTATCAATGAAACGGCAGCCATTTTAAAATGTATGATAACGCAAAGTAGCAATAAGTTTTTTAAGCGAGAACGCATAGCTTTTTTTTTATTTAGTGGGGACACAAGTATTTCTGTCTGGTTATTCTACAAGTGTTACTGATACCATCTAAATCGGTACTACCCGCTGCATAGTTGAATTATCGATGACTATATATGTTCCCGTGTCAGTTTTTTTTTCTGGTGAACTAGATTAAAAAAGCATGTCAAAGAATAGAAAAACATACTTGTAGAGTCAACGGCTATCTTTTTTTTTAATCATTTCATTCCAAGCAGGGGAATAATGCTACTAGAACACGTCAGTTACAGGTAGTGAAAGTGAATACTGAGAATAGGGAGGATAGAGGGAAGGACAAAAAATAAATAGCGCTCAAGAAGATGGCGATTGACGTTGCATTTAAATTTGTGAAGATGGTAGTTTTCAGGGAAACGAGTAAATGAAAGGCGTTCCACAGGTGGGAAATGCTAGAAAAGAAACGCTTGGTGTATAAGTGTCGGTTATATTTAGCTGTTTCAACAGTAAAAGGGTGGGAGCTAGTTGCCAATCTAATAGCACGCTTAAATTCATACAGTCGGGACACCGGGGGAAAAAAGCTCGTCAGAGCTGTTGCCATGAAGATATTTGTATAAAAGACAGATAGAAGCCATGTCAGGTCGGCGAGAAAGTGGCTGAAGTCGAGATGCCTGCTCAGAATTACATTACAGATCTTTCTTTGGATTTTATCAAAGAATCTCTAGATGTACACCAGGAGCACCTGACTAGTTATGGCAACACGATTCAATGCATGGACGAACGGTAGATATATAAATGTGCAAGATGTATTCTGACGAGAAAGATTTTCTGTTACGACATAGAAAATCGACTTTTCTTGCCGTAGACGAAGCAATTGATTCGATATAGTCGCGACCCTTCATATCAGTGGAAAACGTTAGGACAAGAAGTAGCAGTATTTTAATGTCCTGGAGTTTAGCCTCAGTCATGCTGATGACAGGCAGAAAAACGTTCTCTGATCAGGTATAATACGGTAGACAAGGTAGTAAATGGCATCGCTGGGCGGAGAGCTTTTTAAATTGATGTTACCGGCCAGTGCGTTTGTCTTGGGCATGAGGATAAGCTACATCCAACAGCGAGAGATTGGAGGTTTTCAGAAGCTTGTAACCATCATGTAACTATCAACAATAGGTTGCCAGATCCATCCTGACCACGGGTGGCAGCACCTGTTAGGCCCAAGCTATGGGTAAATAGTGAACACCCAAACAAAACTCTGTTACATTTTTAGAAAATAATAACCAATACATTTTTATAGTAAAATGACCATCTATACAACACTATATATATATATGCGGAGGACGAAAATTTTCTGTGAAAATTTCTCGGACATTCAGGCCGGTAAATGTTGTTTAATACTGTTTATTATAAAACAGAGCATTTACTTAAATATTTGTATCTATAAAAAGAATGTATAAACATAAAAAAGTCTTAAAATAATTGTCGGAGTTTGTTCATTTCATAATGTGTGTGTGTGTGTATATATATATATATATATATATATATATATATATATATATATATATATACATATATACATATTGTTGTGTAGGATCCACCTAATCTGCATAGGTGACTACCAACTATATAAATAATGGTTGATACCGGAAGACGAGAGGAAGTGAGAATCACGAGATCCAACTAGAGACTCTGATCGACTGCGACTAGTCAACACATTCTCCAGGAACGTCTTCCCAGAAATATACAGAAATACTATATGTACTTATTGTGTACACTTTCTTGTTATAATACATTCTTGTTCTAAGTACATTTTGTGTTGCATTATTATTCCATGCAATAGGCGAGATTCAACATTGAGTCAAGACTCAACAATGGCGACGAAGTAGAACGAACCATACGTCAAGACTCAACACACATATATATATATATACATATATATATATATATATATATATATATATATATATATATATATAAATATATAAAAGAAGAGAGAAACAGCAAATGTTTTTGGTTTTAACGTGAATTAAAAAAATATTATGCTTTATTTTTCATAATATCCATTATAGAAAGTAAAGCATAATAAAAAAACACGTTACAACCAAAAACATTTGCTGTTTCTCTCTCCTTTTTAATATACAACTTTTCTCTCGATGGAACTACTTTAACGTCTTCCTTATATATATATATATATATATATATATATATATATATATATATATATATATATATATATATATATATATATATGTATATATATATATATATATATATATATATATATATATATATATACAACTATGATATATATATACAACTATAATATATATACAACTCTCCCGTCGTATTCGATGTATGTACTGAACCATCCACACTTTTTGAAGGGCCGAATACACAGACCTGGTACACTACGTACCACAAGGTCCCCAAATGCCCCTCCGCAGGTTTTGAATTCAGAGTTGTTTTTCTCCTAGACCAGTTGCTATCCAGGGCTATAAAAAACCCACCCTGTCCTGTTATTTACCCATAGCTGGAGGGAGAAAACGAGGATGTAATGGATTTGCCTGGAATTCGAACTCGAATTCGGCTCTCCCATTTTTCAATCCAAGCCGCTATCCATTACTTCCCCATATATATATATATATATATATATATATATATATATATATATATATATATATATATATATATATATATATATATATATATAGTCGCCTGACGATTGCACTAGCATGAAACAGACTGTCGCCTCTAAGTGCTGACTTCCATGTCCACTTTTATATTTACACACGCTCTATCTCTAATATTGAGCACTGTATCCCATAAATTTAGCACACTTTAAGACTATATTTCTTCATATATATATATATATATATATATATATATATATATGTATATATATATATATATATATATATATATATATATAATCATTAATTGAATATATTAATTTACAGGATTTAATATAATTTGTATCTCAAATTTTATTCTTTTTCACAATTAATTTCTAATGGGCGTACTTTTTAATTAAAATATAGGCACATATAAAAAGGTACAATAAAAATGCTATGAATTACTGTTTATTAATCTGATTTTTTATGAAAGACTTATTTATAGTCGTTTCTAGCATGGTATTCTTCTGTTCTTCATATAATTGTCGGTACTCAGAGATTGCCCCTTCAGATTTTCCATATATATCATAATCATTAATATTTTAACCTGAAAATTTAATTTATAATCTTTCCATAGTAAATGAATAGATCTTTTATATTTCGATATTTTATTAACAAATGTAAATTCCTGTATCTAATATAAATTGTCCAAATCTGAAATTTCCTTATAAGATCTTCATTAATAAACATGAAAAAGTATTAAATATGTATTTTTATTATCGGCTTATATTATAAAATTTATCTATCTACCTTTTCAACACTATCTGTCTATATTTCTGAGATGAGGCATTATGTACATTATTTACATTATTCGGACTATTGTCCTCATCTTTGTCGCCATATTTATTACAACGTTTCGGCCGTTGTACGCTCCGGCCTTCTTTAGGTGGTTGGAATGTTGAACTGAACCCTTTATTTCACTCACTGGAGTAGACTGTTCTAGTTCCACGTGCCATGTTTAATGGATGTCAGTTATCAGTTATCTCCTGTTACTTTACCCTCTGAAAGTTCTTCCCTGCCTTAACCGGGTATTGAACTCACACTGATTGGGTCCTGTCACTGGATCTAACCAACGCCTTTATCCACTTTATTGATAAATAGAAATTTTAGTGCACTAATCGAATGCACATTAATCGATGTAACTATAAAATTGCGTGCGAAGATTGGGATTTCGGCATTATATAACCTATAATGGTTGATATGGCGCTAAACAAAATCAACCAAACCAACAATTGCAGAAATGGAACAAAATAGCCGAGTTCAAGTCGCAGCTCCAGAAGTTTGTGTTTGCTTCGCGCTGCTGTGTTTTGCGTTCGTCCTTCAACGCTCTCTCCCCTCCATTCGTTCGGCTTTTTTTATTTATTTTATAAAACAGCTTAAGATCATTCACTGGGGATTAGTAAACATCCAAGCAGATGATATCACAGTTTATTGACTCTCTTCCAAAATTCAAGATGATTTGTAACCTTGGGGCAGATTTCTCTAGTTCTAACCCCTACCTGCAAAAAAAAACCCCCAAGTTTATAACATTTAAAACCAATCTTGTAGTGTTTCATCATAACATTTGGGACCCGATTATACTCCAGTCACGAAGAACACTGTCGCTCTCAACAAAGCCCTACCTATGCTTTGATTTTCTTTTATTGGGTCTCTTGTTGACTCCAGGGCTCAAATGGAATTCATTTATACAATCCATTGCTAAAGATGCCGGCGAAATGGGCAACTCATTCTATGACGGCTTAGGATCAGATCCTTTAACGTCGTGTCTCGTCCATTACATTTACTTACGTGCTAATACCATTGGGAATCCATCTCCCACCCAAAACTATTAACAGTTAAGAATATGTTTTGAACGTGCAAAAATGCGACGCTAGATATTTTGAATATTGTAGCAATGTAGTAATTCAAAATTTCTGTTATTGTAAGTGTTATTTTCTGTTAATAACAGCACACCTTTTAATAAAACATCTTTCGACAAGTAACGCATTCATTTTCACCGTGGAATTTCTTTTACTTGAAATTACATGAAATTGAGGAAAAAAATAACATATTTGCCTGAAGATTGTATATGTATTTACCGAAACTGCTTTCAAACTATATAGACCGAACATCTATTCCATAGTACAATGGATAAAAACATGGTCGTGTCCTTCAGCGAGTGGTCAGTGAGTTAATGCACTATTTAATCTGTTAGCGAAGTGAATTCGCCTTTAATTACATTATTGATTTATTCTTTGAATGACAATTTTACGATATATATATATATATATATATATATATATATATATATATATATATATATATGATAGAAATTGTTAGGAGGATTTGATAATTATAATTAAGTAATTCATTCAGTTTGAAAGAAACCTCAACAGAAAGCAGAAAGCACTGGACGGCCGTTTCGTCCTGTATTTGGGACTCATCAGCAATGCGAATTCACTACCGAGAATTGAAACCCTGACAGTTGAGTTATCAAGCAAACGTCATACCAACTGTTCCAACGGGCCTCGGTGACGAAGAGGTAGCAAATCAGACTCAATATAGCTATGCTCGCTCACATATATCCGTGGTGGAACTCAACTGAAAGGCTCTGTAACCATCGGACTGTGCCCCCAGGAGCCACGACTACTATCACCAAGCCGCTCAAACTGAAGCATTAGAAGCCGGATCAAGCAATGATACACACATGATAGAAATTGTTAGGTGGATTTGAAAATTATAATATGTGTATGACGTTTGCTTGATAACTCAACTGTCAGGGTTTCAATTCTCGGTAGTGGATGCGCACTGCTGATGAGTTCCAAATATAGGACGAAACGGCCGTCCAGTGCTTTCTGCATTCTGTTGAGTTTTGTTTCAGACTCAATGAATTACGTAATTATATATATATATATATATATATATATATATATATATATATAACTCTAATCATGACTATATATATATATATATATATATATATATATATATATATATATATATATCTGTCGTAATGATTAGAGTTTGTTCTGTCCGAGGAAGATAATGTGATCTGCTGTCAATGGTTGCGTATATGACTTCTGAGGCCGAAGTCAGATATGCGGCTAGTGCTGCTGGTTGGGGGAGAGGAGAGTGCATGTTGGTAGCAAGAACGGTGGCTGTACATATGTAATGAGTGACATTTAATGTAGAAACCTTTGCTGATATTGTTATATTGGTCAGTGTTATCACGTTTTCTATATATTTTGAATAGCTGCTGAACGAGTCAGTGATTGTGTGATACATATGTAGAATACATTCTGTAAGCATTTGATCCACACGTTGACAGCCTCATAAATATTGATGTACCTGAAGAGAGGAAAGGTTGTGTGGGACCTTACTGCTTGGAAGACAGAAACCCGAGCCGAGATGTCACGAGACGTATCTAGTCAGTCTCAGCTGAAAATTTAGAGAAAAAGAATGTTTCGTGTTTCTCTCTTCTCCTCTGTGTTTGCTTCGGAATATTTGTCCGCGAAATCTTCCACAGACGTTTTCTGGTTGTTTTGTAGAATCCATTTGTAATACTGAGCATCGATGCATTGGCAACGATATTTGCAAGCAATGGCTGAACACTTCATCTATGACAAGTAGCTAACGTCACCGCACATCGCATCCTGGGTATGACGATAAATTAGATCCGGCATCAAGGTCTCTGGTCGTAAGGTTTTGAGGAGCGTGGGACCAATTCTTAATTGCAGTTGTTCTCAGGCCCACCCTGATCCGGGGTGCTAGCACCTGTTCTGTCCTCCCCCATAGGCAAATAGTTAACCAATAAACTGGGGGTCAAAACACTGTGAAAATATAAAAATACGTTTTTATAGTAAAAATACCAGTAATACATTTTAGAAAATACATATTAAAAGCAATGCATTTGACTCTCTTTACAAAAATACATCAATGAAACCTAATCTACAAACTGATTTCTTACAAAGAATACATATTTTATTCGTACGAACCTATACTAAAAACTTGTCGACATTAAATAACCCACTGAGGTTGATATGCCGTAAAACAAAATAAACCAGACCAAACCAACACACTTACAGGAGCTTTCCTATTTTAAAAATAGGATAGATTCGTAGGTCTCCTTTGGAATCCAAATTTTCCGTCTACAATATAATAATCACCGTTGTGTATTTATTTATATCTTCCGTTTCACTCTCTTTAGTGAGAAGGGAGGGTATTCAATTTATGAGTGCTTACGTCCATTAAACAATTTAATAATCTATACAAATAGAATACTTACTTATATTTAAACAAAATTAGTTCCCGTGCAAAATGAGCAGTTTAATTAATCAATTATTTTACTACTAAGTATCTTACATTGCAGTCTTATTTGTGCAAGCCTTTTTTGCGAGGTATTCAGAGTAAGGTCTTGTTTCAATTTGGTCTATTTTATAAAGAAACATTCAGCATCTTTTTGAACGAGCAGCCTGTACTTCCGTCGAAATGTTTCCCTTAAAACAGTTATTTTAGACAAATATATTTCCTAAGTCCAGGAATTGCTATCGCCATTTTCAGTATCGACAAGTTGTTTTCTTGCTAACCTTTTGCTTGAAGTGATGTTGAACATAAACATCTTGACTATGTCATCATTTTCTCCTCTATTTACATGTACTATCCGTTTTAGGTGTTCTGTTGTTGAATGTGATGTGATTCTTATGTTACATTTCTTTGTTTGTGATTCTGTAGCGCCAGTCCACGAGGTTCAAAGAAAGATGGTCCTCGCCAAGACCTAAATTCAGTTTTAATATCAGAATCAATGAAAGTCCTGAGTAGTAGTATTTAATATTAAAAATATTTTTGACAAGCATTTGTTTTATTATCGCCTAACCAAGGACCTCGGGCAAGCGAATGATGGGATGTTGTTTCCATTTAAACAACAGCTAACTGTTAACAATAAAACCTAAGTCCTGCGTATGACGATAAACTACACCCGGCAGTAAGGCTTCTGATCGAGAGATTGAAGGTTTTGAGGAGTGTGGAACCACCTGTTAATTGTTGTTGTTTCCAGATCCAACCTGACCCTGGGCGGTAGCATTTGTTACGGCCCCAGTGTTTGGCAAATAGTGAACCCCACCAATAAAAACGTCATGAAAGTATAAAAAAATACATTTTAATAGTAAAAATACCAGCAATACATATAGTAAAGTGACCAACAACACATTTTTAAAATACAATGACCAGTAATGAATTTTATTCTGTAGTTGAAGGCATACAATTGCGTTCAAAATGTATTTAGTTGAAGCCATAAAATTGTGTTCAAAATATTGAGATTTCGGCATTAAATAAATAACCCACAAAGGTGTTGATATGCCCCTAATCAATTTTAAAGCAAAATGATCAGCAATAAATTTTATCTGTACTTGAAGTCATACATTTGTGTTCAAAATATTTAGATTTCGGAATTAAATAACCCACAGAGGTGTTGATATGCCGCTAAGCAAAATGAACCAAACCGTTAAAAGAATCACATCCGTTCAAACGTACAATGATATCTTGTGATGGTCGTACTCGACAAGTGGCAGTATGATAGATAGATAGATAGATAGATAATGAACAGATTCAGATAGATAGATAGATAGATAGATAGATAGATATACAGACAGAGATAGATTGAAATAGTTTAAAAGACTCAGATAGATAGATAGATAGATAGATAGATAGATAGATAGATAAAGTAAAATTACCAAAAATACAATTTTAAAGCAAAATGACAACCAATATATTTTATTTGTATTTGAATTGCATTCAAAACATTTTTAGTTGAAGCCATAAAATTGTGTTAAACAAATATTTATATATCGGCATTAAATAACCCATAGAGGTGTTGATATGTCGCTAAACAAAATGAAACAACCAGCAATAAAACTTAAATGGATCAAAGCTTTTCTCGGAATAGGTGATGTGCCTGTTTGAACTATTTTTTGGATTTCCTGGGAATTTATTGATTTCTTCTTGAGTCCCTTTCTTTATCAGACCCACGAGTAAAGTTCTAGTTTTTAAGTGCCATCTTTTGTTTTCTGTTTCTATTCCTAGTTCTTAGTATTTGATTAGTTATGTTTTTTGGGACAAACCTTCGAAGAGATGTTGTTATTTGATACACACACGCCAATTTTCTTTTCAGTCTGTGATAATATTATAGGGGTAATTTGCTTATTATTATTATTATTATTATTATTATTATTATTATTATTATTATTAAGGTCATAAATGGCTTCATAATATTTTCCTCTGATCATTTAAAAAAAGCAAACAAAAAAGTAAACTAAGATCACACGCATGCATACATATATAAAGCCTTTCGTAATGCGTGAGCTGTTCTTGTTAGTACAATTTTTTGTATTTTCTTAAGGCTTGGGCTACATGGAATCCCTTCAGTGGGACTATCGGACCCTTTTCAATCAATCCCAATGCTTGATGTCCTCATGTGCCACATAATTGAGATTTCCATTTAAAGATCCTTGTATTTTGAAAGTTTTTGAAGATCTGCAGGAAATGCTATGTTGTTAAGAAAGCACTTTCTGTTCTTGTGGTTTCTGAAATAAAAAGTTCGAAGATTATTATTATTATTAAAATTATTATTATTGTTATTATTATTATCTTCCTTTCCGAATTCTTTGTACATCATAGCAATCTCATTAAATTTTCCCGGAAAAGCAATTCGTCTGGTTATCGTACATATTAGACCATGTACATTTTAAAAGCTCATTGCCGACTATATCCAATATATCACTCCATTTTGACAACTTTTCATCGCAACGCGGTCTGTATCTTGATATCCATTCAGATGAATTATTTACACCCTTTTCCTGCCAGCCCCTCCTTCCACTACAATATTCTACTGATATTCGCCTTGGGGAAACATTCAGAGACAACGGAGTAAATTGGACAAATACAGTCGATAAGAAAACAATGGACATGAAAAAAAATCAACAGTCACAGTGCGAAGGAATAGTCGATGTGATAAGTCAACTGGAAAAGACGAGAAAGCGAACTCCACAAAAAGACAAAAAAAAATAACGAAACAAATGGAGTTTATTCACTTAAATTTATTCTCCAGATAAAACAAATCGAGTCTTTCAGTGCGATTTTGGTAAAATTCACTACTTCACCCTGAGTGATGACACAAAAGTCCTAAATTTTTAATCTGTGATTCACAGCTTTTCTCGCTCTCTCTTCCTCTCTCTCTTTCTCTCTCTCTCTCTCTCTCACACACACACACATATATATATATATTGTCTTAGCAATTCACCACTGAAGATAATCTTAGATGAGATTCAAAGTTCTTGGGAAAATAAAAATGAAAATAAAAGAAAAATCTACGGCGCCTTCCATAATGAAGTTAATATCGGCATTAAGAAGTCGATCAGAGAATTCAAGAGGATTACAATAAAATAAATAGACATAATATGTCCAGAGTATTCAACCAAACATATATATATATATATATATATATATATATATATATATATATATATATATATATATATATATATGTGTGTTTGTGTGTGTTTATCTCTGTGCGCATGTGTGTGTAACAGATTTTTTTTTCGAACGTCTCGTTCGTGGAATTTATCTTCCGGCTTCTTGCTTCGCAGTTACGCTTGATTTTCAAAAATTCGAATGCAATGACGATTCTGGTTTTGTTTCTTTTATTGTTCTCGATCCTTAATAATGTCTCTCCTTTTTTTATATTCTTTCACACATTGTAAGCTCCTGCGCCTTAATGGCTTTATTGCCTTCCCTGGGATAAAATGATTAAAAAAAAAATCAGTATGTATGTATGAATGGATGGATATAGGGATCTATGGCTGTGTGTTTAGAACGTTTGATTTTCGAATATGAGATCCAGGTGCGAATCTCATCATAGTGGATCTGTCATGACTTTTTGATGTTATCAGGCAGGGGAGGCGTTTTCGGGAGTTCTGTCCTTATCAGAACGATCAGCGTGAGGTTTTCGAGCTGCTGTACCTTCGTAATCACCTTTAGACTCATATAACTCATTCCGAATCGTATGATCTGTCCTCAGATTTACATCCAAACAAGCAGTACAGCATACCGTTTTCAAATTTTTGGCCGAGTGAATAGGTCTTTTTTTTTCTCACAGACGGTGCTCAACTAACTTTACGATACCGTACAGTCGACAAAATCATAAACAAACAACACATATACGAGAAATTAAAATATATAATGGCGACAGTTTACTCATCGCACCCATCTGGTATCAGTCGGACATATATATATATATATATGTCCGATTGATAGCAAATCGCACGTGTTTAGATTCCAGCTTGAAGCGATCGGATGTCTACCACACTGATGAGCTGTGAAATAGCAAAACAGTCTGTCTGTGGATGACTATATCTATCTATCTATCTATCTATCTATCTATCTATCTATCTATCTATCTATCTGTTCCATTTCATGGCGAATTTATTTACGTTTATATTTCAACACATTCACTTTTTATTCAAGCTTAGTTATAAACCAGCTTTTCGAATATGAATTTTTATGGTAAACACACCTTCCACTCCATTAGGAGATTTGGTGTCGTAATAAAATTTCCATTAAGTTCACGTCTGGTCACGTGCCATACTTTATTATGCTTCCAAAATAGCTATCTAAAAAAAATCCTACTATTAGCTTTAACTTCTTATTCGTGACTAAATGTTCAGACCGGCATTTAAATTTGAGTCTCAAATAGACCGGCTTATACAGAATAAATGATCACATTTTTTTTCTTTTTTGAGGTTTGGAGGCTCGGGAGGGTAGAAAATTTCGGGACACTCTTATTCCAACGACCCCTCTTATAAATCATTCATGAAATTATTCATCTAGGCTGAGAGCATATCCAGTAAAAAGTGTTTCATTTGAATATTTAATAAAAGGCGAGGTTGAAATAGTGATGTCCCGGGTGAATTTTCCCCAACGAGATAATTAATTATTACAGGGTGCGGCTATTTAAACTCATAGGTACCCGGCTATATTTCATTTCCGATATGTTCATCTCTCTCTCTCTCTCTCTCTCTCTCTCTCTCTATCTATCTATCTATATATATATATATATATATATATGTATATATATAAATATATATATATATATATATATATATATAAATATAAATATATTCCTCTCTTTATATATATATATATATATATATATATATATATATATATATATATATAGATAGATAGATAGATAGATAGATAGATAGGTATCAATCTGTTCATATCTATCTATCTATCTATCTTATCTATCTGTTCATTATCTATCTATCTATCTATCTATCTATCTATCTATCTATCTATCTATCTATCTACCTACCTACGTAAATCTACTTCTTTCTATGTATGTATGTATGTATGTATGTATGTATGTATCTATCTATCTATCTATCATTCTGATGGTGTTTTGTTAGTCAAACGTAATTGATTTATTCCCTCTGTTCAGACAGAACCGCACCTCCTAACCAGAACTTTTCAACTCTCTTTATCAAATGTAAAAATAAAAGAGAAGTAAAGAAGAAAAGTAATTATTTGGCTGTGACTGAATGTAAATTGATTTGTAAATTGCGAGAAAACAGAGAAACAGAAAATAGAGACAAAATCGAAATAATGGGAAAATATTGACATTTTTCTACGCAAAATGTAAAACCAAAGACGAAGATGATGACGAAACTGTCATCATTTTTCCAAGACTACATCGCCTGCTGGCTATAACTCACAGGAAAAAAAAATACAGCTTGTCTAAAAGCATCCTTTTGCATAATTTAAATTTGCAAAATTACTCAAAGTTTATACCTATACTTGTATGTCTCCATATCATATACTTTCTTATACGTGCGTATATATACATGTATAAGATAGATATTGAATTATATATATATATATATATACATGTACAGACTGCACGGAATTTTTATATAAAAAGTGCTACTTTAATTAAAAGAGAAAACAACTTTTCACTAAGACAAAAATGTTGATTTCATCGTTAGAAAATTTGCGTCTAGTTTCTTATAACGTTTCACCATTCTTTGCGGATCTTCTATTATCTCAGTTTTGGGATATTAAATAACAAATCTCATGGAAATACAAATATAAAGAAAAATAGTCTAAATAAAATCGACTAGATTTTATAGCCAAAGCTCATATAAAACAAAAAAAAATATCTTAAAATTTAAAATTCCCAATGTTGCTCGTTCGTGCGCATGTGCAGTCGCGTCGATGTAAACAGTCTGATGAAGTCCAAAAGGACAAATTGTGTCACACGAAAACTTTTCCACTTTACCATACAGCTTTCCCTTCCCCTAATATATATATATATATATATATATATATATATATATATATATATATATATATATATATATATATATTTTATCGCTCTCGCGTTGAACTCGACGTATGAGGGTCAGACAGATCAGTTCCCAGAAACTGAAAGCCCGACAGCAACACAGGATTTGATTATAGTGGTGAAGGCCTTGTGCAGGGCCATCCACACTTTTTGGAGGGACGAATACAGGGACCTGGTGCAACGGATGCCACAAGGTCCCCAAACGACCCTCCGCAGGTTTTGAATTCAGAGTTGTCCTTCTCCTAGACCAGTTGCCATCCAAGGCTATAGAACCCAGTCTGTCCTGCTATTTACCCATAGTTGGAGGGAGAAGAAGAGGATTCACACCTTTCCCAAGGGTATTAGCACGTAAGTAAATGTAATGGAATCGACTGGGATTCGAATATATATATAGTAATAATACTATATGTTAATACGTATAGAATTTCCAGGAGGAGGTTATAGATCCAGGGAGAAGTCTATGTCAAGAGACAGGACAAAATTATAATTAATTAACCAATATCAAACATTTTAATCCCAGAGGTAATAATTTTTATTTCATGAGAGCTTTAATAAAAGCACTCAATCTTGAAGACCTAATAAACAAAACAGTTTTTTTGAAGCTTGAGAGCTGTTTTTGAAAGCTCTCATAAAATAAAAATTATTACCTCTGGGATTTAAAGTGTCTGATATCTTTTAATTATTATTAATAATAATAATAATATATATATATATATAAACAGACACGTAAGCACATATATATATGTATGTGTGTGTCTGTGTGTCTGTGAGTGTAATTATGTGTATTTGTGTGTGTGCGTGTGTAAAACCCAGTGTTGTAGCACGCTGTAAGACATAGCGTTTAACACCAACTTGATATGGGCACGTGGCCGTGTTTGTTAGAAAGTTAGCTTTCTGATCATGAGATAGATCGGGTTCGAATCTCAACATGGTCGATGTGTCAGGAAGGTGACTTCCTGATACTATCGATCTGGAGTGGGTGATCTCGGCGTGCGTCACCTCTGAAAACATGGGTTGAAACATTTGCGGGCCGTCGATGGCTGTGCTAGCACGAAGTCACAAGTCATCATGTCCGAGATTTTGGGCGTGTTGGCCTTGTTCAAGATCTTTGATCACGCTAGATGATCGGCAGAAACTGTATCTACGTCCGCTTAGCATTGTTGCAGTATAAACCACAGGTCGACTCTGTGGGTGTTTGAACAAACACAATTGTGCCTGAGCAGTGTATCGTGGTCATATATATATATATATATATATATATATATATATATATATATATATATATATATATATATATATATATAGGTGGCCTGACGATTGTATCAAGCAGGAAACAGACTGTCGCCTCTAAGTGATGACTTCTATGTTCACTTTTATATTTACACACGCTCTATCTCTGATATTGAGCACTTTATCCCATAAATATAGCACACACTAAGACTATATTTCTTAATATATATATATATATATAAAATTTTGGGATTATATATATATATATATATATATATATATATATATATATATATATATATATATATATAATCCAAACATTTTTCATGAATATGGAGTCTCAGGCTACTGGTATTTTTATTTTGTTTGTTTAAGTTGAATGTAAAGGGCTTCAATAATGTTTGCTTGTTTCTTTTTTTTGCATTTCTAGTTACAACGTATTTACACATTATTAGAAATGAGGTATCTAATAATTACTACAATTATTGTCGTGCTTATTAGTGTTTTGGCTAATTGCCCTTTGGTCTCGTAAATGCAGAGCCTACATGAAAGAGTCCTTGCAAAATAACACATATTAGATATGTTTTGTTTATTATTAGCCTCTGATTAGACAAATGAATTTAGAATTCATAAACATTAATCTTATGAGGAGAGATATTCTTCCTCATTATTATGTTACTGGTTTTACATTTTATTTAGTATATGTCATTTTATTTAGTATATATATATATATATATATATATATATATATATATATATATATATATATATATATATATGGTTGACTCTCTCGTCATATTCGACGCATGAGGATCAAGCAGCTCAGTTCCTAGGAACCGACAACTAGGCACCAGCACATATGGTTTGATTACATTGGTGATGGCTTTGTTCAGAACCAATCACAAGGGCCAAATACAGAGACAAAGGAATTCAGAGTTTTTCTTCTCCTAGGTCTGTTGCCATCCAAGGCTATAAAACCGAATCTGTCCTGCTATTTACCCATAGGTGGAGGGAGAAGAAGAGGATTCATACCTTTCCCAAGCGTATTAACACGTAAGTGAATTATACATCATATAAAATTAGGTACCTCCACGAAATGTAAACAAATCAGTATAGCTTGACAAGAAAGGCCTTAAATTTGACGAAAAATTTTTTTATCTGCTTAAGTATATATATCATTATTAAGAAGAAATACCGAAATATTTTTTGAGTATTTTTAAATTTTTTTTACTCATTCTTAGCATGTCCGAAATTTTAGTTAAAAATCTTGTTTTTTTTTTTCAGCAAAATTATCGAAAAAAAATCGATATCAGCCATATTTTTAAAATTTTTTAAACTAAGTTAAAATCCGAGTTTAAATTTCTTTTAAAAATAAATTATAGGTTGTTCAAAATTTTTTTAACGAAAATTATCTAATTTAAAGATTATTTAATATATTTCTAAGGAAACTTTTACTTACTTTCTTCGAAAAAAAATGTGGTTTAAAATAAAGGGAGGCGATCTTAACATCTTTCGCTATTGACAGGCAATGAGTGATGTGTTGTCATCACATATCGTCAGCTAACGTGAGATCCGAATGATCATACGGAAGGACGTAAATGACGTCACGTAGCTGTAGCCTCCTAAAGTCAATACATATCTGCTTGATAAAACATTTCTATCCTAAGTAAAAATCATCACAAACATATCAATAGTTATTTTGTTACACTCTGCAGCCTATTTGCCCTGAAATAAATATTGAAAAATAACTTATGTCATCATCTGAACAAAATATCAAGGAAACTTTTGATCTGCACTCCATGAAACTAAGTATTTCCTGAAAGCAAAGAATGCTCTTTCATTTCTGAGTGAAATTGGTTGGTGAAATGAAAATGATTATAAAAATTTTTTTCTGGGCATAAAATATGAAAAAAAAATAGTTAAAATTACTATATCTGAACATTAGAAACCAGTTTTTTTTTTTTTGCATGTTTTTTATTTGAAATCAGCATTGAGGAAAACAGTGTTGAAATTAAGCCCCCAAAAATGATTTCGACATTGCTGGGTCAAGGGCCAGCCAGCCAACAATAACAAGTTGTCACCACCTTGTAAAAAAACCCAATTTTTTCTTTTTTTCTTTTTATAATTTAAGTTTGAGAAATGGCTTGATGTATTTTTGTTTTTTAACACATTTTGAGCAGGGTGATGACAATGAATTTTTATGAGCTGTAGACAGAATGTACCAAGGACTCGGACGCAATACTGGATAGTTTGTTTGAATTCACAATGATCACCGAGATAGTTATATGTTGTTCTTTATGTCTAGAAATGAAACAAACTAATAAGGAGCAAAAAAAAAAAAAAAAATTGTAAATTTATATAGTATTTTGATAAATAAATGATGATGACAAAAATTAAATAATATCAGCTATTGCTAGGTAATT
>OZ038486.1:67414208-67444208 GCA_964036315.1 Acanthosepion esculentum
GCAGGCAGAAGTTCAAGGTGTTACAAGGAATGGGTGTGCTGGACTTGGTCTAGGTGAGAGGGAGAAATTCTGGTCAAAGGCCAGCAGACAGGAGCGACGCAAGTTACAAGAGCAGGGGGTTCGAAAGCTCGAAGAGGAGAGACGGTTAGTGCGGACTGTCCAGCAGGCTCAGCAGGGCCGATGGCTGAACTGGGAGGGTATTGAGGGTGTTCAGACCAGTTGGTTTGATTGGTGGCGCCAAGGCGCAGGACATTTGAGGTTCCTCATACAGGCAGCATATGACGTGGCAGCATCACCGGCAAATTTGAAGAGATGGGGAGTGCAGGAGTCACCCTCCTGCCGGTTGTGTGGGGATTATGGAAACCTGCACCACATGCTGTCAACCTGTCCGAGGTCGCTACAGGATGGCTGGTAAACCTTCAGACATAACTTGGTGCTGGAGGTCGTGGCAGAGGCTGTAAGAAATGCTAGCATACCGTCGTTGGACCTGCGAAGGGTAGCCTTTTTGAAGCAAGGTGCGACTGTCACAAGGCAGAAGACCAGGTCGGAAAACTCAAGGAAGTGGAGAGTGTTGGTGGATGCTACACTGCCAGTGGAGATCGTTGTGTCTGGTCTGAGACCAGATCTGGTCTTAATTGATTTCGAGAAGCAACATCTGTTGCTTGGCGAACTGACAGTAGCATGGGAAGAAGGGATTGAGGAGGCGCATGAAAGAAAGTTGCATCGGTATGAGGAACTGGTGGCTGAAGTCCGTGAGAGAGGATATAGCTGCACTCTGGTGCCGTTTGAGGTTGGCTGTAGAGAATTTCCTGCTGCCTCTTTAAAGAGATTCCTCAAGTGTGCTGGGATCCAAAAGCTGGAGAAGGTGATAAAGACTTGTGGTGAAAAAGCGGTGGAAGGAAGTGTATGGATTACCCAAAAATTCTTATCGAGTCGCATTTAATTAACATAGGACGAAACGGCCGTCCAGTGCTTTCTGCATTATGTTGAGGTTTCTTTCAGACTCAATGAATTCCTTAATTATAATTATCAAAACCTCCTAACAATTTCTATCTATCTATCTATCTATCTATCTATCTATCTATCTATCTATCTATCTATCTATCTATCTATCTATCTATCTATCTATATGGTTTTAGGATGTATAATAGTATCCGAAAAAAAAGCGATGGTGAGGAGACAATGTGAAAAATCTATCAATGTTGCATTTCACCGAGAGCGTCTCCTCTCTTTGGCTTCCTCGGGTTATAATGAAAAAATGACAAATGTGTGAAAAATGTTTTGGGTACTCTGAGGATAAGTAGTAACTATTTATCAAATTCAATTAGATTATCTTATCACCTCAAATGTCTAGATTCAAGAGTGTATCTGCTTACCTGTTCGTTTGTTTCTTCTATCTATATCAGATACGTTTGATGTTGGATTTTAATATATATATATATATATATATATATATATATATATATATATATATATATATATATATATATATATATGGGAAGGTTAAAATTGAGGTTAATTACATTTTGGTTTTGGTTTGGTTGGGTTTGGTTTGTTTTACGGCACATCAAACTCAATACTTTATTTAATGCTGGCAAGATTTTTATTTTCCAAAAATGTATTGCTGCTAATATTTTATTCTTAAAAAATGTAGTGTTGGTAATTTTTTCTTCAAAAATTTATTGCTGGTAATAATCTCTTACAAAAATATATTGCTGGTATTAAAACTATTTTTACACTTTCATAGTGTTTTGTCCCCATTTTGGGGTAAACTATTTGCCCATAGCTGTGACCCTAACAGGTTCTCCCCCCCCCCCCAAGGGTCAAGTTTGACCTGGGAACACTACAATTAAGAGTTGGTTCCACACTCCTCAAAACCTCCTAATCTTACTGCCGGTTGTCGTTTATTGACTTACCCAGGACACGGATGTAGTTTATCGTCATAACCAGGACGGAACTGCATTTTAAAGTAATTATTAAGCTTACATGGAAAGGAAAAAGAAAGAATAGTTCATAAATTCAATTAGGGTCAAAGAGCTCGTGTGCTAATGGGGAGCAATATCTGTGATTTGGCCAAAATAGAGAGAGTTGTGGAACATGAATACATTTTCCCAACGGTTTAATTAATCTATTCTGCAAAGTAGGATCTCAGTGAATTAATGGATCCACTGGGATCTATTAATGCCCACATGCTATGTTGACAACCATTGACGCGGATGAATTTATGGATGGCTGATTGCGAACGAAATCCGAATGAAGGATGGATTAAACATTAAGTATCAGTAGATCGAATGCATGTCTGCGAGCAAAAACGATCAGCCAATTATCTGAGTTACACATTGGAGGCGTTGGCTATTTTGTTTAATATAGTTAACTCTATAAAACGCCCAAGATTCACCCAATAAAGATGGTTACTAAACTAGGTAGTTGCCAGGGTTTCAAGGAGGGTTAAGGTGTACATGCGATGTTGGTATGTAGAAATAGATAACCGCTAGCCCTTGATTTTAATAGGTTCAAACGGTAGTGTAATAATAAACAAGTGAAAGGTGATATAGAAATCTGAGGGGGAATTCAGAAACAGTTCAAGATGCTTTTCCGATAATGAGTAAATTATTAAAGGGACAAAACACACGATTACAAACGAGTAGTCTATTGTTATTAAATATCTAATCTCATAGCAGTGAATGACTGGGATGTAACAATTGATCTGATAACAGGGAATGCTGGGCAATTTCAACACGTGAAGAAAAGATATGAAGCAACTAAAATTTGACTACCTGCGAATGTTGAGAACATCATGGATAGGGCATGATGGGTAATTTCTAAGGAGAAGAATATTTACAACAAAATTGAGCAATCAGAAAGCGAAAGCTGAAATATTGGGCACGCATGATGAAGAAAGATGACTCGAAGCATTTAACACTCGTCCGATACATTAAATGCGAAAGAAGTAGAAAATATCAAGTAATGAATTAAGAAATAACTACTCACAGACAAAAAGATAGAACAACCGAAATAGGAAGCTGTAGGCAGCCATGATTGCTCATATCCTGAATTCGCAGACTGTGAGAGCGAGAGACAGAAAAAGAAAGAGTGAGGATCCTTCGGCAAGAGTTAGAAGGGTATTGTTTAGGTAAGTTTTCAGTTATACCCCCACATTATTGTGAAATATCATAAAAATGGGTGGGTTCTATTTGCTGTTGGATTGTACGACTTATCGAAACTTTTCGTGATTTTGTTTTAAAAAAAAACTTTATACTATAGGTAGATTTTGGTTGAAATTATATTTGAGTCTATAGGAAAACATCAGTCGGGTTTATATTCCAATATATAGGTCAACAATCGCGTATATATTTGAGTCTATAGGTCAAGAGACGGGTTTATGTTTGAATCTATAGGTAAATATCACTCGGGTGTATATTTGAATTTATATGTCAACGGTCGTATTTATGTTTGAGTCTATAGGTCAAGAGTCGGGTTTACGTTTGAGTCTATAGGTCAAGAATCGGGTTTATGCCTGAGTCTATAGCCCAAGAGTCGGGTTTATGTTTGAATCTATGGGTAAATATCATTCGGGTTTATATTTGAATTTATATGTCAACTGTCGTATTTATATTTGAGTCTATGGGTTAAGAGTCGGGTTTATGTTTGAGTCTATAGGTCAAGCGTCGGGTTTATGTTTGAGTCTATAGGTCAAGAGTCGGGTTTATGCCTTGTTATATAGGTCAAGAGTCTATAGGTCAAGAGTCGAGTTTATGTTTCAGCCTATGGGTAAACACTAGTCAGTTTTATATTTGAGTTTATAGGTAAGCACTGAGCAGTTTTATGTTTGAGTTAATTGGTAATCATTGGTCTAGTGTATACGTGAGTATGTAGGCAAATCTATTGATCGGCTTTATTACTGGCTCGGCAAGTATCCACACACACTGGGAATGCCATCGGTGTAATCAATAAAAGAAACTGAAGACGGGAAAGTATCATAACATTTCCCAGGAACCAAGCTGTGAAAGACCAAGTGTCATGTCCCTATAACTTTGTCTACTAAAAACGCTGAAGTTTATCAATGTATGAATTTTAGTTTCAACAAGTAGACTGTACAAGCGACGATAGTGTTGGGTTTGCGAAGATGTCTAGAAAAGTGCTGGAGGTTAGAGATGATTTTATCAATCATAATCTTACGATCACCAACACATTTCTCTTCTTCTAGTGAAGGTCCCTTGTGGGTCGCAGGTCTTCACCAGATCCATGGGGGAATGGGAAAAGGCTATTAATCTACCACGCTGACCCAATGCATGTTGGTAGAGCCGGGTTTGACATGCTTGGGTGATCATATCGCTTTTCGATTCATAATCGACCAAGTGTATATTTTGCGCGTAAGTGAATATAATGAACACGACTGAAATTCGAACTCGGTTTTCCGATTTCTCACCCTCAAACATCATCCATTGCACCACCCGAACATCACACAACTAAGCTTACAGAATCTGGTATTCCCAAGCAGTCGCTTATCTAAGCACTGACCTGGGGCGGCGTCGGTTAATTTCGGTAATCTTTCGAGATCTGGTATTTCATCGTGATACGGACGTAAGCCTAATAATAATAATAATAATAATAATAATAATAATAATAATAATAATAATAATACCCTGATGCTCCTCCAGGTATGGCTCTCATGGTTTCTCCTCTTAATTGATTGGAAGAGTAAACATCTATATGTTTTGTTTTGGTAAATTAAGATAAGCTACAATAAATATTCCGTTCAGTACAACAGATTTGTTTGCATGCCTGACTAAAACCAGTTGGCTATGTGCCCTCGAGTCTGACGCAATGTACATCTCTGAATATGGGTGGAGCAAGAAAGCATCCTGGCCACGCGTCAAGAATTTTTTTTTTTAGTTTGAAGGACGAGGTAGCCAAAGAGACTTAGGAGTAACATTGAGATACATGGGGGCCCCCTCAATCGGAGACAGGTTAAGCCGACTGGGTAACGGAATGTCGGCTTGAGTCCCGCCTGCAAGTTTATGCATTGATTTTATGAAAAATTGTTATAGTATCGCAAAAATTTGGCTGTGATGCATGTGTCTTGTATACCATTAAAAGACTGAGTCTCATAATTGGTATTTTGAATCTCATTCCTTTTTCCAGTATTACCTTTTTGACATGCTACCCTTTCCCTTTAATAATAATAATAATAATAATAATAATAATAATAATAATAATAATAATAATAATAATAATAATAATAATAAACGTTTGGCTGTGATGCATGTTCCTGGTATATCCTTAATAGACCGTGTGTTTTGATGGGTATATTTTGCTTTGTATATCTGTACCCCTGCGTCACTTTGTTGGCATGAGGCGATCTCACAAAATAATAATGATAATAATAATTATTATTATTATTAGCATTTGGCTGTGATGCATGTGCCTGATATACCTTTATCAGTGTGGGTGTCATGATAGGTATATTGGGCTTCGCATACATGTACCCAAGTGTCAACTTGTTGTTCTAATACACGCCCACTCAATAATAATAATAGTAATGGATTGGACAGATCACGAACGTTACTAATTTAAAGAGAACTGTTGACTATATAACACATTCTCTATTATAGCCTAAAATAAATAAAGATTTCGACATGATAGCTGATGAAAATATTTCTATTGGAATATATGCGAAAATTATGCAGAAAATTGTGATAAACCATTTTGGTGTTAGAAGGATAAAATGTTACATTTACTCGGGACTTCACTACACGTACCGAGCGCCTAATACAAAAGACCATAAAATTATATTAGGTCGTACAGAAAGTAATCCTCAATTTTAGAATAAACCATTTGTATTCTAATATATTATTATAATACTTGCGCAGACAGCAAAAGGATGAGCCCGAAATGCGATTTGCAGGACGGGGACACTAAAATCAAGCACGAGCGGAATTTTAAATATCTGGGAAGCGTTTTGACAGAGGACGGTAGCTGCGACTGCTGAGATCCGAAGACGGATTGGGATCGCCAAGGATGCATTCCAAGAACTGGGCAGAGTACTGCGAGAAAAGGAGGATTTCTTTGGTGACAAAGAGTACTGAGCTGCTACGTGACATCTGTCCTCCTGTACGGCTGCGAATGTTGGATTGTCTCCTCAAAGATGAAGAAGAGATTCGAGGGAGCAGTGATGTGGTTCTACAGACGGATGCTGAGGATATCATGGAGCGAGCGTGTGAGCAAGGATGAGGTCTTGCTTAAAGGTTTCAAACAAGGAGGAAGCTTATAATTAACATAAGGAACAGGCAGATGAAATTTCTGGGACATGTAATGAGAAAGGAGGGTCTGTAGAATCTGATACTCACGGGTCGAATACAGGGGAAAAGATCCAAGGGAAAGCAACGCATGACATACACGGCGGGCTTAAGCAAGTGGATGGCAGAACGTTGTCTGGGAAGAGTTGGCAGAGGCACGAAACTTATTGAGAGCCACAAGGGATAGAGGGAAGTGGAGATCCATGATCGCCTACGTCCTGAAATGGCACTGTACATAAAAAAGAAAAAGAAATGATTAAAGTGTCCTCTTTGTTAGTTTTATATCAATTTCTTTCAGAATTTAACTTTAAACATTATAGCTGAAGAGCATCCTGGCTAGGTGTCAAAAATGTGTTTTATTTTGTAAGTTTGAAGCATGAGATAGCCAAAGAGACTTGGGAGTCATATCGAGATACATGCCAATTACTGGTCTGAGGGATACGTGAATAAGGGAGGCTTTCTAATCCTAGCAGTTTCAAACCCACGTGTTCGCCACAAAGCGAAAATTCGTCACTGAAGATAAAGGGAGAAATTCCATTTTGACCAGGAAATCTCTCTTTCTCGCTAATCGCTGCTTTGATAATTCGCGCACAAATGAAAGATACCCAAATAAAGCACTGCTATCATGGATACAAAAGATTGTGCTTCAAAGCGACGCTCACATATAAAAACGCAACGTAATATTCTCAATACAATTCTAAGAAAATTTCTTTTGAATCAGATCTCAGGTACAAAAGGAATGGTAAAGAATTGTATCATAATGCAAATAAGTAAAACTGGAAACAACAACAGCAATAATAATAATAATAATAATAATAATAATAATAATAATAATAATAATATTAATAATAATAATAATAAATTGTACTTACAAGTACAGCTTACACATTACGAAAATCTTTATGTAAAATGTGCATGATCTTATCTTTTTCATTTTATTTACAAAAATGATCAGTAGAAAATATGAAGCCATTTCTGACCTTAGATCCCAGGTTGGGACCCGGAAGGAGATGTGCATATAATAGAAATCAAAGTAAATAATTACTGAATACCGAGCTGAATTAAAAACAAAACAGAACATCAGCCATAAAACACTTTAGCTGAGCCAGTGGTGCAATACAGTTTCAACATCCTTAACTGGACCATAGCTGACTATGAGAATTAAGAGAATGGACGCCAAAACGGGAAAGATTCTCGCTTGCTACTGCATGCATCATCCCAAAGCTGATGTTGATAGTCTGTATGGGCCCAGATCCGAAGGAGGCAGAGGATTAGTTCAACAAGAACTGTCTTACAAAACTAAACAATTGAACTTCAAAGATACCTGGATAATACAGAAGACTGTATATATGTCAAAGAACATGAAAGAGGTAAGCGACTTTATTCTGTAATAAAGGAAGACAACAAGTTCAAAATGGAGTTTCAAATGGGTGTAAAAATACAAGTAAAGCAATACACCGACTGGAGCTGCAAAATACTTAAAAAAAGAAAGCAAAAGCAAATGCAACCGACCAGATACAGAAACGATGGCAAGATAAACCTCTTCATGATCAATACATTGCCCGTACGAAAAAGCTGATGCAGACAAACCCTATACCCATTAGTAGGTACGTAGTGCAGAGTTAAAAGCTGAAACAGAAGGTTTTATCCTTGCTGCACAGGTATAATACTTGTTAATTAGAAATTATCAAGCACACATACTAAAACATTGTGTTAGGCCAAAATGCAGATTCTGTGTAAAATATCCAGAAACATATATAAATTGTTATGAACAAGACCCAGACCCGGTTACGGAGATAGGCTCTATAAAAGTTTTATGGGACTAGACAATACACACATATAGGACAATCAAATCCAATCGCCCAGACATCGTTATTAGAGACCGCAAACATCAAAAAATTGCCTCCTTATTGATATCCTAGTCCCTGTAGACTGAAATTTGTCTTTGAAAATCTCCAAAAAGCTATCAAAATACAAGGACCTTGAAATCGAAATCTCAAAAATGTGGCACTTGAGAACATCAGCAATTCCTGTTGTAGTTGGAGCCCCTGGGTTGTTTGGAAAAGATTCCAGTAGAGTCATTGAAGAGATTCCTGGTAGAATCACCTTATGAAGGGCTTTATCTATGTAAAATATGTTTTTTATTGTAATGATGCCATTTCTGAGTACATACAAGAAATCAAAGGAAATAAATTAATAATAATAATAATAATAAAAATTGGATTTGATTGCACAATGACACTGTTAAAGAAGGAGAGTCTCTTAAGAGCAGCAGGTATAACCCGTGAAATAATGAACATTTAGCGTTAGAAGAAATTGCATATGTAAGGCTGTCGGCTGTGACCTGCTATCCATGCTTTAATTACTAGATATCAAGATCTTAGAAATAGCTGAAAAAAAAGAAATAATAATAATAATAATAATAATAATAAGAAGAAGAAGAAGAAGAAGAAGAAGAAGAAGAAGAAGAAGAAGACGAAGAAGAAAAAAAAGGAGAAGAAGAAAAAGAAAGCGAAGAAGAAAAAGGAGAACAAATACATCCTATACCTTACTGTAAAATATGTGCGATTTCTTTTCAAAACTGTTCCGTGTAAAATGTCATGATGCAATTTCTGACCTTAGGTCTCTGTTCTTCTTCTTCTTCTTCTTCTAGACTCGATGAAGGGATTCCTGGTATCCCATGCCTTAAAAAAAATGTAATCACAAGTACAGTTCACACATTACGAAAAGGTTTATCTATGAAAATGTGCGTAGTATTCGTTTCTGTTTTTGTTGTTTTTTTACAAAAATAATCAGTGGAAAATGTCATGCAGTCATTTCTGACCTTAGGTCTCTGGTTGAGACCCAGAAGGAAATGAGTATACAATAGAAATCAAAGAATATAATAACAATAATAATAATACTAATGATAATAATAATAATAATAATTATAATAACAATAATAATAATAATAATAACAATACTACTACTACTACTACTACTACTACTACTACTACTACTACTAATAATAATAATAACAATAATAATAATAATAATAATAATAATAATAATAATAATAATAATAATAAAACACTTAGAGAAAAACAGTATTAAATTAAAGAGAAGAAAAGAAATGAAAATACAATATTTGACAATGTTCAAATTAACTTGAAGAAGACAGGCGTACTGTGGAAATATTGTTGTCCATTATCAAACACTGTATTTACTTTTCTTTTTCTTTTCTTAAATCGCGCTCTTCTCTAAGTGTTGAAAAATATTGGAAGACTTACGTCAATCATTTTGTTTTTTTTTTAATAATAGTAATAACGATTCGGTTCTAAAAAGCGTCTGCATATTTTCAGATGTTCCAATATATTTTCGATCGATATAATAATGTACTGGCCTTCATTGTAGTCGATGTTTGTATAAGACATGATAACTTGTGTAATGTTTATGGATATTCTGCCAGCATTATCCCTGAAAATCTTCCATTGGGAAAAAAATCCCCTTGGCAAGATGGTGTTAGAGGCCCAAACCTAATACTTGGAACATTATGCCCTCGGGAGAATGTCTTCAAAATTCCGTCTGCACACGAAGCAGCTCGAAAAGATTGACTTATATTTCTACAAGCCTATACATTACGTACGTACATACACACACGCACGCACGGACGAACACACACACAAGGACACATATCTATATAAGGTTCAGTTAATGATATATATATATATATATATATATATATATATATATATATATATATATATATATATATATATATGTATATATATTACATGAATCATTCAGACAAAAATTAGATTAGTAAAGTTTATGATATGAATGGCGAAAAACATCTTCGCAAACAAATTTATTAAAGTTACATTAACCTACGAACCACTCGATGAATGTTATGATCCCTGTTTTTAATAACTTCAAGTTGTATGACGTCTTTTTTTTATTCTGCTAGTACTTTCGGCTGTACATTCAGCCATCCTCAGGCATGAAATTTTGTTTTTTTAGTAGACCCAGGTAATAGCGGGCACGAAAAATTAAATGCGAATCGAAATATGTTTTTGTTAGAAATGTGTTATGGTTAACGGATAAAAACTTATGCAGCGTACAGTCGTAACGCTAAGGTTGAATTTTTTGAAAATTTAAGAGAGTGCGTTTTTTTTACTAATATGATTATTTTTTGTTGTAGGAGTTTTATATATATATATATATATATATATATATATATATATATATATATATATATATATGTGTATGTGTGTCTGCGATTGTGTGGGTGTGTATACGGCGACAAAGAAATT
Source organism: Acanthosepion esculentum (assembly GCA_964036315.1). Taxonomy (NCBI): domain Eukaryota; kingdom Metazoa; phylum Mollusca; class Cephalopoda; order Sepiida; family Sepiidae; genus Acanthosepion; species Acanthosepion esculentum. Next base: position 67,424,800 of record OZ038486.1, read on the forward strand.
TGGGTACACTCCAGGCAAAAAGTTTGGGGAAATCTTGCATTTCTTTACAAATAAAAACGCCATAAAGTGATATATATTTGCATTTTTTTAAGTAAAAGAGAAAGTTTTATTAACTATTTTGTATTTGCTTTCATTTTGATAAAAATAAACAGTTAACGTTAACAAAATTATATTTGAATCCAACAATAAAACCTAAACCTTCCATAATTACGCCTTACAAATTCTTCACATTCTTTTCAATAGTTTTTGAAAAAAAAATAGACGTCTGACCTTCCCGAGCATTCTTCAAGCTGAGAAAAAATCTCACTCTCACTCTCTGGGTATTCTCCCCGAACTCTCCGTTCCAGTTTATCCCATACTTTTCAATGGATGAGATGTCAGGAGATTAAGGCGTCCAAGTGATATTTTTTCTCTTTTGATCGAGATAATTTTGACGTAATTTAGAAGAATTTATATTGTTAACATTTTTGAAAGGTGAATTATGCTTAAACCAGATAGTATAGCATGTCCTTACAACATCGGAGAATATTGTTCTGTTTTCATGATTACCTTCACCTGGATAAAATTTCCAGCTGTATTAGTAATCACAAGATATGAACTGAAAGATTTATGGTAAAAATAAAATATAATGATTCTCATACAAAATATTCATAATTTAGCAAAATGTATTGTGGACAGCATATACCATGTAGTTACTGAGATTTTATTTTTTACTTAAAAAACACACACAATATATAATATTTTAAGGTATTTTTTTAAAGAAATGCCGGATACCCCAAACTTTTTGACTGCAGTGTATATGAATGCACTTATACATACATAGAGGCGGAACAGTTATTCGTGCGACTATTGCCGTAATAGTTACAGAAGCTATCACGTAATAATTCCTGACTAAGAGATTTCTGAAACTGACATTCTGCCCAAATTTTCCATCTATGCTTTTCATATCTTTTTCAGTCTTTTAATATCTATCTATCTATCTATCTATCTATCTATCTATCTATCTATCTATCTATCTATCTATCTATCTATCTATCTCAGTTTTTTTATGTTTTTCAATCTGTCAATTATCTATCTATCTATCTATCTATCTATCTATCTATCTATCTATCTATCTATCTCAGTTTTTCATGTTTTTCAATCTGTTAATATCTATCTATCTATCTATCTAAGTTTTTCATGTTTTCAATCTGTTAATATCTATCTATCTATCTATCTATCTATCTATCTATCTGAATTTTTCAAAGTTTTTCAATGTGTTAATATCTATCTATCTATCTATCTATCTATCTATCTATCTCAATTTTTCAAGTTTTTCAATCTGTTAATATCTATCTATCTATCTCAATTTTTCAAGTTTTTCAATCTGTTAATATCTATCTATCTATCTATCTCAATTTTTCAAGTTTTTCAATCTGTTAATATCTATCTATCTATCTCAATTTTTCACGTTTTTCAATCTGTTAATATCTATCTATCTATCTATCTCAATTTTTCAAGTTTTTCAATCTATCTATCTATCTATCTATCTATCTATCTATCTATCTATCTATCTATCTATCTATGTGTATGGATTTAGGGTGTATAATAGTATCCGAAAAAAAAGCGATGGTGAGGAGACAATATGAAAAATCTATCAATGTTGCATTTCACCGAGAGCGTCTCCTCTCTTTGGCTTCCTCGGGGTATAATGAAAAAATGACAAATGTGTGAAAAATATTTTGGGTACTCTGAGGATAAGTAGTAACTATTTATCAAATTCAATTAGATTATCTTATCACCTCAAATGTCTAGATTCAAGAGTGTATCTGCTTACCTGTTCGTTTGTTTCTTCTATCTATATCAGATACGTTTGATGTTGGATTTTAATTCAGTCCAATGAAACTTAGTGAGTGCTTTTTTTATTCGCTTTCTGACAGAGACCCGGTTTTGAATCTCACCATGGTCGATTTGTCAGGAAGGCAACTTCCTGATGTTATCAGACGAGACCGAGGTCGATCCCAGCGTGCGGCACCTCCTTTGGAAAGTGCCTGAAAAGCCATACTACGGGTTGACCCAAGCCTTGTTAGTGAAATTGGGTAGATGGAACTATTGTGGGCCGTCGATAGCTGTGTTAGCGTGAAGCCACAAGTCATCGTGACCGAGGGTTTGAGTGTGCTGGCCTTGTTCAAATTGTTGATCACTCTAGATAATACGCTCTCACCCAGAATCAGTAGCTTAGGTCTTCTCGGCTTAGTTGTAGTATAAACCATAGGTGGGCACTGCGGGTGTTGAGCAAACAGCCACAGAGCGTCTACAATAGTTATTGGCTAGCCGCCTTAGTCGACGGGTATCCTCGAATATTAGTGGCCACATATAGATATGCTATACTATACATACTATACTTGCATATACATGTATATACATACATACAAAATATATGCACATATTAGACCCTTCTTGTATAATTATACATATATGTACACATATAAATGCTCACTAAAATATATCTGTGCATGTATCTATATATACATACACATCTATCTATCTATCTATCTATCTATCTATCTCAATATGTGCGATTCTCTCTCTCGATGTGTTGCTATACATATCACCCTATCTCAGTGCATCTATCTATACTAGAATTTAATATTCTCAATAAGCAATATACTTTGCTGTCGTTCAGACCGAATTTAAATTGCTCGGCTGGATTTTTTGATTATTAGTAAAATCAATATAATCAATAAACTCCTCCCAAAATAAAATACACTTTTCCAAAACATTATTTGAGAAAAGTTTAACGTTCAGTTAATCTGAATTGAAACAAACATTACTTACTTTGAGTTTAAAACACCTGAGAATAGCATATTGAAACACGGCGGTGAGGTTTTTTTTTATAACGTGTTGACACATCCATTAACAGCGAGATGTTTGAGAAAGTTAAGTAAAGAAAAGATAATTGTAATAAATTGCATGACAAATACAATGTAAAACGCCTTTTAAAAATATTTTTTAACCACCGTGAATTCTTACAAAATTAAACGCATTTTAATCATTCTAATATATTATTCAATTTTAGCTACTTTGCCTTAAAACTCAAACTTAAAAAGATGTTTGTTGAGGAAATGTGAGAAAATTATCAATAAATTTTAAATTTAATATAGTTACCGCTCTTACATTGTGATATTGCCCTGCATGGACATCCGTATTTGAAAAAAATTGATGCATTTATATACACATAAAATAAATTCTAAGTTCTTTTTAAAATACTACCATTCACTGAATTTTAGTGAGCTTTTCTATTTCTGATTAGCAAACACAGTTTTAATTTAATAATAATATCAATTGACTACTACAAATTAAAACATATGTTTAAAAGATTTAAAAGTTTATAAATTATTTTAATTAAAAAATGAAAACAATTCTTGTAAAAATTCATTATTCATCTAAATTTTTTTTGTTAAACCTATAGTGTTCATAATATATTTTATTCATAATAGTAATTAATAGATTTTCTAATTAAATAATGTATTAGTTTTATTACATTTTTTATTTCATGATTTAGAACAGATTTTCTGTCACTGGCAGTCCTGTTTGAGGAAAAAAAAAATGATCATTTAAATTCTCCGAAGGCTTGTGTTTATAACTAATAATTTCTCGAAATTTCATAAAATTAAATGAATGGGCAGTAACAGATGTAAAAAAAAAAATATATGAAATTTTTCCAAAAAAAAAAAACAAAATCCCAAAAAAAATCGATTCAATATTAGCTTAATTTATTTCTGAATAAGTTCTGAAAGTTTCATTAAAATCCAATAATTATCTGATTGTTGCAAAATTTTCAAGACTAATGTGATTTTCCCCGCAAAAAAAGACACTCGAATTCTCCGTACAAATTTATGGTGAAAAGATGACGCCTGAAAAAAAATGATTTTTTTAGAAAAAAACTCCAAGTTTCTGTATACAGATTGCATCAGCGGAAGGAACTGGTGGCAAAAATCCATTTTACTATTCGCCAATATATGTGGACACCTTACCAGCAAACTTGTAATCTGTTGTTTTACCCGGTATTTCATTGGTTGTTGTCGATCCAAGCGTTCTGATCTGTGCATTTGAATGGTTGGCGTTGATTGGTTCAAGAATGTGAAGCGGACTGTTGCCTCCAATTCCTTCCGCTGACGATGTTTCCAGACTGAATCGTAAGCTTGGGAGAATCAACTACGGTTACGAGGAGTTTTATAATATCCAATATCACGCCTGGAATACACATTTACAGAGCCATTCTTCGGCAGGAGTCCAACTGCTGGATGTTTCTGGATCCTACCAATAATGGTCTTACGAATAAAAAATTTTGGCTGCTAGTGCTTGGGAAGATATTGCCTTTGGCTTCCGTGAAGCGTTCCAAAGATTCCGAAAATTGATACTTATTTTAACAATTTTTTTCATCAGTGAATTTCTCTATATTTTTCTGTGAAAGCAAAACTTCAAACTCTTAGAGTAGTCTGATAGAATTATAAGATTCGACAAGTGAGGAATATGAAAGTAATGCTTAAAACATGGAAGAGATTATTAGAAGTGAATGCATATGGACTTGTGTTCTAGTTTAGACCTCTTCGAATCATTTTCAGTGTAAACACTGGTAGTTTATTTAATTTTCGCTTGAAGCAAATTTACTTTATTCCAAAATATTTATCTATGTGCATATTTCAAAATTTAGCAATGCTTTAAAATTAGGGAAAGAAAAATTTTATATATATCTATATCTATATCTCTCTCTCTCTCTCTCTCTCTCTCTCTATATATATATATATATATATATATATATATATATATGGAGAGAGAGAGAGAGAGTGAGTATAATTTAATTATATATATGCCCCCGGAAAATTTTATTCCGGTCGAGTACTCTGGAAAGAAAGCGCGAATTTATAAACAATGACTACTATTGCTAATACTGCAAAACTCTTTCATGAATTGAGCCCTCTCGATCATTGGCGTGATTATTCGAAGAATAAGTACGTAAAAATCTGCCTTCCTCTCTACCCGGCGCTGACAGCTCAGGTGTAATATCTCCGACTTTTGCCAAATCAGTCGAGTTTCGGTCCCGGCTTGAGGCAATCGGATGTCAAGTCAGACTGATGAGCTGTGATATAGCGAAACAGTCAGTCTGTAGATGACAATATATATATATATGTCATATGTATCGTGCAGCGGTTGATTTATTGATTGATTTGTTGGGTTAACGACTCATCAACTCCTCATGGTTTATTTAATGCCAAAATTTAATTTTCTTGGGAGCTTTGAAGTAAAATAATTATGATATCTGTTATTCTGCCTTCACAATTGAATACATGGTAGATGAAACTGAGCTTTTCTGCATATACATGTTTGGGTGGACACAATTACCAGGGGGGTTGATATGTGTTTTATGTCGTGGTTAAGTTTTGGAATACAGTTTCATTTCTTTAATAAATTGTAGGTTATTACATGTCACGAGAATGTTCTTTCATGTTGGTTGTTTGATTGATTTTATTTAGCGGCATATCAACACCTCTCTGGGTTATTTAATCCCGAAATCTAAATATGTTGGTGTTGGTAATTTAAAAAAAAATGCATTGCTTGTATTTTTGTTATAAAAATCTATTTTTATACTTTCATAATATTTTGACCCTAGTTTAGTGGTGCACTATTTACCCATACCTGGGGCCTTAACAGGTGCTACCACCTCGGTTCAGGATGAAACCGGGAACAAATACAATTAAGAGGTGGTTTCACGCTCCTCAAAACCTCCCGATCAGAGGCCTTGCTGCCAGATGTAGTTTATCGTCATAATCAGGATGCGGTGTTGGATTAACATCACACAGCAGGTGCACAAAAACGGTAGACGATGTGAGAATGATAACAAATGTTTGACTGTCATGCATCGAAAATGGCGAGAGATAATATGGAAATCAGATAATTGTAAGTTTTACTGGCATGGAAACGATAATCAGAATTTGAAATTTAGTTAAATTTGTTTCTTTTTACTTTGGAACGTGGCCGTATAGCTACGGAAAGTTCCATTAAGCTTCTAGCCGATTTTGCTTCGTTCATTTCGTGCTAATGCACTTGGAAAAGGCATGAATTTATCCTCTTGCAGCTATGAGTTAAATTAGGTACCTCTACGATATCGCTAAAAAAATGGCATAAGCATGATTAAAAAGACGCCAAACTTGACGAAAACAAAATTTTATCTTTTAAATGCTTATATTATGTGGAAGAGGAAAGAACAAAGTTTTTTTTCATTATTTTTAAAAAATTTTTCCTTCTTTTTAGAATATTCTAAATTTTGATTAAAAAACTTTGTTTATCTTTGTGTCACGGTCACCAGTGAAATAACATATACAATTTTTATCACTTTTTTTTTGTATGACACACATTATTTTTGGAAATCTTGCAAAAATGAAAATAATTGTCGGATCTTAATGAAACTTTCAGAAAGTATTCACAGATGATCGAAATTATTATAAATATGTTTTTTTTTATTATAGTCATGGCAGAAATATTTTTTTTATATTTATTATCCCCCCACCATAACTAATTTTATGAAAACTCTAGAAATTCGCTCGCATCGGATTTAGTTATTACAATAGTTAAAAGCACAAGGCTTTGAAGAATGCAAATCACGTTTTGTTTTTTTTGTAATAACTCCACTTGTACCTGAAAAATAGCTTTGAACTGTAATATACAAAACTCAATAAAACAAATATATTATTTAATTTCAAATGCTTTTATTTGCTTTTAGTTGTTTGTATTAATATGGACAATATTTTCTGAAAGCAAAAAATTTTTCCGATGAATAATAAATTTTTTATTCACTTATTTCTTAATTATTTAACTATAATACATTTTTTACATTAAGTTGGTAAAATATTTTAAAATTACTTACAAGCCGCGTCGGATTTTCTAAATGCCCTTATGATATAGATCTTGTTTTAGTGCTTTATAAATTGTATCGTTTTGACTACTCCGAACTCCACACGTACTTAAAAAATGTAATTTTGTCTTAAAAAAAAAAGTTAAAACGGTTGTTATTAAAATGTATGAGAGGTAACAAAAGTATAAAAGGTCATGTGACTTGAGTTTAAATGGCGTTAAAAATTCTTAGCGAGACAAATGTTGTGCATTTTGAATTAGCGGTTTTTACTCATTACAAAAATTTGAACATCATCCTAAGCCATTTTCACCATCAACATTACTACATTTTTAAAAATACCATTTATTTCATTTATCATTTTACATATTTCATTGCAATTTCAATGTTTTGAAGTTGTTTTACAGCTTTCACTTTTTTTCTTTCAGTGAGCCGTCTGTCAATTTTTCAATTACGATTCATTTTCATACTGTACCATTTGATTTATTTTTAATTTTTTTATATAGCTACTTTTTCAATATATTTCTTGAATTTGTGAAATTCTTTTTATAGATTTTTTAATTCATGTATATTTTTTTTTGTTATGAAATAAGAAAGATAACATATCCAACCGAGCACTGAAATTTGGCGCACTCAGATATTTTTCGACAATTTTTTTTTTCTTTTTCGTTTTTTATATTTTTTGATTTAGTTTTAATAGTCTTCATTGAGATTTTAATTCATTTCATTTACATATTTTTCATATAAATAAGAAAAAGAAAAGAAAATTACCTAGCAATAGCTGATATTATTTAATTTTTGTCATCATCATTTATTTATCAAAATACTATATAAATTTACAATTTTTTTTTTTTTTTTTTGCTCCTTATTAGTTTGTTTCATTTCTAGACATAAAGAACAACATATAACTATCTCGGTGATCATTGTGAATTCAAAAAAACTATCCAGTATTGCCTCCGAGTCCTTGGTACATTCTGTCTACAGCTCATAAAAATTCATTGTCATCACCCTGCTCAAAATGTGTTAAAAAACAAAAATACATCAAGCCATTTCTCAAACTTAAATTATAAAAAGAAAAAAAGAAAAAATTGGGTTTTTTTACAAGGTGGTGACAACTTGTTATTGTTGGCTGGCTGGCCCTTGACCCAGCAATGTCGAAGTCATTTTTTGGGGCTTAATTTCAACACTGTTTTCCTCAATGCTGATTTCAAATAAAAAACATGCAAAAAAAAAAAAAAACTGGTTTCTAATGTTCAGATATAGTAATTTTAACTATTTTTTTTCATATTTTATGCCCAGAAAAAAATTTTTATAATCATTTTCATTTCACCAACCAATTTCACTCAGAAATGAAAGAGCATTCTTTGCTTTCAGGAAATACTTAGTTTCATGGAGTGCAGATCAAAAGTTTCCTTGATATTTTGTTCAGATGATGACATAAGTTATTTTTCAATATTTATTTCAGGGCAAATAGGCTGCAGAGTGTAACAAAATAACTATTGATATGTTTGTGATGATTTTTACTTAGGATAGAAATGTTTTACCAAGCAGATATGTATTGACTTTAGGCGGCTACCGTGACGTCATTTACGTCCTTCCGTATGATCATTCGGATCTCACGTTAGCTGACGATTTGTGATGAGAAGACATCACTCATTGCCTGTCAATAGCGAAAGATGTTAAGATCGCCTCCCTTTATTTTAAACCACATTTTTTTTCGAAGAAAGTAAGTAAAAGTTTCCTTAGAAATATATTAAATAATCTTTAAATTAGATAATTTTCGTTAAAAAAATTTTGAACAACCTATAATTTATTTTTCAAAGAAATTTAAACTCGGATTTTAACTTAGTTTAAAAAATTTTAAAAATATGGCTGATATCGATTTTTTTTCGATAATTTTGCTGAAAAAAAAAAACAAGATTTTTAACTAAAATTTCGGACATGCTAAGAATGAGTAAAAAAAAATTAAAAATACTCAAAAAATATTTCGGTATTTCTTCTTAATAATGATATATATCCTTAAGCAGATAAAAATTTTTTTCGTCAAATTTAAGGCCTTTCTTGTCAAGCTATACTGATTTGTTTACATTTCGTGGAGGTACCTAAGTTAAATAGAAAGACAGACTCTCGCCTTGAATGGCAGCCAGTCTAGAAGAAAGAAACCTCTGAAATAAATACTTCATAAATAATTGCATAGATTAAGCTTTAGAATTGGTGCGATTGCCAATCTTGAAGAATACAAACTCAGAATTCGAAACCAGTCTCAAGAGAGATCGACTTCATTAAACTGTCTTGACCTAAACATACCCATTGTATTATATTATAGATGGTACTTTTATGACCATAATTAGTTACGGGAGAAGTCACCGTGTGTTTAAAACGATATGAAACAAAAAAAATTGTTTATTGCATCGGTTGTACTTTAATTAACTACACATCACGTGGTTATAGATTCAATCTACTCATAGGATTTTGCTAAATCTAGGAGTGACTCTGTAAAGGTGTGGTGTACTATGTTAGAATTCGTAAGATATAATAAGTGAAAAGGGGACTTGTTTTGACAGGTGTACAAGATCTTGTGGCAGTCTATTTGCACCTCTTTGCGCTCGACGAGATTCCCGATGGTGGTGGCATGGTCAAAAGCGCTTGTCAGATTTCATCTCCGCTGAGCAAGTATGAGTTATGGTGCAAACATCGCTAAATTCCCAGTATAAACGCTCAACAAACAACACTCTGCTATGGACAGCAAAGGAACGACTACAGCATCTAATAGTCACCATGAAGTTTTAAAGAAAGGTGGCAGACATTATTAGTTATTATGTGTCGCTAATTATAGATCTTAGATAAACTTACATAATTTTAGCATTTATGTAAATAATAATAATAATAATAATAATAATAATAATAATAATAATAATAATAATAATAATAACAACAAGAATAATAATCATAATAATAATAAGAATCTTGAAGTGGAAATCTACAAAATGTGGCTCATGATAACATCAATAATTCCAGTTTGAGTCCTCGGATTGATTGAAAAAGGGTCCGATAGACTCATTGAAAGGTTTCCTGGTAGCCAATGCCCTAAAGAAATACAAAAAATAGTACTAATAATTAGAGCTCACACATTACGAAGAGTTTTATCTAAGAAAATGTGTGTAATCTTATTTAAGCTGATACAAAAATGATCACAGCTAGATGCCATGAAGTCATTTCTGATCTTAGGTCTCTAGCTGAGACCCGGAAGGAAATGTGTATATGACAGAAACCCAACGAAATAATAATAAAGCTTCTGCTGCTGATGACGTTGTTGTATACTTAAAGAGATTAAAATAAACAAAGGTGGAACACGAGTGAAGTAACAGCAACAAGCGCGTAGATGAAAGAAAAGAGGTTTATTGTAAAAGAGAATACACTACTGAAAAAGAGGAAATCGGGTGACAGGCTAGTAATTCTCGAAGCAAGGATATCTACCAAGCGCCCCACGCGTTCAGATGTGGAACAAAGCCGAATATAACGTGGGGTATCCGAGCCCGTAGGCTCGGCTTAAAATTCCTCGTATAAAACGGTGTCGGGTGGCTATTTCCCGAGAAGAGTCCATGCTTTTCGACATAGCCTCGTCTGGGGATCTTCTCTAACCGGAAGCAGACAGTTCGACCAGCACAGCTGGAGACGAATCTCCAACTAATTGCCGAAACAAGGGTATTTACCTTACCTCCCAACCCCCTGCGAGGCAGTGGGGTATCTGAGCCGTAGTCTCGGGCAAAAATGCCCCGTAGACCCCGTATACACGGAGTCAGGTAGCTGACTACCACCCCAGACGAGATTATTTCCTTCGGCATAGCCTCGTCTGGTTTCGTTTCTGCCCAAAGGCAGAGAGTTCAACTAGCATAGCTGGAGACGAATCTCCGACTAATTGCCGAAGCAAGGATATTTGCCAACCGTCCCACGCAGTCCGATGTGGTACGAGTCGAATTTAACGTGCCGGAATCCGAGCCTGTAGGCTCGGTTAAAAAATTCCCCGTAGACCCCGTATACACAGCAGAGAGTTTGACTAGCATAGCGGAGACGAATTGCTGAAGCAAGTCCCCACGTATATCCTGTGCTCACTATATATAGTTACTGATATAGTCAGTCCACATAGGCGATAGGGTGTGTGGGACATTCCATTACAACAACAACAACACAAGAAGAAGAAGAAGAAGAAGAAGAAGAAGAAGAAGAAGAAGAAGAAGAAGAAGAAGAAAGAGAAGAAGAAAGAAAGAATTACAAAAAATTGTACTCACGAGTACAGTCCACAACTTACGAAGGGATTTATCTATGTAAAATAGGTGTTTTTTTTATTGGTCAGTAGAAAATATCATGATGCCATTTCTAACCCGGAAAAAAATGTGTACCCACCAGAAACCAAAGGAAATAATAATAATAATAATAATAATAATAATAATAATAATAATAATAATAAACTGATACTAAGCACTGAACTCTCAGAACAGTATTATGACCATCAATACGCTAGCCATCCTAGGGGAGCCATATAGTGTCAACATCTTGAACAAGACTCTAGATGACATCAGACGAATGGATTCTAAGGCAAGAAAGCTTCATAACATGCATCATCCAAACATGCAGGCTATCTATACTTAACCCGTAAAGAAGGTGAAAGAGGTCTTATTCAATAAGAATTGGCATACAAGACAACAACTAATGGCTTACGAACATACATGGAAACAAAAAAGGACTGGATGATACAATTAGTCAAACAACACGAAAACAGTAAGAAAAAATATTCAATCATGAAAGAGGTTGTAAATGCAAACGAGATATACATTTAGTAGATTCTGTAGAAAACCAAAACAGAACACGAGAACCAACTGTTGCAGCAAAAATTATGAAAAAGAAAGCCAAGGATAAAGCTCTTGAACAGAGGAAACAACGCTGGCAAGACAAACCTCTGCTTGGCCAATATCCAGAAAGTGTTAACCCGATGCTGATAAATTTAACACTTATCGATGGTTACGAGCATCTGAATTTAAGGCTGAAACAGAAGTCTTTATTCTTGCAGCGCAAGACCAGAATCTTTTCACTAGAAACTAGCATATATAATAGTGTGGGACCAAAATGAAGTTTCTGTGACAAATTATCAGGAAACCACAAACCATCTAATCTCAAGATGTTCTGTACTTGCGCCAAATAAATATAAAAATCGTCACAATAGCGTGCGGCAATATTTACAATGGACAGTGTGTAAGCATTTTGTAAAAGATGTTTACAAACATTGGTATGAACATCACCCAGCATTGTTTACGGAAATAAAAGACATCACAATTCTATGTGATTACACAATCTTTACAGACATGAAGATTGAAGCAAATAGGCCGCACATAATTGTAAAGAAAAAAACGAAAAGAAAAAACTTGCCTACTAATTAACATGGCATGTCCAGTGGATAGCAACCAAGGAAGTGGAAAAACTACTGAAGTACAAAGACGTAGAAATCGAAATAGAAAAAGTGTGGAAATTGAAAACAAAAATAGTACCAGTCATAGTAGGTGCGCTTGGAATGATAAAAAAGGAACATAACAATACACTGAAAAATCCTTGTAAATCCCAGCTTAAGAGATATACAAAAGATTCTTTTGATAAGTACAGATTACACTAAGAAGAACTTTGTCCATGTAAGGATAGTAATGTTATGGGAATTGAAAAACAGATGATGAAATATAGCCATAACAACACAACAATACATGCCTTAGGCCTTTCAAAAGACTTGCTACGTAATGTGACCATAGTAGAAATCGAAATTTAATAATAATAATAATAATAATAATAATAATAATATAAATCTTTAACGCCTAACAAAACATGTAATTCAGTAAATGACTAAAGTTTGACACATTTAAAAGCGATCAGGTTTTTAACAAAGTTTTCAGTATTAAAAAACAGAGCAACGACTACACACAAACACACACACTTACTTAGATGTATTTATTTATATTTGAAATTTCTGTTATAAGTTTAAGTATAGAGGGTGTTCAAAGAACTTGGACCGATTTCAAATGTGAATTAAGTTTAAGCGTCTAATGATTTCTTTTTTTTTTCAGATTTGGCGGACATTTGGGCGATATTATTTTTCACACATAATTGCCATGATCCAACAGGGGAATAAATAAATTTTCACCAATAACACAAATGATATATTTACTGCTGACGTTGGCCCGTCTTAATGAAACACCCTTATATATACTCCGTCTTAATGAAACACCATTTACATATATATATATATATATATATATATATATATATATATATATATATATATATATATCACTTTATCCCATAAATATAGCACACTTTAAGACTATATTTCTTCATATATATATATATATATATATATATATATATATATATATATATATATATATATATATATATATACATGAACGCTTACCTATATTTATCCATTTGATTATATATATATATATACATACTATTCGTCAAAATGTACTCTTTTACTTATGAACTTAATTTAATATTTTTATTTAAATATTCTTTGATTAAATCCTTGATTATACATATATATATATATATATATATATATATATATATATATATATATATATATATATATTATTCGTTAATAATATACTCACTTTTTTTTACCTATGAACTTAATTTAATAATTTTATTTAAATCTTCTTTGTAAGTCAGTAAACATAAATATTTCTTTATTTCAAAAATTCATCTTGATTGTAAGTCAATAAATACTGCATTTATTGCGGTTTAAAAAGTGAATACATTTTGCGACAACGCAATCTATATGTGTTTATGTGAGTGTTTATATATACAGGGTGCGGTGGGTAGATTGTTGCCATGTTATATTTTTTAATTCTGGGCATACACGTTGCTTATTTTTTTATTTTGTCGACGGCACATTATAGTGGGCTTAGTTGGCCAACGTATGAGAGAAAAAGTGCGCCATTTGGCAATTCACTCCTCCAGAAATTTGGCAACGGCATGATGTACTGCTTGGCATTCGCGCCGGGAGTTTCAATACAAACATTTTAGATTGTTTTCTCTATCACTCTGAAGACAGTACTGAGGATGCGGAAGACGTTGGATGTGTGTAATATTGATTACGAAGGTATGGTTGCTCGGAAAACTCACATTGAAAGTTCTGATGAGAAAATATCTACCGGATTTGTTGGTGAGCGCATCAGAGTCAACACAGAGGCCTACATCACGTGCCTTGAGGAGGTAATGGTGCGCTGGGTCAAGAGGGTGGCTGCTGGAAGACCAAATGTCTAGCAACAGGACTCTGCACCATGTCACATAAGCAGGAGGAGCCAGTCATAGCTGTTAGACAATTTTTTCAACCATATCACCCCTTACAACTGGCTACCTATCTCACCAGACTTAAACCCCAGTGGTTATTATGCGTGGGACGCAGTTAAGACAGAGATAAAAAAAAAACTCCTTGTAGCAACAAACATGAAATGAAGGCAAGGATTATGTTGCCATAATGATTGCCTTCATTTCATTCACCAACTTAAATAAGGAGACCGTCCAGAAGAGTTGAGGGAGATTCTGAAGTCGTCTGGAAGTTGAAGTTAATGGCGATTTTATTAAATAAATTTGCTTTGGTATTTCAAGATATTTTTGTGTCATTTTGGTTAAAAATATCTGTTAAAATGACAGTGTTATTTTTCATTTTTGTGTAATTTAGACAACAATTTATGCATCACGCTCTGTATATAAATAGGCGCGTGGTCAAGTGGTTAGATCTGTCGACGTTGAAAAATCTACTGCAGTTTGAATTAATTCTTGCGAATTAAATAAATGACCAAGGGTTAAAACATATTCAGGTTCTTGATCAACTACATATCATGTCAGATCTTGTGCTCTCTTACATAAACTGTAACTAAGGTCTGTTAAGCATCGTTGTAGTATTTCTTTTAGTTATTTAACCGCAAGCAAGGCAATAAATCCACTAAGACGCGAGACGGTACTGAGTGTAAAAGAATATGTGACAAAGAAGCGTTATTAACTAAAGAAAACAATGAAAGAATAGAAATTAAGAAAACAAAAGACGACGATTGACTTTTTCTTTAAATTTTTGAAGAACAAATTTGACTGGAAAGCAAGGACCCGGAAGAGAGTTCCGCGAGCAAGAAGTGTAATAGAAGAAACTATTAGCTTAGAACTTACGGTTACATCTAGCACCTGTAAAAATGTGAGAACCCCTCGTCAATCATGTACTGTGCTTAAAATTAGTAAATCTAGGTACCAAAGTGGAGACCCCATCAGAACGACTACCATGAAATATTTAAAAAAAAGGCCCAGGGAAGCTACGTTACGGAGGTGGGAAAAGGACTAAAGTATAAATCACAGAATGGCTTTGTGTGTATTGAAGGCGTCTGCAATTGAGATTAATTTGGCAACTAGTAGACGGTTA
The DNA here is from genome assembly GCA_964036315.1 of Acanthosepion esculentum. Classification (NCBI taxonomy): domain Eukaryota; kingdom Metazoa; phylum Mollusca; class Cephalopoda; order Sepiida; family Sepiidae; genus Acanthosepion; species Acanthosepion esculentum. The sequence goes on from OZ038486.1 coordinate 67,440,150, forward strand.
TAGTCAGAAACAATCGATCTGACATTTTATTCAGCACACACACACATATTATATAAACATATATATATATATATAATATATATATATATATATATATATATATATATATATATATATATATATATATATATATATATATATATATTGGGAAAGGTATTAATCCTCTTCTCACTCCAGCTATGTGTAAATAGCAGAACAGTCTGGGTTCTATATCCTTGGATGGCAACTGGTCTAGGAGAAGGACAACTATGAATTCAAAACCAGCGGAGAGTCGTTTGGGGACCTTGTGGTGCGTAGTGCACCAGGTCTCTGTATTCGGTCCTTCAAAAAGTGTGGTTGGTTCGGCACAAGGCCTTCACCACTATAATCAAATCATATGTGCTGGTGTCTGGGCTGTCGATTCCTAGGAACTGAGCTGCTTGACCTTCATACATTGAATACGACGGGAGAGTCCACCATAGATATGTTTTACGCAGAAATCTACGTGCCCTCTGGGATTAATATACGTTCGAGCTATATAAGTTTATCGCCCCCTTTTACTAAATTAATGCTACAACAATGCGGGGTAGGTAAATCTTGAAATAAAAAAATAAGTTAATTAACTGAGTTGAAAGCCCCAAACATCTCATTTCGACAAGGAAAGTGTTAAAGGAGAAATCAAGCATTCGGCGGTTAAACTTGAATCGCGTTTTGATTTGGTTTATTTTGTTTTACGACCTCATCCTTAGTCGGATATTTAATGCCTTTAATTTTTTAGGATAGGTTCGTATGAATAGAATATGTATCCTCTGTAAGAAATCAGTTTGTAGATCAGGCTTCATCGACGTATTTTTGTAAAGAGGGTTTCGCTGAGAGATAAATGTATTACTATCAATATTTTTATTCAAAAATGTATTGCTGGTATTTATACTATAAAAATTTATTTTTATATTTTCATAGTGTCTTGACCCCAGTTTGGTGGTTAACTATTTGCCCATATGTGAGTCCATAACAGATGCTACCACCCCGAGTCACGGTGGACCTGGGAACAACTGCAATTAAGAAGTGGTTCCACGTTCCTCAAAAACTCCCTATTAGAGACCTTGCCGCCGGATGTAGTTTATCGTCATGCCTAGGACGCGAATCGCGTTTTGTTTTGCCATTTTAGATTTTGTTTTTGTCAATAAAAATTCTTTTTTCGTATTACCCGGTTCCTCGGGGAAATAAGTCAAATTAATTTTTTTCAAATTCATTTATATTATCACCATGAGCAATTTCTAAAGAATGTGACATTTTTCGTAACCGAGTAAAATATACTGGATCAAGTGCTGATTTCCCCTTCAAAGGGATACGAGTGGTCGATCGCACCTGAGGAGTGAATTTCCTTAACTAAGATTTCTCGACTGCACAGATCGATAGCCATAATACACGCTGTTTAATAAATGAAAATGTGGCGTCTATTTCAAATACGAAGTATCCACTCTTTTAACGCTTGAAGTAATAGTTAGTATATGAATTAAAATTTATGCAAATATTGAATTATATATATATATATATATATATATATATATATATATGTAAAAATGAAATGAATTGCTATATATATATATATATATATATATATATGTAAAAATGAAATGAATTGCTATATATATATATATATATATATATATAGCAAATCATTTCATTTTTACATATATATATATATATATATATATATATATAGCAAATCATTTCATTTTTACACATATATATATATATATATATATATATATATATATATATATATATATATATATATATATATATATATATATATAATATAGGTAACTATAATCGTGTCAAAAAACCTCCCAATTCTTGAATTACCAATAGTTAAATCAATCTCGAAGAGAGAAAAAGGTTTTAAAAAAGAAAAAGCCAGGAACATTAAAGTCTGTCGGAAATAATCTCACAGATACAGGTTACCCCCCCCCCCCTCAAAAAACCGATACGAGTAAACAACTAACTAAAGAGCTCAATACAAACGTACAGCAGACCTAGTCGAACCTACTGAGCCAGACAAACCTACCAAGGTTTCACTTATGTTTAACAGCATAAATAAAGCAACTCTCTTCTGTGAGCATTTAAATTCATTACATCCATCTTTGCTCTTCACAATGGAGGAAGAGGAAAACAAATCTATATCGTTTCTTGATGTTTTAGTTGATCGGGACATGCTACTTTTATTACTAGTGTGTTCCGTAAAGCAACTTTTACAGGTCTTTAAACTAGTTGGATCTCTTTTGTCCCTCGTACTAGAAAAATAAATCTGGTCAAAACTTTGGCGCATCGGGCCTTAATTATTTGTTCCTCTTGTACACTTCAGCAGCAGTTGAACAAAATTCATTCTATTCTCATCAATAATGGTTTTCCAGCTAATATTATTGATCGTACAATGGAACGGAAGATAGATAATTTCAATGTCTTCCAAATTTGGCCCTAGACTGTGTCCTATCTAAAATTGCCTTGGCTTGCCAGAAAATGCAAAGTTCTGAGTGAAAGAGTTTCTAGAACTGTCTGTGCTACTTTTTTTTCGGCCAAGTTACGTGTTGTTTTTGGCACCCGTCCAGTGTTTCCTTCATTTGCTAAGAACCGTCTGGCCTATCTTAGTAAGAGTTCACTTATCCATATGTTTAAATGTCAGTGTCGAGCTGAGTATATAGGACGGATTAGTATTATATTGGAAACAAGAATGGACCAACGCATTCCTAAATACAGTGTAACCCGGATATAAGAGAGTTGTCGGGGCCTTAGAAAATGTATCTTATATCCGGTTTTCTCTTATATCCGAGTTTGGTCTAATTTATATACATTAACACAGGCTCTAATTTGGGACCAGAGAAAATCTCTCTTATATCCCGGTTTCTCTTATATCCGGGTCTCTTATATCCGGGTTACACTGTATATGGGATTTCATTCAAGTAATCATACTCATGTGTCGCAATCGGTACACGATTCGGTAATCGGACAACAACTAGAATGAGAGAATGAGATGTGCTCGCCTTGTTTTTACGTCTGACTCATTCTCTATTTTGCATATAGGCAGGTCCAAGCACCATTTGTTAGTTCTGTAAGCCATTTGTCCTAAATTGCAGACAAACCATCTCTCTGCAGACAAAAGGATAATTTTTCGCGGTCTTTAAACTTATTTGGAAGTTAGTGAGCAATTCTTTACTTGTTTTATGCTCTGTTTGGTTCATTTACTTATTCTCTTCAGTTAATTTTTTTTTAAAGCTTATCACCCCAAGCAAGGATGGAAGCCACTAGCACGCAAGGGGTTACAGAAGGTTTGGAGGAAGAGCAGATAGGAGTGGTAAAGGAGAAGATGTGGAGAAAGATAGTGGATCGATCAAGGCAAGGGGGTTACAGAAGATTTGGAGCGAGAGCAGATAGGAATGAAAGGTGAAAGGATGTGGAGAAGGGAAGTGGATAGATCAAGGCAACTGGAGATGTCGATTGACGTTACACTTAAATAGTTGGAGATTGTATTTGTCAGGGAAACAGGAATAAGTAAGGGTGTTCCACAATGTATTTATTTTAATAGTAAATCTGTTTTAGACGTGTTCCAGCCTTATCTCCAATAATTTTCTCGCATATTTGTAGTTTAATTCTCATTACTTCAGCTTAGCCAAAGATCGGTCCCTGAAGAAGCGTTGGCCGAAAGGTTGCCTAGGTAAAAAAAATGAGCATAAAATTGTGTCTATTCACTGAGTGTAATTGGCCCATATTTCTATACAACTCCACCGGTGACTGCAGATGATTAATTACAAATGTTTCTAAATTTTGTCATTGATAACATACCCCCTACAAATCAGACGAGCAGGGTATTTTCAACAGGATGGCGCTCCGCCTCATTTTGCCCATACCGTTCGCGCTTGTCTCGATCAGTTTACCAAATCGTTGGATAGGCCGTGGCGAACTGGTGGCATGGCCACCACACTCGCCTTATCTGATACCCTGTGACTTCTGGTTATGGGGTATGATAAAGGATCGTGTGTATAGCAAAAACGTTTGAGGCATCGAAGAACTCAAGAATTA
>OZ038486.1:67446708-67461708 GCA_964036315.1 Acanthosepion esculentum
AAAATAGCAGAAAGAATATAAGCAAAGAAAGACGGACGAAATATTTCGGAGTGGTGCTTATAAAAAGACGGAAAGAACGATAGAAACTGAGAAAGAGAGGAAAGCAATGGGAGAATGAGAATGCTGATAGAGAAAGTAAAAGAGAAAGAAAGAACGAAACGAAACAAACACAACAGAGATAAAAAGAAAGAAACGAAACAAAATACAACAGTGACAAAAAGAAAGAAATGTAATTTTTAGTTATTATAATTTATTAGATGTTATATGTATATTTAAAGAACGAACGAAAGAAAGAACAAGCATTGATGAATAGTGTCGATAAAAAGCCCCAAAAAGAATAGGACAATGCGAGAAAGACAGAAAAGAGAGAGAAATATCGGTGTTGGTCTAATGGAATAGAAAGGGTAAAGCAAAAGATAGACAGAACGCACGAAACAACCAGAATGGCAAAGGAAAAGATACAGATTGTAAATACATTTATTAGCTTTTATATGGATATAGAAAAAAAAAAGAAACAAACATTGATTAGTGGCGCAGATTAAAAATCGGAAAGAATATAAGCAAAGAAATAAAAATAAAAATTGAGGATTGTCGTTGATTAAACGGCAGATGGAACATAAGCAAAGAAAGAAAAAGAAAAATGTGGGATGGCGAAAAGAAGAAGATAAACTAAGAAATAAAGGAAGAAAGGAAGATTGCGGGTGGTCCTGATAAATAAAGGACAAGTAGGAGTGAAAGGAAGAAGTACTAAAGAAAGGAAAATTGATTTGACCTGTTGATAAAAAGGAGAAGGCCAAAGAAATTAAGAAAGACTTTTGATACAAAAGATATAACAAAAAATAGCAAATGAAATGATATATATATATATATATATATATATATATATATATATATATATATATATATATATATATATATATATATATATATATATATATATATATATAAAACTCTTCGGTAAAGCGAATTGAGTCCTGACGGTCACTGTGTTTATCTAAAAATAAATACGCAAAAATTAACCTTCATCCCTGTCGACGGCTTAGTGGTAGAATTTCCGACTAACGCCCATTCAGTCGGGTTTCGATCCTAGCTAAATGCAACCGGACGTCTAGCCACACTGAAGAGCTGAGAAACAGTCTGTCTGTGGATGACTATAATTATATATATATATATAATTATTGTCATCCATATATATATATGGATGTTTCATTAAAAACGACAGACAAGGTACTACGGTTAAGCTTTTTATTTAATTTTTCTTGTGTTCGCAGAAGAGCTTTCTTTTTTTGACACAGAATGTGTAGAAACTATCCAAATTTTCTATACTTCCGAGCACTTTCGACTATACTTTTAGCCATTATCAAGGATGATTTTATTTTTCATTTTAAACGAGTGTGTCTGTGTGTGTGTGCGTCTGTGTTATGTGTACGTTTTAGTGTGTTATAGAAGTGTTTTTATTTTTCCGAACACGGTTAGCACATTTTGGCCTAGTTCGTAGCTAATATTGTTAAGAGTTGGAATTTTTCTTTATTATTAGGGCTTCCATTATTTTTAAACCTTTTTTTACAAGTGGTTGAGGTTATGTTTCGAATGTGTCTGGTAGGTTTGTGTGTGTGTTTAAATTGGTTCTAATGGAGCTCTGGTCAAATAGGTGTAAGGTAAGGCGTCTGGATAGGCATGTAGTTGTGTGACCGATGCAATTATTTATGAGTTCGGTTTGATCAGGAATACAGTTCCTCAATGGGTATTTGAACATTATCTATGAAGATAATGTTTGGTCAGTTTCTACACACTGTGTCCAAAAAAGAAAGCTCTTCTGTGAACACAAGAAAAATTAAATAAAAAGCTTTACCATAGTACCTTGTCTGTTGCTTTTAATGAAACATGCATAATTGAAGGATTGCTGCATAAATACACAATATATATATATATACAGTTGCGGCCAAAATATTCAGAACGTCATTGTTTTCGTCAGAAAAGTAGGTATAAGTTTTTATCAAAGTTGTTTTATATTCTATAATTTTCACAGACAATATATACGAAATTAATTGTTATTGTCTGATATTTTGGTGTAATTTAATGGGATAATACAAAAGTTATAGATGATTTAGGGATTTACTGCAAAACCCATGGCGGCCAAAATGATCAGAACGGTTGCTTTTACTCCGTGTTTTAGTATATTTAACAGGCGAATTCTAATTTTTTTAATTTGTTTATGTGACGGTTCGTTTACTAAACGTTAATAAGAATATCTGCAGTGTACTTTGTTAATATAATGCCACTTACTCCGTTACCAATTCGTCAACAGATTATTAAGCTTCAAAAGAAGGATAATTTAAATAATATATATATATATATATATATATATATATATATATATATATATATATATATATATATAATGAGATATCAAGAATGAGAAAAGCACAAAGGACAAGCGAAACAAGGAACAATAAATACGCGAAATAAAAAATAAAAGAGGAACTAATAAATGCGTCAAACGAACCTGATTACGAGAAACCGACTGACAAGAACAGTAAAAAAAGGGTTAAAAATGCCAAAGAAGAGAGAAACAAGATAGAATACAAAACAAGAATATAATAAACCTAGAATTCAATAATTCTGAGTCAGCTAGCTTATCTTATTGGCGGTTAATTTACCCTCAGGTCGAATTTTAGGGTTTCAGTGAAGAATTCGGACCACGGATTATCAGGTTCAATATATTTATAAAATTGATCTTTCTGCAAACGCCAAACTAGCAGTGTAAGATCTTGTGAACGAAGGAATGGTACTCTTGTTGTATAGTGTTGTTCTACGACACGGGATCAGTAATCAACTTCCTGTTGTTTGACTCTTTACTCTACACTTTATGCAATATATGCAAATAGGTAAAATCCTATTTGCCTATCCCGACTCTGAAGTTTCAGGAAAAGCTTACATGAAAAAAAAAAAAGATTGCGCCAGAAGTAAATTACGTTTTTGGGAACCACTTGAAATGACGAATGTCTCATCTTAACTGCGAATCATTCATGACAATTGAGGCTAAATTTAGTTAGCAGCGAGCACAGTGGAAAAGAGAAAAAATGGGATCTTTTCTGCTTATTCACCCCAAAATATTATTTCACCTTAAAATATTAATACTACCCCAAAATAAAAAGAATTTATATTTACTAAAAATCACACCAACTTCTACCAGAACGATGCTCTTCCATTGCTCTTTGGTTGGGTTGATCTTTGCGAACGCCTCAAATATGGCCGACTCGGGTGCTCTATATCTAAGTGTGGGGTCTTTGGTCGCGCTCACCCGGATAAGCAAGCCAAAAACAGATTTAATTTTTTTTTAATTGTAAAAAGCTCCTTGTATGTACCTTGAATATCATCCTCACTTAGAAAAAATAATAATTCGCTGATTGTTTTTCATTCTGATGGGTGGAGTTGTTGCGAGGCAAACTAAACACATTTTGATTTTAAATTTATAATTTTAAAAGACTGCCAAAAATTTAATAAAAAGAACTTTGATTTAAAATTTATAATTTCTTGTGGTGAATTAATCTTTACATTATTTGGGGTGAATTAACAGAATTGATCCAAAATGAGAGTCAAGTAATGTCCGAAAACTTTTTAACATGAAAACCTTCGGAATTTATCGATGAGCTGCCAAATAATTGGCAACAAGTCAGTTCAGATAGTGGTGAATATCTAATTGAATAAAATATAACTGTACTTTATTTTCGGAAGAATAACGTTGATAAGCAAAAACAAAAATTATTTATGACTAAATCTAATAGATCAACTCGTAGACAATATTCAGTATTCCAAGAATTTAATTAAATTAATGAAACTTTCTTCTTCTTCTTCTTCTTCTTCTTCTTATTATTATTAATATTATTATTATTATCATTATTATTATTATTAAACAAAATGATTGACGTAACACTTCCAGTAATTTTAACACTGAGAGAAGTGCGCAATTTGGGAAAGGAAAAAGAAGACACATTGTTTGACAATGTTCAGCAATATTTCGAGAGTATGTCTGTCTTCTTCATGTTATATTTAAAAAATATAACATGTCTAAAAATATAAAAAAACTAAATAAAAAAAAGTATACAAATATAAAAATCTACCAAAAATTATAAGTCTTTGTATAAACGTCGCATGTCTTGAGAAAAGGGCTGTACTGATAAGCAACATATCAAAACGAATGAAACACAGGCCACGTGGATGGCATGCAATGGAAACGCGCGTAATATGACAGTGATCTTGCTCATCTTGGAATTTTCCGTTAGTTGATTATTTACTGAGAGGAATTAATCAAACAGCTTAGTAAAAATCTTATGGAAGACTTCTGCCATTTTGTTTATTCATCCTAAGCGCGAAGTTAGTAGTTTACATACGTAACTATCCTCATGCGGTTTTAAGGGTCGCAAGGTCGGTAGACTCTGAATCTTTTTTTAGAATGTGCACCTTAAGATGTTTATCGAAATTGCAGCCATTTGTAATTTCGACGTACATGAACAGAATCATCATCTTTAATATGCACGTTTCAGTTGCATGTCATTCGCGTTGGCTGCGTTTCATTCGTTTTAGCCTGTTCGTTTCCAGTACAGATGTTTTTTTCTTGAGACAAGCGACATTTGTACAAAGACTTATATTTCTTTTTACGCTTTTTTATATTCTTATACCTGTATACAATATTTATATATAACTTGAACACGACAGACATACTGTCGAAACATTGTTGAACATTTTCAAAAACTGTCTTTTCTTTTTCTTTTTTAAATCGCTCTCTTTTCTGTCATTATTATTATTATTATTATTATTATTATTATTATTATTATTATTATTATTATTATTATTATTTCTGATGTATACTCATTTCCTTCCTGATCTCAACCAGAGACCTAAGATCAGAAATGTCATCATGACTTTCCACTGAACATTTTTGTAAAAAAAAAAATATAACAACCTAAGATCACACACCTTTTTTTTCATAGATAAAACCTTTCGTACGATGTGAGATGTACTTGGGAGAACATCTTTTTTGCATTTCTTTAAGGTGTGCGCAACCAGGGATCTCTTCAATGAATCTATCGGAACCTTTATGTCCTCATGTGATACATATTTAAGATTTCCTCTTCGAAATCCTTGTATTTTGATAGTTCTTTTAAAATGTTCACATATACATTACAGTCTGCAGGAACTGTCATGTCAATAAGAAAGCGCATTTTATATTGTCGTCTATGATCACAATATCTGGGCGATTAGCTTTGATTGTGTGTAGTATAAAGTCCCATAAAATTGTTACAAGTCCTATACCTGTAACCGGGACTATGTGGTGTTCATACCAGTTCATACCTTGCTGCTTCCTTTCCGTAAAAGTCACAGATTTTCCAGTACAGATATTGGCCCACTCTGTTATACCGAGTTTTATACTAAGTGGGTGCCACGTGTCAGTACCATGGCCCCCTGATACAAGATAGTTAATTGTTTCCTTCCTGGTCCCGACCAGAGACCTAAGGTCAGAAATGACATCATGACTAAGAATTCCACTGATAATTCTTAAAAAAAAATCACACATATTTTACATAGATAAAGCCCTTCGCAAGGTGTGGGCTGTACTTGTGAGAACAATTTTTTGTATTTCTTCTTCTTCTTCTTCTTCTTCTTCTTCTTCTTCTTCTTCTTCTTCTTCTTCTTCTTTATTATTATTATTATTATTATTATTATTATTATTATTTATTTCCTTTGATTTCTGTTGTGTACACATTTTTTTCGGGTCTCGCCCTGAGACCTAAGGTTACAAATGGCATCATGTCATTTTCCACAGATAAGAAAAAAACAAACAAAACAAAACAAAAAATAAAACATATTTTACATAGATAAAGCCCTTCGTAAGGTGTGGGCTGTACTTGTGAGAACAAATTTTTGTATTTCTTTAAGGCATGGACTTTCAAGGATCCCATTAATTATTCTACTGGAATCTTTTCAAACCCATCATAGGGCTCCAACTACAACAGGGATTGTTGATGTTCCCATGTGCCACATTTTTGAGTATTCTTCTTCTTGTTCTTCTTGTTCTTGTTCTTGTTCTTGTTCTTGTTCTTGTTCTTGTTCTTGTTCTTCTTGTTCTTCTTCTTCTTCTTCTTCTTCTTATTATTATTATTATCTTTCCGTTCAATCTCCTACGGCGTCACTCAGTAATGTAAGATAGTGACTAAAGCCATACATAAACAATCCTTCTATAACTGTTGCACAAATTTCTACCCTTTTTTTCCTATTTCTCTCTCTCACTCTTTCTCACTCTGCACTATGCCACTTCCGGATATGAGCGACAATGTTTATCCACAGCTTCCCATTTTTGTTACTCTCCCTCTTTGTCTTTGTGAATTTGTCGATTATCCCATTATTCGAATTTTCCACTTATGTGGCCTCTAATGTATCGAGAAGGTGTTAAATTCTCTAAGTTATCTGTCTTTCTTTTCATCGGGTGTGTTTTGCCGACCCTCCAACGACAATGAGCAGAAAAATAAAACATCACTCCCAAAAAGAACCAGGAAAAGAACGATTTCTCCAGGCATGTCGTTTGGACGTCTTTTGGCGAATCCTCCATCAGTGAAGTAATTACGAACTTAACTTTGGTCGTTCTTACTCAGCGCAAGGCTGACTTGAGCATGACCATTATAACGATGCTTACCCTTACTTACACTATCTTAGTTCCGGACCCAAAAAAGAAAACGGATATTGGGATCTTTGTTTCACAAGAGCATTCAGACAAACCTCTCATCAACGGACTAATAGGGGGATGGGGTGGTCCGTTAAAGCTGATTGTCCGTAGAGGGGGAAGGATTATTTTTGAGTTATAAAACCGCTATAGGAACGACCACTAATTATGATCATAATGTAAATACTATAAACATGTATATATAGCTTTAATAAATATATACTTAATATAAATATATTAATCAAAACAACAAAAATAATAGATACTTTCTAACGCACGCGCTAATGTATCGTACTTTCCGTCTTTGTTTACAATTGAAAGGCCAACCACCACCGCCAAGCGGTCACTTTGAGAACTAATACGACTCGTTCTGCTAAGCGCACAAATTTTGAAATACATCGCTGACGGTTTGAAAGTTTTTTCCTGCAGATTTTTTTTATTTTGCTTGCAGTTTTTGTCCGTTGCATTTGAAGTCCGTTGATGGGGGGTCCGTAGATGAGAGTTTTGTCTGTATATAAAAAAGAGAATAAACAGGCCGTAGTAGAAATGCAAGTTTACGTCTCCTTTAATTGTTTATATGTGAAAACATTCCCCCACCTACAACATACCATCATACAACCTTTAAATTCCTTAGACGAATGCCCTTTATTGTAGAATAGCTTGGCCATATTGTAAACAAACCACAAGTTGCATAATAAAATCTCACACTGTTAAAGATATTGTAGATAACCTTTAATAAAAGTAGATATTATCGGATGAAAATCACGTTAAATTTTCATTATTAAATATAAGAGTATATTAAAATGTTTCCAAACGTAGCTTACTTACTACCAAAATTATTGTGGAAACATTAACGTGTTATAAAATCTGATATTTTTTTAGCGCACTAATCTTAATGTTCTCTGAAAATATTATGTCTTGATGCAAAGGAAGAAACCTGGAGGGAATACGAGTAAGATTTCTCATAACCTTATTTAAGATGAAGAAAAAAAAAGAAGACTTTTGTATGTAGAAAAAAAAAAAAGTCGGCGTAAGGTTGGGGAATTTGAAGCAAAAATGTATTCCAAGTTTGAAATTGAGAATCACGCCAACACATTTGTTTGGCAAACGGACATCACGCGACGTTAACTGTTTTCCGTTAACAGTTCGATTCAACTGCAAGTAATATAAAGAAAAAGAAAATCCTAGTAACTAAACAAAAAACTGGAAACTAATGTTAAAACCGCTACAAAAAAATATTATATATATAATTATATTTCAATTATTCTTTGTTTACCAGCGATTTTGTCAGATGTGTTAGGCACCCAATAAGAATTGAGATTCATAAAAAGAAAAAAAATGGTCATCGTGATTATCAGGCTAGATGTTGTTTCACAACAGAACATGTCTATCTGCAGAGCTCAGCTAAATAAAATAAAACGTAACAGCTGGGCAGTGTACAATGACACTTGTATTCGTTTTAATATTAAGTGTTGTAAGTGAGTCTAGCTTGCAAACTACTACTCTAAATACAGGCAACGTTTATACTAACTTGTTTTCTTACGACAGAAAGGCACAGTACAGACTGAACTCATTATAATATTATCCTATGAGAATTATAGGAATGAGATAAACAGTAAAAGAAAAAAAAGATCAGAAAAGAAAAAAGAAGAAAAGAAAAAGAAAGGAAAAGTAGGAGAGATGAAAGAAAAAGAAACGAACGATTTTTGATTAATTAATTTTATTTTTTACGGCTTATCAACCCTTTGCAGGATATTTAAAGACAGAAAATAGTTGTTTTAGATTATAAGATTTCTTTTGGAGATAATAATTTATTGGCAGAAGTACAACTAATTAACCCATATGTCGGGAAAGAGGTGAATTAATAACTTTCTCAAGGGTATTTGCACGTAAGTGAATGTACGAAACCAACTAGAATTGGAACTCGTGTCTCCGATTACAAATTCCGAGCGGTTATCCATTACAGCACCTGCACATTCAAGTTTACAGCACTTGATATTTCCAAACGGTAATCCATCTAAGTACTGACCAGGATCGACGTTGCTTAACTTATGTGATCGTACCAGAACTGGTGTTTCAACAAAAAGAAACAGCTCAACATGTATTCAATATCAAAATCAAACAAATACAACAACTTAAATTTCTGGGAAGTCTTTTGGGATAGCGAAAGATACCTTCTAAAATTAAGTAAAGTATTAAGAAACGAGATAATATTTCTTTAGAAACAAAGTAAAAAGTACTGAACTGTTAGGCAATACCGATCTTCCTATATGGCAGTGAATGCTGGATAATTTACTTGAAGCAACACAAACGAGGTTCTACAGAAGGATGCTGAGAATACTATGGATGGAATATGTAAGCAACGACAAAGATTTAGAGATAACAGAAACAAAAAGGACAGAAATTTCTAGGGAAATTAAACGAGGAAATTGGGCTTGGAAAATTTGATATGCACAGGGCGTTTTGGAGGCAAGGTGGATAGATGAAAACAACGCCTATCTTATTTAGCGAGCATGAGTAAATTGATGGTAGAACAGGATTTAGGAGAGATAACAAAAGAAAAAATATTTAGAACAACAAATGACAGGAAATTGCCGAGTGCCATGATCGCCAACGTCCTGAAGAAAAGAAGAAGATGGCCGGAAACCTAGAAACAAAAAGAAGAGAAAAAAAAAGTAAAAAAAAAGTAAATTAGAGTAGATGAAAAAAGGGAACGAAAAGAAATCACACTTCTTTTATTTACACACACTTTATCCCGTATCTTGAGCACATTTACCCTATAAATACGGTATACAGTAAAATTGTATTTTATCATATATATATATATTATGAAACGGACAAAGTCCAACAATTATTATTTTTTAAAGACATTTTTTATGTTTATACGTTCTTTTTATAGATACACATATTTAAGTAAATGCTCTGTTTATAATAAACAGTATTAACAACATTTACCGGCCTGAATGTCCGAGACATTTTCATAGAAAATATGAATTCTCCGACAGGAATCGAACCTGTATCCTATACTGAACCGTCATATAGCCTGATATGTATTTACCGATTGGGCCACAGTAAAATCGACCTTGCTAACCGAACGCTCTTCGGAGGACGCATATTTTCTATGAAAATAAAGACAAAAACTGTCCAACATTTGGATATTTCTCTATTATATTGGTTGTCGATCTAAGCTTTCGACTCACATGAGCCATCATCAGAGTGGCTATATGAACATTACAACAGAGATGTTCACCATCAAAGATGGCATCCTGTTTTGTTTACATAAAAATTTGCTATGCGACGATGTCACGCAATGCCAGACGCAGGTCGTAAATTTGTAATACATACATACATACATACATACATACATACATACATACATATATATATATATATATATATATATATATATATATATATATATATATATATATATATATATATATATATGAGTGGTTGTCGCGTGTGAGTTTACATATCAAATGTGCACAAAAAAATGTCTTTACAATTTATTCAATTTTACCCTAGACAAAACAGATTATGATGTTGAGCAACGCCCACTGCACAACTCCATTGACAGTGGCAAAGTTTAGGCTGAATAAATATTTTTCACATTTTGCCGTTTTATTATTCCGATATACATTTTGTAATCTTATCTTTTGATCTTATCTTTTTCTTCTCACCTCCACGTTTTCTATTCCTTTCTCTTTCTCTTACGATCTTTGTGTTTTCCTTTCCTTTCCTCTCCTCCCCTCCTCCCCTTTTCCGCTTCCTCATCTCTTCATCTTTTTTTCATTTCCTTTTCGTTTTCGTATTATTTTCTTCTCTTCTTTTACGTTTCCTTTCCTTTCTTCTTTTCACTTTTCCAAAAGCGTCTCCTCGTCCTTTTGGGTGACGAAATGCTTTCCACCCTAAAAAGCTTCTCTCTGCTCTATCGCTATATCCATGCAAACTGTTTAGATGAACTATACTCCTTAGTTCCACCAGTTCTGACCCTAACAGTTAAGACCCGCCATGCCACGTATGTTCCACTCGAGCAGCTTCTTCGCATGGATCGCTGACTTGCGTGTCCGTCTACCAAGGGGATGTTACAAGGTTAACCATTGTCTTCGACGCATAAATTGTGCTTCTTACTCTGTAAGCATCTGTATCGACTGGCACTCAGCCAGAGTGAAAATCATTCTAAAAAAAAACAACAATCTCGACTACTTTTGCTTTTTATTTTCCTCCTGTCTTATTCATTTTCTTTTCTTTCGCTTTCTTTTTTCACTTTCCACTCCACTTCTTTTTCTTTTTCTTTTCCTTTCATCTTTTTTCTTTTCATTAATTTTTCTATTACTGTTCATTACCTTTTCTTTTACTCTTCCTTTTTTCCTGTTTCTTTTTCCTTTTCATCACCATTTTTTTGTTTATCTCCTTTTTTCTTTCCCCTTTAATTTCTTTTACTTTTCTTTTCCTTTTTCTGATCCTTCTTCTTTTTCCTTTTTTTATTTTCTTATCTTCTTTTTCGTTTACTTTTCACCTCCTCTACTTTTTTCTTTCGATACCCTTTTCATTTTCGTTGCCTCTTCATTCGTTTTGTTTTCTCTTTCATCTTGTTTTGCTTTTCTTTTTCTTTCTTTCTTTTCCGCTCTTACTCCTTTCCTATTTTTGATTCAATATTCATCCAATCAGATTCGCATGTATTTCATGCCATCCTCTACTTTTACAAGAGCTAGATCAGCCCTAAAAATGGTGTACTGTTATCATATTTGCTCGGTCCTCACTTTCCAATCTCCAGACAGTCCAAAAGCGTCTCCAAATTCTTATTGGTAACAAATCATTTTCCACCCTTCAACCTCTCTCTCACAGCCTGGATGTGGCAAGCCTCTCATTTCTCTATCGCTATTTCCATGAAAATTGCTCAGACGAACTACATTCCTTGGTTCCGCCAGCTCTAACATTCACGGCTAGGACCCGCCATGTCACTCACGTTGTAGCAAACCACCTACATTCACTCCATAGCCACATTGTGAGAAGTACGTTTCACTCGAACAACTTCTTTCCGCGAACTGCTGCTCTGTGGAATCGACTCCCAAGAGGATGTTTCTTCGATCACTACTATCTTAGCCCAGTACTAGTCTAGGGTTATTTTCCCTCCTATCCGTATAAAATGCCTCTTAATGTAACCCTCTACATCGACTGTACCTCGGGCCTTGTATAGTGTAAACCTTACTGTTAGAAAATACATACATACAGGAATATCTGTACGCTTATATCCTCAGACTGCTGAAAAATTCTTAGGTCGACCAAGAAGGGGTTTTAAAATGCAATTCTATTCTGATTTAGAAAAGTAGGACAGGTCTAGAAATTATCAGCACGCTATATTTATCTATCTATCTATCTATCTATCTATCTATCTATCCTGAAGATGACTGAATGTATAGTTGAAAGTTCTTGCGTATTTACGAAAGACCTAATACGGTTTATAATTAAAAAACAAACAAACAAGGATCATAACATTCATCGAGTGATTAGTAGGTTAATGCATCTTTAAAATTCTGTTAGCGAAGGGATTTCGCCATTTTATATCATTAACTTTAGTAATTTACTTTTTGTATGACTGATTCATTATAATATAAATTGAACTGCACCACATATTTGATTTAAAAGAACTGATCCGACGTGCAAATTTTCGGGATAACAACTGAAACATCATGAACTTTACTAATTTACTTTTTGTATGAATGATTCATTTTACAAATATAGACTTGTTTATATCTGAATTTTTACACGCACGCACAAGCATACACACACACACACACACACCTATATTTTGTATTTAGGTAGCAATCGCTCTTTTATACATGTTTTGTTAAAGCCGACTGACAAGGTACTGCGATTAAGCATTTTATTTAATTTTTCTCGTGTTAGTACAAGTGTTTTCTTTCCTGGGCACAAAGTGTGTAAAAAGCGTCCTAAAGTTCTGCAGGTCCGAGCGCTTTCGGCTATACTTTTAGTCATTATCAAGGATGATTTTATTTTTACTTTCAACTGAATTTATGGGTTGTCTTATGTATATATCTACAGTTATAGGAATGTTTTATTTTACAAACACGGTCAGCACATTGTGACCATATTCGTAGTTAATGTTATTGCGTTTTGGTATTTTCTTTTTTATTATTAGGGCTTTCATTATTTTTAATTTTTTTTACATGTGGATGAGGTTATTATACTTGTATTTTCTACTAGTATGTTTCGGATGGAGTCTGGTTAGTTTTTGTGTGTGTTTAAATTAGTCCTAATGGAACTGCGGTTGGGTAGGAGTAGCGTAATTCATCTGGATAATGAATATAATAATAAGTAATAATATTAATGCTACTTATAAGTAATAATAATTCTAAAAAGTATTAATAATAATAAGTAATAAATAATAATAATAATAATAATAATAATAATAATAATAATAATAATGCGACCGACCAGATAAAGAAACAATGGCAAGATAAACCGCTCCATGGCCAATACACTGTCCGTACCAAACAAGCTGACGTAGACAAAAACCGCACCCATCAGTGGCTACGTAGTGCAGGGTTGAAAGGTGAAACTGGAGGTTTTATCATTGCTGCACAAGACCAATGCTTGTTAACTAGGAATTATCAAGCACATATACTAAAATACTGTGTTAGCCCAAGATACAGATTACGTGACAAATATCCAGAAACCATTGATCATCTTATAGCAGGTTGCACGATATTGGCACCCACTGAATATAAAACCCGGCATGACAGAGTGGGCCAATATCTGCACTGGAAAATTTGCAACTCCTATGGAAAGGAAACTGAAAGAAACTGGTACGAACACAACCTTGACCCGGTTACGGAGATAGGACCTACTACAATTCTATGGGACTACACAATACACACTGACAGAACAATCAAAGCCAACCGTCCAGACATTGTTATTAAAGACTACAAACAAAATAAGTGCCTCCTTATTGATATGGCAGTTCCTGCAGACTGCAATGTATCTTTGAAGATATTCGAAAAACTGTCAAAATACAAGGACCTTGAAATAGAAATCTCAAAAATGTGGCACGTGGGAACAGAAACAATTCCTGTTGTAGTTGGAGCCCTTGTACTGGTTGGAAAAGATTCCAGTAGGCTGATTGAAGAGATCCCTGGAAGTCCATGGCTCAAAGAGATACAAAAAATTGTTCTGACAAGTACAGCCCACACTTTACGAAGGGCTTTATCTATGTAATTATTTTTTTATTTTTTTAATTTTTAATTTTTTATTTTTTGCAGTGGAAAGTGTCATGATGCCATTTCTAACTTTAGGTCCCTGGGCGGGACCCCGAAAGAAAAATAATAATAATAAGTAATAATAATAATAATAAGTAATTATAATACTAATAAGAATATGAGCAACATGCTGATATATAGTAGCTAAATACAGTGAAAGTGAGATAGATCTCTACTCTACTGCCATATTCTCTCTTGTATTTCTCTCTCTCGCTCTCTCTCTCTCTCTCTCTCTCACACACACACACACACTATCTCTTTGGTGAGAATTAGATACAGTTCAGATATAGAGAGAGGAGGTAACGATCGTATAATATTGAACAAGAAGAAAAGCAGAAACAAGAAATGAGTAATGAACTGTTACGTAATATCAGCCATGCTTGGACAATATCCTCACAGATAAAGAAGGAACTTGAAGCAACAGAAATGTGGTTCTATAGAAATATGATTAGAATACCATGGAACGAACGTAAAGAGCAACGATAAAGTTCTAGAAAAAAACATGGAAACAAAAAGGACTCTTATACTTAGCATCGGGAAGAGACAGTTGAAATTTCTAAGGCAAATAATGAGGAAATTGGGCTTCGAGAATACGATACTCACAGGACAGATTGAAGCAAAGTTGGGCAGAGGAAAACACCGCGTTTCCTGCCTAGTGAGCTTGAGTAAATGTGTGGCGGAGCAAAGTTCAGGAGAGATAATAAAAAGACAAACATTTTCAAGATCAACAAAGGACAGAAAATGTTGGAGAGTAATGAAGAGACACGATGTATAAAAAAAAAAGAACAAAGATATTGAGCGAAGAACATTTTAGGGAAATATTTACCAATGTCGTTTTCTCTCAGTCTCTCTCTACCTCTTTCTATCTCTCTAAATACACACACACACACACACACACACACACACACACACACATATATATATGTGTGTATTTACCTCTCTCTTTTTCTCCCAGTCGCTCTCTACCTCTTTCTCTCTCTAAATATATAAATACAGATA
>OZ038486.1:67464208-67531708 GCA_964036315.1 Acanthosepion esculentum
TCAGCCTTTCATTATTTTCACGTCTGTATACGCCATTTTGTTTTTTTGCTTCACACGTGACTCACTGAAGACGTAACTTTACTGGCCTTTTTCAAAGATTTTTTTTCGCGTTAATTTCCATCTGAAACGCTTGTATTTCTTCGGAATTTGTTTAGGCGCACAACGAATAAAATTACACAATGAAAACAACAGGGCCACTCTAAACTACAAAAACACACCCACCCTTAGTTGTAAACCGATATATTTCTTCACAAACAATGTACATATCGGGAAATCTATTCCTCTGAGCAGACAATACGCATGTATACATATATAATGTATATACATTTAACCTAGTCGTAAGAAACTTTGCATTCCAACATCAAGAACAGTGTTCGAATCTCACTATGGCCGATCTATCAAGGAAGGATGTAATTTTATGATAATATAATTATAGAGAGATAATCCGAGCGTCAGAAGACTTCGATGCCGTGCTGGCCCGATATTATAAGTCATCGTGACCGAGGATATGTTCAACTGATGTTCTATCTCAGAAACTGTAGCTAAGTTCCGCTCAACATAGTTACAATAAACCATAAATTGGCTTTGTAGGTGTTGAAGAAACACAAACATTCCTGAACAGGCGTCTTGCAAAAGGGTATAGACGGAAAGAAGCAGCCTATATATATATATATATATATATATATATATATATATATATATATATATATATGCCAGTGACACACAATAAATGAAATATAAATATATATATATATATATATATATATATATATATATAATGAGGTAACACCCTAGGGATAGGTATGAATCCTCTTCTTCCTCCTCCAGCTATGGGTAAATAGCAGAACAGACTAGGTTCTATAGCCTTGGATGGCAACTAGTCTAGGAGAAGGACAACTCTGAATTCAAAACCCGCAGAGGGTCGTTTGGGGACCTTGTAGCACGTAGTGCACCAGGTCTCTGTATTCGGCCCTAAAAAAAAGTGTGGTTGGTTCTGTACAAATCATTCACCACTATAATCAAATCATACGTGTTGGTGCCTGGGCTCTCGGTTCCTAGGAACCGAGTTGCTTGAACCTCATACATCGAATACGACAGAAAAGTCTACTATATATATATATATATATATATATATATATATATATATATATATATATATATATATATATGGCTAAGGATTTCTAACATGAACGATGACTTCTGACCATTTGCATAATTTACTTCGGCTTTGTACATTACTCCTTCCATCTAGTGGACATTTATCAAATGTAAACAAATGACGTCACATATTATGAAATAGACAAAGTCCGACAATTATTTAAAGGCTATGTGTGACGTCATTTGTTTACATTTGATACGCCATGAGCAGTTATGAATGTACGTGCGAGATTCATGGAAGATTGAAGTTTATAAGCAGTAAATTCGACCTTGCCAACCGAACGATCCTCAGTGGCCGAATCGGTTAAGGCAGGTCAGGCTATATGATGATTTCGTTTAGGATACAGGTTCGAATCCTGTCGGAGGACGAATATTTCCTATGAAAATCTCTCGGACATTCAGGCCGGTAAATGTTATTTAATACTGTTTATTATAAACAGAGCATTTACTTAAATACTTGTATCTATAAAAAGGATGTTAAACATAAAAATGTCTTTAAATACTTGTCGGACTTTGTCCATTTTATAATATATATATATATATATATATATATATATAGGTCAGAGTTGTATTAGATGAGGAAACAGTTGTATTAAAAAGTACAGCAATATATCGTTAACGGTGAAACAATGTAACTGTAGAGACAAAGGTATATGTCCACTAGATGGAAGGAGTAATGTACAAGGCCGAAATAAAAGATGCAAATGGCCAGAAGTCATCATTGATGTTAGAAATCCTTAGCCATAAACATATATATATATAAAGTGCTCAATATCAGAGATAGAGCGTATGTAAATATAAAAAATCGTATGTAAATATAAAAAGAGCGTATGTAAATATAAAAATCGTGGCCTGACGTTTGGGTCTAGTATGAAATAGCCTGTCGCCTCTGAGTGTTGATTTCAATGTTCACTGATATATATATATATATATATATATATATATATATATATGTGTGTGTATATATATATATATATGTATATATTTCTTCTGAGCCATCAAGTCTTATTGAAAAATATGCTATTCGAATGAGGTAAATTTGGATTTCTATTCTATGTAATTTATATGGTCTGTTATATATATATATATATATAACAGACCATATAAATTATATATATATATATGAGGTAAATTTGGATTTCTATTCTATGTAATTTATATGCTCTGTTATAATAAATGCATCGATCTCTTTGTGGATTGATATTTTATGTTATTAGGATTCACTTGGATTATATACCAACGCATTATTACACACACACACACACACGCACACACGCACATACACACACATATATATATATATATATATATATATATATATATATATATATATATATATATATATATATATATGCTATAGAAATAATTTGATTTGTGGATGTCAAGTTTTATCATTCAAACAATTCCAGGGCAAGATGACCATTTATTTATAAATAAATCTAAAAGACATATATTATGTAAACATTTATTTTACTCAAGATCCCATCCGAGCGA
This sequence comes from Acanthosepion esculentum, assembly GCA_964036315.1. NCBI lineage: Eukaryota > Metazoa > Mollusca > Cephalopoda > Sepiida > Sepiidae > Acanthosepion > Acanthosepion esculentum. The sequence goes on from OZ038486.1 coordinate 67,466,861, forward strand.
ATAAATTCCTATTTTAAAATTTTACTTCTTAAAAGTTGCTTTACGTTATTCTATAACCTTTATCAGACTTTCTGCATTGATTTTGTTAACTAAGCTACTAGTTTGACTATCGCATTACTCTTCGGCTGAATTTATTACTTCCTAGTTATCTTCTTTGCTTCCATATTGTTTTACAGTTTCAGATTTTTCTCCTGTAATAATGGCCCGCACGTCTTCCAGCAGATTAATATCTGGAGAAGTTGGGAGACATTCCATAAAGATATTTTCTTTGAAACATTTTGGCAAAGTAGGTAATAATCAAGACTTTGGATTTTTGTGAGTAAATTAGACACATGCTTTTGAGTCAGGCGCTTCAAGGGCTGTGGAGTATCGGTTTAAGATGGCGAGCATTCAGTGCGAATGTTTACCAAAAAATGTGGAAAAAAATCAGAATCAAAAGAGAATCAGCCATCAATCAATATTGTTTACTAGAATAATAGTATATATGTATTTCGGGAATTGCCCAAGTTTTTAAATTTTTTGAATTTTCCTTTATTTTTACAATATCTGCGAATTGCCATGGTGTCTTGATAAAAAACGAAAGAAAAAGAAAGAAAAAGAAAGAAAAACTAAAACAGGTTTCGAGACGCTAGAAAGAAAGGAAAGTTAAGATAGAGATGGATGTGCAAAAAATAAAGGGAAAGAAAGAAAGCATAAGAAAAGAAGAAAAAAGAATTACATAGGGAAGAAGAGTAGAAAGTGAAGAGCAGGAGAAGAGAAAAATAAAGAAAGAAAGAAAAAAGAAAAAAGAAAGAAAGCATCGATGTGCAAAAACAGAAATAACAAAGTTTAAACAAATTAAGTGTGTAGAACAAAAAAGAAAAAGAATGATAGAAAATACACAGAAAAAGAAAATGAAAGTACAGGAAAAGAAGAAGGAAAGAAAACAGATAGATAGATAGATAGATAGATAGATAGATAGAAAGAAACAGAATGATATAGCTACCTATCTAGAGAGATAGATACATTGATAGATAGATAAAAAAAATGAAATTTGAAAAGGAAAGTAGAAAGAAACGCCAGGAAAATATAAGACAAAAAAATATACGGGAAAGGGGAAAAAAAGAAAACGTATAGAAAAGAAGAAAGAAAGTTGAGAGAAAAACAAAAAATAAATAAAGAAAATATAGCGCCAAAAATAGAAAAGAAAGAAGAAAGGAAAAATAAAATCGTAAAGAAAAAGGAAAAGAACAATTATTGTAAAAAAGAAAAAAAAGGAAAAGCGTTGAATAGGTTTGAAGGAAAGCCAAAAGAAAGAAAATATATATAAGGAAAAAAGTAGAAAGAAGAATGGCAACAAAGAAAAGAAAACAAAGAAAGAGAGAAGCAAACTAATGAAAGAAAGAATAAATAATGGGAACATCTGTAAGAAAAGAATATAAATACTGAAGAATTTCAATTAAATAAAAAAAGAAAGATTGCTAAAGAGGAATTTAAACAAATTCTCCATTTCAAAAGAACAAAGACATTGTATTTTCTTTTTTCTTTTCGTTTTTAGTTTCCTGCAACGGATCTACTTCTGCTTCGCTGTTAAGCGTTTTCTCCATCTTTTGTGCTTTGAATTTGTATGCAACTGTCATTTGCGATGAAGAAAGTTTTAAATGCAAAAAGAGGAAACATGAAAATCAATACTTGCTGGTGTGGCCTTATTACGCTCGGAATAAAAAGGATTATTATTACTTATTCGCCTATTGAATAGGTATTGGTTGGTTGGACATTGACAGGAAGAGAACGGCTGACTTTTCAGTGCTTCCATACGAGGTGAGTGCTGAAAAGTTAGCAGTCCAACTAAGAATGATTTTCAAACAGAAATATAATCGCGTCATTTGGTTCGATTTTGGAAAACGTTTCGTGGCGAGAAAACTTCGTACCTCTCTCTCTCCACACACGCATATATATATATATATATATATATATATATATATATATATATATATATATATATATATATTCATTCCTGTAGATCACTGCTATTGACAAGCAGAATTTTTTCTCCTGATGCAGGGCATGCTGGCCGAAACTAGTTGACGAATCTAATTGAAATGATAAAACAAAAAATATTAATATACAGCCGTTGTGTCTGAAAATTTAAACTTTTTAATTTTTTAATTTCTCAATATTTTTTATTGTTCAAAACACACATACATACACACATGCATACATACATACATACATATATACATACATATATATATATATATATATATATATATATATATATATATATATATATATATATATATATATATATATAACAGTTAATGGCCAGCGTTGAATTAGACTAGGAAAGAGTGGTATTAAATACTGGTCAATACACGTATAAAGAAAATAAAAAAATAACATGCAGAGCTATTAAATGAAAAAAATAGGAGATCAGCCAATCACGCTATGTTATTTTTTAAAAATAAAAGATTAAGTTAACAAAGGTCAGATTGTAATCTGGAAAATATTACAAAAAGCCAAAACTTACATCAATCGTAGTGATATCTGCAAACTCTGGCAGAAGAAAGTTAACAATAATAACATTTCCAGACAGAAAAATGAAAGATCGGAAATAATGACACGATGCATACATACTAAAAAGTAATGTTGAGTTCATACGAACCAGGATGAAAGTATGTACATTTGATTTACTCCCCCTCCAATGCAATTTAAATACTCTTCCTTGCTTCCTCCACTTCTATTACCCTTCACGTTGTACGGTTATATATAAATAATAAAGCTTTTAGAAAACATTTGGGCCTTATCACCTGAAGATACTGTAAGGTTGAAACCACAGTAGCGTCCTTGGCTGATCTTCTATTTATTAATATATATATATATATATATATATATATATATATATATATATGTGTGTGTGTGTGTGTGTGTGTGTGTGTGTATTTAGGCAGCAAATTTTCTTTTAGGCATGTCTGATTGCACAAATTGCAGACATTATATCTGCTATTTTTTAATAAAATCCGTTCATACTCACGGATATCCTTCCATGTATTGATGTTAAAAGATGAGAGAAATGTGCTATAGCTGTTTAAATTTTCATTTACCAAGTACTTTCGAAAGAGAAATATAACAAAGATCTGATTGTAAGTTGGGAAATATTTTTTTAAAAAGGCCAAAAGTAGTCGTAGTGATATCTGTAAACTGTGTCAGGAGGATAAGTTAGTAATAACATTTCCAGACCAAAAAAAAATCTACTGAATGAAAGATCGGAAATAATGACACGATACAAACACACTAAAAAGTATTTTTTGAGTTCGTATGACCCAGGATGAAAGTATGTACATTTTATTTACTCACCCTCCAATACAATTTCAGTAATCTTGCTTTTCTCCTCCCCTTCTAGTACACTTCATGTTGTACGTTTATATATAAATTTATAAAGAATTAAGAATTCATTTGGCATAAATCGCTTGAGGATGCCGAAAGGTTGAAATCAAATTAACTTGATTGGCTGATCTCCTATATATATATATATATATATATATATATATATATATTGAGGCGTAAAAAACAATTTTTTTATTATAGGCCATGATAGATTTAAAATAAAAACACCAGTCAACCGATTTCGTCCCCTCTCATCAGAACTGTTAACGGGGAATAGAAATTATGAAGAACAAGAAAGTCTGTAATGGATGACATGAATAAATGGGCAGGAAAGAGAAAAAAGTATATATCTATATAATAAAAGTAATACCAACAAAGATGCTAGAGACACAGCACAGCAAGTCCAAGCAAACAGTCCATTAGTTTGCAAAGAGCCGGTCGCCTGGACCTGATGTACAGTGTCTCCAACACCCTGAGATGGAATACTGAGTGTGCCCTGGCTAAAACAGAAAACCAGGTCACACTAATATTTATTTGCATATATTAAAAAAACATATACAAAATGTGGCACAAGGCCTAAAAAGGGGGGTGGGGAAGGACGGTCATCATCTGTCTTAAACTAAAAACTTAGCTAGTCGCAACCACTGACCCAAACATACCAACAACGGTCCGAGCACCAAAACAACACATTCTTCCATACCTTTCTTACTACATCCACCATAATTCCTCAAATTCTCTATGAAAATCTAACTAGTCCCCATATGTACAATACAAAGTCAGTGGGGGGGGGGGGGAGATAACAACTTTAAAAACCCCAATGTATATTTACAAAACAAATGAACTATTTACAAGAAAACAAAACAAAATAAGATTAGTAATAAAACCCCCCACAGTACCTAAAATGTGGCAGTAACATCAGTTAACTGGACGAAAAAATTGCGGGATTATAAAAGTTTGAAAAACAGTCATCCTTCCAAAATCACTCACACAGACACACACTCATTCAGACACAATAACAAATACGAAAAACCACACACACGAAACGAAAGCCATCCCGCAACTACCAGAGAACTGACGTCACTGGCCACCTAACGCGGGAGGGGATGGGGAATTAAACTAAAGAAAAATAGGGACAGAAATAAAAGGGGGGCTAATGAGCATACATACTCTAGCTAAGTTAACCAGAAACGAGAAACTAAAAATTCAAAATAAACCTATACTAGTCTAATATCGGGACGGGTTGCTTCTGTTGAACCCATGAGGGACGAAATCCTGCACCTAACCGAGGTCCAAGTGCCACTCCAAGTCAGCTCCTCTCACTCTACACATTCGCGCAAGATTTACCCACCTTTTGCCGAATTCTGATGAAGGGAGTCGCCGCCTTTCCGTCCTAATCTTGACTTTAAGCTGATGCTTAAAGTACAAGATTAGTAGGGAAGAAGTGAACTTCTCACCTTCATAGAATCCCTTCTGACGCGTCACCCAAATCACGACTCTCATAACTCCTAGCAAGCAGTGGAACACATAAAGTTCAGACTCCGTTAGCGGCGGGGCCACATTGCTACAAACAGAAGCGGCCTCAAGGACGAAAAACTTTCCCTGCAACATGCGAACCATGAGACCTTCAACAAACTTACACAATGGTGCTACCGACTTGCAATGAAAGAAGACGTGACCAAGGGTCTCGACTTCCCCCTCACAACGTCGGCAGTTTGGATATTTCTCCAAACCCGCTGCGCAAAGTTTTTTGCCGACCCAGAGGGCCCCACGTATCACCAGCCAGGTGAGGGATGCCTCATCGTTGTTGAGACATTTCAACCCGGAAGCCCAAGGCCAGATTGAGCGAGCCTCCTGCTTCGTAAGACCGAGCTCGTCAATCAAATCATCATGAACGGACCCCCTGACTACCACCCGATATAATGCCCTACGAGACAACGCCTGGACGTTGTGGAGGCCAACCGTCGCCCGTAAGAGGTGTTTCAGAGCCAGACGACATTCACGGTAGAAGGAGCACTCGGCACGAGGCAAACGGCCAGCCTCCTCCTCGCCCGAGTGCACACTTCTCAAGGATGGAAAGGATCTACGGGCGTCTTCCTTCCAGAAGGCGCCCCCGTCATCCGAATCGCGACACAAACGATCCAGGAACCCGATGCGAAGCATATCGAGACGAATCTCAATGCTAGGCATACCTAGACCGCCTTCAGCAGGATGAAGGCAACAGATCTCCCGACATACCCTAGGAGCTCTGCCTCTCCACAAGAAAGAGAACAAGAGCTGTACTAATGAAAGCACTGTGGTAGACGGAAGTGGAAGTACCGAGAGTCGGTAAAGGAGAATCGGGTAGATATGTGAAACACATACCTCCGCCCTCCCCTTCAAGGAAAGCCTCCTCCGAGACCACAAATTAATTGCGCTCTCGGCCTTCTCTCGTACCTCCGACCAATTCATATCCAACTGGATATCAGGACCGAACCAGACGCCGAGTATCTTGATCGGCCCATCCGTCCAGCTGAATGGTCCGGGAAGAGAAACCCCCTTCCACGCACCCAACCGCAAGCCAACAGACTTATCGCGGTTGATCTTGGCCCCTGTCACCATCTCATACCCACCGATTTCTCTGCTGACTTCGTTAATCTCGGCTCTGCTCGACACAAGAACCGAAACGTCGTCAGCATAGGCAGAATACCTGGCCGAGGTGGTAGCACCAGGTAAAGAGATTCCGCGTAGGACCGGATTCGCCTTTAACTTGCGAAGGAAGGGTTCCAACGCAAGAACGTAAAGCATAGGCGAAAGCGGACAACCCTGACGAATAGATCGAGACAATACGAAAGGTTCCGATCTTACCCCGTTCACTTCCACCAGCGCACCGGGGGTCGCATACATAAGCCGGATCCAGGAGCGAAAGTACGGCCCGAAACCGGCAGCCGAAAGAACAGCCTCCAAGAATCGATGGTCAACCCTATCAAAGGCCTTGGACTGATCTAAATTGATCAGCGCGGCTTCACTGTCGACTTTCTCGATGATCAGGCGCACCATGTGAAGGTTGTCCTGAATAGTCCGGCCCTTCACAGAACAAGTCTGCTCGGAGCCAATCAGACTAGACAGGACAAGCTGCAAACGGTTAGCCAAGACCTTAGCCAAAATCTTTAACTCTGTATTTAACATAGTTAAAGGGCGAAAGTTACCTATCCCATCCCCACCACTTTTGTCCTTACGCAGCAGCTTGATCACACCCCTGGTGAAGCGTTGAGGTATAGACCCCTGCTTCATCCAGTTGTTAAAGACCAGCTCCAGCAAAGGAACAAAAACGGGCGACTGCCTCAAGTAAACTTCGTAAGGAAGACCATTATCCAGGCCAACCTGTTTCAGCGCTTCCCAGATTTCCGACTCAGTGATGGGACCCTCGCACCCAGCCGCTTCAGCTGCCTCAAGGCAGGGAAAGTCAGCTAAATAGGTGTCGAACCGAGCAGAGCTCAGACCGGGCTCCCTGGTAAAAAGCTCCCGAAAGTAATCCCGAAAAGCCTCGCATATGCCCGAGTTTGTAGTCACTGTCCGCCCGTCCGGCAATGTGACGCTCGCGATATGCCGTCTTGAAGCATTCCTACTTTCCTCTGCACGCAGTTCCGCGGCCATATTCGTCGCCTCAGAGGACATTCTTTTTAACCTAGCCCTAACTACCAGAGCTTGATCCTTCTTGATAAGCAAGGAGGACAACTCTGCCTTAGCTAAGACTACTTCCCCACTATCACGGGATTTCACAGCCCGATCAACTCTTTGTTCTAGAGCCGTTTGCGCCGCTAATCTATCTACATTGAGTCGACGACTAAAATCGGCAGCAAACGTTCGAATTTTAGATTTAAGTTTGTCCCACCAGGCATTTCCCACCACAGCCCCCGTCAGCTCCCTTTGTAAGGTTAGTAAAAACTGGTCCCGGAAATGCTGCTCGCCAAATAACGAGCAGTTGAATTTCCAGTAGCCAGTTATCCTAACATTAGGCTTATCTAAGTTTACACGGACCCGGACAAGCCTATGATCCGAATAAACTATATAATGAAAACTTGGACACCCTAAGAGTCCTACATCGACTCTCCTAACTAAAACTCGGTCGAGGTAGCTCGCAAGCACACCTACAGCCGAGCTGCCACTATTTGTCCAAGTCCACACTACCCGCTGAGGGTGTTCATTCCGGTACTTGTCGATGAGATCAAACCCATCGACAAAGCCCCGAAAATGTTCCACTCCCCAGTTTTTAGTACCCGCTTTATATTTTGACCCTATACGATCTATATCGGGGTCAAGGACGGCATTCTAATCCCCCGCTAAAATTAACCGACGTGATGTCGTCATAAACGGCTCGATCTGCCGAAACAAAGCAGGTCGCTCAGCCTGGGTATTGGGCCCATAAACCCCAATGAGACGCAAAGCCTTATCCTTTATGGTAGCATCCAGCACGCAAAGCCTGCCCGCCGGATCTGCGAAGACAAGAGCACACGCAGCCTTCAAAGTCTTGCTCACCAGCCAAGAGACACCCCTCGAGTGTCCATCAAAACATGCTGAATAAAGAGTAAACTCCCTAGACAGAATGTCTTCATGATCGCGAGAAGAAAAACGGGTCTCTTGTACACAACATATATTCACACCGAGGCTCTGAAGGTCGCGAACGAGTCTCACCCTTCGAGACTCCGACCTCAGGCCTCGGACATTCACACTAGCTAACCAGAGTGCCATTATCAAATCGACTAGGGTCGCCCATCCGAGTAGAACATTGCTGGGGTGAGGACACCGACAGCCTGTCCCATTGAACCTGACGCCATCTCATTTTCGACGGTATCACCATGAGACAGGCCACCGATGTCCGCTGGAAATGTTAATTTAAGCGCCCTATACAGGGAAGGGTGAACAAAAACAGGGACCCTCCCTCTGCACGTTTTAGAAGGATCCAAATTGGGCTCAAATACCGCCGCTGGGGGCACTAATTTCAAAGATGAGTTTGCCTCCTCAATCATGCCCCAAATCTCCCGCGTACCCGGGCCCGATCGCACAACTGTTAGGAGTCTTTTTGCTTTTTCAAAATTTTTCGGGTCCTCAATGTCCAGTTCACTCAACTTTTGAAAGTTGAATAGGACTTTCAAGGGCCTGGGGTTCTTGGTTATCCCCAACACATTCTCCACATGGACCCGGGATACGCGGCAGACGTCTTCCCCTAAGTTATATGGAGGCTTCAGCTTTTTCTTCCCCTTTTCCCCCACGACCTGAGCGTCTGGACTTCTGTTGCGTTTTTTATGTGGTGTCTGTGTAGGTGTTGGGGTAGGTGTACAAGCTGGTGTGTGTGATGGAGTCATTCCAGATGGGGTCTTGATGGGGGAAGGTTTGTTTGTAATAGGTTTCTTATGTTTCGCAGGAGAATTTGATAAGGATTTTGGCGCTGGAGGTTTAGCAAATGATGGAGGGGAAGACGGGGCAGAGGATGAGGGGCAGGGAACCCCCAGCGGCTTCTGTTTCTTTGCCTTTTTGTCCTCCAGCTTCTGCTTCAACTTTTTGAGGTCTAAGATCTTCTGCCAGCTTGGCTCATTAAGTTTCTGAGCAGGAGTCGCAGTCTCCTCATAAGAGGCCGAGGCGTCGCCCTCCGAGCTAGTAGAGGGAATGGGGCTGTAGGTGGTTTTGTCCCCGGAGTCATGCTGAGACAGAGGTCCCGCTGTCTGGACCTTCCCTTTGGCCCTACCTACTACACGCCATCCCCCCTCATCCTTCTCCTTATCCACACTTGTGGAAGGCGTTGGTTTGAGGGGCAATGGGGGCAAAGACCCAACCGAGGGATTTTCCACACCGGTCCGCTTAGTAGGTAGGCCCATTACAGGCGCCGCGGTTTTATCAGTGTCGGCCAAAGGGGGATTTGGGTCGCCAGCAACCGGAGCTCCAGGGGCCTTCTTCCCTGGGCAGGAGGAGGAGAGATGACCAGTCACTCCACACCTCCAGCATACTGGTTTTCTGCCAGTCACAATGACTGGCAATCTCCGGTTGCCAAAATCCAGACAGTTGGGGATGGACTTGAAGGCCGCCTCATCAATCATGATGTCAAAAGTCCACCCCCCGTTCAAATTGTCCGAGAGAGCCCCTAAAATTTGGCCGTACTGCATAAAGAATGCAGCCAGGAGCTCTCCGGAAATTTGAGGAGGAACCTCAAACACTGCCACCCTGGTCCTTCGCCTACCCATGTATTCGGTACGGAGAATCAGGTCCTTTGTTATCAACTCCCTTTTTGCCATTTCCAGGCAATCCTCTGGCGTGGGCAGCAGTACGTCCCACATGAAGAATTTCACTCCCTTGATTACTCTTTGGGGTTTTATCCCCAGGGACATAAGTGATTTGATCACTGTGTCTTTCGTGGATCGACAGATTTTGCGCGTACGCCTGTCAACCGCGAAGACGGTCACCATTCTTTCTTCGAACTTCTGAAGTTCCTGGACGTCTTTAAGGATGCCATCTTTATTTACAAGATGGGAAAAATCCTTTGCCTTTTCCAGGAACTCCGCGATGTTCACAATACAACTCGGGGGGGACTTCCAGCAAGAGGGCGATTCCTCGGCTGTAGACTTGGACTGAGCCACTTTCGGCACCTTTTCATTTGTGTTGGAGACCTGCATGGCCTCCTCCTTGTCATTTGCGTTTGCCTTGTCAGGTTTGATTGGGGAAACCTTACCCCGTTTTTTAGATTTGGATTTATCTTTATCCGGGGGGTCGGCTTTAGCAGCCGCCCCAAAGAGGTCTTTCTTGACCCCTGACCGACTCATTTCGTCGGCCATTTAAAAGTTCAGGCAGAAACACTTGCCCAATTGTGAGGAGTTGAGATAGGGAGAAAGAAAAAATGAAAAAAAAAATAAAAGGCAAAACAAAAGTAGTTAAAGTTAAAGTACCACAAAAGTAAATTAAAACAAATTAACAATAAACTTTAAATCAAAGGCTATAAAATAAATAAACTTGGAAAACTAAAAGTTCTAGAAAAAGAAAAGAAAAACTATAAACTAAATAGTCTCGTAAGACTTTAAAAAAAATAAAATGAAAATGGCGCCCGAAGGCAGCCGAAATAAAAGAAAAAACAATAAATAAACTCCTACTTTTTTTTTTCTCCAATTAAACAACAGAAAAAGAAAAGAAATAAAAAATGTCTGGTTTGACACTAGTCAAACCAAACTAAAAAATAAAGGTCTGCGGCCGAAGCCGCTAAAGAAATAAATTAAAACCAAAAGCTGAAACTTAAAAAATTAAAGGATTGCGACCGAAGTCGCTAAATAAAACGGGGGAGGGTAAAAAACGAAAAGGTGGATAAATTAAAACAAAACTTTTTCTTTTTTCTTTTCTTCAAATGTAACAACAACAGAAAATAAAAAAGCCGGTAAGACTTTGTCTTACCGAACTAAAAAATCAAAAAATGTTGGCCGAAGCCAAGAAAGAAAAAATATATTCAAATGAAACAAATGAAAATAAAAACTTAAAAAATAACTTAACTTAAAAGACCAAAAGTCAATAACACGTTCACCAGTCAAAAAAAGGTCTGAAAAATAACAACCGCCCGGGGGTATTCCGAGCCAAAAAACAGTAATTTTCACTCCGAACAAGTTCACCAAAACCAGGTCACACTAATATTTATTTGCATATATTAAAAAAACATATACAAAATGTGGCACAAGGCCTAAAAAGGGGGGTGGGGAAGGACGGTCATCATCTGTCTTAAACTAAAAACTTAGCTAGTCGCAACCACTGACCCAAACATACCAACAACGGTCCGAGCACCAAAACAACACATTCTTCCATACCTTTCTTACTACATCCACCATAATTCCTCAAATTCTCTATGAAAATCTAACTAGTCCCCATATGTACAATACAAAGTCAGTGGGGGGGGGAGATAACAACTTTAAAAACCCCAATGTATATTTACAAAACAAATGAACTATTTACAAGAAAACAAAACAAAATAAGATTAGTAATAAAACCCCCCACAGTACCTAAAATGTGGCAGTAACATCAGTTAACTGGACGAAATAATTGCGGGATTATAAAAGTTTGAAAAACAGTCATCCTTCCAAAATCACTCACACAGACACACACTCATTCAGACACAATAACAAATACGAAAAACCACACACACGAAACGAAAGCCATCCCGCAACTACCAGAGAACTGACGTCACTGGCCACCTAACGCGGGAGGGGATGGGGAATTAAACTAATGAAAAATTAGGGACAGAAATAAAAAGGGGGGCTAATGAGCATACATACTCTAGCTAAGTTAACCAGAAACGAGAAACTAAAAATTCAAAATAAACCTATACTAGTCTAATATCGGGACGGGTTGCGTCTGTTGAACCCAAGAGGGACGAAATCCTGCACCTAGCCGAGGTCCAAGTGCCACTCCAAGTCAGCTCCTCTCACTCTACACATTCGCGCAAGATTTACCCACCTTTTGGCGAATTCTGATGAAGGGAGTCGCCGCCTTTCCGTCCTAATCTTGACTTTAAGCTGATGCTTAAAGTACAAGATTAGTAGGGAAGAAGTGAACTTCTCACCTTCATAGAATCCCTTCTGACGTGTCACCCAAATCACGACTCTCATAACTCCTAGCAAGCAGTGGAACACATAGAGTTCAGACTCCGTTAACGGCGGGGCCACATTGCTACAAACAGAAGCGGCCTCAAGGACGAAAACTTTCCCTGCAACATGCGAACCATGAGACCTTCAACAAACTTACACAATGGTGCTACCGACTTGCAATGAAAGAAGACGTGACCAAGGGTCTCGACTTCCCCCTCACAACGTCGGCAATTTGGATATTTCTCCAAACCCGCTGCGCAAAGTTTTTTGCCGACCCAGAGGGCCCCACGTATCACCAGCCAGGTGAGGGATGCCTCATCGTTGTTGAGACATTTCAACCCGGAAGCCCAAGGCCAGATTGAGCGAGCCTCCTGCTTCGTAAGACCGAGCTCGTCAATCAAATCATCATGAACGGACCCCCTGACTACCACCCGATATAATGCCCTACGAGACAACGCCTGGACGTTGTGGAGGCCAACCGTCGCCCGTAAGAGGTGTTTCAGAGCCAGACGACATTCACGGTAGAAGGAGCACTCGGCACGAGGCAAACGGCCAGCCTCCTCCTCGCCCGAGTGCACACTTCTCAAGGATGGGAAGGATCTACGGGCGTCTTCCTTCCAGAAGGCGCCCCCGTCATCCGAATCGCGACACAAACGATCCAGGAACCCGATGCGAAGCATATCGAGACGAATCTCAATGCTAGGCATACCTAGACCGCCTTCAGTAGGATGAAGGCAACAGATCTCCCGACATACCCTAGGAGCTCTGCCTCTCCACAAGAAAGAGAACAAGAGCTGTACTAATGAAAGCACTGTGGTAGACGGAAGTGGAAGTACCGAGAGTCGGTAAAGGAGAATCGGGTAGATATGTGAAACACATACCTCCGCCCTCCCCTTCAAGGAAAGCCTCCTCCGAGACCACAAATTAATTGCGCTCTCGGCCTTCTCTCGTACCTCCGACCAATTCATATCCAACTGGATATCAGGACCGAACCAGACGCCGAGTATCTTGATCGGCCCATCCGTCCAGCTGAATGGTCCGGGAAGAGAAACCCCCTTCCACGCACCCAACCGCAAGCCAACAGACTTATCGCGGTTGATCTTGGCCCCTGTCACCATCTCATACCCACCGATTTCTCTGCTGACTTCGTTAATCTCGGCTCTGCTCGACACAAGAACCGAAACGTCGTCAGCATAGGCAGAATACCTGGCCGAGGTGGTAGCACCAGGTAAAGAGATTCCGCGTAGGACCGGATTCGCCTTTAACTTGCGAAGGAAGGGTTCCAACGCAAGAACGTAAAGCATAGGCGAAAGCGGACAACCCTGACGAATAGATCGAGACAATACGAAAGGTTCCGATCTTACCCCGTTCACTTCCACCAGCGCACCGGGGGTCGAATACATAAGCCGGATCCAGGAGCGAAAGTACGGCCCGAAACCGGCAGCCGAAAGAACAGCCTCCAAGAATCGATGGTCAACCCTATCAAAGGCCTTGGACTGATCTAAATTGATCAGCGCGGCTTCACTGTCGACTTTCTCGATGATCAGGCGCACCATGTGAAGGTTGTCCTGAATAGTCCGGCCCTTCACAGAACAAGTCTGCTCGGAGCCAATCAGACTAGACAGGACAAGCTGCAAACGGTTAGCCAAGACCTTAGCCAAAATCTTTAACTCTGTATTTAACATCGTTAAAGGGCGAAAGTTACCTATCCCATCCCCACCGCTTTTGTCCTTACGCAGCAGCTTGATCACACCCCTGGTGAAGCGTTGAGGTATAGACCCCTGCTTCATCCAGTTGTTAAAGACCAGCTCCAGCAAAGGAACAAAAACGGGCGACTGCCTCAAGTAAACTTCGTAAGGAAGACCATTATCCAGGCCAACCTGTTTCAGCGCTTCCCAGATTTCCGACTCAGTGATGGGACCCTCGCACCCAGCCGCTTCAGCTGCCTCAAGGCAGGGAAAGTCAGCTAAATAGGTGTCGAACCGAGCAGAGCTCAGACCGGGCTCCCTGGTAAAAAGCTCCCGAAAGTAATCCCGAAAAGCCTCGCATATGCCCGAGTTTGTAGTCACTGTCCGCCCGTCCGGCAATGTGACGCTCGCGATATGCCGTCTTGAAGCATTCCTACTTTCCTCTGCACGCAGTTCCGCGGCCATATTCGTCGCCTCAGAGGACATTCTTTTTAACCTAGCCCTAACTACCAGAGCTTGATCCTTCTTGATAAGCAAGGAGGACAACTCTGCCTTAGCTAAGACTACTTCCCCACTATCACGGGATTTCACAGCCCGATCAACTCTTTGTTCTAGAGCCGTTTGCGCCGCTAATCTATCTACATTGAGTCGACGACTAAAATCGGCAGCAAACGTTCGAATTTTAGATTTAAGTTTGTCCCACCAGGCATTTCCCACCACAGCCCCCGTCAGCTCCCTTTGTAAGGTTAGTAAAAACTGGTCCCGGAAATGCTGCTCGCCAAATAACGAGCAGTTGAATTTCCAGTAGCCAGTTATCCTAACATTAGGCTTATCTAAGTTTACACGGACCCGGACAAGCCTATGATCCGAATAAACTATATAATGAAAACTTGGACACCCTAAGAGTCCTACATCGACTCTCCTAACTAAAACTCGGTCGAGGTAGCTCGCAAGCACACCTACAGCCGAGCTGCCACTATTTGTCCAAGTCCACACTACCCGCTGAGGGTGTTCATTCCGGTACTTGTCGATGAGATCAAACCCATCGACAAAGCCCCGAAAATGTTCCACTCCCCAGTTTTTAGTACCCGCTTTATATTTTGACCCTATACGATCTATATCGGGGTCAAGGACGGCATTCTAATCCCCCGCTAAAATTAACCGACGTGATGTCGTCATAAACGGCTCGATCTGCCGAAACAAAGCAGGTCGCTCAGCCTGGGTATTGGGCCCATAAACCCCAATGAGACGCAAAGCCTTATCCTTTATGGTAGCATCCAGCACGCAAAGCCTGCCCGCCGGATCTGCGAAGACAAGAGCACACGCAGCCTTCAAAGTCTTGCTCACCAGCCAAGAGACACCCCTCGAGTGTCCATCAAAACATGCTGAATAAAGAGTAAACTCCCTAGACAGAATGTCTTCATGATCGCGAGAAGAAAAACGGGTCTCTTGTACACAACATATATTCACACCGAGGCTCTGAAGGTCGCGAACGAGTCTCACCCTTCGAGACTCCGACCTCAGGCCTCGGACATTCACACTAGCTAACCAGAGTGCCATTATCAAATCGACTAGGGTCGCCCATCCGAGTAGAACATTGCTGGGGTGAGGACACCGACAGCCTGTCCCATTGAACCTGACGCCATCTCATTTTCGACGGTATCACCATGAGACAGGCCACCGATGTCCGCTGGAAATGTTAATTTAAGCGCCCTATACAGGGAAGGGTGAACAAAAACAGGGACCCTCCCTCTGCACGTTTTAGAAGGATCCAAATTGGGCTCAAATACCGCCGCTGGGGGCACTAATTTCAAAGATGAGTTTGCCTCCTCAATCATGCCCCAAATCTCCCGCGTACCCGGGCCCGATCGCACAACTGTTAGGAGTCTTTTTGCTTTTTCAAAATTTTTCGGGTCCTCAATGTCCAGTCCACTCAACTTTTGAAAGTTGAATAGGACTTTCAAGGGCCTGGGGTTCTTGGTTATCCCCAACACATTCTCCACATGGACCCGGGATACGCGGCAGACGTCTTCCCCTAAGTTATATGGAGGCTTCAGCTTTTTCTTCCCCTTTTCCCCCACGACCTGAGCGTCTGGACTTCTGTTGCGTTTTTTATGTGGTGTCTGTGTAGGTGTTGGGGTAGGTGTACAAGCTGGTGTGTGTGATGGAGTCATTCCAGATGGGGTCTTGATGGGGGAAGGTTTGTTTGTAATAGGTTTCTTATGTTTCGCAGGAGAATTTGATAAGGATTTTGGCGCTGGAGGTTTAGCAAATGATGGAGGGGAAGACGGGGCAGAGGATGAGGGGCAGGGAACCCCCAGCGGCTTCTGTTTCTTTGCCTTTTTGTCCTCCAGCTTCTGCTTCAACTTTTTGAGGTCTAAGATCTTCTGCCAGCTTGGCTCATTAAGTTTCTGAGCAGGAGTCGCAGTCTCCTCATAAGAGGCCGAGGCGTCGCCCTCCGAGCTAGTAGAGGGAATGGGGCTGTAGGTGGTTTTGTCCCCGGAGTCATGCTGAGACAGAGGTCCCGCTGTCTGGACCTTCCCTTTGGCCCTACCTACTACACGCCATCCCCCCTCATCCTTCTCCTTATCCACACTTGTGGAAGGCGTTGGTTTGAGGGGCAATGGGGGCAAAGACCCAACCGAGGGATTTTCCACACCGGTCCGCTTAGTAGGTAGGCCCATTACAGGCGCCGCGGTTTTATCAGTGTCGGCCAAAGGGGGATTTGGGTCGCCAGCAACCGGAGCTCCAGGGGCCTTCTTCCCTGGGCAGGAGGAGGAGAGATGACCAGTCACTCCACACCTCCAGCATACTGGTTTTCTGCCAGTCACAATGACTGGCAATCTCCGGTTGCCAAAATCCAGACAGTTGGGGATGGACTTGAAGGCCGCCTCATCAATCATGATGTCAAAAGTCCACCCCCCGTTCAAATTGTCCGAGAGAGCCCCTAAAATTTGGCCGTACTGCATAAAGAATGCAGCCAGGAGCTCTCCGGAAATTTGAGGAGGAACCTCAAACACTGCCACCCTGGTCCTTCGCCTACCCATGTATTCGGTACGGAGAATCAGGTCCTTTGTTATCAACTCCCTTTTTGCCATTTCCAGGCAATCCTCTGGCGTGGGCAGCAGTACGTCCCACATGAAGAATTTCACTCCCTTGATTACTCTTTGGGGTTTTATCCCCAGGGACATAAGTGATTTGATCACTGTGTCTTTCGTGGATCGACAGATTTTGCGCGTACGCCTGTCAACCGCGAAGACGGTCACCATTCTTTGTTCGAACTTCTGAAGTTCCTGGACGTCTTTAAGGATGCCATCTTTATTTACAAGATGGGAAAAATCCTTTGCCTTTTCCAGGAACTCCGCGATGTTCACAATACAACTCGGGGGGGACTTCCAGCAAGAGGGCGATTCCTCGGCTGTAGACTTGGACTGAGCCACTTTCGGCACCTTTTCATTTGTGTTGGAGACCTGCATGGCCTCCTCCTTGTCATTTGCGTTTGCCTTGTCAGGTTTGATTGGGGAAACCTTACCCCGTTTTTTAGATTTGGATTTATCTTTATCCGGGGGGTCGGCTTTAGCAGCCGCCCCAAAGAGGTCTTTCTTGACCCCTGACCGACTCATTTCGTCGGCCATTTAAAAGTTCAGGCAGAAACACTTGCCCAATTGTGAGGAGTTGAGATAGGGAGAAAGAAAAAATGAAAAAAAAAATAAAAGGCAAAACAAAAGTAGTTAAAGTACCACAAAAGTAAATTAAAACAAATTAACAATAAACTTTAAATCAAAGGCTATAAAATAAATAAACTTGGAAAACTAAAAGTTCTAGAAAAAGAAAAGAAAAACTATAAACTAAATAGTCTCGTAAGACTTTAAAAAAATAAAATAAAAATGGCGCCCGAAGGCAGCCGAAATAAAAGAAAAAACAATAAATAAAACTCCTACTTTTTTTTTCCAATTAAACAACAGAAAAAGAAAAAAGAAAAATGTCTGGTTTGACACTAGTCAAACCAAACTAAAAAAATAAAGGTTTGCGGCCGAAGCCGCTAAAGAAATAAATTAAAAACAAAAAAGCTGAAACTTAAAAAATTAAAGGATTGCGACCGAAGTCGCTAAATAAAACGGGGGAGGGTAAAAAACGAAAAGGTGGATAAATTAAAACAAAACTTTTTCTTTTTTCTTTTCTTCAAATGTAACAACAACAGAAAATAAAAAAGCCGGTAAGACTTTGTCTTACCGAACTAAAAAATCAAAAAATGTTGGCCGAAGCCAAGAAAGAAAAAATATATTCAAATGAAACAAATGAAAATAAAAACTTAAAAAATAACTTAACTTAAAAGACCAAAAGTCAATAACACGTTCACCAGTCAAAAAAAGGTCTGAAAAATAACAACCGCCCGGGGGTATTCCGAGCCAAAAAACAGTAATTTTCACTCCGAACAAGTTCACCAAAACCAGGTCACACTAATATTTATTTGCATATATTAAAAAAACATATACAAAATGTGGCACAAGGCCTAAAAAGGGGGGTGGGGAAGGACGGTCATCATCTGTCTTAAACTAAAAAACTTAGCTAGTCGCAACCACTGACCCAAACATACCAACAACGGTCCGAGCACCAAAACAACACATTCTTCCATACCTTTCTTACTACATCCACCATAATTCCTCAAATTCTCTATGAAAATCTAACTAGTCCCCATATGTACAATACAAAGTCAGTGGGGGGGGGGATAACAATTTTCAAAAAACCCCAATGTATATTTACAAAAACAAATGAACTATTTACAAGAAAACAAAACAAAATAAGATTAGTAATAAAACCCCCCACAGTACCTAAATGTGGCAGTAACATCAGTTAACTGGACGAAAAAATTGCGGGATTATAAAGTATGAAAAACAGTCATCCTTCCAAAATCACTCACACAGACACACACTCATTCAGACACAATAACAAATACGAAAAACCACACACACGAAACGAAAGCCATCCCGCAACTACCAGAGAACTGACGTCACTGGCCACCTAACGCGGGAGGGGATGGGGAATTAAACTAAAGAAAAATTAGGGACAGAAATAAAAGGGGGGGCTAATGAGCATACATACTCTAGCTAAGTTAACCAGAAACGAGAAACTAAAAATTCAAAATAAACCTATACTAGTCTAATATCGGGACGGGTTGCGTCTGTTGAACCCAAGAGGGACGAAATCCTGCACCTAGCCGAGGTCCAAGTGCCACTCCAAGTCAGCTCCTCTCACTCTACACATTCGCGCAAGATTTACCCACCTTTTGGCGAATTCTGATGAAGGGAGTCGCCGCCTTTCCGTCCTAATCTTGACTTTAAGCTGATGCTTAAAGTACAAGATTAGTAGGGAAGAAGTGAACTTCTCACCTTCATAGAATCCCTTCTGACGCGTCACCCAAATCACGACTCTCATAACTCCTAGCAAGCAGTGGAACACATAGAGTTCAGACTCCGTTAGCGGCGGGGCCACATTGCTACAAACAGAAGCGGCCTCAAGGACGAAAAACTTTCCCTGCAACATGCGAACCATGAGACCTTCAACAAACTTACACAATGGTGCTACCGACTTGCAATGAAAGAAGACGTGACCAAGGGTCTCGACTTCCCCCTCACAACGTCGGCAGTTTGGATATTTCTCCAAACCCGCTGCGCAAAGTTTTTTGCCGACCCAGAGGGCCCCACGTATCACCAGCCAGGTGAGGGATGCCTCATCGTTGTTGAGACATTTCAACCCGGAAGCCCAAGGCCAGATTGAGCGAGCCTCCTGCTTCGTAAGACC
The DNA here is from genome assembly GCA_964036315.1 of Acanthosepion esculentum. Lineage (NCBI taxonomy): Eukaryota > Metazoa > Mollusca > Cephalopoda > Sepiida > Sepiidae > Acanthosepion > Acanthosepion esculentum. The sequence goes on from OZ038486.1 coordinate 67,486,308, forward strand.
GAGCTCGTCAATCAAATCATCATGAACGGACCCCCTGACTACCACCCGATATAATGCCCTACGAGACAACGCCTGGACGTTGTGGAGGCCAACCGTCGCCCGTAAGAGGTGTTTCAGAGCCAGACGACATTCACGGTAGAAGGAGCACTCGGCACGAGGCAAACGGCCAGCCTCCTCCTCGCCCGAGTGCACACTTCTCAAGGATGGGAAGGATCTACGGGCGTCTTCCTTCCAGAAGGCGCCCCCGTCATCCGAATCGCGACACAAACGATCCAGGAACCCGATGCGAAGCATATCGAGACGAATCTCAATGCTAGGCATACCTAGACCGCCTTCAGTAGGATGAAGGCAACAGATCTCCCGACATACCCTAGGAGCTCTGCCTCTCCACAAGAAAGAGAACAAGAGCTGTACTAATGAAAGCACTGTGGTAGACGGAAGTGGAAGTACCGAGAGTCGGTAAAGGAGAATCGGGTAGATATGTGAAACACATACCTCCGCCCTCCCCTTCAAGGAAAGCCTCCTCCGAGACCACAAATTAATTGCGCTCTCGGCCTTCTCTCGTACCTCCGACCAATTCATATCCAACTGGATATCAGGACCGAACCAGACGCCGAGTATCTTGATCGGCCCATCCGTCCAGCTGAATGGTCCGGGAAGAGAAACCCCCTTCCACGCACCCAACCGCAAGCCAACAGACTTATCGCGGTTGATCTTGGCCCCTGTCACCATCTCATACCCACCGATTTCTCTGCTGACTTCGTTAATCTCGGCTCTGCTCGACACAAGAACCGAAACGTCGTCAGCATAGGCAGAATACCTGGCCGAGGTGGTAGCACCAGGTAAAGAGATTCCGCGTAGGACCGGATTCGCCTTTAACTTGCGAAGGAAGGGTTCCAACGCAAGAACGTAAAGCATAGGCGAAAGCGGACAACCCTGACGAATAGATCGAGACAATACGAAAGGTTCCGATCTTACCCCGTTCACTTCCACCAGCGCACCGGGGGTCGCATACATAAGCCGGATCCAGGAGCGAAAGTACGGCCCGAAACCGGCAGCCGAAAGAACAGCCTCCAAGAATCGATGGTCAACCCTATCAAAGGCCTTGGACTGATCTAAATTGATCAGCGCGGCTTCACTGTCGACTTTCTCGATGATCAGGCGCACCATGTGAAGGTTGTCCTGAATAGTCCGGCCCTTCACAGAACAAGTCTGCTCGGAGCCAATCAGACTAGACAGGACAAGCTGCAAACGGTTAGCCAAGACCTTAGCCAAAATCTTTAACTCTGTATTTAACATCGTTAAAGGGCGAAAGTTACCTATCCCATCCCCACCGCTTTTGTCCTTACGCAGCAGCTTGATCACACCCCTGGTGAAGCGTTGAGGTATAGACCCCTGCTTCATCCAGTTGTTAAAGACCAGCTCCAGCAAAGGAACAAAAACGGGCGACTGCCTCAAGTACACTTCGTAAGGAAGACCATCTAATCCCGGAGACTTATCCAGGCCAACCTGTTTCAGCGCTTCCCAGATTTCCGACTCAGTGATGGGACCCTCGCACCCAGCCGCTTCAGCTGCCTCAAGGCAGGGAAAGTCAGCTAAATAGGTGTCGAACCGAGCAGAGCTCAGACCGGGCTCCCTGGTAAAAAGCTCCCGAAAGTAATCCCGAAAAGCCTCGCATATGCCCGAGTTTGTAGTCACTGTCCGCCCGTCCGGCAATGTGACGCTCGCGATATGCCTTCTTGAAGCATTCCTACTTTCCTCTGCACGCAGTTCCGCGGCCATATTCGTCGCCTCAGAGGACATTCTTTTTAACCTAGCCCTAACTACCAGAGCTTGATCCTTCTTGCTAAGCAAGGAGGACAACTCTGCCTTAGCTAGGACTACTTCCCCACTATCACGGGATTTCACAGCCCGATCAACTCTTTGTTCTAAAGCCGTTTGCGCCGCTAATCTATCTACATTGAGTCGACGACTAAAATCGGCAGCAAACGTTCGAATTTTAGATTTAAGTTTGTCCCACCAGGCATTTCCCACCACAGCCCCCGTCAGTTCCCTTTGTAAGGTTAGTAAAAACTGGTCCCGGAAATGCTGCTCGCCAAATAACGAGCAGTTGAATTTCCAGTAGCCAGTCATCCTAACATTAGGCTTATCTAAGTTTACACGGACCCGGACAAGCCTATGATCCGAATAAACTATATAATGAAAACTTGGACACCCTAAGAGTCCTACATCGACTCTCCTAACTAAAACTCGGTCGAGGTAGCTCGCAAGCACACCTACAGCCGAGCTGCCACTATTTGTCCAAGTCCACACTACCCGCTGAGGGTGTTCATTCCGGTACTTGTCGATGAGATCAAACCCATCGACAAAGCCCCGAAAATGTTCCACTCCCCAGTTTTTAGTACCCGCTTTATATTTGGACCCTATACGATCTATATCGGGGTCAAGGACGGCATTCCAATCCCCCGCTAAAATTAACCGACGTGATGTCGTCATAAACGGCTCGATCTGCCGAAACAAAGCAGGTCGCTCAGCCTGGGTATTGGGCCCATAAACCCCAATGAGACGCAAAGCCTTATCCTTTATGGTAGCATCCAGCACGCAAAGCCTGCCCGCCGGATCTGCGAAGACAAGAGCACACGCAGCCTTCAAAGTCTTGCTCACCAGCCAAGAGACACCCCTCGAGTGTCCATCAAAACATGCTGAATAAAGAGTAAACTCCCTAGACAGAATGTCTTCATGATCGCGAGAAGAAAAACGGGTCTCTTGTACACAACATATATTCACACCGAGGCTCTGAAGGTCGCGAACGAGTCTCACCCTTCGAGACTCCGACCTCAGGCCTCGGACATTCACACTAGCTAACCAGAGTGCCATTATCAAATCGACTAGGGTCGCCCATCCGAGTAGAACATTGCTGGGGTGAGGACACCGACAGCCTGTCCCATTGAACCTGACGCCATCTCATTTTCGACGGTATCACCATGAGACAGGCCACCGATGTCCGCTGGAAATGTTAATTTAAGCGCCCTATACAGGGAAGGGTGAACAAAAACAGGGACCCTCCCTCTGCACGTTTTAGAAGGATCCAAATTGGGCTCAAATACCGCCGCTGGGGGCACTAATTTCAAAGATGAGTTTGCCTCCTCAATCATGCCCCAAATCTCCCGCGTACCCGGGCCCGATCGCACAACTGTTAGGAGTCTTTTTGCTTTTTCAAAATTTTTCGGGTCCTCAATGTCCAGTCCACTCAACTTTTGAAAGTTGAATAGGACTTTCAAGGGCCTGGGGTTCTTGGTTATCCCCAACACATTCTCCACATGGACCCGGGATACGCGGCAGACGTCTTCCCCTAAGTTATATGGAGGCTTCAGCTTTTTCTTCCCCTTTTCCCCCACGACCTGAGCGTCTGGACTTCTGTTGCGTTTTTTATGTGGTGTCTGGGAAGGTGTTGGGGTAGGTGTACTTGCTGGTGTGTGTGATGGAGTCATTCCAGATGGGGTCTTGATGGGGGAAGGCTTGTTTGAAATAGGTTTTTTATGTTTCGCAGGAGAATTTGATAAGGATTTAGGTGCTGGAGGTTTAGCAAATGATGGAGGGGAAGACGGGGCAGAGGATGAGGGGCAGGGAACCCCCAGCGGCTTCTGTTTCTTTGCCTTTTTGTCCTCCAGCTTCTGCTTCAACTTTTTGAGGTCTAAGATCTTCTGCCAGCTTGGCTCATTAAGTTTCTGAGCAGGAGTCGCAGTCTCCTCATAAGAGGCCGAGGCGTCGCCCTCCGAGCTAGTAGAGGGAATGGGGCTGTAGGTGGTTTTGTCCCCGGAGTCATGCTTAGACAGAGGTCCCGCTGTCTGGACCTTCCCTTTGGCCCTACCTACTACACGCCATCCCCCCTCATCCTTCTCCTTATCCACACTTGTGGAAGGCGTTGGTTTGAGGGGCAATGGGGGCAAAGACCCAACCGAGGGATTTTCCACACCGGTCCGCTTAGTAGGTAGGCCCATTACAGGCGCCGCGGTTTTATCAGTGTCGGCCAAAGGGGGATTTGGGTCGCCAGCAACCGGAGCTCCAGGGGCCTTCTTCCCTGGGCAGGAGGAGGAGAGATGACCAGTCACTCCACACCTCCAGCATACTGGTTTTCTGCCAGTCACAATGACTGGCAATCTCCGGTTGCCAAAATCCAGACAGTTGGGGATGGACTTGAAGGCCGCCTCATCAATCATGATGTCAAAAGTCCACCCCCCGTTCAAATTGTCCGAGAGAGCCCCTAAAATTTGGCCGTACTGCATAAAGAATGCAGCCAGGAGCTCTCCGGAAATTTGAGGAGGAACCTCAAACACCGCCACCCTGGTCCTTCGCCTACCCATGTATTCGGTACGGAGAATCAGGTCCTTTGTTATCAACTCCCTTTTTGCCATTTCCAGGCAATCCTCTGGAGTGGGCAGCAGTACGTCCCACATGAAGAATTTCACTCCCTTGATTACTCTTTGGGGTTTTATCCCCAGGGACATAAGTGATTTGATCACTGTGTCTTTCGTGGATCGACAGATTTTGCGCGTACGCCTGTCAACCGCGAAGACGGTCACCATTCTTTGTTCGAACTTCTGAAGTTCCTGGACGTCTTTAAGGATGCCATCTTTATTTACAAGATGGGCAAAATCCTTTGCCTTTTCCAGGAACTCCGCGATGTTCACAATACAACTCGGGGGGGACTTCCAGCAAGAGGGCGATTCCTCGGCTGTAGACTTGGACTGAGCCACTTTCGGCACCTTTTCATTTGAGTTGGAGACCTGCATGGCCTCCTCCTTGTCATTTGCGTTTGCCTTGTCAGGTTTGATTGGGGAAACCTTACCCCGTTTTTTAGATTTGGATTTATCTTTATCCGGGGGGTCGGCTTTAGCAGCCGCCCCAAAGAGGTCTTTCTTGACCCCTGACCGGCTCATTTCGTCGGCCATTTAAAAGTTAAGGCAGAAACACTTGCCCAATTGTGAGGAGTTGAGATATGGAGAAAGAAAAAATAAAAAATAAAAGGCAAAAACAAAAGTAGTTAAAGTTAAAGTACCACAAAATAAATTAAAACAAATTAACAATAAACTTTAAATCAAAGGCTATAAAATAAATAAACTTGGAAAACTAAAAGTTCTAGAAAAAGAAAAGAAAAACTATAAACTAAATAGTCTCGTAAGACTTTTTAAAAAAATAAAATAAAAATGGCGCCCGAAGGCAGCCGAAATAAAAGAAAAAACAATAAATAAACTCCTACTTTTTTTTTCCCCCCAATTAAACAACAGAAAAAGAAAAGAAATAAAAATGTCTGGTTTGACACTAGTCAAACCAGACTAAAAAATAAAGGTATGCGGCCGAAGCCGCTAAAGAAATAAATTAAAACCAAAAGCTGAAACTTAAAAAATTAAAGGATTGCGACCGAAGTCGCTAAATAAAACGGGGGAGGGTAAAAACGAAAAGGAGGATAAATTAAAACAAAACTTTTTCTTTTTTCTTTTCTTCAAATGTAACAACAACAGAAAATAAAAAAAGCCGGTAAGACTTTGTCTTACCGAACTAAAAAATCAAAAAATGTTGGCCGAAGCCAAGAAAGAAAAAATATATTCAAATGAAACAAATGAAAATAAAAACTTAAAAAATAACTTAACTTAAAAGACCAAAAGTCAATAACACGTTCACCCGTCAAAAAAAGGTCTGAAAAATAACAACCGCCCGGGGGTATTCCGAGCCAAAAAACAGTAATTTTCACTCCGAACAAGTTCACCAAAACCAGGTCACACTGAAATCCAACGCACAAGTAGGATTATTTATGAAATGATCCGCAATCGACGACCCATACGTATTTCGAATGGAATCACCCAACGAAAAAATTTTATTCAATATTTTCGCAGGCACGTTCTGTTTAATTCTAGCGTCCAACCGCTGTGTCGTTCTACCTATGTAGTCGCATCCACAACTACATTTGAAATAATAAATAACAGAATTAATATGGTGGGAGGGGGGTAGAACATCTTTATACACAGATAGACCGGACATTTACCAACCGCAGCAGGCTTGATTTTATTAAACCTGGCAGTCTTATCCCGAATAACCCGATTGAACAATGTCTAAAGGATAACCATTGATCACAAAGATACCAGTTAGACAGCTAATTTCATCTTTCAAGGTGTTATCCGAGCAGATCATTAACACCCTATGGGTCAAAGTCCTAATAAAATTGATTTTTTGTCGTTTAGGACAAAAAGAGTCCCATCGGGTATAAAGACCTGTAAAAGTAGGTTTCCTATAAACAGAAGTAATGAACACGGAAGGAGTTCTGTGAACCAAAACATCTAGGAAAGGCAATGAACCATTGACCTCCCTATCTACCGTAAATCTTACGGCAGGACGAACACCGTTGAGTAGGGAGAAAAAGTGATCAACTTACGATTCATGGGTGAACACACAAAAGGTGTCATCAACATAACGAAAGTAAACTTTGGGCCGGGAAGAACCTGACAGAAGGTTTTCCTCGTAAAAACCCACAAAAATATTTGCCAAAACAGGACCCAAAGGAGACCCCATCGCCACACCGTCAATCTGACGATACATGATATTGTCGAAACTGAAATCAACAGACATGGTGGAAAACTTCATGAGTTCAACGGAAACATCTTCAGGTATAGTCGGAGGAGGTAAACATATCGCTGCAAATGTCAATGATCTCCGGCAAAGGAACACAAGTGAAGAGGCTGCAGATGTCAAACGAACACATAAATCCATCAGTGGCATCACAATTCCGAATGACTTGGGAAAAAGTAAACGAATCTTTAATACAGAAGGTACAATAACGCTGCAAAACTGGTTGCAACATTATAGCCAGTCACTTTGCAACTTTATGCTGTGAAGACCCAATCATCGATAATATGGGTCTCAACGGGACACCATCCTTATGAATCGTGGGTAATCCATACAGACGGGGACGAATAGATCCAGACGGTCTCAATTGCTCCGCCATTTCAGAAGGAAGAACACCACTTTTTACCCATTTGACAAGACGTTTTTGAAATCAAATTTCTGAAGTCAGCGTGGAGTCATGAGTGTCAATGGAACCAAGACGTTGAAACTTGGAAGGATCGTTAAGTATATTTAACATTTTACTAATGTAATCATGGCGGTCCATGAGGACAACGCCAGATCCTTTATCCGGTTTCGTAATAACCAACGAATGGTTATTCTTGAGGGATTTAATAACACTATGGTGTTCTCTTCTCCATTTCGATTCAGAGAAAGAAATGGGAGAACTAGAATAAGAATGAACCAAATCATTCAATTTGGCTTGAATGTCACTGGATTTATCATCAGACACAGGTTGAAGCTTCGAGAGTTGAGCATAATATACTTCAAATTCAGAAAAAATATTTTCCCTACTAATAGAAATAAAAGGGATATTAAAGTGTAGGCCATGGGCCAAGACAGCAAGCTCAATCTATGAAGTCAAATTAACTACATTTTTTGTAGCATTTGGTTCAACCTTAGAGCCAAATCTCTTGAAGATCAGATGTAATTTTTTCTGAAAAATGCTATCTGTCTTAGCACGGCAGCGCGCAGATATCAAACCTACATAACGGGCAAAGCGGATCCTATCAAAATATGATAAGTAATTACATACCTCACGTCACAATAGATTATATCTTCTTTGTAGGGCCAACGGCTGGTTAGAAAATTGTAACAGAAAGTCCTTAATAAAGGCTCTCTCTATATTCCAACCAGACACCAACTTTGCCCGCCTAATCCGAAAGGAGATAAAAGGCGGCAAGCCTGGTGCTGAAGACAAGAATGTAAAAAAGGTGTCTTCACCTTCAGTATTTCAATTTTTGACCTAATCTGTAAAATTTTATTCACTTTTCCAATTGACTCAGAGGGGTACCTTTTCTTAAAATATTTAAATATAATTGCAACGGTACAAAAGCGTATTAAGGCATAAAAAACAAATTATAGTTTAAGTGCTTATTAAAATAAAACAAATAATTACTACAACCTCCAAAATGTTGTCTTATATGTTGTTTGGATTGATTTTTTTCCATGGAAAACACAATTAACCTAACCATCATGTCTATGCAATGTATCTGTACTTTCAGCAATGAGAATTACTACTAGAAAATTAATTTTCATGTACAACTTCACCCATCGTTGATTTGTTAACATTACTCTTGAAAAATCAGTTTTCACTTAACTTATATATTTCTGTTTGTAAGTTTTACATAAATGTAATATGTTTTACATAAAGAACATTATTTAAACATATGAATGCAAACAAATATGTAGAAATTGTTACAAAATGAGAAGATATTGAAGTTTTTAAACATTTTAATGCACCTCTGTATGGACACCATTAGTTGCACGAAGCCCATCAAGACAATACGCGATTTCTTGCCATGTTCGCTGAAGCATAGCCTCGTCAATGGTGGCAATGGCATCAGTGATCTTTTACTTTAGATCAGTGACGCCCCGTATCTCTGTTCGATACACATAACCACATAGAAAGAAATTCAGTGGTGTGAGAGCTCGTGATCGAGGTGACCAAGGAATTGGGTCATTCCTTCTAATCCACCAGTTTGATTTAGGAACCCACGAACATGCAGTCTCCCAATATGGTGGAGAATCATCTTGCTGGAAAAGGATGGTTGGTTGAAGGTCATCTAGTTTTGGTGCCACATCAACTGACTTTGTAATATAATTTTTAGATTGCAAAGAGAAATTATGAACACCCTGTATATTTTCACTTGCAAAACAAGTAATCAATATTTCCTATGAAGTTAGATACCATAATTTAATCATACGAATTTTAATTCCTTTTGAATATCCACAAAACCAAATAAGAAAAGACATTAAAACCGACATCATGAAAAGAAATTAAGCACAATATACAAAAAAAGAAACAGCATGCCTAATGAACTAGAAATATATTTTGATAATATCAATATAAAAATTATGACAAACATTTCATAAAAAAGGTAAGAGTTTATTCAATATAAATAAGGGAGGTAATTTTACAAGAGAAGCGTTAGTCTACCAAATAGAACAAAAACAATCCCAGCAGACCACAAAAAATACATCAGTGAAACATGCCGAAATTCAAAGAAAATAGATGTGTGTAAATGTTAACACAGTCACTGCACTTGAATGCAACCAGAAACGTCGTAATCTCAATATATCACAAGTAATCTATATATGCGTTCTTATCACATTAAACCTTATTTTTAGTGGATACTCATATTGAGTAAACGCTCCGTTTATTTTTAAACAGTATATATCAAACGTGTTTTTAACTGACTCAGTCGTGAAAAGCGACGTCGAGTAAAGGGGGACACTGGTTCAAAACTAATCGTTGCAAACAACTCGGTTAAGAATCTCTTCGGTAATATAGCACACAGGGAAATAATTCCCCTAGAAAAGAAAGACGCATTTCATTTTTATTTCTCGTCTCCTTGAAAAAGGATACAGTCGTGTCCGAAAATTACGATTTTTAACATATTTCATCATGCTTCCATTCGGTCATAAGGCCTAATAATATGCAATAAATATTATTAGTTTTATTATCAATATTATTAATTTGTTATTTTTTTATCTCTCGAATTTCTTTCACAGGCCTATTACATATTTTGGGAAACATACGTAGACAGTATTAATATATATATATATATATATATATATATATATATATATATATATATATGTATTTCTTCTGAGCCAACAAGTCTTATTGAAAAATATGCTATTCGAATGAGGTAAATTTGGATTTCTATTCTATGTAATTTATATGGTCTGTTATATATATATATATATATATATATATATATATATATATATATATATATATATATATATATATATATATATATATATATATATATATATATATATATATATATATATATATATATATATATGAAAATAAATAAGTAATTTGTACGTATGAAAATTACGCACAAATTACTATTACTAAGTCTACGGCCACTTCATGTTGAAGTTAAGTAACGACGAGCCAGATTAGTGTCTAGTTGGGTGACCATTTGGGAATACTAGGTGCTGTGAACTTGGATGTGCGGGTGGTGTAATGAATCATTGCTCGGAATTGTTAATTGGTGAGCCGAGTTCAAATTCCCGTTGGGTTCGTTATATTCACTTACGTTATATTACCTTTACGAAAAGACTGAATCCACCTCTTCCTCCCCTCAGCTATTGTGTAATTAGTAAGATGGGTGTCACTCAACCATTATTATCTCTACCTCAAAATTAATTATTACCATCTAAAATTATATCTTATGGCTTTTAATAACCTGCAAAGTGTTGATAAGTCGTAAAAAACGAATCAATCAATCAAACCAATTAATTGAAGTTAACGTATTTTAAGGCCATCATAATATTTGTAAAAAAATGCGTAAAATGTAACTACAAGTTAACCAAAAAAGTTCTGTCCGTTTTTAAGGGAAAAAAAGAAAACGCTTCACAGTATGTGTAACTTATATTTAGTCTTCGAAGTAATCGCCATCGGCATCCAGCACCTTCTGCCAACGTGTCTCCAGCTGTTCAATGCCCTTGCGGGGATTTTGACGCAAAGAAGTCCGTGAGGGTTTTGCGGAAATCTGCTTCATTAGTGAAGAATTTCCCACGAAGATGATTATCCAGGGAGTGGAAGAGGTGGTAATCGGATGGCGCAAGGTCAGGTGAATATGGTGGATGACACAAAGTCTCTCACCCAAGTTACTGTATGGTATCCCTGACCACTCGCGCGGCCTGGCGTTGTCATGGAGGAAAAGCACACCTTTGCGATTCACCAGTGCTGGCTCCATCTGGCGCAATGCCTGTTGTACACGTTTCAATTGCTGCGAGTATAGGTCTCCAGTGACCGTTTGGCACGTTGGTAGCAGTTCATAATGAACCACTTGACGACCTGTCCACCAGACAAAAAGCATAATCTTTCGTGTGTGTATCGGCGGTCTTGCGGTGTGAGGGACAGCATTGTGAGGAGACAACCAATGCCTGGAACGCTTGGGAGTTTCGTACAGAACCCACTTTTCATCACTGGTAAGCACTCGATTGCATAAGGATTCGGTAAGGTGGCGAGAAAGCAGAGATACGCAGGCTGCCACTTGTTGTCCCTTGTGGACCTACAAGAGCGTTTGCAGAACACACTTGCTCAGTTTGTACGTCTTATCTAGGCGGTGCAGGTGAAGTCTAACTGTTTCATCGGAAACGTTGAACTGTCTTGCAAGTTCACCACAAGTTAGACTACTGTCCTCTTCAATGGCCGCCTTCAGGACTCCGTCATTCAAGACCTGTGGTCGTCTACTGCGAGGCTCATTATGGAGAGACAAATCTCCCGACTTGAATTTTCGAAACCAACGCCTTGCAGTACGTTCATCCACAGCACTATCTCCAAAACGCTTGACATATGCGGCGACTTCATGCAGCTGCTGATAAGTCCACTTTGAAGTCGTAAAGCAAACAGCGCCGAACGAGATCTCTATACACTTGCATCCTTCTCACAGCTGTCAGCTGATGGCCGGGCACGGTGCGCGTGTTTTTTATAACGTCTGATGTTCCTACTTCCTGCTGTCCGAATTTGAAAACACTTGCTACACGCATTTAGTATATATTTCAACTTCATTCAATGATTAATCAAAAAACGGGCATAACTATTTTGGTTACCTTGTATATCGACAATAATCTATAAATAAATCAATATATGTTAAAGATAATTATCTGATGAGCGTTGTTACGCGAAAATCTGTAGTTTATGGATAAACCCCTTGGTCATTTATTATGTTATATATATATATATAACTGTTCCGACCAAAATAATAGTAAGAACAAACCACAACATCCCACCCCAAAATTCAACAAATAGATTTGATCAATGACAAATAAACAAATATATAAGATAAAAAATAAAAATAAATAAAAACAAGCAAAACAATTTGACCCAAATAAATAAGCAAACAAGCGAGTTCCGGTAAATGACCGGCATAATAGACTACCAACAATAAGCTATATAAACAATTTTTTACTACGTTAACAAAAAACACCGATCAAAATAAAAAATAAATAAATAAATATATAAGATAAAAAATAAAAATAAAATTAAAAAAAACAAACAAAAAAACAAGCAAAATAATTTGACATAAATAAATAAACAAATAAGCGCCTTCCGGTAAAAGTAACCGCCAAAATAGACTACCCATAATGCACCGCTGACCCTTATATATAAATAGCCGAGAAAAATAACAGCACTAGTCGCCTGACGATTGCACTAGCATGAAACAGACTGTCGCCTCTAAGTGCTGACTTCCATGTCCACTTTATATATATATATATATATATATATATATATATATATATATATATATATATATATATATATATGTGTGTGTGTGTGTGTGTGTGTAAGGCACCGTTGGAGGTGGACTTAGAAGAGGATGCTAATGCAAAAACTGGTTGGACAATGTCAAAGAATAGACAGGTATGACTGTATCAGAATTGCTCATGGCTGCTATTAATAGACCGTTGTGGAAAAGAGTTACTGTGGGTTCTGAATTCAGGTCCGCCCTACGATTACGAAAGTCAAATGTATAATGATATATATATATATATATATATATATATATATATATATATATATATATATATATATATATGAAGTTGAATGATGTAGTTTTAAAACATCATTAATATTTCTAACGAAATTATCTTTTTAAATAATTTATCAAGAAGTCAATATTGTTGTTATATCAAGATGGGGCGGCGATTAGTAATCTCGTCTGGGGTTAAGCAACTTACTTGAGTAGCGAGTTTAATCCCCAGCGGGATCTACAATACTGAAAATTTGTGTCAATCTTAATTGGATGCAAAACATTTTCGCTTGCATTGTCGAGAGAGCTAAGAATATAGGGAACACATTCCCTGGAGAGAGATAAGACAACACCCAAATGGGTTTACCTTCAAGTAAAATCTTACAGGCGCAAATATAAACGACTAGTCAGCTATACCAGAACCAAGTAAATACTTAGAGACTCCAAAACTAATTACCAATGTTTACCTCTTCCTGAACCAGGTAAATGTTTACAGACTCAAATATGAATGAAAAATATTTACTGATCCCCGAACCAAGTAAAATATTAGTATCAAATATAAACGACAAATATTTACCTAACCCTAAATCTAATAAACGCTTACAGACTCGAATACAAATGACCAATATTTACTTATTACCGAATCGAGTAAACGCCCAATCTTTAGATATCCTTGAATAAAGTAAACATTTACAGACTCGAATACAAACGACCAATATTTACCTATTACCGAATCGAGTAAACGCATATAGAGTCAAATATTAACGATAAATATTTACCTAACCCTGAATCTAATAAACGCTTACAGACTCGAATACAAATGGCCAATATTTATCTATTACCGAATCAAGTAAACGCGTACAGAGTCAAATATAAACGCCCAATCTTTAGATATCCTTGAATAAAGCAAACGTTTACAGACTCGAATACAACAGACCGGTATTTACCTATTACCGAATCGAGTAAACGCGTACATAGTCAAATATAAACGAACAATATTTACTTATCCTCTGACAAGCATTTTTCCCTCTTGCTCTGACTACATTAAATAAAGCGGTTACTCGAATGGGAACTAGGACCCACCGTTTAATGGCTGAAATAGCTAAATGCAACCGCCACTTCTATTCCCACAGCTTATTTTCTTGCACTTTTCACCTGTAGTTATTTCTACAGTCTCCTTGCTCCCCTGATAACTACAATCTTCAAAAATTTAAAGGCAACGTCAATCGCCATCTTCTGTCCTTTTGAATCTCGTTTATCTTTTGTCCTTTCCTCAATCCACCCTATTCTCTGTCTTCTCTTTCACTCTCTGTAAATTCCTGCGTACTTGTGGCATTAACGCCTTGCTTGGGGTGAAATGATTAAAATAATAATAAGAAAAACAAACGACTCAAATATAAACCACCAAGATTTACGTATCCCCGTATCAAGTAAACGCTTACAGATGCAACTTTTAACGACCAATATTTACCTATTCCTAAATCAAGCAAACGCTTCGAAGCTCAAATATAAACGACCAATATTTACCTATCCCAGAATCAAGTTGACGCTCACAGACTCACCGATAAACGACTAGTATTTACCTATCCCTGAATCAAGTAAATGCTCATCAACTCAAATAATAAGAAAAGCTGATTTTGACTTTAAATAACCCGAAAACGTTGATAAGCCATGATATTCAGTAACCAGCAAATACGTGACTCATTTGCTAGACGAGGCTAAACTTGGAAACCACAATGTTTTAGTTATAGTTAAAAAAAATTCAGATGTTAGTAATACGGTATTAGTGAACAATTAAGTGATATTCTGTGTTTGGGTTGATAAAGCATGCGGGGTATACTGTCTTGAATAAACTTATCACTTATAGCAGTGTATAAATCGATATCCGCTGTAGGTGAACTCTGGAATGAGTGCTTAGAAACTGGCAATTTATCATATATTTCGTGTATAGATCATAAATAACTATGCAGTCGGATACAACTTCTTCGAGAAATAGAACATTTTTCGGCTATAATTGATCAGGCAGCAGGAACGTTCTGGCATCAGTACTATTGCAAAACACCTGCTTGTAATGTATTGTGTATCAGTGTAAACAAATTAACACGTTTATACCGAGTGTAACAGGAAACATTTCCAGATCGTGTAACAGCAAAATTGTCTAGCTCTTAACCGTTTATATCTCAGAAATTATTAAATATATTTTAAGGCACTTGTCCGAAGTTTTTATAATACTATTGGACTCTACTTTGACAATATGAATCTATAATTACACCCCAAGCTTAACAGAAGAATCGTGATGGAATCGATCATAAACGAAAATGACCAGATCATCATTAATTAATCATAGCAAAGGATCGGAAGCTCATAAAGAATTAAATTAAAGTTCATATATATATATATATATTATACCAGGATCATTTTGCAACTTATTCAAGATGATCTTCGCCCTCTCTAACCTTCTAACTTTATGTCCTGGTGTAACAAGGTGCCTCAGAGGTTTCATATACGATTTCGTTTCTAAGTCTTTTTTCCTTGCTCTTTGGACTGTCATAGGTGAAACTCTACTCTCATGTGCCAAACGTCTTATGAATTGAGTTGGATCTTATCTAATTGATCTCATTAGCTCTAAGTTGGAATGATGATCCCTCTTCCTGTTGTGATCTCCGGATTCATTTTCCTCTTTACTGTTCCCTCTTTTTGATGCTTCTTGAATGAATTTTGAAGATAGAAGCCAGAGTATGAATGTTGGTACCATTACTGAAGGCCTGAATGATCTTTTTCTTCTCACCACTGCTCAGTTGAGAAGACAATGAAGCTGAGACAAAACGATTTTATCCCGTTCTCTTTCTAACTGAATAACGCAACGGGTTTTTCACTGATTCTAATGTTAAATGGTGCCAAGATGGATAAACGTCTTATCTAAAAACCTGTAAAGAAGAAACTCAATTAGTTTATTGTTTGTTTTTTTTTGTTCTTTTTTAGATATTAAAAAATTTGTGGGGTGGACAATTATCCCATGCTGTTAAACGATTTGGACAATTTTACTGTTATATATAAATATATTTTTTTAAGGTTTTGAAGATTGAGAGTTGTTTTTATAGTGAGATCTTCGGCCAACTAGAATATATATATATATATATATATATATATATATATATATATATATATATATATATATATATATTATACCAGGATCATTTTCCAATTTATTCAAGATGATCTTCGCCCTCTCTAACTTTCTAACTTTCAGGCCTGCAGTAACAAGGTGCCTCACAAGTTTCACTTACGAATTAATTTTCAAGTCTTTTTTCACTGCTTATTGGACTGTCACAGCTGAAACTCCTCTCTAAGGTGCTAAACGTTTTATGAATTGAGTTGGATCTTTTCTAATTGATCTCTTCATCTCTAAGTTGAAATGATGATCCCTCTTCCTGTTGTGACCTCCTGATCCAGTTTTACACTCTACTGTTCCCTATTTTTAAAACTTATTCACCGTTCTATTGATATTTCTTGAATGAGCTTTGAAGATAGAAGGCAAATTATGAATGTTGGTACACTTCAATGATCCTCTTCCGCTCACCATTGCTCATTTGGGAAGTTAGTGTGACTGACACAAAACGATTTTAACCTGTTCTTTTTCCAGCTGAATAACTAAAAGGATTTTTTGTTTTCTATATATGTTGTGATGACGTCACAAATTTAGGCACAGTACCAGATAAGCAGATCGGTCACATCATTTCGCTCTTGTAATTAATAGAAGTAACCGTAGGTTCTATTCTAATATTTTCTTCTCCCACATTACTCGCCCTTAAAAAATTCTTCCGGCTTCTCGCTTTTCTGTCAACTACGATCTTAAAAAAAATAAATGTAACGCTAATCATCATCTTTTGACTTTTCGAATCCTGTTTATTTTCTGTCCTTTCTACTCAGTTATATTTTTTTTCCTGGGAATATTCCAGTATTTGCTAGAATATAGATATAGAGGAATTAATATTGCATAACATCTGATCCCTGTTATCTTTCTCTTCACCGAAATTTTCCCGTTTCTTAGGAATTAGTGTTTAGTTCCTGGAATGCGTTCTAATTCATCTTCAAATTTCTCTATCAAAATTCCAGCGTTTCTTTTCTATATATGTTCTGATGAGCTTTCCTCATTGGTACGTAGACTTCACAAAATTAGGTACAGTACTTGATTAAGCGGCTAGGTTACATCATTTTACTTTTGAAACTGCTAGATGTAACCATAATTTCTATTCTAATAGTTTCTACTCTTTCATTTCCCGCCCGTAGAGCTTTATTCCGGCTTCTTGCTTTCCTGTCAAATACGATTTTTAAAATAATGTAAGTGCAACGTCAATTGCCATCTTCAGTCTTTTCGAAAGCTGTTCGTTTATTGTTCTTTCTACTCAGTAAGGTTTTCTCCGTTTCTTTCACTCTTAGAATTCACGTGAGTCTTAGTGGCTTTATCACCTCGCTTGGGGTGAAATGATAAAAAAAAACGGCAGAGAATATATTAATTCATTTTATTTACTCAAAAAGTATAATTAATGTTATCGTCGTTGTCGGCTCCCAGTCGTGGCCAAGTATCGGGTTCTGTCATGAGTCCTATCTTCGCGGTTGATGTTTATGTTTGACATGGCTTGCGAGGCCCAGTCGGTGGTAAAATAGTCGCGGATAATGCTCACAGGGGAGGACGAGGTCGTTCACATCGCTCTCTCCTCCTTCGTCGTCTTGCCTCTTCATTCTCCCTCCTCTTTTCCTCGAAGTCCGCGATGCCATCGCGTATTGATCTCCTCCACGTTATTCGGTCCCTGGCAGTTTCTTCCCACGAGGACGAGCTAATGTTGGTAAGTGTCAGGGTGCGCTTTAGTTGGTCTTTGTAGCGCATTTTTGGTGCTCCTCGTGGTCTAGTCCTGATGGCCAGCTCGCCATATAGGATTTTCTTGGGGAGCCTGGAAGGATCCTCCTGTGGACGTGTCCTGCCCAGCGGAGGCGGTGATGGATGATGGTGGCCTCGACGCTGCTCACTGAGGCTCTATTCAGCACTTCTGTGTTGGTAGTGTAGCTCTCCCAAGAGATGTTGAAGGTTTGCCTTAGTTTCAGTTGCTGGAAGCGTTCTAGCATATTTACCTCGCTTCTATATAGGGTCCATGTTTCGCAAGCGTATAAAAGGGTGGAGAGGACTACTGCCCGGAAGACCATAATGTTATATAGCAAATCTAAAACGAACAACTACACATATTGCATAACAAAATCGTTTAACTATCCGAGTATCCGAATCGAAGTGAGTTAATTCGATTTGCCTTTGTTAATGCTCCTGTGAATCAGACACTTACATCCGGTGACACTATTGTTTCTTCTGCGTTGTTTTTTTTATGGCCGATCGTCGGGCGAAAAATGAACAGCATTAAGCTTGTGTCACATTTACTCATCCTGGCATCAATGGCTATATCTTTGTTACATTAACGTCTTGATATTTTCTAAAATTGTATTTTGCCATTTACTCACTCTCTGGGACAGGAAGATAAAGAGCGTGTTGCGTTAATCTTCCAAATGACGGACAGGTTTCTTCCTGTCTTGAAAATCACCATATTGTAATTTACGCAAAAATGAAAGCTACACTGAGATCTCATTTTAACAAATATATTTACCATAGTTAAACAAAAAAATCTTGAAATACTAAAGAGTAAATTTATTCAATAAAATCGACATGGACATCAACCACGGTCTCCAGGTGACTTCGCTGTCGTCTGCAACTCCTGTACACGGCCTCTTTGTTTAAGTTGGTGAATGCTGCCATAATCCTTGCCTCCAGGTCATCTTTGGTGTTACAACGTGTTCTTTTGGTCTCTCGCCTAACTGCGCCTCGCACGTAATAATCAAGAGGGTTACAGTCTAGAGAATTAGGTAGCCAGATGTAAGGGGTGATGTGGTCGCAGAAATTGTCTGACAGCCATGACTGGGTTCTGCTTGTGTGGCATGGTGCAGAGTCTTGTTGCCAGACATAGGGTCTATAAGAAGCTATCTTTTTAACCCAGTGTAGCACTACCTCCTCAAGGCTTTTGATATACGCCTCTGTCTTAAGTTTGGGGCCCTCATTAACAAATTCGGGAGTTTTCCGAGCTGCCGTACCTTCGTAATCACCATTAAACTCAACCAACTGTTTCTGAATCCTCTGTACTGTCCTCAAATTGACAACTAAATTCTCTGAAAGGTTTGATTTGAAGTTTCTGGCGTGAATGCCAAGTGGTACAGCATGCTCTTTCCAAATTTATGGCCGAGTGAATTGTGTCATGGCGCACCTTTTTCTCACAGACGGTGCCCAACTGATCCTAATATTCTATGCAGTTGACAAAATCAAAAACAAACAACGCGCGTGCGCGAAATTCAATATATAAAATGTCCATATTTTACTCATCGCACCCTGTATTTCAAATCAGAATGGGAGAATTAGAATTGTAGGGTCACATGGTGAAAAAAAATGGAAAATTTAACTCGCACTTGATATACGGAGGAACGGAGAAGCAGAAAGAAAAAGAAAATAGCATTCCTAATACGTTATAAAGAAACATTCAGCATTCAGCATATATTGACCGAGCAGCCCGTGTTGCTGTCGGTTGACATTTATAAAATCTTTCTCTTGAAACAATGTTTTTAGGAAATTAGTTTTCTCAAGTCCAATAGCTGTTATCAGTATTAAAAGTAATAGAGCCGGCGCGGGGGGTGTCTTTCCTAATTTTTTTATTTCAAGTTGCATGAAATATCAGTATCTTGATTATGTCACTGTTATCTCGTTGAGTTACATGTGTTATGAATTTTAGTTGCTGATGTTGAAATTCCTTTCCTGACTGCATTGAAAATCAGGATAAAAAATGTATGGCTTTTCCACTTGGTTCAACCATCGAAAACTTTTGCAGATTGAAACGAACTGTATTACTCATGTGCTGTTAGATAACGTGATAACCACTTCACCAGGTATCGACATTTTCAAACTTACGAAGCTTAGATTAAAAGGCCCCCTTTTCTGGGAAGTGTTCTGACAGAGGGTGGTAAATGCGACGCTGTCACCTGAAGACGCATTCCAAAAGCTAGGCACAATATTACGAGACAGGACGGTTTCATCGGCAACAAATAAAAGACTACTGAACTTCTACGTGATATCGGTCCTCCCTTACGACAGCGAATGTAGGACGGTCTCTTCAGGAGATGTAGAAGAGACTCGAGGCAACGGAGATATGGTTCTGCAGAAGGATTCTAAGGATATTATGGACCGAACGTGTGAGCAACGATGAGGTTTTGGAGAGGATACGAACAAGGAGGAAGCTTATAATTAACACCAGGAAGAGGCAGCTGAAATTTCTGGGAATCGTAATGGGAAAAGAGGTTCTTGGAGAATCTGATATTCACAGGGCGGATAGAGGGAAAGAAAGACAAGGGAAATCAACGCATGTCATACCTAGCGGGCTTAAGCAAGTGGATGACGGAACAGCGTTTGGAAAAAGTAGCAAAAGAACATAACATATTGAGAACTACAAGGGATAGGGAGAAGTAGAGTGCCATGATCGCCTACGTTATGAAGTGTCGCGTCACAAAAAAAAAAGATACTTAAAATCAGGAGGTGTTAAAATTCCTGGGGGTACATGATGAGGAAAAATAACCTGGAAAATATAAAACGCACATGACATGCTGAGGAAAGGAGGACTAGAAGGAAAGAGCGTGTAACATGTATTTGTATGAGCGGATTGCAGAGCGGTGACAAAAGGAGGGGCTAATTAGTCACATACTGTTTAGAACTACAAGGTAGAAGAAGCTTTGGAGAGCCGTGGTCGCCAACGTAAATGGACATGGCACAAGTCTGACAAAATTTTACAAGGTGTTCCGATCTAATGAGAATCAAATGCGCTATTTTTTAAACATTTTTTTTTTTTTTAAATTTCACCCCCAGCAAGGTGGGAGTGCCACTAGCACGCAAGGGGTTACAGAGAGTGGCAGCAAGAGTAAAGAGTGATGTTTGAGGAAAGGATATAGAGAAAGACAGGGATCATGATCAAAGCAACAGAAGATGTCGATTGACATTATATTTGAATATTTGAAGTTTATAGCTATCAGGGAAGCAAGTAGGCGGAAGGGCGTTCCACTGGCGGGAAGTACAATAGAAGAAGCTGTTGGAGTAGAAGAGGCGGTTACAATTTAACTGTTTCGACAGTTAAAGGGTGGGACCGAAATGCCAAGCTAGTAGCACGCTTAAATTCATGCAGTTGGGTTACCAGTGAAAGCCTTGAAAATATTTGTAGAAAAGACAAAGGGAAGCTGCGGCACATCTGTGAGAGAATGACTGTAGACGAGATATCAGTTTTTATAAAAAGTGTTCCAATAAGTTGAACCGATTTTAAATCTGAATTAACTTTAATCGTCTAATGATGTTTTTCTTTTTCTTTCAAATTTGGCGGATATTTGGTCGATATTATTTTCACACATAATTGCCATGACTTAAATAACATGATCCAATAGAGAAATAAATAAATTTTCAACAATAACACTGATTTATTTACTGCTGATTTTGATCTGTCGTAATGAAACACCGTTATATATAATCCGTCTTAATGAAACACCCTTTACTAATAAAGACACCCGAGATGAAATTGTTACAATTAACAAAGTATCACTTCTATGGGAAAAGACTGTGTGGATGAAACTTCCTTCTTATAATTAGGATACGGGAGAAATGAGAGTGAATCGATCCCGTGGAAGTAGCATGGTGTGTTGCAACGGTGAGAAGGGGTGGAACTAAAGAATGGAGCTGATATGAACATGTATCGATCGAGTGGCCATAAGTGTCTGCGATGTTGCTTCTGCGGCAAAGAGGTTACAAAGTGGAGAATATCTCTTTTGTCACAAGTCTGCACAAATGATTTCGGACTCTGCCAAAGCTGATGATTTGGGACTCTGCAAAAGTGAACATTGTGCAGCTCCAGATCCCAGATATAGCTGCGACACACCCTTTTTATTCTAATCTGATTCTTGTGAAGATAATCCGGACTAATTCATGATTTATTTAAACTCCAACGTATTCGCATTACAGATGATCACTCGTATTATTGATAAAATCGATACGGATTAACACTTGAAAGCGGAATTTCAGCTCAAAACAAAACACCGGCAGGTATGTCCACCAAAACAACAGCAGTAAGAAATACAACCTAATAAAGAATACCGAAAAGTTATACGACGTAGAACAATAATCAAATTCTTTGAATGAATTATAATCCGACAACGGAATCTTTTTTTTTTTTTTTTTTTTTTTTACTATTTGATCTCGTTTATTTCAGTTGAATCTTTCCGGATAGCAACGAGTTTTCGGTTAATCGAAATAGTTATAATTCTTCATTGTTATTATTATTATTATTATTTTTCTATTTAATCAGTGACTTTTATTTGAAAGCTTTTCGCCTAACACAGAACAGATATTGAGTGACAAGCCTAACAACCGCTACTCCATTCTTAATATCTAGTGGGATGAAATCTGTCTAATGCTGATCGCTATTCATATGTCACCGACTCAAGCGAAAATACTGATCAATCTACTGCTGCGCTGACTGAAGATATGAAATTAGGCTTTGTTATTATACGATGAATTATCCAAACGAATATCCTCCTTATTTTGTTTCAATCCCAACCTTTGTTATTCCCCAGTAACGCTTAATTCTATGTTATTTGTACCGGCCATAAATGAGTACACCTACTATAACTTGTTTTTAATAGAACATTTTCTTCTAAACCATAGAAGAATTTTTACTATTACTAGTGAAACATTACACAATACATATTATCAGGTGTAACTGTATATAACGACATGGAAATACAAGGAATTATCAGACGCACCCCGATTACAGCAGGTCATATAAAAGAAAAATAACTCTTCTAATCTGTACATGAATATAATTTCTAAAGCGACATATCAGTATATTACAATATATAACAAAACACTTTAGTTACAGTAGAAAACATCACTGTATGTAAAAAGCAAGCTAGCAGTTCCTTGCTTGAACCGGCTTCTAATGCTCTGGATGGAGCGGCTTGGGGATAGTAGCCGTCACTCGTGGAATTAAAATCGTATGGGTAAGGGAAACTTGGATTACTTCCAGCATGGAATATGTGATCGAGCAGCGCTATATCGAGTGTAATACCGGTTGGTACAGTTGGAATGACGTTTGCCTGATAACGTAACTGTCCGGGTTTCAATTCTCTGTAGTGGATGCGCCCCAAATGAGTCTCAAATATATCGGCATTCTGTTGAGGCTTCTTCTAGACTCTATGGATTACTTAATTATAATATATCGGTTATAAAGTTATGGGTTATATGGTCTTGGGTGGGAACCGGTCTAGGAGAAAGTAACTCTGAATTCAAAACCAGCCTGGAGAATTCTGGGCTCGGTCAGGCTATCTTGCCCAAGAAACACCACTTCTATTGCAGCTGCAGTACATGTAGTACCCCGACAACCCTGATAGGCCACGGAATTCGCGCGATATATATATATATATATATGGGATACTTATTTTAGATGAAAGTCCCCAACTAACACACACACACACACACACACACACACACACACACACACACATATATATATATATATATATATATATATATATATATGTATATATATATATATATATATATATATTGTGTGCACGTGTATTTTGGTAGCGATTACCACTTTCATAAAAGTTTTATTCTCTGTGTCTGTCTCTCTCTCTCTCTCTCCTCTCTCTCTCTATATATATATATATATATATAAATATATATACATGATAATATTATCCGTTCCCTTATAAGGATATACACATGATAATATTACCCGTTTCCTTATAAGGAAACCATCGGCCTCCATTGACTCCGCAACAAATACCACTGTCGTCTGAAATCTATCAAATATTTTTCTTAAAATAATTTATCAGCAAAATAAGTTTCTTAAGTTCAGAAGCTGTTATCACGCATTCAGTGTTGATAGAAGTTTCCTTCATAACATTTTATTCGAAATAGTGTCAAATGCCAACATCTTGATTATGTCATTATATTCACGTTGACACACATGGGATACTTATTTTAGATGAAAGTCCCCAACACACACACACACACACACACACACACACACACACACACACACACACACACACACACATACACACACACACACACACATATATATATATATATATATATATATATATATAATTTTGTATTTGGGAAGCAATCCATCTTTTATACATTTCTCATTGGAGACAACTGACAAAGCATTACGATAAAGCTTTCTATTTAATTTTTCTTGAATATGTACAAGTATTTTATTTTTCCGGACGTAAAGTGTGTAAAAACAGTTCAAATGCTCTCCATATACGATCGCTTTCGGCTATTCTGTTAGCCATTAGCAAGAATGTTTGCTTTATTATTTTTAACTGAAATATGTAGATTTTCCCCGGTTGACCATAGACATTAACAGGTTAAGACTGTAGTGATCGGGGAAGCGTCACCTTGAGAGTCAGTCCAACAAAGTAGCGGTTAGTGGGAAGGAGCTCCTCGAGCTGAACTTACACCTCACCAATGGAACACGAAGGGAAAGAGAGTGGCCCGTTACAGAATATGTGTCATGGCGGGACTTAGCGGTGAAGTTTAAAACTAGTGGTACTAAGTGTTATGGGAACTTACCCATAATAGTAATGGACTATCCCGTAAACCATAAATACTGCGCCTCAAGAGGAAGCAGTAGTGCGAGATCCAGTTTTTTGGACGACTCACCTAGCAGGTCGAACTCTCTGCCTCTGAGGCAGAGGGGAACTCTCTGCCTCTGAGGCAGAGGGGAACTCTCTGCCTTTGGGCAGAGAGGAACTCGGACGAGGCTCCGCCGAAGGGCAGAGCCTCGTTCGAGGTGGTTGACCACCCCGATCCCGTTTATACGGGTTCTACGGGCAATTTTTGCCCGGGCCTACGGGCTCGGAAAGCCCACATTAAACCGGCCTTGTGCCACATTCGACACACGTGGGCGTGTTGTTAAACATCGTGCGAGATCCAGTCCTTTTTTGGACGTCTCACCTATCAGGTCGAACTCTCTGCCTCTGAGGCAGAGGGGAACTCTCTGCCTTTGGGCAGAGAGGAACTCGGACGAGGCTCCGCCGAAGGGCGGAGCCTCGTTCGGGGAGGTTGACCGGCCCGATCCCGTTTATACGGGATCTACGGGCTATTTTTTGGCCGAGCCTACGGGCTCGGGTACCCCACATTAAACCCGGCCTTGTGCCACATCTGTCCCTCGTGGGGAGGACACTAAATACAGTGCGAGATTCAGTCCTTTTTGGACGACTCGGCTAGACGGTCGAACTCTCTGCCTCTGAGGCAGAGGGGAACTCTCTGCCTTTGGGCAGAGAGGAAGCCGAACGAGGTTCCGCCGAAGGGCGGATCCTCGTTCGGGGAGGTTGACCAACCCGATCCCGTTTATACGGCATCTACGGGCTATTTTTGGCCGAGCCTACGGGCTCGGGTACCCCACTTTAAACCCGGCCTTGTGCCACATCTGTCCCTCGTGGGGAGGACACTAAATACTTCAGTCCTTTTTGGACGTCTCAGCTATTCGGTCGAACTCTCTGCCTCTGAGGCAGAGGGGAACTCTCTGCCTCTGGGAAGGGAAAACCGGCCTTGTGCCACATTCGACACACGTGGGCATGTTAATGAACATCGTGTGAGTCAGACACAGAGTCAGAGTGAGTCATTCAGACAGTCAGCCAGTGACAGAGTCGCGTCAGACGATTACTGTAAGACATTGGAATAGTGATACTGGTCGAGATAACATAGTTCTCTCTAACCTAACACTTCTACTTCTTTTGTACATATTCTGTTTGTAATATATCTGTGTTATTCCATACCTGTGTTCGAGTTATTCTTCGTTGGTTCTACCTTGAACGATCACCGTGTTACAAGGAACCTGTACCATAAAACTAAGGTATGTAGTTCATCTGAACACTATCTATTGTGCCGTTTCGTCTATGGGGTTGTTAGTTAGAAAATAATTTGTCACCAACAACGACGTGGCAACACTTTTCGACTCTATCGGGATTGGAAAGGGAAGACTTTTTAGTTTCTGCTCGTACATGCCAGCAGTAATCAATTTTCGGCTTGATATGGTGCTTGTAGAGATAGGGAATAGCAGGATGAGTCGGGTAATTATTGGAGATATACAGCAGACTGACTATTTTCCTGTCATACCAGGCATCAATATTTTATAGTCAATAGTCAAAGCGTATACATAAAATGAGGATGTTCATCTTTCAAAGCCGCTAAAGAAAACCTTTATACTTGCAATCTATCTCAAAGAATAGCAGAAGGGACATTTGAGAGGTTTTCTAATCACACCCTTTTAACTTCTACGTGTATAAGTTTTAACACACACACACACACACACACATATATATATATATATATATATATATATATATATATATATATATATATATATATATATATATATATATATACCTATCCCCCCTCTCTCTCTCTCTCTCTCTCTCTCTATATATATATATATATATATATATATATATATAAACATGTCTCTGAAAAAAATTATATTCGGTTGAGCTTTTCGAGAAGAAAAGTGAATTTGTAAACAGTGACTATTACTGCTGCTGATGCAAGATTCTTCGTTAAGACGAATCGAGTTCTCCGGTCACTGGCGTGTTTGTCTAAAATTAAATATGTCTAAATTTACTTTCATACATGCTGTGCGCCAATGGTTTAGGGTTAAAATCTTCGACTGATACCAAATCAGTCGCGTTTCGATCTCAGCTTGAGGCAATCGGATGTCTAGCCACACTGATGATGATCTATGAAACAGCGAAACAGTCTATCTGTGGATGAATATATATATATCGCCTGACGATTGCACTAGCATGAAACAGACTGTCGCTTCTAAGTGCTAACTTCCATGTCCACTTTTATATTTACACACGCTCTAGCTCTGATATTGAGCACTTTACCCCATAAATATAGCACACTTTAAGACTATATTTCTGCATATATATATATATATATATATATATGTGTGTGTGTGTGTGTACTTTTTCATGAAAAGAATAAACATAAACTAAGCTATCTACATTAAAAAGTTGAAACCAAACCTTAATAAAAATTAATTACACAAATGTTTTAAAATGTGTATGATAGATAGTTTCAAATGCCAAGGTTTACACTAATAGTTTCTTCTTTTGCTACTCATTTCGTAAAAAATAACTTACTTACCTCCCTTTAAACCAGTGGTTTTCAACCAGGGTTCCGCGGAACCCTAGCGTTCCGCCAGTAAAGCCCTGGGGTTCCGCAAGAAGTTACACAAGTACTATGATTGACATTAATTTTTAATTCTCCTGTGCAGATATGTGTGTTTAGGTACCTCCACTAAATCAATAACAAAACAGCATAGTATGAATAAAAAAAGGTCCCAAACTTAATAAAACAAACTTGTAAAAACACGACCCAATATTAAAGATTTGTGCAAGAAACATCAGGCTCAAGTTTCTCATTGAATTTTTAATGAAAATAAATGTAATCCATTTAGACTGAAGTATTTTAATACATGTGTAATAACCGTAGAAGCAAGATTAAAATTGCATATGTACGTATACAATATTTTTACAGTTTGTCTTTGTATTTTTTTGTAAATAAATCTGAAAATGAGTATTTTTATTTTATTTTAATAATTGAAAGCTTTTTTTCGCATAAGACAATTAATTTATTGCAGGGGTTCCTCGAGCCACTGGAATGTTTCCTTGTGGTTCCGCTCCAGCAAAAAGTTCGAAAACCACTGCTTTAAACAATTTCAGCGGTCACGCACTGACCCAGCCTTCCTTACACCATTTTTAAGAAATTTAACTTTCAGAACGGTCACGCATTGACGCAGCGTTCTTTACGACATTTTACTTCAAGAAATTTAACTTTCAGATAACAACAATTTGTCTCTGACAACAATGGATACTACAATATATATTTTGTAATATTTTGTAATAAACAATAACATGTTGATGGCATTGATATATCGAAACTACATGGAAATAAGACAAATATGTATCAACACGTCGATTTTCTCTCGTTCTTCAGTAATGACCCCAAATAGCTTATCCGCGTGTACGAAAGGATCTTATCGAAAATAAGTAGACAGAACATGTCTAAACTATTCAACGAAACATGTATTATATATATATATATATATATATATATATATATATATATATATATATGTATGTATATATATATATATATATATATATATATATATATATATATGTGTGTGTGTATATATGTATATATATATATATATGTACATGTGTATATATATATATATATATATATATATATATATATATATATATATATATATATATATATCGATAAATAGATGTAGATAGCCCTCCGCATCCGAGTGTAGGTTTCATCAAGCTTAGCCTCTAGGGTTTTAGTTAGTGTCCAAGCAGTACCTTCATATGTTAAAACCGCCCCTACAGTGGCTCGAAAGAATCCCCGGCTTGAAGTTGTATAGAGCTATCCTTGATATTTTTACAATCTTACGCGTACGCAGAATGCGCTTTGCAGGCCACAGCTTGCGAGCAAAACAAGAACTTGCGAGTGATTTACTGCTCTGGACATCTAGCCATGGAGCAAGACAGGTCGGTCGCCCAGCAACCACCTACATCGAACAGCTATGTTATGACACAGATTGCTACTCTAATGAACTTCCGACCTTGATGCAGAACCATGAGGTTTAGCGTTATAGACTCGTGAATATCAGTGCTATATATATATATATATATATATATATATATATATATATATATATATATAGGACGGACATGTGGATGATTATTTGAGGTACACTCTGAAAGTACCGTATTTTGCTGTATATAAGTCGCATTTTTCATATGAAATATCTCCAAAGCCACCCTGTGACCTCTAATTCGAATGTCAGTTACGCACTTTAACTCCTTTTTTAATTATTACATTCTAAATAGTTACAATAATTTTCGTACCACTTTTCGATCTGTGATCAATTTGTCATGGTTAGCCGGGCTTTCATGATGAAATATGCTATTCAGTTGGTAAATTTGGGGATAATGGGGAAGGCTCTGAAGTACAATGAAAAAACATTTCTCCGATTTATTACTTCAAAATTGAGGGCATGTCTAATGCATCAAAGATCTTATAAACTGCGAATACGATAATGCATCTTATTTATTTTTCTCGATATTTCCGTAGATTTTCACAACACATTGCTGTGCTTGCATCCTCGATTTCGTCTCCGTAAGCGTCCGGAAAGAGACGATGAAAAGCCATGGATGCAATTTCTTTTCCGCATGGAGAAATTCCCTGACACATCTCTGCATTTTGTATTCACTTTCAAGAGGGAAGCAATTTTACAGTATTCCATCTCAAGGTGTTGGAGACTTTGTACATCATGTCCAGGCGACCGTCTCTTTGCAAACAAAGAGACTGTTTGCTTGGGCTTGCTGTGCTGTGTCTCTAGCATCTTGAGTGGTATTACTTTAATTTTATACACTTGTATTTATCTTTCTCTTCCCTGCCCTTCATTCATGTCACCCATAACAAATATTTTTCTCATAATTTCTATTCCCCGTTAAACAGTTCTGATGAGAGGGGACGAAACCGGTTAACTAGTGTTTTATTTTAAATCTAACATGGCGTTAATAAAAAATTGTTTTTTATGCCTTGATATATATATATATATATATATATATATATATATATATATATATATATATATATATATATATATATATATATATATATATATATATATATATATATATATATATTACCGATATAATCTGTTTGTCGTTTGATAGATATATGAAGGAAAAATTCTCTGTTCCGGCCCAATTTGTACGATTGGTTCTTGGCCCGATATTTTTCTCCAAACTGGATGTTAAAGCTGAAAAATATCAAAAACAAGCGAATGAGCGGCATTTGAAAACATCAAAGCGGTTTAGTTATGAAAGAGTAATGTTTTTGCCGAACATTAGATAACAACGCGAGCAAAAAATGACAACTCTTCGACAAAACAGACGCACTGTTGAAGTGTTTATTTGCCATAAATATTTAAATTCAGTCCGGCTGCAAATTAACCGTGAATGGCTTGTAGCAAATTTTTAAATGTCTGTTGGCGCAGATAATTCAAATTGGTTCGTTATGTACTCGAAGGTAAACGCGATGATTAAAGACCTCATGGCATAGATTTCATTTGAAAGATTACAGGGTTCGATGCTCAACTAGGGTTGCCTTTTGCCATACACGACTAAACCTAGTTAACATCTGTTTTTGAAAGCACCTGACTAATTATTGGTGTTCAATTCCATCACTGACGGAGGACGCCTATCATAGGGAATGGTTAGCCACTGACGAGAGTAATATCCTAAAGTAATGTGGTTAATACTCAGCTAATGTTGCCTTGTGCCATACACGTTTAAACCTAGTAAACAACCAATTTTTTAAAAACCACATGCGGTTGGCTCATTATGGATGTTCAGTATCATAATTGACGTATAGCGCCTACCGTAGCCGAATGTTTAGCCACCTACGAGAGTTATTTCCTAAAGCATTAGGTTTAATGCACAGCTAATGTTGCCTTGTGCCATACACGTTTAAGCCTAGTAAAAAAAAACTATGTTTTTGAAAACTACATGTGGTTGTCTCATAATTCATGTTCAGTATTGTAATTTTCATAGGGCGCCGGATGTAGCGCAATGTTTAGCCTCCTATGAGAGTAATTTCCTAAAGCATGTTTAAGGCTAGTATACAACTATGTTTTTGAAACCACGCGTGGTTGTCTCATAACGGATGTTCAGTGTCCTAATTCACTTAGGGCGCCTACTGTAGCGGTATGGTTAAATACCTTCGAGATTATTATACTAAAGTAGTTGGGTTGATACTAAGCTAATATTGCCTTGTTTCATGTACAACCCTAAACAACCCTATTTTTGAAACCACATATGATCACTCAATCATTTTCAGGTATCGTGTTTATCATCGGGCCGCCAATGTGATTGTCTTAGATTGGTAAGAATACTACACTCATAAATTCAACAGGCCCGTGGCCGAGCGTATATAACGCAGGCATTTCTGTATTGAGACCTCATTTCGAATCACGCATTGCACGATTTGTCAAGAGGGTGATTTCTTAGATATATCGACATGGAGAGAGGATCACAACTTGTGTCACCGTTGGAGTGCCTACAAACCATAGCAACGGTTCATCCGAGCCACGTTGTGACTGACTGTCGATCGAAGAAACTGTTTGGAAGCCTTCGGTGGTTGTGCTTGAAAAAAAGTCAAACATCCTCGTGATTAAGCCTTTAAATGTACTGACATTGTTTAATTACTGAACACACCAGATTGTGAGCTCACTCCCAGAAACTTTAAATGAGTGCTGTTCAGTATAGCTACATTATAAAGAATAGCGCTTGTGGAACTCTCCTCCATCTTCCTGCTTCTCTGTCAACTATGATCTTCGCAAAATTAAATGCAACGTTAATAGCCGTCTTCTTGAATCCTCCTCTGTCATTCTCCTCTCTGTTCCGTTCATTCTCAGTAACTTGTTGAATCCTAGTGGCTTTATTGCCTTGCTTGAAAGAATTAAAAAAAAAACCAAAACACACAAAAAGCAAAAGTGTCTTCTTCGTTCTCCTTTTCTTTAAAACATCATCGTTGCTCACCTGTTCCCTCCATGGTACACAAAGCATTCTGCTGTAGAGCCGCATATCCGTTACCGCAGGTCACAAATACATCTGTAAGGAACTTGCACTGCATTTACTAGCATATATGAGAATTAATATTGCATAATATCTTGTTTTCATCAAAATTTTCCTGTTACTTGGCATTGTGCTTAGTTTCCGGAAGGCATCATTCCTAATTCTGATTCGTCTTCATATTTCTTTGATGAGCTCGCCTCGTTGGTGCGTCGACTTCACAGTACTAGATGAGCAGCTTGGTCACATCATTTTGCTATAGTAATTACTAAGTAACCGTAGGTTCTATTCTGATAGTTTCTTCAACCCAAATTCTCGCCCGTAAAAATTTCTTCGGGCTTCTTGTTTTTCTGTCAACTACGATCTTAAAAAAAATAAATGCAACGCCAAGCATCATCTTTTGACTTTTCGAATCCTGTTTATTTACTATCCTTTCTACTCAGTTATGTATTTATTCTGGAAATTGTCTAGTATTCTCCAGCATATAGATATAGGAAAATTAGTATCGCTTCACATCTGAGCCCTGTTATCTTTGTTTTCACCGAAATTTTCCTGTGTTTAGTTCCTGGAAGGCATTCCAATTCATATTCAAATTTCTTTATCAAATTCTCCATCGTTTCTATTCTATATATGTTCTGATGAGCCTTCCTCTTTGGTAAGTCGACTTCACAAATTTAGGCACAGTACGTGATTGGCAGCTCGGTCACGTCATTTTACTTTTGAAACTGGTAAATGTAACCGTAAGTTTTATTCTAATAGTTTCTTCTCTTGCGTTTCTCGCCCGTAGAGCTTTATTCCGGCTTCTTGCTTTCCTGTCAAATGCGATTTAAAAAAAATGTAAATGCAATGTCAATTGTCATCTGTTGTTCGTTTATAATTCTTTCTACTCAGTAAGGTTTTCTCCGTTTCTTTCTCTCTTAGTATTCCCGCGCGCTGGGTAGATAATGGTTCATTTACTGTCCTTTCTAGTCAATAACTTTTTTTCCCCAAGAACTTGGTCAGTATTCACTAGCATATAGAAGAATTAATACTACATAATACCTGAATCTGTCTTATCTTAGTTTTCACCGAAATTCTCCTGTTTCTTAGGCATTATTCTTACTTCGTGTAAGGCTTATTCCGTATTCCAATTCATCTTCCAATTTCTCTATCAAATTTTCCATCGTTTC
This sequence comes from Acanthosepion esculentum, assembly GCA_964036315.1. Taxonomy (NCBI): domain Eukaryota; kingdom Metazoa; phylum Mollusca; class Cephalopoda; order Sepiida; family Sepiidae; genus Acanthosepion; species Acanthosepion esculentum. The sequence continues at coordinate 67,518,892 of OZ038486.1, forward strand.
TTTTCTATATATGTTCTGATGAGCTTTCCTCTTTGGTAAGTTGCCTTCACAAATTTAGGCACAGTACTAGATTAAGCAGATAGGTTACATCATTTTACTTTTGAAATTGCTAGATGTAACCGTAAACTCTATGCTATTAGTTTCTTCTCTCAAATTCTTTTCTTCTTTCGTAGTGGCTTTAATGCCTGCCTTGGGGGTTAAATGATTGAAAGCATATTTATTCTCTATGTGTTGAGGATGTGCAGGTGATGTAATAGATAGAATCCCGGATGAAAAATCGGCTAGCCGAGTTCGAATTCCAGCCGGGTTCATTACATTCATTTATGCGCATATACCTCTAAGAAAGTTATGATATCTATCCATTCCCCTCCAGGTATAGGTTAAATAGTATGACCTGTAAGTGGAAATAAATTATTAATTCACTCACAAAGAAATTCTTCTTACTGTCCAAAATATGTTCCGGTTTTAAAATATCACCAAAATGGTTGATAAGCCGTAAAAAAACAAATCAATCAATGTGCCTGAGAAGGCACCAGCAACAAGGATTAGAGAACCACCATAGTAGATAAGTATAGACTGAAACAATCAGCTAGCCATTACAGATTAATTCACTCGTGTATTGCGGTTGATACTCAATGGATACACAAGCGTAATTTGGAAAGCATATTGGTTAGCTCATTATGCGGCCATATCACGCTGAAACACCGGTTCTCGTACGATCACCGAAATTAAGCAACGTCTTGCCTTGTCAGTTCCAAGATAAGTTACTGTTTGAGAATACCAGGTACTATAATCTTGGATCTGAGAGCTCCCATTCCAGTTGGGCCCGTGATATTTACGTATTTTCGGAAAAGTTAGGAACCTACCATTTATTCCACTAGCTACATGTTAAGTAATAGGGTTTATCAGTAAATCATTATTATCTTGCAAATTTTTTACAATCTAAAAATATGTTCTGACTTTCAATAACCTGGAAAGGGCTGGTAGGCTGTGCGAAACAGATCAGTCAATTAAGATTTATATATCGCCCCTACAGCAGCGTGATGTCCGACAAGATTAATCATTGGAAAGAAATACGTTTCTGAAATCACGTCGTGTAGCTAATTACCATGGGTCAGTATTGTGCTGTAATTATGGCACCTGCTGTTACATAGTTAAGCAGAAATAACAGACTAATTGTGTAAATTTTTAATATATATCATTAACACCATATCTCTTCAGGACGTGGGTGATCATATCTCTGCACAGACTTATTTGTCTTCACGATTTGTTAATTTCCATGACTCCTTGGGAATCTCAGTTTCCCATTGCCTTTTCTCTGGTTTCAAAATCAGAGCTCTCTTTCTCCAAGATTGGCTTCAACTGAAATCTGGAGAGACATGTATAGCCTAGTATTTAATCAATAAGTGTAGTTCGAAAAATGTCCTTGGTAGCGTACTAACATCGAATGCTTCCACTGAAAAATACGTCGATAACCGAATCAGGGCCGAATCAAGACTCTCTTGTACGCCTGTGAGACCTGGATACTCTACCGAAAAGACATCCGCAAATATAGCCTCTTCAACATAGTTCGCCTCCGGTCCAGGACTCGAACAACACACGTACGAGAGCTCCACTACGCCGATGACTACTGTACCATGGCCCATGAACTTGAAGACCTCCAGGACTCACCAAAAAACCTGCTCCAACGACGACTGGAACAACAACCACCACCTAATGTCAAAATCACTATCAACGTACTGGATCTGGAGACTGTTGAACAATTTCACAACCTTAGTAGTGTACTAACATCAAATGCATCCGCTGAAAAAGACGCTGATAACCGAATGAATGCCGACCACGCAGCTCATGGTCTACCGAGCTGTTGTAATCTTGATTCTCCTGTACGCCTATGGGACCTGGGTATTCTGCCGATGAGATATTTTTTTTTAAAGCTTATCACCCCAAGCAAGGCTGGAAGCCACTAGCATGCAAGGGGTTACAGAAGGTTTGGAGGAAGAGCAGATAGGAGTGGTAAAGGAGAGGATGTGGAGAAAGATAGTGGATCGATCAAGGCAAGGGGGTTACAGAAGATTTGGAGCGAGAGCAGATAGGAATGAAAGGTGAAAGGATGTGGAGAAGGGAAGTGGATAGATAAAGGCAACTGGAGATGTCGATTGACGTTACACTTAAATAGTTGGAGAATGTATTTGTCAGGGAAACAGGAATAAGGAAGGGAGTTCTACAGGCGAGATGTGCGAGACATGAAGCTATTGTAGAAGAGACGTCTACATCTAACAGTTTCAACGGTGAAGGGGTGGGAACGGGATGCCAGCCTCGTAGGACGTTTAAATTCATGAGGCCTAGGAACCAGCGAAAGCAGCTCATCGGAGCAATTACCGTGAAAGTATTTGTAAAAAAGACAGAGCGAGGCAACGTCGCGTCTGTGAGAGAGCGACTGCAGACGAAATGACAGATCTGGGCCAATTACATTGCATATCCGTAAAAATTCCATCAAATGAAACTTCGTCAAATCCCGCGAAACGCATGGCAGGACTGGATGACAAACAACAAAGTTCTTGCCCACGCGAAAATAGAGAGCGTAGTAAACATCATGACTCGCCACCGACTTCGACTGGTCGGACATCTTGCGCCCGAATGCCAGACATACTCCTACCCAAGCAAATCCTCTTCTCGCATGTGCATGAGACCATGTGGAGCACCAAGTCGTCGATTCAAGTATCAGCTCAAAATCAAATTGCTGAGGACAGAAATCGATCCGGTCAATTGGGAGACGGAAGCTGCAAAAAGAACCAATGGGAGAAGAACAATCCAAGAAAAAAAAAATCCTTCGAAATCACCAGAAGACAGATAGAAAAAAATGAAGTGAGCCCAAAGTAAAAACAGACCTTTCCAGCTCAATGTTATTTCATCATAATCAGCCTAAAGTGGGCACTTCGATGCGATAATGGTCAGCAAGCTTGTCTTGCTCGATAAATCACGACTGAAATGTGAGTTCGATCCTCACTAGTTGCCCCGTAGTTTCGGCCTTGTGCAACGTCTTAGCTACACTTAACAAGCCGGAAGTTGATCTCAGAGCAATAGCAGATATTCATTTATGCACAATCAAACTGGTTGCGTGGTTTTGCGCTATAAAACACTTCATAATGCTGTTTATATTCATGTTTTTAGATCACCACATTTGCAAGCAACTAACATTGAATCAATATCCACTATCAACGCAACCACAATCAACGCACCATGCAGCGCGCGTGCAGTGGACATTTTTCTTCCTGTAATCCCCAATTATCCAAAACAAAGACGAAATCCAACTCAGCCTGCTAATATTGGACGGCGTCCTTTCATGTTAATTCCCCGTTAGGGAGTTAATGCCTGTTTTCTTCAAACGCCAGCATGTCCCTGACTTTACTGGTCTACACACACAAACACACACACACACACACACACACACATATATATATATATATATTATATATATATATATCAATGTATGTAATTGGTTTATGGTTATATATATATATATATATATAAATTTGTTTATGGTTATATATATATATATATATATATATATATATATATATATCAATGCATGTAATTGGTTTATGGTAATTACCAGCCTAATAGGCACAGGCACGTGTATGCTACTTCAAAGCATTCTATCTGTGCACGCCTCTATAACTTTGGACGCGTTGAGATTAACATTACAGGCGATAAACAGTGCGCCTTGATCAAGATATGTGACTAGAATCGACAAACTGTCTCTGACACTCCTTTGCGTATGACATATTAGGGTCCTATGGCTGCCATATGTAGTGCAGCCGTAGTAGCCGTGGTGTATCTTGGGGTGGGAGATAACCTGTCAGAGCCCAACCCTATTCAGGTTGGTTTGATTTCAGAGTTATCCTTCTCCGAGACTGTGTATAAAGCACGGTCTGTTCTTCTATTTACTCCCGTGGGGAGAGATAGAATTATACCTTTTTCCATTGGTATTTCAGCGTAAGGGAATGTAACAAACTCGACTAGAACTCGAAATCGGCCCTCTGATTTTTAATTCTGAACCGTTTCCCATTACACCACCACGCATCCACAGGGACGTACACTGCAAGCAAAAATCTTGTACCACCTTGCATTTCTTATAAAAAAAAAATAAAAAAAAATAAAAATGATAAATTTTGATGTGTAATAGATACAATTTCAGTAATAAAAGTGTATTTGCTTTTATTTTTCAGTCTTTCATGAACTAACAACGTTCACATTTGGATTCGCCTGAATTTCTGCTAAGTTATAAATGACTTGTATGAGAAAGACTATATTTTGTTTTCTGCTTCAGTAGAATTTTGAGATTACCAAAAGTACTGGAGATTTGAGTCAGGTCAAGGGAATCATGTAAAAGAACAATATTATTCTGTTTTGAAAAGACATGTCATAACATCTGCTTTATGCAAATTTTGAAAAATTCACCTTTCAAGAAGACAACGATTCAGAACATTCTGCTAATTTATGTCAAAATTATCTTGAGTCCAAATTTTTTTAGGACTTATGACTTGGCCGATTCAATCTCCGGACCCCTTACCCATTGAATTAGTATGTGATGAATTGGATAGGGGAGAGTTAGAAGGGAATATCCAACGAATGCGAGGATGTTTTCTGTGCTTGAAGAATGCTTGGGAAAGTCTGCCACCTACTTTTCTTCAAAGAGTATTAAAAAGAACCTCAAGAATTTGTAAAGTAGTAATTAAACCAAGTGGTGGTTTGCTGACAAAAACAAAATATGGAGGTTTTGAGTGATACTTTTTTGTCAAAATAAAAACAAATACACTCCGTAGTAACTGATATTTTAACTTTTACTTAAGAAAATAGAAAAATATATCATTTTGAGGTGTTTTTTGAAGAAATGCAGTGTTTCTATAACCTTTTAATTATTGACAATAAAAATGTATCTATCTATCTATCTATCTATCTATCTATCTATCTAAGTTTCTTCATTATCTATCTATCTATCTATCTATCTAAGATTCTTCATTATCTATCTATCTATCTGTCTATCTATCTATGTTTCTTCATTATCTATCTATCTATCTATCTATCTATGTTTCTTCATTATCTCTCTATCTATCTATCTATCTAAGATTCTTCATTATCTATCTATCTATCTGTCTATCTATCTATGTTTCTTCATTATCTATCTATCTATCTATCTATCTATCTATCTATCTATCTATCTATCTATGTTTCTTCATTATCTCTCTATCTATCTCTCTATCTATCTATCTATCTATGTTTCTTCATTATCTAAGTTTCTTCATTATCTATCTATCTATCTATCTATCTATGTGTCTTCATTATCTCTCTATCTATCTATCTATCTATCTATGTTTCTTCATTATCTAAGTTTCTTCATTATCTATCTATCTATCTAAGATTCTTCATTATCTATCTATCTATCTATCTATCTATCTATCTAAGTTTCTTCATTATCTATCTATCTATCTATCTATCTATCTATGTATCTATGTTTCTTCATTATCTATCTATCTATCTATCTATCTATGTTTCTTCATTATCTAAGTTTCTTCATTATCTATCTATCTATCTATCTATCTATCTATGTTTCTTCATTATCTAAGTTTCTTCATTATCTATCTATCTATCTATCTATCTAAGATTCTTCATTATCTATCTATCTATCTATCTATCTATCTATCTATCTATCTATCTATCTATCTAAGTTTCTTCATTATCTATCTATGTATATATCTATCTATATATCTATATATATATATATATATATATATATATATATATATATATATTTAGCTAGGTATGTATGTTCATCTGTGTGGGAGGGAGGTCGTAGTCTACTGAAATCATTTTAGACCCTATGTGAAAAGAGTGAGATAGTGCTTAGCACCCTATAAGACTCAGGTTGACGTGTCATAAGTTGAAATTATTTGAAGGAAATCATCGACTCCAAAATCGAATTTTTCTTTTATGATGAAAGAACCAATTTAGCTGCAATACAACGGTAGTTTGCAGTGCAATAAGTCAAATTGCTGTCGTAATTGAATAACAGTTCTATGAACTGACATGAAAAAAATCATTACAAGTAACTTTTGCCTCGAGCGGATATCTTTCTCCTTTGGTCAGCCCTTTCCTTTAACCACCTATTTATTTACTGTTAGTTTAACTAATACGAAACTCAAGATCCGGTCAAGATAGAGGGTTGCAAAATGAGACTGCTGTCGGGGAGGGTAAAGGAGGTATTATATTATGAAGACCTCCAGGATAGATAACGTTTGACTCTGGTATGAAAGCGACCAATATTGTCGTTGTCAGGGGAGCATCCTCTCAAGACCTCGATATGTAAAGGTGCATCTGGATTGACAGGTTTCAAGGCCTACCTGGTGTTGGTTGGGTGGTGAGGTGAGATTAAATGTTATTTCTGTTATGATTAGGATTATTCGTAGTTTCTAAAACTGGGAATCTTTGTTTCTTGTAAATATATTTTTGTCATTGTAAATTCCGCAATATTTTTGGTGAGATTAACCGTTTCCATACAGGAAACATTAGGCACTAGCAGCATGGCCCGGCGTTGCCCGGGCTTGATTCAAAAATCCTACGACTCATACAGCAATCGCTATCACTTGACTTAAAATATTTTTTGCCCTTCCTTGCCTTTCAAGGAGTGCCCTTTGCCGTGCTGATGTTGCTACATGCCTTACTTCTTGCCTATCTCACACTGTGAATTTTTTCTAAGCTCCTTACTAAACATTAAATCTATTACGAAAAAAAACAAAACAAAATGAACACAAAACGATCAGCTTTAAAAAAGGAGTCTTAACTGAAAAAACCGAATGAAAAAAGAATGTTAACAACAAATACTTTTTCACACCCAACCCAGTTCTGGGGAATCGGAAGCAACGTTGAGTTTAAACAGGCGAATGAGCCAATTGGAGTAAAGTGCCATGCAGTTTTAAATTTTCTCACTTGTGACGGATGCAGCTATCGATTTTTTTTGCATGCTAGCATGCTAGTTAAAATTCGTGTCAGTCAGCTGTTGGCTCTTACGCTGGCGAATAGAATCTTCCTGCCTATTCGTGGCAGCCAGCTATAGGCTCTCACTCTGGCCAGTAGAAAATGGCCGTCAACTACATGAAAACTGCCGTAAAAGCGTGAAAAAATCGATTATTTCCACTATCGATGGGAGTTGGGAAATGCAAAGTCGGTCTTGGCCTTCCGCTATCTTGGAGCATGTGCATGTAAAATCTGGTGCAAATCCGTCGAAAATTGCGGACGGGCATTCGTTACACACACACACACACACACACACACACACACACACACACACACACACACACACACACACACACACACACACCTCCTGCCTTTTATAGATAGAGATTCATTGACCGAACAGTTAGTGTTACTATCTATTTTTTCAGTAAGATAGAATACAAAATTCCACTAAAAGTTATGATTGATATCTTTTTTACGGGTTATCAACTGCAAGTTATTTAAAGCCAGAAAATATTTTTATATTGGAAGATTTTGTGGTTGGGGAGGTAATAATAATGATTTATATTGATACAAGTCTTACTTAATTAACTTTAGCTAGATAGGGAAATGGATTTATACCTATTATAGCAACAATTCTGGGTAAGAAGCTGATTCACCGGAACTTGTTAATTATCAAAGGTATATAAAGGGAATGGAAGTTGTTTGCTATCGGGAAAACGGAATGCAGGATTGTAGCTGTGAAGGTCTGAACTGGCCGAACTAAGGCATGTAACTCGTGCGAACATCTGCAATAATAATTGCGACAGATTGTGAGAGGTTAGCAACGTATGTCTTCTTTGATAAGGGTTGCCGGATGAAGAATGATGCATCACCCACCGTGAGGTGTAAACGTTATTGAACTCTGTCAGGCTTGGGCACTGAGGATTGGACAGCACTGGCCCAGATATAACAGCAATACGCCACCCTTGGTCTGAGCTGACACTTGTAAAGCTAGAGCATGACAGGTGGTGGGTAGTTAAATATTTTCGGGACAGATACAAGAATACGACCATCCTCCCGGCGTCTGCATTAATCTTCCATAGTTATTCAAGCCATGAAATAAATAATCGACAAAGTAAAAAGCTGTTAGTTATTCTTGCTGAAATATGAATTCGGAGTTTTATTTTGAAATTTTCTCTAGCCTGCCAGTGTAAAGTGTTCAGAATCACATTAAAAAAAGAAAAAAAGATGAATGCTTCGAGCACTTAAAATAAAAAAATCATACACCCACCCACACATGCATACATGTATATTAGAGCATGTGTGTATGAAATATATTTATCGGTTTAAATAAAAAGGTATTTATAGGTGTGTAATTATATGTGTGCTACGTATATGTAGGTATGAATGCATTTTTGTGTGAATGTGTGCGTGCGTTTTAAAGTAATAAGTAATTCAGTGGATTTTAATTTGAAAAAAAAAATGTCCCTGGGGAGAGGCTAGAAGCAATGCTATAAAGATATCATACTGAGAGGTTTTATGAGAAGGGTATATCTCCCTCTACAAACACAGACGCACACAGACGCACACAGACACACAAACACACACATTCACGCGCGTGCACACACACACACATATATGCATGTATGTGGGTATATTCATGGTTGACTGTGTGCATATACATACTTAGGACTTTCTCTCTCTTTTTCTTTCTTTCTCCCTCTCTCACTCTCTCTCTCTATATATATATGTAAAGAGTCAACAATTATACCCACATACATATATATATATACATATGTATATATATAAACACACACACACATATATATATATCTATATATCTATACACATACAAATATATATTATATATACATATATATATATGCATATATATATATATATATACATACATACATATATACATATATATGAATTATATGTACATATATATACATATATACATATATATATATATATACTTACATATATAAACACATATATACATATATATGTACATATATGTATACATGCATAAAAATACATACATACACACATATATATGCATACATATAAATACATATACATATATATGTATATACATACATATATATATATATATTTATACATACACACACCTATACACAGATATATGATATGGCAAATCCATACAGATATAAACGAAAGCAAAATATATAAAATTATAAATTGCATAAATTTACAAATTTGGAAAAATGTAAAGAATGCGTTAAAAACACATGAAAAATCTTTACACCTTAACCATATACTGGTAAGAAATGCTATATCTATCTATCTATCTATCTATCTATCTATCTATCTATCTTTCTATATATATATATATATATATATATATATATATATATATATATATGTAAAATGTGTATGTATATAAACAAAATATATAGATATATATATGCAATTTTTATATATATTATTTATATATTGTGCCTGCACGGTAGTTATTTGAAAGCTCTCGATATCAGTGATAGAGCTAACATATTTATTTGGATTGATGGAAGTTTGTGACTTTGGGTGTCACATTGTTTGCTAACGTCAGACAAACGATCGCAAAGAGCATGAAACCCAGGGTTTCAAACTCACATCAATCCAACTATATATATATATATATATATATATATATATATATATATATATATATATATATATATATATATATATACACAATTGTGGTGTCCTCTCGTTTCTGAGCACACCCATCTGATAGGGTGGTGAGCGACTGAGTCCAAATTTGGAATATATTTCAACTATGCTGAGTAGTCCTGAGTTAGTATTTCTGGGTGAGACAACATAATCATGCACGCTAATACACTCGGTCACGATGACTTGTAACTTGTAACTACCACAACCATCGACGGATTACAAACGGTTCTGTTTACCCAACTTGAATCACAAAGCATGGGTTGAACTCTGGTATGATTTTCCAAAGGTGCCATGCACTGGGATAACCAATATAATCAAGAAATCATATTCCCTGACAAATCGACAATGGTGTCATTCGAACCCTGGTCTCATTGCCAGAAAACATACATACATACATAAATACACACACACACACGCACACACACACACACACACACACATATATATATATATATATATATATATTTATATATATACTAGGTGTAACAGCAAAATTGTCCATCCGTGTAACAGCAAAATTGTTCAATTCTTAGAACTGCTGTATCTTAGAAATGTTTAAAGATATCTTACTGGAATTCCCCGAAGTTTTTATAACATTATTAGACTCTACTCTGAGTAGTAAGAATGTATAATTACTCTCGAAGATTACCAGATGCATCTTGATGAAATCGATCATTACACAAAGTGACACATTATTATTAATCAATCATAGCTAAGGAAGGGAAGCTCATGAAATATTGGAATAATGTTCATATATATATATATATATATATATATATGGCCACTTGTATTCGTAGATAGCCGTCTACATGGACCCGTCTGTGATTTATACTGCAAATATGCTGAGCAGACCTTAGTGATCAACAATTTGAACAAAGCTAGCACCCTCAAGCCCTCGGTTACGATGACTTGAGACCGTGCTAGCACAGCTATCGATTACTCCCAAAGGTTCCAAATCGACAATGGTGAGATTCTTACCGTTGTCAGAATACGAACGTTCTAACCACGCGGTCACGTTCCCATATATATATATATATATATATATATATATATATATATATATATATATATATATAGCTTTTTATAGAGGTAGCTTTTTACTTCATATATATATAGCTTTTTATAGAGGTAGCTTTTTACTTCAGGGTCCAAAGTTAGAAGGTTAGGGAGGGTGAAGATATATATATATATATATATATATATATATATATATATATATATATATATATCTTCGCCCTCCCTAACCTTCTAACTTTTGACCCTGAAGTAAAAAGCTACCTCACAGGTTCACGTACGATTTTCAAGTCTTTTTTTCTTTCTACTTTGGATTGTCATCGGGGAAACGCCTCTCCCACGTGCCAATCGTATTATGGATTTAGTTGGATCTTTTCTAATTGATCTCTTTAGTTCTAAGTTGAAATGATGATCCCTCTTCCTGTTATGACCGCCTGATCTAAATTTCCTCTCTAATGTTGCCTCTTTTTTATTCACCGTTCTCTTGATGGTTCTGGAATGGACTTTGAAGATGGAAGCTAGTGTATGAATGTTGATGCCATTGCTGAAGGCCCGAATGACCTTTTTCCTCTCACAATTGCTCAGTTGGCTCTGACACAAAGCAATTTTAACCTGTTCTCTTTCTAGCTGAATGATTCAAAGCGTCTTTCAGATGACTTTATAAAGTTCTTATTCCCTTTTATTGCTAAAATAGTTGTCTGTAATTTTTCTTATTGCATCGTATTTCAGATAGAGAACCCTCTTACCATCAGGCAAGCTGACACCCTGATTAGTCCGCGACTGACCAAATGTTTACATAATTTAAATGGCGAGAACAGAATGTGGTATGGATATTTAGCGATACCTTTTCTAAACCGTAAGCATTGGAAACAGGCTAGAATTAGTTTCGTCAGGAAACAATAGAACACGATCATTTGAAAATCGCTTGGTGCATAAAATGCAGTGTTGTTACCAATAAACGCTCTGTTAGTATGGCAACATTTGAACAATACATATATACGTACACAGTAGAGTAGTAGTTATTTAAACAATTAATGCCCAACAGCTAAGATATTGAACGTCCTAATAAAGAAAATGTACCCCAATTACCCTATACATGACAGCACATGCGTAAAATATAGAGTATCAGATCAATATATATATATATATATATATATATATATATATATATATATATATATATATGTGTGTGTGTGTGTGTGTGTGTGTGTGTGTATGCGTGTGTGTGTCTGTGTGAAAGAGAGTTAGAGGAAATGCAGATCAAATATGGGTAGGAATCCCATCGGATGATAAGTTAAGGAACAAACAGGAAACGTTTATTAAACTAAACTGTTTAACTTTTATTAAAGCTTAGTCAGAGGACATACATACTCAATTACAAATAGACATTACCATCCAATGACCACGTAAACATACTAGAATTTTTATGAACTTACATGGATATAGAATTATCTACAGCTTTAATCCAAGTGATACATGACTGACCAATGAGACTCAAACCAAACAGAATTGAAAATACCAAAATTCTGTTGTTTTCTCTCAACTCTGACGAAAATTTAATAAAAGTGAAACATGCTATATTGATAAACGTTTTCTATTTGTGATTCTTATCATATATATATATATATATATATATATATATATATATATATATATATATATATATATATATATATATATGTGTGTGTGTGTGTGTGTGTGTGTGTGTGTGTTTGTGTTTGTGTGTGAGTCTGCGTTCGCGTTCGCGCAGAGAGAGACGATGCTCTCAACTGAAATCATTTTATATCCCAAGGGAATGACTCAATTAGTGCTTAACAGCAGTTTTGCTTTGGGGTACTTTTCAACATTCGATTTAAAAAAAAATGTTTTTTTTCCCGCCTAATTTTTAAGAAATGTACATATTCTTATATTTATTACTACACATATTTCTTCTTTTTTCAAAACATATTTCTCAAGTAATAATATTGTTTTGAGTGATTCATTCATTCCTTCTTTCTTGATTTTCATTTTCTTTTGCAATGTAATCTTTGTAAGGTTCCAAAGTATATCTAAAACTCTGTTGAAAAAAAAAGAAGAAGAAGAAAAATAACCAATATTATTTTTGCAATATAGTATTTTGAAATCTCGA
>OZ038486.1:67534208-67541708 GCA_964036315.1 Acanthosepion esculentum
ACATTGATAGATAAGGCACAGACCTAGATAGATAGATAGATAGATAGATAGATAGATAGATAGATACGGTAGAGCATAATATTATAATTATTTTTAATTTTTTTTAAAAACAAAGTCAACACACGGTTAATAAAAAATTCTGAATTCTCATTATACCACAGACATAAAATATATAATACGATTTGGCTTATAAATAGATTAAATCAATTTTTTCGAAGGTTATTCTCAGCATCGCTTGAAATTGAAACTCAACTTTAAATTTTAAGCTTATGTTTCGAAACATAGTAATTTCTCTGTCGCGATGGGCACATATTTTTTTATAAAAGTAATTATAATATATATATATATATATATATATATATATATATATATATATATGATTATTTTAATTTGATAAATTATTTATGTATTTATTCATTTTAAATAATCGAAGGATTGGATTTAATCGTTATCTTTTACTCTTTTTCGATTTTGTCACTGTCCATAATTTTTCGTCCAAATAATTTATTTTCTCTTTCAATAAATGTTTTATTCATGAGATCCAAGTTGTGTTCGAACTTCTTTCTCTGTTTGACTAATGCATTTGATAAATTGTTATGTATAAGAATAACATCCTTTTTATTTACATTATTCGGACTGTTGTCCTCATCTTTATTGCCATATTTACGTTGTACTCTCCGACCTTCTTCAGGTGATTGAAATTTCGTCCACCGGTGTAGATTGTTCTAGTTCTCTGGATATGTCAGTTATCTCCATTTAACTCAAATCTCTAAGTTTTTGTTCACCACTGCAGTAGGTATTGAACTCTTTCTTTGGCTCAAGTCAATGGATCCTTTGGCTCAAGTTACTGGATACAACCAACGCTTTTATCCAATGGGCCATATGTCCTTGATGACATCAGTGTATGGAATTTCGGGCTTATAAACCTAATATCTCAGTATAATGTTTTTTTTTACCGGAGCTCATATTTCAATTTTTGCTGTTATCATTGCATTTCTCTAGCACTCCTTATTACTGGTCCCCATATTGTATTCATTTCTATGCTTGGCCGACTTAAGAGATTTTTGTGGCCTAGCGTACAACGGCCAAAATATCGTGAACATGGCAATAAAGATGAGGACAACAGTCTGAACAAAGTACATATATGTAAATAATTATAATACCTCATCTCAGAAATATAGACAGAATACCCTTTTTGTGTACATAGATATGTTTTCTTTAATTTCTGCAAGTTTAATAAATTTATTGTAGCAAACATTTGTAATAGTTGTAATAATAATACCTGCTTCAGAATTATTATTAATATGGACAATTTTGATTCTGATCCCACCATATGGCCTAGAGCTCCCGCTGTTCATCAGCGACAAAATCCAGAGACGGATATGCAACGTGATTGGTCCTGATCTGGCATCCCGTCTACAGTCACTATCTCACAGACGTGCTGTGGCTCCCTCTGTCTTTCCTACAAGTACTTTCATGGCAATTGCTCCGACGAGCTACTTTCACTGGTTCCCCAAAAGCGTGAATTCAAGCGTGCTACTAGGTTGGCATCTCGGCCCCACACTTTCACTTTTCAAACGTCTAAATGTAGTCATCTTTTCTACTCCAAGAGATTCTTATCTCGCATATCCCGTCATTGGAACTCCCTTCCTATCACTTGCTTCCCTGATAGCTATAATCTTCAAATATCCAAATATAATGTCAATCGACATCTTCTGATGCCTTGACCTTTATCCCTGTCCTTCTCTTTATCCTTTTTTCCAAGCACTCCTCCTTACTCTTACTTTCACTCTCTGTAACTCCTTACGTGCTAGTAGCACTTACGCCTTGATGATAGTTTTGATTTGGTTGTAATTGATTTGGCAATGTTAAGATCAATGCACTCACGAATGTTTTGGATAGCAGATGTTAAGGAGTAATTAAGGAGTATAATATTATATGACAGTTTTCATCTAGTTTTTTGTAATTGTTGTTGTTATTATGTCATTATCCTTTTTGTCGTTGGTACATTTTCGGAAAACTTTTAGTCGTCGATCACTAAGAGTTCTATGTAACATGATAGATAGGAACCAAGGATGACCTTCAATTAAAGGTTTACAGAAAATCTACCAACACGAATAACCTTATAAACTCTTATTCTTACCACTGCAGCAGAATAAAAGCTGGAAGAATTAGGATTTTGTTTAAGAAGACTAAGAATCTGCAGCACCCAATGTTTACCAGGAGAAAATACAGGCTTCGATGGATAAATTGTCGTCTAAATTACGCAAAAATGAAAATAACACTGACATCTCATTTTAACAGATATATTTACCAAAATTACACAAAAATACCTTGAAATGCTAAAATGTAAATTTATTTAATAAAATCAGGATTGGATTCAACCATGGCCTCCAAACGACTTCGGAATCTCCTGCAACTCTTCTGGACGGTCTCCTTGTATAAGTTGGTGAATGCTGCTATAATCCTTGCCTTCAGTTCATCTTTGGAGTTACAAAGAGTTCTCGCTCAACTGCGCCCCACATATAATAATTAAGGGTGTTGCAGTCTGGGGAGATAGGTGGCCAGATTTAAGGGGTGATGTGGTCGAAGAAATTGTCTGACAGTCATGACTAGGTTCTCCTGCTTGTGTGGGATGGTGCAGAATCCTGTTGCTAGACATAGAATCTTCCAGCAGCCACCCTCTTGACAAAGGGCAGCATTACCTCCTCAATTCACTTGATGAAGACTTCTGTGTTGAGTCTGAGGCCGTCACCAACAAATTCGGGAGTTCTTTTCTTATCAGAACGATCAGAGTGAGTTTTTCTTCGTAATCACCATTAGACTCATCTAACACTTTCAAAATCCTCTGCACTCCCCACAGATTGACACTCTAACACTCTGGAATGTCCGTATTGGAGTTTCTGGCGCGAATGTCAAGTAGTACAGAATGCTCTTTCCAAATTTTTGGCGGAGTGAATTGCATCATGGTGCTCTTTTTCTCACGGATGGTGTTCAACTGACTCTACTATACTGTGCAGTCAACAAAATAAAAAACAAACAACGCGCATGCGCGAAAGTAAAAATATGAATGGCGACAATTTACACATCGCACCTGTACATATAGAGAAAACACCTTTAAAATCCTGCCATATCTTTACTAATTAATCCGCAATACCTAAAGAAAATCATGCAAAATTTACAAATACCAAAAAATTTAAGTAAGAATATTTTAGGAAGAAAAAAGGCTTAAATACTGGAAAGAGCTATAACCGCTACTGGACTTGGGAAATCTATTTTTGTAAAAAAATGTTCTAAGAGAAAGTTTTCTTTTTAAATTGCAAGCGACATTAGCACTAGCTGCTCGACCAATGATTGACAGATGTTTCTTTATAAGGAAACGGCTAATATGACCATTGCCATTTTCTTTGTAAATATGACCTACTATGCATTATTTCGTGATCTTTCCTAGAATTACATCTTTCAGCTAATCTTTATGACTTGTCCTCATATTACCCAAAATCCAGTTCAAAAGAAGCATGTTTGATCGAATTTACACCAGCTTATTTTTGTCCCTGTAAACTTGGATGCGTTTGCAATTTGGTGTCAGAGAAAACAAATGCAAACATGAAGATTAATAGTTTCAGCTATAAACACAAACACACAGAGTCGAACTGACCTAATTCTAGTTAAATTTTTATAGACAAATGTTTGCACAAACACAGTTGGGATGAGTCATCGCAAAATGTAACTGCTTTGTTCCAGCCATGAAGCCAATTCGCTTAAACTAATGTCGGATGCAATAACGAAATGCCTGTGATTCTTCAAGTCATCAGGACTCTAATATTTCCTTAATGGCCTGTCATCACCAGCAATATCTCTGTGCAATTACCATTCAATTTCCAATCTGTTAGCGGAGGCCTTGACCTCCATCTCACCGCAACAACGAAGGCACTTTGTAAAATAGAAAAAGGGTGAACTTTAAGCCGACTGTGTTGTACATCACTGAAAAGACGCTGGTCGCGATGAGGTCGTTCACCGATGCAGGGTTTCGTTGGTGTAGACGAGCTCAAGTGGCTAATAAGAAACTGGGAGATTTTATCATTATGTCATCAAGCCTTGCGAATAGTATTTTGAAAAGAATGAATATAGATTTTTGCCCGTCTTGTTCAGAAGTCATTAATAAGAGATGAGTGCCAAGTCAATAAGTGAAATGAAACCAAATACCATTGGTGACGTCATTCGCATTCATTTTAAAATTTCACTTCCTACAGAAGACATTATTTATTGCTAATTAAATGCCAGTGATCATCACCAGAAACAGGACTGGGTGTGGTTGTTGAGACGCAGCGCAGCTGAACACCTAATCAGTCACTATAAATGTCTCGGTAAATAATATTTTTAATCATTTCCTCCTAAGCAAGGCGTGTCCTGGGTATGACGATAAACTATATCCGGCAGCAAAGCATCTGCTCGGGATATTGGAGAGTTTTGAGGAGCGTGGAATCGCCTCTTAACTGCTGTTGTTCGCAGGTCCACAATGACCCAGGGTAGTAGCATCTGTTAGGGTCCCAGCCAAAAATCGACAGTACATTGTTATGATAAAATTACCAACAATATATTTTTATAGTAAAATGAGCAACAATACATTTTTATATGAAACTGACAATCAATATAACACTAAAATGTAAAAAATATATATTTTTATAGTAAGATTATCAGTAATATATTTTTAAAAAATACCAACAAGACGTATTATCTTCTACAAAATATATATATAAAAACATTCGTTTACCGTGAAAGTATGAAATTTTGAACGAAATACCTGTAGTTGAATGCATAAAATTGCATTCAAAATATTTAGATTTCGGCATTAGATAACCCATACAGGTTGATATGCTGCTAAACAAAATCAACCAACTAACCCCCACAAGGCGATAATGCTACTAGGAAACAGGTGGGGGGTTACAGTTAGTGAAAGAGAATGAGAAGACCGATAAAAAAAGGATTATAAAGGAAGGTGATAAAGGAAGACAGAAGACCGCAGTTGAGGTTGCATTTAAATTTTTGAAGATTGTGCGTATCTGTGAAGCAAGAATTCGAAAGGGATTTCCACAGGCGAGAAATGTGAGAAAAGTAACTATTAGAATAGAAAAAAAGCGTTTGTGTCTAACTATTTCAACAGTAAAACGGTGAGACCTAGTTGCCGGTCTGGTAGCATGCCTAAATTCTTGCAATCCAGGCAAAAAGGAGGAAATGTCATCAGAAAAATTACCATGAAAATATTCGTAGAAAAGACAGAGGGAAGTTGCATCACGTTGGCGAGAAAGTGACTGAAGTCAAGGAACGATTACATTATAGGTCCTTCTTAGAATTTTGTCAGAAATCTCGAGTTATATGATAGGAGCACCAGAACGGCTATAGCAGAAATATTCAATGCACTTACGAATTCATCTATTTATTCGGGCAAAACGCCTAAATAAATAAAATAAAATACGATCAATAAGGATAGACGGCTAGGAAAGAAGTCCTCTTCAAAACTGGAAAGAGCAATAACAGCTACTGAACCATCATCCATTACAGCATCCGCACATCCAAGCTTACAGCACCTGATATTATCAAGCGGTCACCCGTCTAGGTACTTATAAAATAACCAATATATTAGCTGTTGATATTACATCAGTTTTTGGTTCTTCAGTTGATGAGGATGAAGAAGGAGCGTTCGAGGAGGGAGATATCGTGTACCTAATCTATCATCAATTTATGTTTTCAGGTGATTATAATGGCCAAATAATGAATTGATGTTATTAACGCATTTATGCCGACCATAAAAACCAGTATAAATAAAATATAAAATAAAACACGTATATTAATTATAGTTATCTTTAAAAATATTGGTATCAATTATAGGTTTCAAACTATAAACCACTAATACTATTGCAGGATGCTAGTATGATTGGCTAAATATTTAGTCACCATGATGTTGATGGTATAAACACTTCGGATAGTAAATATTTATGGGCTCCAGGAAAATTTATCCCACAGACAATATTGGCGGACTCAGTGTAGGTCCAAGTAAAAATGAGTACTGTAATTTCTCGAAAATAATACGCACTCACAAATAATACGCACCCCAACAAATGATCCAAAAATTCAGAAATATATCTATCCCTATGTATAATACGCATCTATAAATTTTGTCAGAAGAAAAATAGTAATTATAAAGACATCTTATCGACGTTGACATGAAGAATAAATGGAAACTAAGCGGCTAAAATAATGTTGACAATTACCATACGGTTTTTCCGATCGATATAAGATTTTATTTTACCGCCAAAATGTCGTCAAAACGTGCGAGTTGTATTGCAAATTTTTAGAATTAGCAGAAAGAATAGGAAACAGAGCTGCAGCTAGAGAAATGAAGAGGCCGAAGATAATTTTGAACAGGGCGAAGATAATATTGTGAATGATAACGAAAAAATATTTTTGTTTAAACATATTTATAATACGCACTCCTTATTAAGCATTACTCTTCACTAAATTGAATTGAGTTCTCCGAGCCGCTGGTCTATTTCATATACAGTGTAACCCGGATATAAGAGACTTGTCGGGACCGGAGAATACGTATCTTATATCCGGGTTTCTCTTATATTCGGGTTTCTCTTATATCCGGGTTTGGTCTATTTTGTTTAGGTAAGTATGGCTCTAATTTGGTACCAGAGAAAATCTCTCTTATAGCCGTGTTTCTCTTATATCCGGGTTACACTGTACAGAAAAACATTAAAATTCTCGATGGCCTAGAGGTAAGATATCTGATTGATGTCAAATCAGTCGGGTTTCTATCCCAGCTTGAAGCAATTGGACGTCTAGCTACACTGAGGCGCTGTGATACAGCGAAATAGTCTGTCTGTGAAGGACTATATATATATATATATATATATAGAGAGAGAGAGAGATAGACATATTCGAAAGTTCGAGGCAACCTCTGTTAATTTTTTAAATTGGACCATAAAGTAGTTGTTTTGTACTTTATTTAAGAGGAAATTATTATACATAGTAAACTGTAAAAAAGGTGAGAAATTATTTTTTATTTGAAATGTTGTTATGACAAAGAAAAAAAAGCATTTGGTCAAGTCAAATATTCAGCCTTAAAAAGTATAAGGTGATTTCATTCTTTTTTCAATGAATCCAAGTGCTCCCTTTCATTTTCATTTTTTTTTTTCATTTTTCTGTCAAGTTAGTCCCATGCTAATTCTGGGGGTGGCTTCAAACTTGTGTGTCTGTGGGTGCGTTTGTAGGTGTGTGTAATTGCTGAGCACCGTGAACTAAGAATGAAAATAAGTATACGACGGTAGTTGCAAGAGAACGCCTGGGGGGTAGTTCTGGTTTTACATCCCAGTCTCTTCACTGCATATTCGCTCTTAAAGTTCTCCTCTTATGCTAAACGTCCTCAATCAGTAACCCACTACCTTCAGTGGCTCATGAGAGTTGTATTTGGCATATATATATATATATATATAT
>OZ038486.1:67546708-67571708 GCA_964036315.1 Acanthosepion esculentum
TATAAAAACGCAAGGATCTCTTAAAATTGTAGTGATTTCCAAAATGTAGCTTAAATGTGGCAAAAGGCCAAAAATACAGAGCACCCAGTGAGTATTGAGCTCACTATTCAGTCGTAATTGGTCTGGCGAGACAAGAGTGTTAGCCATTACTCCACGTCAAGGAATTACCCGACCGTGGGTTGGATGTGGCACGAGGTCGAAAATATTGAGCACCCAGTTTGGATGGAACTCCCTAATTGATCGAGCGAGGTATCTTCGCTTATAATTATGCAACCCTAGGAAATACTGAAGATGTTTGAAAGCAGAAATATAAATTTAAATGAAACTTGTATATATGTATATATATATAATACAAATTCAATAATACCCATCTAAGGATCTAAATTATAGAATTCAAATTATGTCAAGATAAGCAAAATTTTGCTAAGAAAGAGGACAATACACAACTATAGCGACAATATTCATTCATAAAATGAAAGATTGTACAGACACTTCGAAGTTTCGGAGCCATGTCGTACATTACAGTCAGAAAAAAATTATTAAACTATTATCATCTCTCATCTTTACATGCAATATATATATCTATCTATCTATCTATCTATCTATATATATATATATATATATATATATATATATATATATATATATAATAGCAGGCCACTCGTCTTCGAGGATACCTGTCTACTAGGGAGGCTAGTCAATACCTATTGCAGACGCTCGCTCAGGCACATTTGTGTTTGCTTAATACCCACAGAGCCCACCTGTGGTTTATACTGTAACTATGCTGAGCAGACCTTAGTTACAGTATTTGGGATTGGGCGCGTGGCAGATTGGTTAGAACATTTGCTTTCTGACCATAAGACCCGGGTTGAAACTCATCATAGTCGCTATATATATATATATATATATATATATATATATATATATATATATATATATAATGTAAAAGGGAGACTGAAAAAGCCGCGCCTAAAACGTATAGACAAACAAGTGCTCAATACAAAATTCAAAATCGAATATGTAGAGCTAAGATTAAGATATTTAAGAAAAGGCTAAAATGCCAACCAACCTCGCAATATATATATATATAATAGCAGGCCACTCGTCTTCGAGGATACCTGTCTACTAGGGAGGCTAGTCAATACCTATTGCAGACGCTCGCTCAGGCACATTTGTATTTGCTTAATACCCACAGAGCCCACCTGTGGTTTATACTGTAACTATGCTGAGCAGACCTTAGTTACAGTATTTGGGATTGGGCGCGTGGCAGATTGGTTAGAACATTTGCTTTCTGACCATAAGACCCGGGTTGAAACTCATCATAGTCGCTATATATATATATATATATATATATATATATATATATATATATATATATATATATATAAATGTAAAAGGGAGACTGAAAAAGCCGCGCCTAAAACATATAGACAAACAAGTGCTCAATACAAAATTCAAAATCGAATATGTAGAGCTAAGATTAAGATATTTAAGAAAAGGCTAAAATGCCAACCAACCTCGCAATATATATATATATATATATATATATATATATATATATATATATATGTATATATATATATGTGTGTGTGTGTGTGTGTGTGTGTGTGTGTATGTGTGCGTGTATGTGTGTGTGCCTTTGTGTGGATAGAAATCTCAAAGAAAGACTGAAAACAGCCACGCCAAAAGGTATAGATTACAAGAAATTGCTCAATACAAAATTCAAAATCGAATGTATAGAGCTAAGGTATTTAAGGAATGGCTAAAATGCAGTTTCGACCGAAACGCTCCTCAGGCAAGTAGAAGGATGTACAAACCACTGTAAAACTACTACAATATAGGAAAGAAGGACTTGGGTTTCATTGATTGTAATTCACTTATATGCTTTCTAATAAAAATATATATTGAGCTTTCTTTTGTGGAGGAGTTTTAATATTTTATATTGATTGAATCTATTTGGATTAATTACGCACGGATTTATCATTTACCTTATACATTCATATATACATACATACATACATACATATATATATATATATATATATATATATATTCTTTCATTAACTGAAAATAACAAATCTAGCTATTATAATGTTATGTTAATAAAGTCTGATAAGAATGTGCAACCAAATTTTGTATGCGTAAAATAATTGTCTATTCATTCTGGACATCAACAAATTGATGTCAGCCATGGAGGTTATGAGATTTTTGAATGTTCGATCTTCTCGCGAGGAGCTTAAGGACTCTGCCTTTCATTTGTCGCTTGTGTATATACAATGTTCAGCTGGGTTAATTTTTATATAACGTAACAGAGAGAGTTTGGGAACCACACACAAACACACACGCATATATATTTTTAATTGAAATTATAGTAGATTTGAACAGCGAAATTAGATCAGATCAATTTTGTTTACTGATGGGAATCTGATCTAGCCCATTGGGTCATTAGGAAGACAATGGAAGATGATCGAGATAATTTTTATTTTTAAAGTTTGAAATAGAGCTTACTAAGGCTATGAGGAACTTTGAAATTAACATGATTTTGGGTTGAATGCACCACTCGTGATAATCGGGTGACGGCTAAGGGTCGATTTATGATCAGCCAGGTTTATCTATATAAACGCGCACAGAAATGTGTTGACATAGTTGTTGGCTCGGATGCCGTCGAGTACATTCGAGCTGGGTAGACAGAGGTCGGAGACTGGAAGTGACGACATAGATTGGTAGCAAACGCCCGCTAACATATTTTCTTGATATAAGTACGAAGAAGCGAATTACTCCTCCAACAATCTAAGACTGCTACTTCTACTATTATTACTACCACTGGAAACGGAAACGTCGAACAAGCTGCAATAATCAAAATGTTGTTTTGGGGCTCGTCTGTCGTCGAGTGCATTCGAGCTCGGTGCTGAGAAATCGGAGACTGGAAGTGACGTCAGGGATTGGAACAAAGCCCCCGCTAACATGTACTGTTAATATACGTACCGATGCTTCTGCTATCACGAAGATTACTACTACTGTTACTACCGCCGAGGAGGAACGCAACTTTAAACCGCGCACAGAAATCTTTATCTCTCCATCGCAAGAGTCGCATATCGTCCTGAGACGATTTCACAACAAGCTAATCACAACCCACTCTCTCTGTGTCTAGAATCCAGTGTATGAGTTTTTACGTCAATTACTTTTCTTTTCTATAACCCGTTTCTTTTCTATACTATCCTTTTCTGCTATATAAAAGACATTAACAATTCAACCATTGAATAGTTGTTTGTCCGGCTATCTGCATATATATATATATATATATATATATATATATATATATATATATATATATAATTTGGTGCATTCTAAATGTCTTAGCACAGACTCTCCAGCCGTGTCTACATCTTCAGTCAACCGTGTATGGATGAACATCACTTCTGCTTTCTGGATCAAACCAAACACAACGTTGGCAGGAAGCAGGATTAAACCAGTGGACCGGTCGAATGATCTACGGATGCTCAGGGGACGTACGTTCACTCACGGTTAAGACCGAGTAGACACCTCAACCCAGAGAGTAAGACATCGGAGGTTGAGGTGCTGGGGCGAAAATGTTAGAATTGTTTCGGACCATTTCTGCACTTGATTGCTATGAGATAACCTGCTAGGTCAAGCTTATGTGGCGCCAAGAACTTTTGATATTCTAATGAGACACCGAGTAAAAATTCTACTTCGGTATCTTCAAGGGTGAAACCAGTACATACCGAGGTCATCACAGATCAAATCCTCTTAAAGCAAAGATTATTTAATGATATTAAATTCAATTCAGACAGTTGTTATTTCCGAGTGAATTTCATAATACAATTGTATTCTAATAATATTATTTCAAATAGATAATACATAACTATGGCTTATTAGAATTAAGCCTAAAGTCATTATTTGCATCGTCCGCGTTGTTTTACTAATATCATTTCTAGTACTGTTCAGATATTATAGATAGTGTTAATAATTCTGATAGTTTTGTTATCAACATCATCGTGGAAACACAATTATTGTTTTGTCGAAGTTGCTTAAAAATAGTTTCTGTGAATATTTTAGGTACTTAATGTAGAATGTCCAGAATGATTGATTGTTTGCCACAGGCACGTGACTGCTATTTTGCATAATAATGACATTTTTCATTGACCAAAGAATTGATATTTATAACCTGATTTGCTCATTTCTTTCTTTCTTTCTTTCTTTCTTTTTGAAATTCTTTTCTTTCTTTTTCGTAACATACATCTTTATAAAAAATTATGTTTTCTTTCGTTTCTTAAAATTTATATTTTATTTCTTATTCCAATTGTTTTTTTCTTTAGATTTCAATTTTCTTCTTTTTACTTTCTTCTTCGTCTTTTCTTTCTTTTTTCTTTTTTTGCTTTGTATTATCTTTTCTCTTTCTTTTTCATCAGTCATTTCTTCAAATTTTTTTTTCTGTAATACTTTGCCTCAAAATTATCTTTCTTTTCTTTTTACCTCAGGTTTACTTCTTCCTTTCTTTTCTTCTTCAATTTGTTTCTCTGTTTATTTTTCTTTGTTTATTTCGTTCTGTCTCAACAATAATAGTTTTCGCCGAAATAATGTTCACTCATTCACTCTTTCGTCTCATCTTACACGCTTTTTTTCCTCATGTTCACTTCTTATTTTTCTTCTTCAGCTTCTTTCTTTCTTGTAAAAGAATCATTTCCAGGTAAAAAGGAACTAGCAATTTTACCACTAATAGTTTTCGCCGAAATGTCTCTCTCTTTCCCATAATGTGCACTATTTCATTGTTTCATCTGATCTTACACGTTTTCTTTTTCCTCATATTCAGTTCTTTCTTCTTCAATTTCTTTCTTTTTGTTGTGGCCTGTTTAGGGACCAGAAAGAAAGACACGGAAGACGAAGGTAGGCTGAACAAGTGTATTAAAATAACAGATATATACAAAGTAAGAGAGTTAGTAAGAAGCAGTTAGAAGCGTACGTCCGAACGGTAGGTTAACACTACGTCTCCGCTTCCCAACCGACTTCCCTACGACACTTGCTAGGAAGTCTCGCAGTTAGAGAAGGAAGAGTTCATTCTACTGTAAGGTTTTTCACAAAAATGTCTTTCTTCTTTCTTTCTTTCTGTCTTTCTTTCTCACTTGTAAAAGAATCATTTCCAGGTAAAAACGAACTAGCAATTTTACCACTAATAGTTTTCGCCGAAATTTCTCTCTCTTTCCCATAATGTGCACTAATTTATTTTTTCATCTCATCTTACACGCTTTCTTTTTTCTCATATTCAGTTCTCCTTTCCTCAATTTCTTTCTTTCTTTCTTTCTTTCTTCAAAAAGCAATTTCATTTAAAATGAAAATCATTATTTTCCTTTGGACTTTCGTCAGTCACTTATAATTCAAAACATTTCATTTCCTACTTTCTTTCTTTCTTTCTTTCTTTCATCCTCGATTTCTTTTTTCTTTCTTCTTTAATTTCTTTCTTTCTTTCTCTCCTCTCTTCAAAAGCAATTTCTTACAAAATGAAAATCAATATTTTGCTTTGCGTTTTCGTCAGTCCCCAATATTTCAAAACATTTCTTTCTTTCTTTCTTTCTTTCTTTTAAAAGAATCATTTTCATGTACAAATTGAACCAGCAATTTTGACACTAATAGTTATCGCCGCCATTTCTCCCTCTTTCCCATAATGTGGACTATTTCATTCTTTCATCTCATCTTACACTCTTTTTATCCAATGATTCAGCAAAGAAATTTCCATTGAAAATTATTTATTTACAGACATATATTCCTCAGGTTAAACTAGCAAAATATGTTAACCTCACCAGCAAAGATTTTCAGTTCACAGGCAGGCATAATTAAAAGAAAAGATGGCGGTTATGACTCATCGAATAAATGAAGTTCAGACAAACTCGACATGTCTCACCCCGAGGCATAGAGTCAGTCTTCGCTTACGTTTTTTTTACACCCACAAGCATAATATATTATTTTAGTCAGGTATTTGTGTTTTCATTTTTACTTTTAGAGATGCTCTAGTTAAAATCATTGAAAAACAAACTTATTGAAATCTCCTCTCTTCACAAAGCAATTTTATTTGAAATGGAAATCATTATTTTGCTTTGCGCTTTCGTCAGTCACGAAGATTTCAAAACATTTCATTTACCATCTTGAACTAAAATCTCGAAGTATAGAAAGTTTAATACGGAATAAGAAGTGACATCGCTGTTACTGCAGGGGTTCTAAGTTGGTGTCGTCAATAGGAATATTGCGACTTCGATACTTATGAGAAAATATTTTAGTGTCATTGTATTTAACAAATACTCTTACTCCTACTTCGCTAGATTCTTGTATAATGACTTTGATTCTTGTAAAGTTCATCCCGGTGGGTCAGAGTGATTTGATTTAATTTGTTTAATGGCATATAAACTCTTTGTGGGTTGAAATATAATTTTCTTGGGAGCTTTGATTTAAAAATTATGATACATCTTATTCTGCTTTCACAATTAAATACATCGTATATGATACTCAGCTTTTGTGCATATACATATCTGTGTGGACATAATTACTACGGGTAGAGATATATGTGTTTTATGTTGTTTTTTTTTAAAGTTATATTTTGTAATACAGTTTGATTTCTTTAAGAAATTGTAGGGTATTATATGGATTAATATGATGAAAGAGTTCTTTCGTGTTGTTTGGTTGATTTTGTTTAGAAACTTCTATCAGTGGTTCAATGTCGGAACCTAAATATCTTGAACAACGTTTTATGGCTTCAACTAAATATATTTTGAACGCAATTATATGCCTTGAACTACAGATAAAATATATTGCTAGTCATTTTTCTGTAAAATGTATGGTTGGTAAATACTAATATATACTACTATAAATAGGTATTGTTGGCAATTTTTTTTAATAGAAATATGTATTGCTGGTAATTGTACGATAAAAATATATTTCATACCGTCATAGAGTTTTGCTTTTCCTTGGCAGTTCAATATTTGTCCATAACTGGCGTCCTAACAGATGCTAAGACCTCGGGTTAGGGTGGACCTGGAAACAATAGCAATTAAGAGAGGATTCTACGCTCCTCAAAATCTCCAATATCTTAATCAGAGAACTCGCTGCTGGATGTAGTTTATCACCATATCCAGGACTCTCTGTCAGATAATGTTATGCTGTATAAATATCTACGCAATTCAGAGCTGTCTTTTATAAAAGCATTGTTTATTGAAGGAGTTGGGAAATTTTATTTTATTTAAAAGAAAAACCCACATGCGTATAAAATCATTGTTTATTATTCGTCAATGAATGTCGGGGAGTGTGCGTGTGGTTTTGGGTGTTTTCACCGAACGTAGATTTTCTTTTCGCGAAGGTGGGAAATCTTCTCTATCTCTTCCAATTCGACTGGAACGCTTATAGGTTTTCCTGTCATGTAGGTGTTCGACGTGTGCTCATCCTAAGCGAAGCTGGGTGGACCACCAGTTTACATCTTGTTAGCAGCCATTGACATCAAGTAAAGAAGCGAATCTGCACCTGGTGGCTAGGAGATGACCTTTTCCGCAGATGCACCCGGATTTTCTAACGCTATTTTGTTGAAGTTAGTGTAAGGTCTATTTTGTTGCCACCTAACATGAGCCTAATACATAAGTCGGTCATTATAGATGAACCTCTTTTAGAATGAAGGTTCCTTATTGATATAAAATTTGAATAAACCCATTTTCTATCGTCAGTCGGATATTACACAATGATTTGGAAGTAAAATGAAAGTAGTGATAGCACATGTCGTCAATCGAACATAAAAATCCAGAAGATGGAATTAATAAATGCCAAACATAGCAAATACCTCGGTGTATTGATCAGTTAAAACAAATTTAGTAGCAAGAAAAAAGTTGATGGTGCGAGGTATGAATTGGAGATAGAAACATTAAGCAGGTGGAGAAGTACAAATATCTAGGAAGCGTTTTAACAGAGGATGGGTAAAAAGGGCGACACCGAGATTTGAACGCGCATTGGACTTCCGGAAGATACATTACAAAAGCAGGTGTTGAGAAACGGGAAAAAAATTCGTTAGAAACAAAGAAAAGTCCGCTGGGTCGCTATGCGATATCCATCATCTTAGATGGCACTGAATGTTGAACAATCTCCTCACGGACGAGGAAAACATCTAGAGGCAGCGCAAATGTGTTTCTACAGCATGATGATGAAAAGTTCATCGACGCAACGAGTAAGCAGCGAGGAAGACTTAACGAAAATGGCAGCACAAAGAACACATTTCCTCAGAATAAAGAAAAACTGGAATTCCTTGGAAACATATATGAGGAAGGAGGGCTTGGAATACTTAACACTCACGAGGCATAGTGTGGACAAGAGGGATAGGGATAGGCAGCTAACCACTTACCTAAATAGCTTCTGTAACTGGCGGAACGGGGATAGGTTAAAAACCGCTAACAGCCACACGAGATAGGAAGTTGCGAAGACCTATGGCGGAACGTGGCGCTGGGTCCTTAGCAAAAGGGGAAAAACTTGGACCTGGCACATAAAAAAAAAAGTATAGGACACTGAAAAAGGATAGATATCTCTTGAGGCGCTTTTGTCCTACATTGGAAGTTTCTGCAAATGAAAAATATTGGGCTTAAAACTAAACTCAGTGCCATACGTGATACACGCTTGGGCGATCCTGTATTTTTCAATACATGGCTGACAAGGGAGATTTTTCCCGCAGTAGGTTGCCATTTACTGCTGCGGTAGACTGCTTGCCAACCAAGGCTAAGGAAGCCAGTCTGTACGCTTTTCAACCCCCGGGGAAGAAGAGACGGATTCACACCTGTCTTAAGGTACATCTCTTTTTCCTGCGTAAGAGAATCTAACGAACTCGACTGGAGTTCAAACACGGCTTGTCCAAGTTCTCACTCCGAGTCGATATCCCTTACACCACAACGCACATCCAAATAGATTCCCCATATCTAGACTTTAATATGGATCGCATGCCTTGCATCCAACACATTTAGAAATGTTGAAACTATTCTCTATATTCAACCGTTTTCTCAGATAAGTGGTTAAAACTGATTTCAAGTTAATGAATCCTGTAGGCATTCCTTCAAGCAGACGATCCTTCATCAGGCCTCATAGACTAGCGGTACTAAATTACAAAAAGCTGCACCTATTACCAAAACCCATATCGCCTGAACGTTTCCAAGAGTAGAAAATCTTACGGCTATATTTTTTTAATCGAGTTCACCATATTCAATGCAGTAAAGTCATTGAGACATAAGGGGTTACGGGCGTAAAAAAAAATTAGAAACAGAAATATCACTAATGAAAGGAATCAAAAAGAGTAATCAGGAGGACAGTAGATAGCGATTGACATCGCATTTAAATTTTTTAAAGATTAAAGTTGGCTGGGAAGCATGGAGTCGGAAGGGAGTTCAACAAGCGAAAAAGAAACTGTTAACATATAATTTACGATTACATCTAGCCAACTCAACTATAAATAGATGAGATCTCGACGCCAGTCTAGTAGTGCAACTTACCCACTATTAGTGTGATATATAGATTTGTATACGATGACCACCATATATATCGAGAATTCGTATGTAGTAACTGGTAAAAATATTAATTATTATAATGATATAAATAAAAATAATATATAATATATGATTGTTTACTTACTTAGTAATGTGATAATGCCACTTAGACGCAGAAGGTTACAGAGCGTGAAAGTGAATGAGGAAATTTTAGTGAGAAGAGGACAATAAAGAAACAGATATCAGGAAGATAAAAAAATTGGCGATTGGCGTTTCATTTAAATTTCTGTAGATTAAAGTTGGCTGGAAAGCATGTAACCGGAAGGGAGTTCCCCAGGCAAGAAGTGCAAGAAAAGAAAGTGTTAGCATAGAACTTGCGGTAACATCTAGCCAACTAAGCTGTAAATTGATGAGATCTCGACGTCAGTCTAGTACTGCGCTTAATTTTTGTTGTGTAGGATCCACCTAATCTGCATAGGTGACTACCAACTATATAAATAGTGGTTGGTACCGGAAGACGAGGAGTAGGAATCACGAGATCCAACTAGAGAGACTGATCGACTGCGACTAGTCAACACATTCTCCAGGAACGTCTTCCCAGAAATATACAGAAATACTATATGTACTTATTGTGTACACTTTCTTGTTATAATACATTCTTGTTCTAAGTACATTTTGTGTTGCATTATTATTCCATTCAATAGGCGAGATTCAACAATGAGTCAAGACTCAACAATTTTTAAAAAAGTTTAGGTACCATAGCGAAAAGTTAATTCGAAAATTAGCGTGAAAGTATTTACAGAAAAGACACGGGAAGGCCAGATTACGACAGTGGGAAACTGACTGACACCGAGATGCCAGATCAGAACCAATATTATTGCTGATTCTTCTTTGGATTCGATGAAGGAATCTTAGATAAATAGCAGGACTTTACGTGGCAGCGATATTCTAAGCATGGGCAAATGGGAGACGTACTATCACTGAAGTTAAGCAACGTCGAGCCTGGTCAGTACCTACATGGGTGACCGCTGGGCAATACAAGGTGATATAAGCTTCGACGTGTGGATGGTGTAATAGATAATGGCTCGGAATTGGAGAAAAAAACGAGTTCCAATTCTATCTGGCTTCGTTATACGCGCAAATACCACACGAAAAGATATGACCCCACCCCATCTCTCCCAGCTATGGGTTAATTAGTATGACTTGTATCACAAAAATCATTAGTATCTCCGAAAAAATTCTCAGAATCTTAAAATATTTTCTGGCTTTAAATAACTTGCAAATGGTAGGACTTTTAAAAACAGGTAGGACATTTAACTTTAAGAGAAACTAATGATATAAACGTTGCAAGCTACCAAAATTATAAGTCTTTTTTTATCTTTTATAAGTATTTCACCCCAAGCAAAGCGGGAGTGCTACTAGTACGTAATGTGCTACAGTGAGTGAAAGTAAGAGGAAAGACTGGGTATGGGGGGGGGGTTGAGGAAAGGATAAAAAGCAGAACGGGAATCAAGGCATCAGAAGATGTCGATTGACATTACATTTAAATTTTTGAAGATTATAGTTATCATAGAAACAAGTAAGAGGAAGGGAGTTCCACTGTTGGGAAGTGCGAGAGAAGAAACTGTTGGCATAGAACAAGTAAGTTACATTTAACCGTTTCGACAGCCAAAGGGTGGGACCAAGATGCCAACCTAGTAGCACGCTTAAATTCATGCAGTTAGTGCACCAGTGAAAATAGTTAGTCAGAGCAGTTGCCATGAAAATATTTATAGAAAAGACAGAGAGAAGCCACGTCATGTCGGAGAGAAGGTGACTGGAGTCGAGATGCCAGGTCAGGATCGATCAATTGCATATCTGTCTTTGGATATTGCCAAAAACCTCGAGATGAACAGCGGGGTCACCAGACCAGACCATATATGGCAACAGTATTCAATGCATGGACGAACAGTAGATTTGAAGGACTTTTAAAAACTGGTAGCACATTTAACTTTAAATGATATAATCAGGGTGGTAACTTTTCACACTACAAAAATCTGAAGGTTCGGAAGAAACCCACCACTCAGTAGTAGCACTAGCGATTAATGGAGGAGAGAAATCTAATTTCCTAAAAAAAAAAAAGAATCTATTTTAAGAAAAATATTCTATAAATTCATGTGTCTATCATGTCAACCATCATGGTCCCGCATCAAGATTGGAAAGTCAAGAGGGTGGCATTCTGTGCCATAATATAGCTGCTTAATGTAGGTGGTTGCTGCGTGACCGATTCGTTTTGCTCCATGACTGTGTCCAGAACAGTAGATCACTCGCAAGTTCTTGCTTTGTCCCTCAGCAGTGTCCTGCAAAGCTCTTTCTGCGTTCGCGTAAGATTGTAGAAATATCAGCGATGAGTCCATACGGCTGTGATTTAGTTGGATGTTGTCTCCCGGGGGGTATTAATTATAGCTCTCAGCATCCGAGTGTAGGTTCCATTAAGCTGTATACTTTCGTAGACGATCTTGGCTCCTCGCAAATCTTTGGACGCTTCCGCATCGTATAATGGTTAGTGAACCTAGTCTGCTTGCCCATTAACTACTGAGTACTGAGATCGATCTTCACTCGGATCTCCATACAACATTCGCCTTTAAATAAACTAACGAGTTGTAAGATGATCCAACCAACAGATCCCTTTATTATGACTCTCCACATCATCCCTCTCTTTACTCATGATCATCATTTTTTCATTTTGCGTATTTTGCGCCACTGTGGTCACCAATCCTTCAGTTGTAATTGTGGTTCATGCTGACATTCAAATCAAAATTGGCCAATGGTTTGCCTGCCGGTTCCTTTTGAAAAGGAGATGATAAGTTCCCCCGCCCACTGGCAAAGCCATTGACCTCTGAGGCACATCTACTACCCGTAGGCTGGCGTCTGGCCAATGGCCGCTTGGTACAAGTGCATTGAGTAGATGCGTTCCTTTTTATCGGTCGGATCAGGAGCCTCTTCCGACTACCCTCATGCAGTTTAACCGGTAGGTCGATGCCGTTGAACGGAATATGGCCGTCGCGGTAGCCATGCGATTTATTGGAGTCATGTGTCAGAGTTGAATGTAGGATCTGAACCAATACAGTTCAGCATCCCAATACACTTGTGCTTTAAGCTTCTGCTGGGTCTGTTTTGCAATATGTGGTTTTGAGTTGTCGGATGGAAAATGACACCTTTTCGAAAATCGACCGTTTTTCTTGAAAACAAGTTTCTTCAAATGGCGAAATGGAGTTGAGATATCGATTTTCAAACTCTCAGCAAACTCTTCTGTCGAAATCTTCGGTTTATTTTCTATGATCGCAATCAGATAATTATCATCGACGTCTAAAGGTCACCCGGTACAGGACCGATCGTTTAGGTCAAAATCGGAATGTCGAAATCTGCCAAACTATTTTTGAACTCCGAAAGAACTGGATCACGATCCATATAGACATTCTGGATTGTCGCAGTTCCGATGCTTACACCTTTCCGAAATTCAGGGAATATCATATCGCGAAAGTACACATTTTATCCGCCATGTTTAAGGCATTCATTTTTAGACGAAACTCCAACATTCAAGAAAGTGATTCACAATTGAACAATGAAATCTTTCAATCTAGAACACACCAGAAATCGGTACCAAAACAAACGCCAGTGTCAAATTGCGGTTATTTTATATTAACAATGAGAATCGGCCACGATCTTTTGCAATGAGCTGATAGTTGATACATTTATCATTATAATTGTTTCCTCCAAACGGAAATTAATCATAACTGAACGTCATAATTTTCTGTTCTTAAAATTGAGACACACGTTATTAATTACATATATGTTTGTCATGTGAATGGAAATTAAGAATTTAGTATACAAAAAAGAATAATGCATATCATCATATACGAGGGAGTGTTGAAAAAGTTTCGGCCTGGTCGACTTTCCAAAATTTGGGCAAATATCAGAATATTTGATACTATGTTTCAGGCAACAAAAGTGAGCTTGCTGTTGGATGAGAAATCCGCAGAAAAAAATGAATAAGAAAGAATGAAGCTGGTGCCGAACGGTATTTATTTTATTTACATGGAAAGGGTTCAGACGAACTACATTAATTACACCAATTATTACCTTCATGGCTAAGACTACCCATGCTACACACATTGTATGGAACTACTCTTCGTATTCCATTGTTGTTGAGTCTTGACTCATTGTTGAATCTCGACTAATGCATGGAATAATAATGCAACACGAAATGTATTTAGAACAAGAATGTATTATAACAAGAAAGTGTACACAATATTTACATATAGTATTTCTGTATATTTCTGGGATGACCGTTCCTGGAGAATGTGTTGACTAAGTCGCAGTCGAGCAGAGTCTCTAGTTGGATCTCTGTATTTCCCTCTCGTCTTCCGGTACCAACCATTATTTATATAGTCGGTAGTCACCTATGCAGATTAGGTGGATCCTACCGCAACACCCCTCTCCCAAGCCTTGGAATCCTTTTTGGATTTCAAACTGGCTTCCTATATGGGATGATGATTCTGGTTATTTCTTTGTACATCCCCTTTGCATACTTCCTATGTATATGTCAATCTGCTTAATTTTAATATCTTTTTCGTTTTGGATTCACGTCCAATGGGTCAGTGAACTTTCATTTCCTACCGGATCTTCTCGGTTCAGGAGCACTCTGCGAAGGTTCTACTTGAAAAATATCATACATTACATCAATGGGATCTTCCTCCTCATCCGGTATACTCTCTTCATGCTCTAGAACGTAACATTTTTTGAGTTGGTTCTGGTGCCTTTTATGAGTATTCTTCGGCCCTTTAATTATGTAAATCAGGTCACCGATTCTCTTGTCCCCTATGCCTCGCTCCCAGAACTCAATGTTGTTTCTATAGCACTTGAAAAACACCTTCTCTCCGGGGGTGTATCTTTTTCTAGCTGTATACATAGTGTTCTTTATTCTATTTCTTCCTGGCAAAAGCTTGTCAAACACTGACTTAATTTTCCTAGCGAACATTAGTTCAGCTGGTGCCATGTTTGATTGTGTTCTCTGGTTTGGCGTGATTCTGTATACTTGTAGGAATTGCTGAAGCGCCTTTTCCGTTGGAACTTCTGAGGCTTTCTTCAGAGCGCGCTTTAACGTATCGACAAATCTTTCTGCGAGTCCATTGGATCTCGGATGATACGGCGGCGTCGTTATGTGGTTAATTTGATATAACTCACAAAATTCCTTAAATTCGTCAGAAGTGAATTGTGTACCATTGTCACTCACAATACATTCTGGCACACCGAACCGTGCAAATAGTTCATGCAAAAAAGTTGTTGTGGTATTGGACGTAGGCTTTTTGCAGCGTAGTACTTCCGGCCATTTTGTAAAGCTATCTACCCCTATTAAGTAGTAATAATCTTCTACTGGACCAGCGAAATCAATGTGTAATCTTTCCCACGGATGATCCGTCTTTGGCCATGGTTTGTGTACTATAGGTGGTGCCTTAGCTGCTAACGCACACCCTTTACATCGATGAACTATGTTTTCTCGTTCATTATTGTTAAATCTGACCCCGAATCGAGTTGAAATTTAATATTCTTTTTGAATATTTCAGTCGTCACATATTTCCTCAAATCTCTATCTGATTTGATATTCGAATTTGTTTGTCTAATTCGGCTATTGACTTTTTCGTTTTACAACACGATCCTTTGTGACCATTCTTTTGGCACACGAAACATTTCTTATTTCTATTTGGGCAATTTATCTCCCAATGTCTTTCGTTACAACGTCTGCAATTATATGGTGGGACCTTTTTATTTTCTGCTTGTCTATTTTTAAAATACGCCGAATTTTTTCTCCAATTTTTCTCTGATGGGTAATTCGACTGTTTTTTTATTTTTTTAATATAAGCAATACCAGCTTCTTCGATTTTTTGCGACTCTTTCTTTAAACTTACGGCCCGTTGACACTCCTCTGCTAACTTTTGCAGGGTAAGGCCTTGTTCAGATTCGAGTTTAGACAAAACTCTACGTCTTATTTCGGCACTCTTACTGGATACCAGTCCTTGAGCAAAAATTAAACACTTGAATTCTTCAACCGTAATCTCTGCCAATCTGAAATTGTCACAATGTCTATTCACTATAGATGCATATGTTAAGTAATCCTGATCGTCGGATTTAGAGACATTCATGCATAACCCTCGCTTATGTCAAAGCGACATATTTGCTCCAAACAGCTCTTTTAGCAATTTCACTGTTTCCGAGAATTCCAATTCAGTTGTTTTTCTCGGTAGAATAAAATCTACAAATTTGCTATGTTCTGCTGTACCTAGCTTTCTTAGTAATAGACTGACTTTTCTTGAATTCGACCAGTTTTCACAGTCTGTGTAGAAAATATCTTCATATCGTTTAAAGTATGCTTCAAACGTTTTTTCTTCGTCTGGCACATAGTTGAAAGTTTCCAGCGAATTAAATATGATGTTATAAGAATATGAAGAATTTCTCTCATTTGCCTGATAGTTGCTTAATTTCTCCAGTGTTAACTTTTGAATTTCTAAAAGTCTTTCCACTTGCCGTTCTTGATATTTTTGCAGCGCTATCTGTTGTTCTTGCTGTCTTTTGAATAATTCAGATATGACTTTGGATAGTTCCTCCATTTTTAGCTGATAGTGTTCATGCAACAAGGAATATACTTTTAATTTGTGTATCCACGAATATCATATAAGCTGACCAAAAAAAATCGAAACAACGTACGACTTTTAAATTTTATGACTTGCTTTTACATTCACGCCCGTGCTAATCAACTTTGGTATTTTTTTTTAAATCTTTTGTTTTATTGTGAACAGAGACCGTCGGACTTTTTTTTTTCTCGTTTTCTACTTCTGTTCGCGTATTTCAATGACAACTTCTGATTTTCTTATCAGAGGTAATTCGTCACTATATTGATGAACAAATAATAAAAAAAAAATTTAAAGTTCGTTACCTTTCAAAGTCGACACGGTTTATTTGTGCTCCTTTTAAATCCATGCATGTTTTTGTAGTCGGCCAGTTTTTTCTTTTTAGCGGGTGTCTCGTTGTAGATAATTTTTTAATTTAAAATTACCGTTATTCGTTTACGACACCTTTCAAATTTTTCTGAGTGAACGTTCCTTTATGCTTAGTCGTCTTTTAACGAGTTCTACATATCCAGAAGTTCAGAATCCTTCGTCGTTACGTTAACGTTGGACTTTGAATTAATAGTTTTTTTTTTCAGCCTGGGTTCTTCAA
The DNA here is from genome assembly GCA_964036315.1 of Acanthosepion esculentum. Classification (NCBI taxonomy): domain Eukaryota; kingdom Metazoa; phylum Mollusca; class Cephalopoda; order Sepiida; family Sepiidae; genus Acanthosepion; species Acanthosepion esculentum. Next base: position 67,563,481 of record OZ038486.1, read on the forward strand.
TGACTTGTCCCAATTGTTGAAAACTCTCACTATTAATTCTTTCTTTTTTCCGTATGGTTCGTTCTACTTCGTCGCCATTGTTGAAACTTGGCGTATGGTTCGTTCTACTTCGTCGCCATTGTTGAGACTTGGCGTATGGTTCGTTCTACTTCGTCGCCATTGTTGAGTCTTGACTCATTGTTGAATCTCGACTAATGCATGGAATAATAATGCAACACGAAATGTACTTAGAACAAGAATGTATTATAACAAGAAAGTGTACACAATATTTACATATAGTATTTCTGTATATTTCTGGGAAGACCATTCCTGGAGAATGTGTTGACTAAGTCGCAGTCGATCAGAGTCTCTAGTTGGATCTCTGTATTTCCCTCTCGTCTTCCGGTACCAACCATTATTTATATAGTCGGTAGTCACCTATGCAGATTAGGTGGATCCTACCACAACAATTGTTGAGACCGTTCTGGGTATGACGATAAATTACATCCGCGTCCTGCGTAAGACGATAAACTACGTTCAACAGCAAGGCCTCTGATCAGGTGGTTTTAAGGAGCGTGGAACCACCATTTAATTTCCGGTGTTCCCGGGTTCACCTTGAACCGGGGTGGTAGCACCTGTTCGGGTCCAAGCTATGGGTAAACTGGTTTTTAAAACACTATGAAAGTGTAGAAATAGATTTTAATACCAGAAATACTTCGTAAAAAATATTACCAGCAATAAATTTTTGAAGAAAAATTATTAACGGCAATACATTTTTTTAAAAATAAATTACCAGCAATAAAAATTTTGTCGGCATTAAATGACCCATTGAGGCGGATATGCCGTAAAACAAACCAAACCAAACCAAACCATTGTTGAGATGTAGTTTCAACTTGAACAGCATCTTCCCACGAACCGCTGCTCTTTGGAACCGACTCCCAAGAGGATCCTACCTCGATCAACACTCTTTTCAAGTTCAAGTTAACAGTTGTCTTCCCCTGATATCGTATAAATTATGCTTCTAATTCTGTAAAGCTCTACCTTGAGTAGCTCCCGGGTATTGTAGAGGGCGATCATCATTGTAAAAAAGTTGAAAAAAAATTAACAATGTCGAGAAAAAAATAAGTTGATTATAAACAAAACAACGATATGATGATCCTGGCCACCAATTAATACCCGCTTCGATATCTTTTTGCTGAATGATTACAAATTTGGAGAATAAATAGAATATCGTGTATATTAAAGGAAATACATCACCGAGAATTTACCATTTTCTTCTCACAGACGTTTGGAACCGACATGTTTTTTTTTTGTATTTTCAACATTAGATTATTATTAGACGATCAATTTCCTCGCGTATTCCCAGGATTTACTGTAATTTAATTTATTTTTTTTAGAAGAGATTCTATTTTTTTTTAATCGACGTGCTGTCATAGATTCTTTTCATTTTTTATTGTTGCTATTGTTCTTTATTGGATTGTCATTGTTATTTTTTCTCGTGAGGATTCGCTAGTTTTTCTTTAGTTATATTTTATTTTGTCTCTAGTCTTTGTTCTGTTTAATTTACTTTCGTGTCTACTTCAGTCGTGTAATTATGCTTCCGTGATAGCCCTACTTTCATATATTACCGGTGAAGATTTTCTTACAAAGTTGTGATTATAAACTCTTATAGAAAATGGAATCAGTTTACTGTCTTGCAGCAAAAATTCCCAACTTAAATTGACATTAATGGGATTTTCAGTAAAGAAATAAAGCTTATAACTACATACATGCGATTTTTTTAAAAAAAGAAAGATCACTGATGTTATTATATAAGCACTTTATATCATGATATAAGTTTAATATCTAATGATATTCTGTCGACCCCCGCCCAATTTTTTTCAGAAATAGACAAAACATGAGTGATTTTTATTGGATGAATAAAGAATTACACCGGTACATATATAACCTCTGAACATCACACTACAAACATTCAAGGTCTAAAAAGAGCCCATAGACGATCAGTTGTAGTTAATGGCTATCCAGTTTTCGATGCAACAAATGGCCTTCTCATATGTGTACACCCTATCAATTTGTATTTTCTTGTTGGCTAACTACCACTCGAAACAAGAGAGCCCATTTTGTCTTGTTATTTAGCACATGTCCGCAGCAAGGGACGGAGAGAGGAGTGGATATATGAGTTGGTTATACACGATTTACTATCATCTACTAGTCATGATTTCAATTCTTGGATCAGTTAGTGAAGCAGTAATTTAACAGGAACTCGGACGAAACGTTGTACTATAAAAACTATGTCAACCAAGATCAGATATATTAGGTCACCCCATAAGTTCTGTCCGAATTTTAACTTTTTGTTAAAATGAAGGAAATTTAAAGAGTATTTTATAATGTCTAATGGAGCTGAACATTGTTTTTATGTTTAGATGCATTTAAACTGATCAAATTTTATTTCAGAGAACAATAAAATTAAATTTTGTTTCTTAAAACCCTGCTAACATGGAAGTACCCAAGAATCATTTGAGGCACATAATGCTTTATGAGTTCAAGAAAGGAAACTCAGCAGCCGAAGCGGCTAGAAACATTCACTCAGTTTATGGAGAGGAATGTGTGAATAAAAGAACTTGCAGAAGATGGTTTGCAAAATTCAGAGGTGGAGATTTCACCCTTGAAGATGAAGATCGAACCGGACGTCCAGTTGAGTTTGATGAAAAGCTTCTTGAAGCAGCCCTTGAAGAAAATCCTGCTTTATCAGTTGAGGAATTGGTAGTGGTTCTCAGTTCAAACCATACAACTGTTCATCGTCATCTTTAACAACTTGGAAAAGTTCCTAAACTTGGAAAATGGGTGCCTCATGAATTGTCTGAAAACAACATCAAATCCCGAGTTGACATCTGCTCTTCACTCCATTCTCGTCAACTTGTTTCACCTTTTTTGGATAGACTTGTGTCTGGGGACGAAAAATGGATTTTTTATCGAAATGTTAAGCGTCGTAGACAGTGGCTTGGTAAAGAGGAAGTACCCCAGCCACAGCTGAGAAGGGAACTTCATGGGCAAAAGGTTCTTCTTTCAATCTCGTGGGATTGCCAAGGAATAATCCACTTTAATTCTTATCACCTAATGCAACAATTAATGCTCAAATATACTGTCAGCAATTAGAGCGTTTGAACCAAGCTTTGAGGAAAAAAAGACCTGCTCTAGTGAATCGAAACGGGTGATGTTTCATCAGGACAATGCGCGACGACACACAGCAAGAATCACGTCACAAAAGATTGGTTGGGAGAAAATTCCTGATCCACCTTATTCTACCGACCTTGCTCCTTCAGAGTACCATTTGTTTCATAGCTTACACAATCATATGGAAGAAACAGCTTTTGTAACACAGGAAAAGGGTAAAACTGACATTTGTGAGTTCTTCGAATCAAAGCCAAAACAATTTTACAGTAATGAAATTAGTAAGCTTGTTAATAGATGGAAGGAAGTCATAGATAATCAGGGAAAATACATTGTTGATTGAATCTGTAATTAAATGTAACATTTGGTCACTTGTTTTCCTTATTCAAAATTCGGACAAAACTTATGGGATGACCTGATAGTTCGAAATAATACAATAATTTTGACTAATTCTCACCTCAGTAATGTAATACTAAATGCATATTATAATACATATACATACACCTAATGATACTAAAACAAATCAAATCCTTTATGCGTGTTTGTTTAGCGTCATATCAACTCCTTATAGGTCATTTAATGTAAATGTTTAATTTTCTTGGGAGCATTAGTAATTTCCTTTAACAAAAATGTATTGCTGGCATTTTTTAAACTATGGAAATCTATTGCTGGTAATTTTGACTATAAAAATGTATTTTTATAATTTCCTAGTGTTCCGACCCCAGTTTTGGAATTAACTATTTGCCCATGGACCCTAACAGGTGCCACTACTTCGGGTCAGATGATGTTTATCGTCATACCTAAGACGTTCTCTTTTATGTGTCGTACCACTTTGTGACTTCGTTGATCATAGCTCTTCACAACTTCCTATCCATTATAGCATTAACCAACATTTGGTTCTTTATGATCGCTTCTTGTTTCCGCTCTGCCATCATTTCACACAAGATCGTTAGGTACGCTACCTGCTGGTTGCGTACTGAATGCCCCGAGCCCTCTTTCCTCATTTTCTTTCTGATTTTAAATCTAAGTGTCCCTTTACTTACTATTTTCTTTAAAACTTTCCGGTAATTCATACGTTTAGTTTTAACATTCGTCTGTAGAAACCCATCTAACTACTGTCTTTTTGTCCTTTTATTAAGATGTTATTATATCATATATATGATAATGTCCATAATGGGGGAAAATAACCTGAGAATGAACCTTTCTCACATAGCATTCGCAATATCTGACGTGATGTGATATTAACACGCATCATCGATACTATTTTACATTAAACCCCATTAAGTGAACAACGTTCAGTGATATCAAAACAAAAATATACTAAATAAAGAGAAATAAATAAATTCTATCTTCATAGAGAAAAAAAAAGAAAGTGCGACATTAAAAACTAATATATACCGCAGCTTATGACGAACATAAAAAAGCAAACATGGGTTGCAAGGAGAACGTAGAGCAATTAATTGGAAAGTATGTCAACGTTTTTTCCTTGAAGAAAAAGTTAGAATAACAACTGTTGAGATTTATTGTAAATAAAATATAATTTTAGCACAAGGCCTAAAAGGGTTGGGACTCGTCGTCACCTTATCTCTATCTATAAAAGGCAGGATGTGTGTGTGTGTGTGTGTGCGTGTGTATAACGAATGCACGGCCGCAATTTTCGACGGATTTGCACCAAAATTTACATGTACATGCTCCACGTTAGAAATCAGGCCAAGACCGACGTTGCATTTCCCAACTCCCATCGATAGTGGTAATAATCGATTTTTTCATGCTTCTACGGCAGTTTTCATGTAGTTTTCCGCCATTTTCTACTGGCCAGAGTGAGAGCCTATAGCTGGCTCCCACGAATAGGCAGGAAGATTCTATTGGCCAGCGTGAGAGGCAACAGCTGACTGACACGAATGTTAACTAGCATGCAAAAAATCGATAGCTGCATTCGTCACAAGTGGGAAAAATTTAATCTGCCTGGCACTTTACTCCAATTGCCTCATTCGCATGCTTAAACTCAACGTTGATTCTGATTCCGCAGAACTGGGTTGGGTGTGAAAAGGTATTTGTTGTTAAAATTATTTTTTCATTCGGTTTTTCCAGTTACGAGTCCTGTTTTAAAGTTGATCGTTTTGTGTTCATTTCGTTTAGTTCTTTTCTCGTAACAGATTTAATGTTTAGTATTGAGCTTAGAAGATATTAGCAGTGTGAGATAGGCAAGGAGTAAGGCATGTATTAACATCAGCACGGCAAAGGGTAGTCCTTTAAAGGCAAGGAAAGGCAAAAATATTTTAAGTCAAGTGATAGCGATTGCTGTATGACTCGTAGAATTTTTGAATCAAGCACGGGCAACGCCGGGCCATGCTGCTAGTACCTAGATAATCCGATTCATGACCCATACACTCGTTACATTGCACATGCACCACAAGAACTCAACCGTCACCTATCAATCCCCTATATACCATAATACTGCATATTCTCAGGGGACCTATAAAAACACATCCCCATGACATAAAAACTTAATGAGCATAAATATCTATATGTTGAGTCTTGACTCAATGTTGAAACTCGCCTATTGCATGGAATAATAATGCAACACAAAATGTACTTAGAACAAGAATGTATTATAACAAGAAAGTGTACACAATAAGTACATATAGTATTTCTGTATATTTCTGGGAAGACGTTCCTGGAGAATGTGTTGACTAGTCGCAGTCGATCAGAGTCTCTAGTTGGATCTCGTGATTCCACTTCTCTTCTTCTCCCTCCGGTATCAACCATTATTTATATAGTTGGTAGTCACCTATGCAGATTAGGTGGATCCTACACAACACTATATATGAAAATCTGTAATTGATACGCGATGTGTGAGGAAGGGATGAGGCCAAAAAACAAACTAAAAATATCAAAGAACAAACAAAATAAGATAACAGGTGTTAGTTTGACCCGTCAGATCATCAAAAGATTTAAGAGAGGTCGCTGTATTTTGTCTTTAGACAAAATCAAGGATCTTTCTCGCTAAGGGAAAAGAGAAGGGATAAAATAAATACAATTACCTGAAAGAAGGAAAAGTATAAAATTACCCCGAGTGTCTGAAATCGAGAGTGAACACTTCATCCAAATAAGAAATTCGTATCTGATTCGGACACTAATTAAATGGACTCGTCCGGTCGTAAGAAATAAGGAAATGTGAATAATTTGAGGAGATTCGCATTCATCAAGACATAATATATGTCAGAACTGAAAAAAAGCTGACGCGATAATAAAAGGCCACTGTAATTACTTCCCCTGATGTAACTCTTCATAGGCACGTAGTATCATTTGAAACGTCATATCTGTTCTGCTAATCAAGCTTCATTAAAGTTTCGCAAACAACGCTTTCCGGATCGTAGACCTCATGTTAGGAAATAAAAAAGAAAAAAACGAGTTTTCGTTTCCTGTTTGCGGTGTATGTCCTCGCTAGTGAAGATAACCCTGGCCAACTGGAATATCCGTTGGGAATCCTAATTACGGCTTCTCTAGAAACAAAGAAGAATCTTCCGTCAGCTCAAATTCCCGTTGGCGATAATTACGAGTCAGCTATTCCTTTCTGTCCATGTATTAAGGTGTTAAGGTCTTTAGTCATTAATAAAATATAGTTTTATCAATTTCGAAGTGGGGGTCAGGTTCGAAATATAAGTACACTGTCAAATAGACCCCTGATATTTTAAAATAAAAGCTATCTGTACTTAGTATTCATTTAGAAAGATTCCATCTACACACTTCATCTCGCCACTCTCAATCTCGAAGTTTGATAAAGCCCATTGTGGGATATCACGTTGTAATATTTTCATATTAAAATAAATTAATAAATGTATATATGCTTCTTATTCATTTAAAATAAATTATTATTTTCTGCCAATATTTGTACCAAAACTGCACCTGGCAAATATTTAAAAATACACGTTCGTGAATGACGCAAATACGGTTTCAAACAAAATAAAGAAAAAAATAGAAGAAAAATGGTACATTTAACTCTTTCAAAATTAAGGGATCGGTTTACCACTGTATTTATATTATGAACATGACCCGACTTCTAAATTGATAAAACTTCAATATTTTTTATTCTGAAATATTCGTGGTTTGACTAAAGACTAATGAATGTTAATCCATAAAAATCATTTCATTTGAAACCACTGTAGAGTTGCATGTAGTGAAAGTAGTGACAATCTTGGAGGCGAGAAGTCTGGGAATATGCAGCATGCGGAAGAACTTCCCATCCCAGCTCTATGATTGTTTGCTGTGTCGCATTTCCAGCATGAAGACAGTCATTATTCTGCTGCAAAATTAGTGGCCATTTTCCTTACCTTGGATATGAGTGTTCCCATTCAGTGCATCAAATAACTTCACGGGTTCAATTCGATTTTTTCTAATTTGTTTGAACTGCATCTTTCTTCAAAAGTTCCTTGGGTTTAACAATTTTCAAATTTGGAGCCCTTCTACAGAGTTCTTTGTCAGTGATCTCAAAATCTTTTATTCACTTCAGAAACCATCTGAGACTTAAGTCTGCAAATTTTGTTTTGTAGCATACTCTGCAGGAATTGATTTTTTACGAACATGTCTGAAACTAGATATTGGGAAATAAGCACTGATGGGGCAGTCTCATCAAATTTTTCTCAATTTTAACAAGAGGACCAGTCAGATGAAATATGTCCCGATATGTACAAGGAAAGTAAAGTCTGTTAAATCATAGCGTTGGATATATCAAAAGAGTCAAGTGGAAAAGATAAAAGTAACTGAATAAAAAATATTCTACGGGGTCTTCTCTGATATTGTTGCGCGTCTATTTCATTTCTCTCTCAGTTTTCTTTTATACTGTCCAAGTGGATCAAAAAATAAAACTCTGGTTTCGAGCGGGAACAAGTCCGATTGATTCATTAGGATTATTTTACCCGAAGAAAACAGGAAGTGAATGCGTGGAGTCACCGACTCGGAGACGCATTTTGTCATTTGACACTTCCGTCGCCGGGCTGTTTACTCTGTTTTCATTGTTCTCTGTAAAGTCCTTTATATTTTATTTTAGATTCGACAGTTTTGGCGGGTGAATCACG
>OZ038486.1:67576708-67606708 GCA_964036315.1 Acanthosepion esculentum
AATCGAGCACTTTCGGCTATTCTATTAGCCATTATTAGGGATGTTTTTTTAAATTTTTAACTAAGTGTGTAGATTTTGATTCTACATTCTGGAATGAGGGGAAGTTTTTTCAAACTAGATTCTGCAATAACTTCTAAGAATGGGAGCTTTTTTTTACTAAGTTCATAGTTTAAATTATGGACAGTTTTCTTGAAATGTAACCTTGAGATTCTCATTTTTTTTTGTCTTTAGCTGAACTAAAAATATCATCTATATAGTGGACAGATAGTGTAGGTTTAGTAACATATTTAAATACTTTATTTTTCGGCATGAGGCGTCTCGTAGTTAGGAAAACACAGGCCGAGTTGATTCCCCGAACTAACGCCTTTAGTTTGAATATGGATGTTGCCATTATGGTCGTAGAAGGGGGCTTTAGTTGTGTGACTATTAGATTTGATGGATGGGAGTGAAATCGAGTTGAGTTTATCCACAGAATTGCAGATTATATCGATGGTTTCATCGACAGGAACGTTTACGAATACATTTTCTACATCAAGTGATGCTAAAACGCTTTGATTTGGTTGTGTTGTTTTAAGGGTTTGGAGAAATTTAGGATGATGTGATGATAGAATTGATATGTATATATGTGGCAATAATGTCGTTGAGGCATTTTGATAGGTGTTGGGATCTATGAAATGATGGGTTGTAGTGGATATCCAAATTTGTGTATTTTAACATTATCGTATAGATATCCTTGTTGGCAATCTCCATTGATTTTGTTGATTTTCAAGGATTCTACGCCATTCAGACACTCTAATTCCAGAAAAGAAATCACATACGAATACAAGGAAAATTTAATAAAAAGCTTAAAAGCAGTACGGTAACAGTCATCTTTAATGAAATTTGTATAAGAGAGGGTTGGCTGACCAAATACACAACATATACAGTGTGGGATTTCTAATATCAAAAGTGATGGAAATAAAAATAATATAAATGAAATTGGCTAGATATAAAAAAAAACATCAAAATTTAAAATTCAAAATTCCCAGCATCCTTCTTTCGTGCGCATGTGTAGTCGCACCAACATAATATATTTATTCCGATGAAAACCTAAAGGACGAAACGCGTCACTAGAAAACTTTTTCTACCTTGTCATACATTTTTCCCCAATATTGTTCTCGAGATATATATATATATATATATATAAAAGTGGACATGGAAGTCAGCACTTAGAGGCGACAGTCTGTTTCATGCTAGTGCAATCGTCAGGCGACTAGTGCTGTTATTTTTCTCGGCTATTTATATATATAAGGGTCAGTAGTGCATTATGGGTAGTCTATTTTGGCGGTTACATTTACCGGAAGTCGTTTATTTGTTTATTTATTTATGTCAAATTATTTTGCTTGTTTTTTGTTTGTTTGTTTTTATTTTATTTTTATTTTTTATCTTATATATTTATTTATTTATTATTTTGATCGGTGTTTTTTGTTAACGTAGTAAAATTTGTTTATATAGCTTATTGTTGGTAGAGCTATTATGGCGGTCATTTACCGGAAGTCGCTTGTTTGCTTATTTATTTGGGTCAAATTGTTTTGCTTTTTTTTATTTATTTTCATTTTTATTTTTTATCTTATATATTTGTTTATTTGTCATTGATTAAATCTATTTGTTGAATTTTGGGGTGGGATGTTGTGGTTTGTTCTTACTATTATTTTGGTCGGAACAGTTTTTAATTTATCTATTTGGGCTGATTATCTTCATTTGTTTTTTCTAAACGGCTAGTTTATCGTAATCGGTAGTTAGTTTATTTATATATTTGGATGTATTTAGATCAATTTATTATACTTGTTGTTATTTATTTGTTACACTATATATATTTTTTCGATTTTTAAGTAACGTAGTATATTATCTTTTATTAATTTTTTAATTTTTTATCGTTATATAACAGTTATAACTTTCGTCCGTTCTTTTGTTTTGATTTTATTTCGCATATATATATAAATATAAAGCTCTTCAGTAAAATGAATGGAGCCCTCTGGCTGATGGCATTTGTTTACATTTGTAAAAACAATACGCTAGATTTAGTTGTGTAGCTCTACCGAGTGAAGATAGCTCTGGCTGACACCAAATTAGTTGTGTTTCAATCCTGGCTTGAGGCATTCGGAAGTCTAGTCGCACTGAGGAGCTGTGATACAGCGAAACAGTACACTGTGTGAATGACATATATATATATATATATATATATATATATATATATATATATATATGTGTGTGTGTGTGTGTGTGCGTGCGCGCGTGTGAGTGTGTGTGTGTGTGTGTGTGTGTGTGTGTGTGTGTGTGTGTGTGAGGCAGTTAATTTAAGGCAGGATATATATCTTTGGTTCTGTTTAAAAGTGCAAGTGACCAGTTACAATAATAGGTTCAGAGGTTATGTAAAGAAAACTCAAAATATGACGATAATTTTGGGACTTTCATATTTTTCATAACGATGTTTCTTCTGTTCGTTCTTAACTCTGAATGCCACCAAATGATGATTTTAAATTGCAGATAATAACGTATTTTGCCGGAAATATGAGCGGCTAAATTAGGAGCTAATAATTGCATGAACCCCGTTTTGTAGACTCAGCAAGAATCATAAATGTATATAAAATGCAAGCTGGTTCTATATTTATTCAAAGAGTTTACATAATGATCGTTTTCTTGTCGATTGAAGGTCAAGTCTTTTTCGCTCTCCAATTTGTTAAGAGGTTTGTTTGCTTTTTGTCTTTTTAGGAATCGTATGTTTTAGCTAATTTGAACATGCCAAAAAGGTTTCTCACTGTAAATCATACACACATATGCGCGTGCGAGCACAAAACACGGACGAGCCTGTGCCAGCACACGCACGCACAGACACACACACATATATATATATATATATAAGCACACTCTCTCTCTCTCTCTCTATATATATATATATATATATATACAGACGAAAAGAAATGCATTTACATATATGCATAATGTATATTGTATGCATATATGTAAATGCATTCCACTTCTTCTTCTTCTTCTTTCTCTCTCTCTATCTCTCTCTCTCTCTCTATATATATATATATATGTGTGTGTGTGTGTGTGTGTGTGTGTGTAAAGAGAGAGAGAGCGAGACTTCCTGGTCTAATCGGACTGGATCGAAGTCGATCCCAGCGTGCGGCACCTTTGGAAAGTGCCTGTAAACCATACTACCGGTTGACCCAAGCCTTGTAAGTGAAATTGGGTAGAAGGAACTCTTGGGCACCGTCGATAGCTGTTCTAGCACGAAGCCTAAAGTCATCGTGGCCGAGGGCCTGAGCGTGCTGGCCTTGTTCAAATTGTTGATCACGCTAGATAATACACTCTCTCCCAGAAACTGTAACTCAGCATAGTTGCATTATGAACCACAGGTGGGCTCTGTGGGTGTTGAGCAAACACAAAATCTGTCGGACGAGCGTCTGCAATAGGGATTGGCTAGCCGGGTAGACGGGTATCCTCGAATACGAGTGGCCAGATATCATATATACATATATATATATATATATATATATATATATATATATATATATATATATATATATATATATATATATATATATAATATAATTATTTTCATGCAGGCTTGCAAACATTCGCTATATTCTTCTTCTTCTACAGCTACTACTACTACTCTGACTACTCCTACTACTAATACACATTACCATCCGATGCTTACTTTGACATATAATAATAATAATAATGATAATAATAATAATTATAAATTCCCTGATGTTACATTAAGCATGGCTCTCATGGCTTCTATTTTAATTAATTGGAGATGTTAAAATATAGATGCTTTGTTTTAGCGAATTAAGATGGCTTACTGTAAATGTCTCGTTCCGTATCACAGACTTGCTCGTGTTACCTGCCCATAATAAGTTGCGTATTTTCTCTTAGGAACTGGCGCACGCCACATCTTTATTTATGAGCGGTGAGATGAGTGTGACATCATGTTCGTCTATTGAAGGAGTTACTTTTTTCCTTTAAGCCTGAAGGATAAAGCAGTCAAGAGGACCTGGATGTCACATCTGGATTTGTAGATACACCCTTAACCGGATACGGAATTACAGCCATATCAAGTTGACTATTCATACTTGGGTTCAACCGCTGAGATCATATGTAATGTATTTCTTGTATAATTATCGGATTAGAAACAAACGTTACAGCGGTTTTCAGTAGATGAGTTTCGAACAAGTGATTTCATTTTACATGGTGATGTAAATTATGACATGTATACGAATTATGACATGTATACGAATTATGACATGTATACAAATACGGAAGCATAGCATTTCAATTAGTCTTTCTATGCGATTTGTGTGAGGATTGGTTTGTTTTCGTTTGGTTTGTTTGGTTTTATGGCACATCAACCTCAATGGGTCATTTAATGCCGACAACTTTTTTTTTCCTAGTAATACATTTGTTTTGTCAAAAAACCTATTTCTGTTAATATATTTTTTCCTCAAAAATGTATAGCTGGTAATATTTTTTCGAAAACGTATAGCTGGTAATATTATTTTTCAAAAACCTGTAGCTGGTAATATTATTTTTTCAAAAAACGTATAGCTGGTAATATTGTTTTTTCAAAAACGTATAGCCAGCAACACTATTCTTAAAAAAACAAACAAAAAAAAAAACGTATAGCTGGTAATATTTTTTCAAAAATGTACAGCAGGCAACATTATTTCTTCAAAAACGTATTATCAGGGGCCTTGCTGTTGGACGTAGTTTATCGTCATACCCAGGAAACGGATGTAGTTTATCGTCATACCCAGGACAGTGTGAGGATTGTAAATTTTAAATCATTGCGCATTAAATGTGAAAACTGAGGAAAATAATTTGATGTTCAATTATTTCCGGAAAGGTTAAATGCTGGAGAAAATGTTAAAAAAAGAGGTAAAAAAAGATGTGCCGTATATTTAGCGGATGCCATGATGCAGAGTAATTTCGTAAGTGGGTCGCGTGGTTAAGAATTGGAAATCTGGATCTGAAAGAAAGAGAATGCTCTAGTACTACTGCACTTATTGATGATGACGAAATCGAAACACTGATATAAAATTAATCCATATCCCATGACACGGGCCATCGCAGAGATAATCTATATATTGCATACCTGCATTGTAATCCGTTCGAAAACACCTGGTTACGTGAACCACGACGTTTCTTGAGTACCTCAAGATTTAAAGAAAAGAAAATTAATGGGCCCCTTTTCCATCAGGGATTTTCTGGAATTAATTCGACAGACGATAGAACAAATTTTGTATACTTTTATTGTCAGACATTAAATGTTTGTTATCCTTTACATTATGTCGAAGCACTCATAGATTCCAGTGATTTACGACCATATCACATTGCAACACAGGTTCCCGTACGACCACCGAAGGTAAGTAAAGTCTAGTATGGTCAGTACCTAGATGGGTGACTTCTTGGGAGTACCAGGTACTTAAAGGTCGGGTAACGGATAACTGCTCAGAATTGGAAATCAGAGAGCCGAGTTCCAATCGCTGTCTGGTTCGTTATATTAAGGCTTACGGCCAAATCACGTTGAAACACCGGTTCCCGTACGACCACCGAAGGTAAGCAAAGTCGAACATGGTCAGTATCTAGATGGTGACCACTTGGGAATGCTAGGTTGTCCGGATGCTGTAGTGGATAATGGCTCGGAAAGCCGAGTTTCAGTTCCAGGTTGGTTCGTTATATACACCTTCGCGCGATTCATACATTGAGAAAGGTATAAATACACCTATCTTCCCCAGCTGTGGGTTATTTAGTAAAATTTGTATAAATAAATCATTATTATTCCAAAATAACAACATTTTTACAGTTTAAAAATATTTTCTGGTTTTAAATAACCTGCAACGAGTTGATAAGCCGTAAAAAACGAATCAATGTATCAATCAATCAGTTTAATTGAGTTACACTCAGATAGACTTGGGAAATGTATGAATCCATGTCTTCTGTCTCCATCTATACCAGTAATACTGGTAATATTATTTTTCAAAAACATGTAGCTGGTAATATTATTTTTCAAAAACATGTAGCTGGTAATATTATTTTTTAAAAACATGTAGCTGGTAATATTATTTTTCAAAGACATGTAACTGGTAATATTATTTTTCAAAAACATGTAGCTGGTAATATTATTTTTCAAAAACATGTAGCTGGTAATATTATTTTTTCAAAAAACGTATAGCTGTCAATTATTGTTTTTTCAAAAACGTATACCCGGCAACACTATTCTTTAAAAAAAAACCCAAAAACAACAAAAAAAAAAAACGTATCGCTGGTAATATTTTTTCAAAAATGTAATTCAGGCATCATTATTTCTTCAAAAACGTATTATCAGAGGCCTGGCTGTTGGACGTAGTTTATCATCATACCCAGGACGCAGATGTAGTTTATCGGCATACCCAGGACAGTGTGAGGATTGTAAATTTTAAATGATTGCGCATTAGAAGTGAAAACTGAGGAAAAATATTATCTGACTTTTTATAACCTGCAAAAGGTTGATAATCCGTAAAAAAAGCATATCAATCAATTATAGAATCAAGAAACCGTTAAAACAAGAAAAGTAAGACATTATTAGTTTTAAGCTGTTGTATTTCTCATAAAGTTTTATTTCTTTACGACCTTCCTTGTTTATTCTTTTCTGCTCGCTGTCAAATTCATTTTGCCCGAAGCTATGATTCTTTTGACGACAATTCTATTAACGTCACACATTTTTTGTTTGTTTGATTAGGCAATCCGCTGATTTAATTACAAATAAATAGCAAAATAATCAGATCCTCTTACTCTTACTCTCTTTCTCCTTTTTCTCACCCCTAATTGAGGCCAAAAGAGATCAATACCCGGAGCGATTACTATTTAGTGCCGTCATTAGCGCTTATGTTTGTTTTCGTCGATTCATATCTCTGATTTTGAAGGATTCCTTGTCGATCTACAGAGATATTGTCCGATCTAGCATCGATTCCTTTTCTTATCGCTCTCTGAAAAAAAAAACCCCGCTTGGCAGGCCGTAAATATGCAAATGAACATTTAAAAATAGAATAGTCGAGAGTGGGGTGAAAATTAGCTATGGTTAACCCCTAAAAGTCCAAATAAAGTGTCAATTAAAATAAAAGATGTATATAGAAGTCATATCTTGCATTCAATACGTTCAGAAATCACGAAACTATAAAACTATTATTATGAATAAAGAAGGCTTCAATGGATTTGATGATCCAGGTCTTAAAGAAAACAACCCTTTAATCAGATCTGGTGAAGAAGAATCGGAAATAATAGAAACCACATCACTGGAAGTCTTCTAACAACAGCAGCAGCTACACTAGCAGCAGCAGCAGCTCCAGTAGCAGCAGCAGCAACACCACCAGCAGCAGCTCCACGGTGACAGTCGTTCATCGTAACTGACGGTATTCTGTGGTCCGATCGGCGACGACGGAATATAACTAGTTTGGTTTTTGATACAGTGTATGTGATCAGCCAGTTTGCATCCCTACTGGATAGTTAGTTCTAGATCATATGAGAGATCAGCTGCCAAACTCTGGTCATCAAGGTTTTTAAACGTGAACTCGTTACAAATGAGCTGAGTATAATTTTAGGCAGATTATTAATGTAAATCAAAAAGTGGGTTGGTCCGAGAAGTGACCCCTGGATGACGCCTGCATTGACCGCCAGGGCGCCGGAGGACTTGCCCTTAATAACTACCTTCAGGGATCTAAATGCTAGGAAGGATTTTTTAAATCGAGAACCCCTTCCAGTGATCCGATAGCTGGATAGCTTGTGTAGCAACATTTGTGCCACACCTATATCGAAATGTGTTTATTCTCAAGATCCTCACTAATTCTGTGAGTAATAGTAGTTAGGACATCAGCAGTGGATCGGGTCGATCGAAATTTGTACTGTTCGTCGCTGAAGAGATTGTCCTTGTCTAGGTGTTGATTGTAGCCACGGAATTCTTACTGATGGTAATGAGGAGACTGATGGGTCTATACTGGCAAGGGGAAGTTAAAGTTAGGAATTAAACTCCCATGAATATTAGAAAGCAAGATAAATGATAGTGGACTTGAGAAGCCTATTTTCCTGAAAATATATATTTTTAAAAATTTCAATAGATCATAACGCCAACTCTCACGTAAACGAATGCCGAATATTTTCTGTATGAAAAATGTTTTGAGAAAATCACTGTCGCTCTTAATGTCAACATAATCATTCTGAACTTGATGTTAACCTCAAACGTGACTCTTCGAACGTTTCACGTTTGAAATCAGGGTTGAGCTGGATGATATGCATAAATGATGAAGAAGCGGAACAAGGAGAATCCAATCAAAAGCTCACAAAAGCTATGAGGAATATCTGCTTATTACGTTATTTACATGGTTCACATGCGGACTATTGGCTTCATCTACGTTCTTATTATCACGAAGCTTCGACCATTTTCCGTTACGGCATTCATCAGGGGCTTGTCAGAGAATTTCAAATTGAAACTTTTATTTAATCAAAGGGTTCAAATTGTTCTTGTTCTGCTCGCCTTGTCCAGTATAAACTTCCTTAGTTTTCATTTAGTACTGTTCATTTATTTCCCATTCCGTTTCCATCGGTTGAAACACCGGTTCTCGTACGTATCACCAAAGTTAAGCAACGTTGAGTCTGGTAAGTAGATGGGTGACAGTTTGGAAATACCAGGTGCCGTAAACTTGGTTGTTCGGGTGGTGTAATGGATAACGGCTGGGGTTTGTTTAACAGAGGGCCGAGTTCTAATTCCTGTTGCGTTCGTTATATTCACTTACGTGGAAATACCACTGGGAAAGGTATGAAACCGCCGTTTCTCCCTCCAGATATGGGTTAACTAGTATGACTTTTATCATTAATCCATTACTATGTTAAAAAAAATTACAATATAAAAATATTTTCTGGCTTTAAATAACCTGGAATAGGTTGATTAGCCGTAGAAAACGAATCAATCAGTCTTTTTTCTCTTAGGTTCAAATACTCATAGGAAATTTATGAGTCCACTTCTTTTACTTCCAGCTATGGGTTAATTAGTAGGACATGTATGAATATATGTTTATTATATCCAAAAGGTTTTTACATTCTAAAAATATTTTCTGGCTTCAAATAACATGCAATAGATCGATAAGCAGTAGAAAACGAATCAATTACTCGTTTTTTTTTCAAATAACATTGGGAAAGGTATAAACTTCCATGAACATTAGAAAGCGCGATAACAGTGGACTTGAGAAGCCAATTTTTCCTGACAAAAAAAAACTCTTTCAGAGAAATATTATTTTAAAAAATTTGAATCGACCGTAACGTCAACTCTCAAGTGGATCAATGCCGAATGTTTTCTGTATGCAACCAGTTTTGAAACATTTAGATATTAAGAACAGTGGGTTGTATATCAAAATTCAGAAGTAAAATAAATAAATAAATAAAAATAATGCTCTTTTTAGTGTTTTATTAAGCTATTACATCAGGCATTTTCAACCATTATTGATGTGTGGGCGATTCATTGAAAATGTGACATGGAAATCCGAAATCAAATAGAAATACCGAAACGTGACTTTCGAAAAACGAAATAATGTATTAAGAAATAGGAAAATAGAAACAAAATGCTGAAATGCTATATAACATGTAATTTCTATGGCAGGGAATACTTACAGATGACGGGAGCTTCCTTTCTCTTCTTTTGTTTGAAGTAGTGTGGAACGTCAACATTTTGACGACGCTATTATATTCTCTAAGTAGAGCTCAGACATTACAAAGAGCTTTATCCGTGTAAAATGTGTGTGATTTTGGGTTTTCCTTCTTCAAAAATGATCAAGGGAAAATGTCATGAAGCTATTTCTGGTCATAAATCTATGGTTGGGATACGAAAGAAATGCGTATACAACACAAATCCAATGAAGTAATAATGCAAACCGACCAGACACAGAAACAATGGCAAGATAAACCGCTTCATGGCCAATACGCTGCCCGTACCAAACAAGCTGACGTAGACAAAACCCGTACCCATCAGTGGCTACGTAGTGCAGGGTTGAAAGCTGAAACTGAAGGTTTTATCCTTGTTGCACAGGACCAATGCTTGTTAACTAGGAATTATCAAGCACATATACTAAAATATTGTGTTAGCCCAAAATGAAGATTCTGTGATAAATATCCAGAAACAATTGATCATCTTGTATCAGGTTGCACGATATTGGCACCCACTGAATATAAAACCATGCACGACAGAGTGGGCCAATATCTGCACTGGAAAATCTGCAACTTCTACGGCAATGAATCTGGTATGAACACCACCCAGACCCGGTTACGGAGACAGGACCTGTTACAATTCTATGGGACTACACAATACACACTGACAGAACAATCAAAGCCAACCGCCCAGACATTGTTATTAAAGATCACAAACAAAAAAGTCCTTCCTTACTGATATGGCAGTCCCTGCAGACTGCAATGTATCTTTGAAGATATTCAAAAAGCTGTCAAAATACAAGGACCTTGAAATCGAAATCTCAAAAATGTGGTACATGGGAACATCAACAATTCCTGTTGTAGTTGGATTGGTTGGAAAAGATTCCAGTAGACTAATTGAAGGAATTCCTGGAAGACCATGCCTTAAAGAAATACAAAAAATTGTTCGCACAAGTACAGCCCGCACTTTACGAAGGGCTTTATGTAAAATATTTTTTTGTCAGTGGAAAGTGTCATGACGCCATTTCTAACCTTAGGTGGGTCTCTGGGCGGGACCCGGAAATAAATGCATACTCGCCAGAAATCAAAGGAAATAATAATAATAATAATAATAATAATAATAATAATAATAATAATAATTTACATCAGCATATCACTCATATTTATTTCAAATTGTGCAGGCAATCTAACCTAGCATCACTTTATTGCCGTACTGTTCAATAACAACAACAACACTACTACTACTGCTACTACTACTACTACTACTGATAATAATAATTGAATTAATGTTAATAAGAGTAGTTAATGACAATAAAATTAATAAGAGTTTTACTGGTGATCGAGATATAGCTATTTATTTAAGATTGCAATTATGGAGAATGCTTTCTGACAGCGAGAAAAATAAGAGTAATGATTTGAAGATTGTTATAAACGTGTTGCAAACGATGCGGATGTCGGTGAAGAAACGATGAAGATGCCGAATTTAACGCTGAATGTTTTGGCAAAGATGCCGATCATGATGAGTGAATTAAAATAAACAAACCCAGGTGCTGGTGAAAACGCTGACGAATCTGATGACGACACTTAGTCATGAACAACCCAACAATAACGATGATATATAACATAAGGAAGTTAAAGATAGTGTAGATGATTGTTATGATGATGGCGGCCATCATGATGATTATTATGCTTCAGCTGCTGCTGATAATGTGCGGTAACCATTTCTTCCTGTTGTCATAAAGCTGAACGAATGAGTAGGTGTGAGATTTTTTTGAATGTGGGCGGAAACAAAAATCAAATATAAGGCAAGTATTATAAATTCAAAATCTAAATCTATTTTAATTTATCGATCCTATTTTCGTTCTGATTGATTTATTGCCTGATTACTCGATAAGATTTTTTTTTGTTTCCTGGCAGTGAATATTTCTAATTTTATCGTTTGTTTCGTTTTCGAAATATTTAAGTCGCTTTTAATCTTGAAATTAAATAGACAATCTGACTCCATGATTGGAGAATGTGTGAACAAAAAAAAATCGGAATAAACTCTGTGTTTGAAATCAGAAAATAAATATATAAAACTTAGTATTTTTAATTAAAAGATTATTATGGTATCATAATGAAAATTACTGTCGTCATTAACGTCAATATAATGATCCTGAACTTCATGTTAATCTCAAACGTGACTTTTCGAGCGTTTCACGTTCGAATTCAGGGTTGAGCTGGATAATATACATAAATGATGAAGAACCCGAACAAGGAGAATCCAGTGAAAAGCTGATGAGGAATATCTACTTATTACGTTATTGACATGATTTACATACGGACTACTGTCTTCATCTACGTCCTTATTATCACGAACTTATGCACTTCGACGTGGTGTAATGGTTAGAAAGCTTGTCTTACTAGATCAATTACAACTGAGTAGCTAGTTCGATCCTCACTGGGTGCCCCATACTTTCGGCCTTGTGCCACATCTAAGCCGGGCTTAGAGAATCTCTATTATCACGAACTTTCGACCATTTTCCCTTACGGCATTCATCAGCTGCTTTTCAGGGAATTTCGAATTGAAATCTTTATTTAATCTACCGGTGCAAATTGTTCTTTTTCTGTTCGCCGTGTCCAGCATAAACCTCCTTAGTTTTGACTCGAGGGAACAGAAGGATGCTAAGGGTATCATGGACCGAGCGTGTGAGCAACGATGAGTTCTTAGAGAGAATGCAAGAGAAGTCTTATAGTTAACATCAGGGACACGTAATGAGGAAGGAGGGCCTGGAGAACCTGATACTCACGGGTCGAAATGAGGGAAAAAGCGAGAATGGAAAACAATGCATAATATACCCAGCGGCCTTAAGCAAGTGGATGGCAGAACATGGTTTGGGGGATGAGACAGAGGGAAGGAACTTGTTGAGAGCTGCAAGGGATAGGGGTAGGTGGAGAGCCATGATCGCCTACGCCTTGAAAGGACACAGCACATAGAAAGAAAGTTTTCATTTAGTACTGTTCAGTTATTGCTCATTCCGTTTCCACCGATTGAAACACCGGTTCTCGTACGATCACCGAAGTTAAGTAATGTTGAGCCGGGTCTTTAGATAGATGGGAAACTGGAAATACCAGGTGCTCTAAGCTTGGATGTGCGGGTGGTTCAATGGATAACAGTTGGGAATTGTTTATTTTAGAGTCACGTTCCAATTTCAGTTTCATTCGTTATATTCACTTACGCGTAAATACCGTTGGGAAAGGTCGGAATCCATCTCTTCTCCCTCCAGCTATGAGTTAATTAGTCTGACTAAACCATTATTATCTTTAAAAAATACAATATAAAAACTAGCTTTAAATAACCTGCAATGGGTTGAAAAGCCGTAGAAAACGAATCAATCAACCGTTTTATTCTGTTACGCTCAAATACTCTTAGGAAATTTATGAACCCACTTCCTTTCCCTCCAGCTATGGGTTAATTAGTCGGACATGTATCAATATATCCTTATTATTCCGAAAAGGAAAATATTTTGGGCTTTAAATAAGCTGCAAAATGTTGATAAGGCGTAAAAGCAAATCAATCATAGATTCAAGTTACCGTTAAAACAAGAAAGGTTAGTTTTAATCCGCTATATTTTTGATAATGTTTTATTTCTTTACGGCCTTCCTCACTCCAACTGAATCGAAATACGCACTACACGGAATACCGATTGAAATCACAATAATTATCTAACCACTGCACACAATTACTTTGCTGTTGACCTCAAGGAAATCTGACTGATTTGCCGCCGTGAACATATTATGGCGGGTCCTAGCGATGAATGTCTGAGCTGGGGGTAGTACGGAATGTAACTCAATATATTTGCCATTTTAGTAACAATAGATTAGTGAGAGGCTAGCAATGCTTCATCTGTGGGATAAGGGTTGCAGGGTGGAAAATAACTGATTTAACCACAAGGTCGTCTAAACGTTTTTGAACCTTTTCAAGGCCGGAGAGTAAGGACTGGGTAGCATCAGCCCAGATATAGTAGCAATAATCCATTATGATTTGATTCTGGTAAAGACAAAGGTATAGCAGCGGGAGATAGGTAGCTTCTGGAAGGATACAAGCAACCAAACATTCTTCCGGGTAACTTTATCGATGGTACAAATATCTACTTCTTTATGTGCCGTGCCTCCTCAAGACGTAGTAGATCACGGCTCTCCACAAATTCCTGCCCCTTGTAGCTCTTAATAAATTTTGTTTTTCTGTTATCACTATTTCGTCATTTATTTACTCAAGCTCACTAAGTGTATCTGTCTATATATAATGACATGACCCAAAGGATGTGAGTTCAATACCCGGTTAAGGCAGTGGAGAACTTTCAGAGGGAAATTAACAGGAGATAACTGATAACTGACATCCATTAAACATGGCACGTGGAACTAGAACAGTCTACCCCAGTGAGCGAAATAAAGGGTTCAGTTCGACATTCCAACCATCTGAAGAAGGCTGGAGCGTACAACGAAACGTTGTGCCAAACATGGCGACAAAGATGAGGACAATAGTCCGAATAATGTCAATAATGTACTCAATAAGTATGTTATTCGTTGTTTTCTCACACGTTGCTTACATGTTCAGTCCACCGTATCCTCATCATCCATTTGTAGGATGAAATCTTTGTTGGTTCAAGTTTATCTTCATCTTTGTAGAGATCTTCCAGCACTCACTGCCATACAGGAGGACAGATATCAAGTAGCGGTTTAGTACTCTTTTTTTTTGTTTCTAGCGATTTTTTTCTATTTTTAGTACTCTGCAGGGCTTTTGGAATACTTCCTTGGATGTCCCAATATGTCTTCGGATATCTGTGTCACACTTCCCGTCCCCTGTTAAAAGACTTCTCAGATATTTGCATTTCCTCACTTGTTTAATTATGCTATCTCCGATTTTCAAATCGCATTTTGGGATCATTCTTTTTGTAAACAACAAAGCAATCTCTTTTCTTTCAACTGATGTTTAATCCTTTCTTCTCGCTTTCCTTCACAAATTTCATCTTTAGGTTTGGATTGAGCTTTAGACCTAACAGACGTTTGAGGTAAGGAGCCTCAATGAAGATATGGCCGCTCATAAAGTTTAGCGGAATTTCCTCAGTGATGATGAAATGTTACTACTTTTATTCAGAAGGTATTGATTGATACAAGTCAGTATTTACCCGACTAAGCAGAGGAGAGGATCAGTTGCTAGGCACAGGATATCCAGATATATGGCGGAGCACCCGAACACCGTGGGAAGAACATCGATGTCTCCTCTTCAGATAATTTCGACTGGGCAGAAGAGAGATCAACTACTAGGAAGTAGACATCCAGATATTAGGATGAGCATGTATACATAGTGGTAAGAACTTTGATATCTCCACTTCAACTAATTTTCAGAGCAGAGATCAGCTGCTAGTCACTGAATATCCAGATATTTGGAGGAACACCCATACACAGTGGTAAGGGCTTAGATGTCTCCACTTCAATTAATTTCCAGAGGAGAGGAGAGATCAGCTTCTAGTCATTGAATATCCAGACATTTGGAGGAACACCCATACACACTGGTAAGGGCTTAGATGTCTCCACTTCAACTAATTTCCAGAGGAGAGGAGAGATCAGCTTCTAGTCACTGAATATCCAGATATTTGGAGGAACACCCATACACACTGGTAAGGGCTTAGATGTCTCCACTTCAACTAATTTCCAGAGGAGAGGAGAGATCAGCATCTAGTCACTGAATATCCAGACATTTGGAGGAACACCCATACACACTGGTAAGGACTTAGATGTCTCCACTTCAACTAATTTCCAGAGGAGAGGAGAGATCAGCTTCTAGTCACTGAATATCCAGACATTTGGAGGAACACCCATACACACTGGTAAGGACTTAGATGTCTCCACTTCAACTAATTTGCAGAGGAGAGGAGAGATCAGCTTCTAGTCACTGAATATCCAGACATTTGGAGGAACACCCATACACACTGGTAAGGTCTTAGATGTCTCCACTTCAACTAATTTCCAGAGGAGAGGAGAGATCAGCTTCTAGTCACTGAATATCCAGACATTTGGAGGAACACCCATACACACTGGTAAGGACTTAGATGTCTCCACTTCAACTAATTTCCAGAGGAGAGGAGAGATCAGCTTCTAGTCACTGAATATCCAGACATTTGGAGGAACACCCATACACACTGGTAAGGACTTAGATGTCTCCACTTCAACTAATTTCCAGAGGAGAGGAGAGATCAGCTTCTAGTCACTGAATATCCAGACATTTGGAGGAACACCCATACACACTGGTAAGGACTTAGATGTCTCCACTTCAACTAATTTCCAGAGGAGAGGAGAGATCAGCTCCTAGTCACTGAATATCCAGATATTTGGAGGAACACCCATACACAGTGGTAAGGACTTTGATGTCTCCACTTCAACTAATTTGCAGAGGAGAGGAGAGATCAGCATCTAGTCACTGAATATCCAGATATTTGGAGGAACACCCATACACACTGGTAAGGACTTTGATGTCTCCACTTCAACTAATTTCCAGAGGAGAGGAGAGATCAGCTCCTAGTCACTGAATATCCAGATATTTGGAGGAACACCCATACACAGTGGTAAGGACTTTGATGTCTCCACTTCAACTAATTAGCAGAGGAGAGGAGAGATCAGCATCTAGTCACTGAATATCCAGACATTTGGAGGAACACCCATACACACTGGTAAGGACTTAGATGTCTCCACTTCAACTAATTTCCAGAGGAGAGGAGAGATCAGCTTCTAGTCACTGAATATCCAGATATTTGGAGGAACACCCATACACAGTAGTAAGGACTTTGATGTCACCTCTTCAACTAATTTCCACTGCGCAGAGCTGTGATCAGCTGCTTCGCACTGGAAATCCATACACCGTGGTAAGGACATCGATGTTTCCACTTCAGCTAATTTTCAATCAATTCAGGTGTGGTCTTTGGGTGAATATTGTATTGGAAAACCGAACTACGTTTCATTTTTAGCTCTCATTATTTTGCTTCGGATTTCTTTGTCATTAATCTTGTACATATGTATTTACTTTTGCTCATAAACTCACCTCATGTCAGGATATTACAGCCGCCATGTTTAATTTTTAAGGACTGGAACCTTCGCCTTTATGCCACATTTGGCATCCTCCAACCATTAAGAATGGAACTGAGACCAAATAATTTGATATTGCCCCATTGATCAAAAATATATTGCTGAAGGATTCGCTGTCTTCTGCTTAGCGTTCATTAGCAACAAACTGGAATTTTGCTATATCAACATGATGTCGATACAGGTCGGAATACGTTAATATCTATCTATCTATCTAGATCGGTTCGTATCTAACTTGTTCTTATCTATCTATCTATCTATCTATATATATATCTAGATCGGTTCGTATCTAACT
Organism: Acanthosepion esculentum; assembly: GCA_964036315.1. Lineage (NCBI taxonomy): Eukaryota > Metazoa > Mollusca > Cephalopoda > Sepiida > Sepiidae > Acanthosepion > Acanthosepion esculentum. Next base: position 67,593,843 of record OZ038486.1, read on the forward strand.
TGTTCTTATCTATCTATCTATCTATCTATCTATCTATCTAGATCGGTTCGTATCTAACTTGTTCTTATCTATCTATCTATCTATCTATCTAGATCGGTTCGTATCTAACTTGTTCTCATCTATCTATCTATCTATCTATCTATCTATCTATCTATCTATCTATCTATCTTGCTAGGTTCGTATCTATCTATATGTGCATTCTTATCTCACATTTTTTAAATTTCTGTCTGTCTGTCTCTCGCTAACTATTTGCATCAATATCTGCTTTTCGTACTAATTTATCTCTCTACCTAAAGATGTTTCTATCTATCTATCTATATATCTATCTATCTATCTGTCTGTCTTTAAGTTCGAAATAGACATGGCGATTATACGCTTTGGAGAAAAAAAAATTATTGAAAACCATTCTTTTAAAAAAATATTCAGTTATTTTCCTCTCACCCAATAATTTAGTACATCTCGATTTCTAGAACAAAGTCTTTCATTACTGAGAAACATATTTTTTTAAAACTCAGTAATTCTTCGTTGTATCGACCATCCAGTCTATTTGAAACTAGTGTGTGTGTTTAGGTATACACTTTTATAAAATGGCCTAGAATACGCAGACTCGACCACTCCCTGCAAAGTTGTAAGCACCCACCTCCGCCAAAAGGGAACAACCAGCCGGTTGGCTGCGTACATTTCAACGCTAACTACACTAAGCTGAGCATTCCCGCGAAAATCGGGTATACACCAGTTTACAATGTCTGTCTCGAAACGTAAACGATGTTAATGATAATTGGCATTGCCAAAAAGAAACATTCGTCATTAATTAACCGAACATACAGTAACGAACCTATGACGAAGAAGTAAAAGATATCTATAAGAATATTAAAGACTAATAAAGCATTACTTGGCAATGAGGCTTATTATTATTATACCATACTTTATCCTCGAATCTTTTTTGCTCTGTTTTGTTATCAATTCTCCTCAAGCAAGGCGACAAAGCCACTAAGGCGCAAAGGCCTACTGGGACTGCAATGGAGTGAGAAGAGTTTCGTAGGAACCGGAAACCCAATCCTAAACAGGATGCAGGATATAAACATCAAATTCTGTTCAAAAGAAGGCGGAGAAGTATGAACCGGATGATAGGCAAAGATATCTACTATTAACGAAAAAAAAAAAAAATTAAATACAATTACAGACCTTAAGTAGATACATTAGAAGTATAGATTTGAAAGAGACTTTAGAAGCAACAGGAAACAAGTTTGAACTTCTACTCCTGTTCAAAAGAGCGGGGAGCATGTGAACCTGGCGATAATTTGAACCTATCTATTCTCATTGACGAAAAAAATAAAAATAAAGGGTAAATAAATGAACCTATCTAATCCTATTATTTTTTTAAAATGTCTCAAGTTCATGGAGGGAGTCTGGAATTAGAAGTCCTTCCTCCAAAAGTAAGGTATATCGCGTATTAATGCACTATAGAAACAGAAAAACGTAGCCTTCAAGACCCTCCCACGTACATAGGTATCTCAATCGAATCAATGACGATGCAAGTATTAAGAAATATTCTAACAGCGTTCTATGAATGGCAGTTCTATGAATGTTAATTCCTTACAACCCAATTTGGCTTTCGTTCCGGTAAGAGTTATAATGATGGTATATGTGAAATCAAACAACTCCAGAAAATTGCATACCTGCACAACAAATAAAAAAGAAAATCGAGCTGTTGTTTATCTTTCTGTCTGCAGACATTACCCCGCAATCAGACAGTGTTAAATACTGTACGCATTGAGTAGCGGCCAAAACATGAGTATCAGAGCGTCACTACTTATTAAATCACTTGAGTTCATTATCATTTAGGAGAGAGGGGGAGTAAGTATTCATTTACTTTCTTTACGGGTTTGGCGTTTAAGGTTATATATATATATATATATATATATATATATATATATATATTAGGTGTATTTACGTAGCAAGAATTCTCTCAAACAAGTTTTGTTAAATAATATGGATAAGTTCTGTGTATCATTTTTTTTTTTTAAATCTTTAAAATTTTCGAGAATTTGTTTTGTGTTATCGGTAAATTTGGCAAAATTCGTATTAACTTTTATTTTATATAATTTTTCCCTGAGTAATTTCGAATGTTGCTACATCTTTTACGCCTTCAACAGAAGAAACAAGTGACGTAAAAACATTTTTCCACATTGTCATACATTTTCCCCCAATATTATTTTGATATATAACAAAAATTATATATAGTTATCTCTCTCTCTCTGTCTTTATATATATATATATATATATATTTATATACAGTGTAACCCGGATATAAGAGAGATTTTCTCTGGTCCCAAATTAGAGCCTTTGTTAATGTATATAAAATAGACCAAATCCGGATATAAGAGAAACCCGGATATAAGAGACTTCTTCTCCGGTCCCGACAACTCTCTTATATCCGGGTTACTTTGATATATATATATATACATATATATATATATATATATATATATATATATATATATATATATATATAAATGTATCTCTCTCTCTCTTATATACATATATATATATATAAATGTATCTCTCTCTCTCTTTATATATATGTATATACATATATATATGAGAGAGAGATACATTTATATATATATATATATATATATATATATGTATATAAGAGACAGAGATACATTTATATATATATATATATATATATATATATATATATATCAGTGTAACCCGGATATAAGAGAGTTGTCGAACCGGAGAAGAAGTCTCTTATATCAGGGTTTCTCTTATATTCGGATTTGGTCTATTTTATATACATTAACAAAGGCTCTAATTTGGGACCAGAGAAAATCTCTCTTATATCCGGGTTGCTCTTATATCCGGGTTACACTATATATATATATATATATATATATATATATATATATATATATATATAAATGTATCTCTCTCTCTCATATATATATATATATATATATATATATATATATATATATATATATGTATATACGAATGTAATGAGAGCGAAAATGATATATAAATTGTAAGGTTCACAGCATTAATTCAAAAGAGGGCTCCATACCGATAGTAGTGCAATAATTATTTATTATAATTTTTTTCATATAGACAAAAACAATTTACTCACTACAAAGATGCAACTTCGTTTCGATGCATTTAGTTGCACCTCGACTAGTGAGAATTAAAATAGCCATTTTGTTTCTCACCAGTCAACTAAATGCAAGGAAACGAAGTTGCATCTGTGTTGTCATCGAGGTAAATATTCCGGATTATTCTAATAAAACTGTCAAACTAAGACCTCAATATTTTCTATCAGTAATCTCCTACAGAAGGTAGCGACGGAGAGTGAGAAGAAGGGGCTAAGCATGAACTACAAGAAGACCAAGTGCATGGTCGGCAGTATGAGGATGAGCCCGAAATGCGATCTGAAGGTCGGGAACATTAGAATCAGGCAGACGCGGAAGTTTAAATACCTGGGAAGCGTCTTGACAGAGGACAGTAATTGCAACACTGAGATCCGTAGGTGTATTGGGATGGCCAAGGACACATTTCAAAAGTTGGGCAGAGTACTGCGAGACAGGAGGATATCTTTGGTAACAAAAAAAAGAATACTGAACTGTTATGCGACATCTGTCCTTTACGGCAGCGAATGCTGGACGATTTCCTCAAATATGGTGAAGAGACTCCAGGCGACGGAGATGTGGTTCCACAGTAGGATGCTAAGGATATCATCGACCGAGCGTGTGGGCAACGATGGGGTCTTAGAGAGGTTGCAAACAAGGAGCAGGTTTATACTTAATATCAGTAAGAGGCAGCTGAAGTTTCTGGGACACATAATGATGGAGGACGGCCTGGAGAATCTGAGACTCAGTGTTCGAATAGAGGGAGAGAGAGACAAGGGAAGACAACGCATGACATACCTGGCAGACTTAAGCAAGTGGACGACAGAACGTGGTCGGGGGTAGGAAGCAGAGGGAAGGAACTTGTTGAGAGCTGAAAGGGATAGAGGGAGGTGGAGAGCCATGATCGCCTACGTCCTGAAAGGACATGACACATAAAAAGAAGAAGAAAACTCGATCAATATTCGGCGTGAGTTGGCTAACACATAAACGGACGATAAAGAAGCGCTTATCATTAAAGATAGCAATCGAGATAATATTTTATTGGAAAGATACTGCATTATCAGGACGGGTGTAATCGCCTGTCCGAAATTCATAACTCATTTAATTTAGATGTTTTTATTCCTCAAACTAAATTGGCTTTAGTCTTAACTTTTGTTAGCCTTGTGGGGTGGGGTTTAAGATTTCTTTCGTAATGATAAGCAGTCGGCTCAAATCAAAGATCCAATATTCTATATGCATATTTAGCGAAATGTTGTGAAAAATGAATTATTGCGAATTGACTGCCCAGACAAGAAGTTATCAAAACTGCGGTCTTGATGAATTGTCTTCATATTGCCACATACACACACAGAGAAACACACACAGAGAAACACACACACACACACAGAAACACACACTCACACACAGAAACACACACACACAGAGAAACACACACACACGGGCGCGCACACACTATCTAAATTTCTCTATGTAGCTAGCTACTGTCTCTCTTACACACATCCATATTGATTTGCGTAATAAAACGAAGTAAACACACGCATAGAATCATCTACGAGGATGTAGCAATAAATCCGTAACTTGACACGTAATTATGAAATCGATTTTGATCAGAATTTCCCATTGTATAACCCCCGAGATTAACATCCACCATGACACTGGAAGAAATTATGATAAAAAAGTAATTGTTGTTTAAAATAATTTTTTTTTTCACTATTAGGGTACATATTTATTGATTAAACCTATGTATTTATTAATTAACCTGTGTTTAAATTTTTATACATAGATACATAAACACAAGCACGCATGCACGCACACACACACACACACACACACACACATATTTATATATATATATATATATATATATTGGATTTTTATTTTCTAAACAGTGGTTATTAAGTCTTTCGAGGAAACCATTTTCTTTATTAATATTTTCTCGAATGCACAGACTGTAATAAACATTATTTAATAAAAAAAGTGCGATGTCTGTTTTAATATAATACAATAAAATTACCCGCTATAATTTGTCGTAATTTCAATTTCGGATTAAAAATAAAAGTAAACAATTAATTATTTAAATATATATATATATATATATATATATATATATATATATATATATATATATATATATATATATATAGTGCGTTGGGGCAATAGATCATTATTTAAACATATTATTAAATATAATAGACAATGAATGTCTATTATGTATGATCAGGAGCCGTTCTAATGTTCGAATGTTTTCGGGTGAAAATAAAGGCAAACATTGTCCAGCATGTTGGTCCTAAGCTTTCGGCTCACATGAGCCATCCTCAGAGTTGTCATACAGACATGAAACAAAGATATCCACCGTCAAAGATGATATTTTGTTATTTTGACATAGAAAATTGACTCAGATCGTAAGTTTAAGATGCGGATCTATGACGTCATACCACGTGATAAACCGAAGTATTACAACAGAAGCAATGTCTAGATGCAATGTAATGTGTTGTGACTAGTTTGAAATGTAATTTTGTTGAGTGCTGGTTGCTTTGTTTTTTTTTTAAAAAAAAAACTAAAAAATTCATTCAAACATACTATGAGACGAAATGTTTATAACACATTATAAATTTTTGTTTTAGGTATTTCTAATGCAGTTAAATTAATTAAACTTTTACTTCTCGTAGAACATATATTTAGATATTCGGTCAATCAGATTTTTTTTTAAAAACTTCAAAAAAGTATCCAACGAAGAAGAACCGATATTTAGTAACTGAAAAGTTTAGAACACATTTTTTTTTTATTTACAAGAACTTTTTGTATTGTTCAAATTTTGCTAGAATGTGCCAAACTGGGATGCGGTTGTTATTTAGAACGTTCCAGATTAATTTTACGATTACTTTTAGGAATGTTTTAAAATATTGCGTCATTCCTTTTCTGTCAACCGTCCATTAAACATTTGACAAAATGGCGAAAAGCAAAATAATAGATCAAGAGCTCCGTAAACGTATTGTTGACCTTCATACAAGGTAACCAAAAAAGTTCTGTCCGTTTTTTGATTAGTCATTGAATGAAAATTGAAATATATACGAAATGTGTGTAGCAATTGTTTTCAAATTCGGACAGCCGGAAGTAGGAACATCAGACGTTATAAAAAACACCCGCAACGTACCCGGCCATCAGTTATAAGCCGGACAGCTGTGAGAAGGATGGAAGTGTCTAGAGATCTCGTTCGGGGCTGTTTGCTTTACGACTTCAAAGTGGGCTTATCAGCAGCTGCACCAAGTCGCCGCATATGTCAAGCGTTTGGGGATAGTCCTGTGGATGAACGTACTGCAAGGCGTTGGTTCCGAAAATTCAAGTCGGGAGATTTGTCTCTCCATGATGAGCCTCGCAGTGATCGACCACAGGTCTTGAATGACGGAGTCCTGAAGGCGGCCATTGCAGAGGACAGTAGTCTAACGTGTGGTGAACTTGCAAGACAGTTTAACGTTTCCGATGAAACAGTTAGACTTCACCTGCACCGCCTAGGTAAGACGTACAAACTGAGAAAGTCGGTTCCGCAAACGCTGTTGTAGGTCCACAAGGGACAACGAGTGGCAGCTTGCGTATCGCTGCTTTCTCGCCACCGTACTGCATCCATAATCAATCGAGTGCTTACCAGTGATGAAAAGGGGGTTCTGTACGAAACTCCCGAGCGTTCCAGACATTGGTTCTCTCCTCGGTATGCTGTCCCTCACACCTCAAGTCCGCCTATGCACCCACACAAGATTATGCTTTGTGTCTGGTGGACAGGTCATCAAGTGGTTCATTATGAACTGCTACCAACGGGCCAAACGGTCACTGGAGACCTATACTCGCAGCAATTGAAACGTGTGAAACAGGCATTGCGCCAGAAGGAGCCAGCACTGTTGAATCGCAAAGGTGTGCTTTTCCTCCATGAAAACGCCAGGCCGCATGTCGCGTGAGTGGCCAGGGATATCATACAGCAACTTGGGTGGGAGACTTTGTTCCATCCACCTTATTCACCTGACCTTGCGCCATCCGATTATCACCTCTTCCACTCCCTGGATAATCATCTTCGTGGGAAATTCTTCACCAATGCAGCAGATTTCCGCAAAGCCCTCACGGACTTCTTTGCGTCAAAATCCCCGCAAGGGCATTGAACAGCTGGAGACACGTTGGCAGAAGGTGCTGGATGCCGATGGCGATTACTTCGAAGACTAAATATAAGTTACACATACTGTGAAGCGTTTTCTTTTTTTCCTTTGAAAACGGACAGAACTTTTTTTGGTTACCTTGTACAAATGGACATGGTTATCGGAATTTATCTAGTTAGTTAAATGTGCCATTGAGTTCAGTTGTTACGATAGTTCGTCACTGGAGGACGTGTCATTCTATTCGTCCCCAAAATAACTTTGGCAGTCCTAGAAAAGGTAACGGAACATACGGCAAGATTATTGGCGAGAAACGTTGGCAACGAGGCCCGAATTACGCGTAAAGAACTTCAGGGAGGACTAGACGTAAGTGGAGAAAAAGCGAGTACGGATACAATTAGTCGTTCACTTCGTCGATATGACATCTTTTCGAGGAATCCAAGGGAAAAAAAAACACTTCTTAAGCGAAAACACGTACATGCTAGACGGGATTTTGCAGACGATCATTGTAACAAACAAGCTGGATTTTGGGAAAATTTACTTTGGTCAGACGAAAGAAAATTTGAATTTATTGGCAGAAATGCTGTGGTAAAGGCCTGGAGAAAGAAGGCTACTGAATATTCGTCGAAGAATATTATCCCAACGGTAAAATGTTGGTGGCGGATCGATCATAATCTAGGGTTGTTTTAACGGCCAAATTGTAGGGAACATTGAAATAACCGAGGAGAGGATGAATGGAGCATATTTTGGAGACAAATTTACGTCAGAGTGCAGATTCGCTGGGCTTGAAACCAGGTTGGGTCTTTCAACAAGACAACGGCCCTAAACTTACTACAAAGCGTACAAAATCATGGTTAAGTTCAAATCGAATAGATGTTCTAAAATGGCCAAGTCAATCTCCAGAATGTTATGAATGAGCTGAAATTGAGAATTGAAAACAAGAACCCGCAAATCCTGCATGAACTAAAGGAATTTTGGCATGAAGAATGGAAAGATATTATCCAAGAAACATGCAAGAAATTCGTAGGGGACTACTCTAAAAGCCTACATACTGTAATTAGCAATAATGGTTAAACTACGAAATATTAATAGATGATTTAATAAATGTATTGTAAACTTTTGCGTTAATAAATATTGGTTTTTCTTCGTGGGATATTTTTTATTGATTCTTTTTTTAATCTGATTGTTTGAGTAAAGGCTTAAACATATATATTATTAGCAGTAAAAGTTTCATTAATCTGTGTTAGAAATAGCTTAAGAAATATTTTTTTAATGTGTTGTAAACATTTACGTGGCGCTGTAGGTATCCACAAAATAACATTTGTAGTAATAGGATAGGTAATATGTCAGTATTGTAGAGTTTTCCTAACTACAGTAACCTAGAGATTGACTTTTATTGGTCACCTGACGTTTTATTGGAGGTTTAACCCATATAGTATAGTCTTGGTAAACTTCGCCTACCCGATATTTTAACGGCGAACAAAAGACATGGGAAGTTTTCGAAGGAAAATGGAATTTTCTAGACAATTGCTAAAATTCTACCTATCCAACTCTCTGTCGAATGAGGCTTCTTCCATTTCAGCCTTTCAGATAACTATCACACATCAGATAAATTCGTTTCGATGTAATTTGAAAAGAGAACGATACCCAAAAGAAAACTTTATATCAAAATTAATAGTAAAAACAATTTCATTAGAATAAGTGCAAGTCCTAGACAGACAGATAGATAGATAGATAGATAGATAGATAGATCTGATTCAACTGAGATAGATAGATAGATAGATAGATAGATAGATAGATAGATATATCTGATACGAGTGAGATAGATAGATAGATAGATCTGATTCGACTGAGATAGATAGATAGATAGATCTGTTTCGACTGAGATTGATAGATAGATAGATAGATAGATAGATTTGATTCGACTGAGATAGATCTGATTCGATTGAGATAGCTAGCTAGCTTGCTAGATAGATCTGATTCGACTGAGATAGATAGATAGATAGATAGATAGATAGATAGATAGATAGATAGATAGATAGATACGAAAAAGTTAGCTATCTACGCAATAAACTACTGGTTTGAATATACACTGGAATGTATCGGGTGGAGTTTTCGACAAATTGCACAATCGTCTCGGAGCTATTTAGAACCCAAAGATATATATATATATATATATATATATATATATATATATATATATATATATATATATATATATATATATATGTAACGTAAATCATTCAAACGAAAAACAAATACTGAAGCTAGTTATATGGCGAGAATCACTCTCACAAACAATATTTAATAATAAATTACAACCAACTTCGAATCTGTTAATGAATGGTGTGATCCTTGTTCATAAATTCCGGGTTTATCTGGTCTTATTTTTTTGTACGAGCCGGCTTTCAGTCGTTTCGAACGACCATCATCAGGTAGACATATTAGTGTGTTTTTGTTAAACTCCGAATAGTAATGCGACATCGAAAGATATTGTGGTCCGAAAGAGTGCTTTTTTAGTAATGAGATAGTGTTAAATGTAAGAATAATTTTGGAGCGCTGCAGACACAACGCTGAGGTTGAATTTTTTTAAATTTGAAAAATGTGCGTTCTTGTACTGGAGAAAGGTGGCATGAACTAAATTTCGGACCACAATATCTTTCGATGTCGCATTACTATTCGGAGTTTAACAAAAACACACTAATATGTCTACCTGAGGATGGTCGTTCGAAACGACTGAAAGCCGGCTCGTACAAAAAAATAAGACCAGATAAGCCCGGAATTTATGAACAAGGATCACACCATTCATTAACAGATTCGAAGTTGGTTGTAATTTATTATTAAATATTGTTTGTGAGAGTGATTCTCGCCATATAACTAGCTTCAGTATTTGTTTTTCGTTTGAATGATTTATGTTACATAAATTGAACACGCACTACAAAACCGATATATATATATATATATATATATATATATATATATATATATATATATATATATATAGATAGATAGATAGATAGATAGATATTTACAAACAAGTTAACTAGCTACACAATAAAATACTGTTTTTATATACACTGGAATATATCGGGTGAAGTTTTCGCAAAAATGCACTATCGTCTCGGCATCTCTGTTTGGAACTCATAGATAGATAGATAGATAGATAGATAGATAGATAGATACGAAAATTTAACTACCTACATAATAAAATATTGGTTAGTATATACACTGGAATGTATCGGGTGGAGTTTTCGCCAAAATGCACAATCATCTAGACATCTCTATTTGGAAATCAAAGATAGATAGATAGATAGATAGATAGATAGATAGATAGATACGAAAAAGTTAGCTATATACGCAATAAAATACATCGGGTGGATTTTTCGCCAAAATACACAATCGTCTCAGCATATGTATTGGGAACTCATAGATAATTAGAAAAATAGATAGATAGATATCTTTATTATTTCTTTCATATATTATTTTTTTTATCACAATTCTCGTTTAGTTTTATATTTAAGAAATCAGAGAGAATGTTTTGGTGATGCTACCGATGCTAACAGTTTCTTCCATCGCACCACGGCTTTTTGCTTCCCAGTCATCATTGATCTCCAAAAATTTAAATGCAATAACAAATCTCATTGCCTGCCTTCTTAAATCCCTGTTGTTTTATTGTTTTCACTCCTTCATAATAATTTGTTTTCTCATATTCCCACACACTCGTTAACGCAATGAGTCTTTGTGGATTTATTACCGTTCTTGGGATGAAATTATTTAAAACAAATAAGGATTACATCTCTAACATAGATAGATGTCTTTGTTATTAATCGCTATTTTAAAATTTATACCGATTTTACAATGAGAATAATTTTTCTAGATTTCTGTTATTATTCGTTTAAAGATAATTTTTATAATTTACAGACTGATAATATGAGTGATTTTCTGATGTTGTACATAATATAAACAAGAATAAACTCTGAGACACACACACACACACACACACACACACACACACATATATATATATATATATTTATATATATATATAGAGAGAGAGAGAAAGAGAGAGACACACACAGATAGATATATAGATAGGCATATATATATATACGGGTGAGGGTCGGAAATGGTAACCATTTCCGACCCTCACCCGTAGATGTGCAGTTAAAATGCACTGAAACCAAGGTGCTGTGAGTAAAATGGTTTTGTCTATATGATAAAATTATAATATATATATATATATATATATATATATATATATATATATATATATATATATATATATATATAGATAGATAGATAGATAGATAGATAGATAGATAGATAGATCACGTCTAACTTAAGGGGCAGACAATTCTCAGTCTACTCATTTCTACATAGAGATAGATAGATCAAAGTCTATATATCACATTAATACAAGGGACAAACTATTCCCAATCTACACATATTTACATATAGATAGATAAATAGATGGATAGATATATAGATTACAGTCTATATATCACATCTATGTCAAGGGACAAACAATTCTGTCTGCACATATCTACAGATAGATAGATAGATAGATAGATAGATAGATAGATAGATAGATAGATAGAATCGCTAGAACTAGAATGTGACAGAGAGATTATAGAAAATTCTCAGTTTCCGCATATCTACAGACAGATAAACGTCGCAAACCTCTCAATACGCTATTTCTATGGCAAATGTTCCGACATGCCATTCCTGATTGCCAACAACTTTGAACTTCCCCCACTTTACACTGGAACGCACCCTCTTCTTTCTGTTCGTATTCCGTTAGTAAGAAGGGAGTGAAACTCAGACCGCTTCATCCCAAGAACTGTTAATTCGTGGAACAATCTCCTGAGAGCGTGCTTCCCGGATCAGTTCTGTCTTTACCTTTTAAACTCTATGGTTAACCTTTATGATAACGGTTTCTATTCACTTGATTTTTCAATTTGTTGATTTTGTCGACTGCATAGTATAGTAGGGTCAGTTGGGCACCGACAGTGAGAGAAAGGGCGCAATTCACTCCACCAGAGATTTTGAAACAGTATGCTGTACTGCTTGGCATTCGCGCCGGATGCTCCAATACGAACATTTCAGCGTGTTTAGGTATCAATCTGAGGAGAGTTCAGAGTATTGGACGAGTCTAATATTGATTACGATAGTATTTGGAGTGATCGCTAATGATGGCGACGTTATGCCTCCATTCATCTTCCCACAGGACCTCAGAGACAAAATAGAGGCCTACATCAACTGTCCGGGGGAGGTAATGCTGCTTTGTGCTAATAGGGTGGCTGCTTGACGACCCTATATCTGACAACAGGCACCATGTCACACAAATAGGAGAATACAGCCATGGCTGTCAGATAATTTATGCGATCATACCAACCTTTACATTTGGCCACCAATCTTCCCAGACTACAATCCCCTTGATTATTATGTGTGGGGCACAGCTGGGCGAGAGACCAACAAATCTTCTTGTAACAGCAAAGATGAAGTGAAGACTAGGATTATTTATCAAGTTAAACAAGGAAACGGTCCAGAAGAGATGCAGCAGTCTCCGAAGTCATCTAGAGGCTGGGGTTGTAGCCAA
>OZ038486.1:67614208-67621708 GCA_964036315.1 Acanthosepion esculentum
ACCGATTATTTCTCCTGCATCTTTACTGATGGATCAATTATACGAGTTCCACTTGAGGTCTGGATTATGTTTAAGGGCCAACAGTGGCCGAAGGCGCAGAGTATACATTGTACATATGTATCATGATGGTAGATATTCTCCCCATGTGGCTAATTGCCTTGAACGTCTGTTGGGACTCAGACTTACCCCAGATGTCAAGTTGAATTCATATATACGATCCATCACAGGAAAAGTGGCACATTCACTGTAATGTTCCTCCTACTCTGTTATATCTCCACGAGAGTAAGAGCAAGCCAAAAATAGATATGATCACCGAAGTTAAGCAACGTCGAGTCTGGTAAGTACTTAGATGAGTGACCGCTTGGGAATACCAGGTTCTGTAAACTTAGATGTGCGGGTGGTGTAGAGGATAATACCTTTGAATTGTTAATCAGAGAGCCGAGTTCCAATTCCAGTTGAGTTCGTTATATTCACTTACGCGCAAATACACTTTGGAAAGGTATGAATCTACCTCTTCTTCGAGATGCATCAGTCAGTTCTTCTATATATGTCACGTCCCTTCAAGACACGGTCGATTATAACTGTATCCGTTGTAGCCCTTAGAAATGTTTGTCTTTTTACCACCCACCCCGCGATTTCACTTTTGACATCCATTTAAAGAAGATCGTTAGAAACGTTACACGCTGTTTACCTCCACTCCTCCCGCCATGTGCGCGTCAAATTTTCTTATCCTTCCTTCTTCATTCAGTATCTCATCTATTTTCAGATTATATGTAAAACTAACCTCTTTGTTTCTATTTTCCTTAAAAGATCGTCGTTGTCTACAGGCACCGTACATGATATTCTCGGGATCCTTTCTGTAGAGTCACGTCTCAATTGCCTCAAGTCTTCTCTTCATCTGTGAGGAGATTGTCTTGCATTCAATGGCATATATAGAGTGACAGCAACAACTTACTTACATATCGTTATGTCTTCATGTATAGGATGGATACGCGAAAGCTAAGGTACAAAATATTATTCATGTTGTGGTAGGATCCACCTAATTTGCATAGTGGAGTACCGACGATATAAATATGGTTGGTACCGGAAGACATGGAGGCGAATCCAGAGATTCAACCAGAGACTCTGCTCGACTGCGACTTAGTCAACACATTCTCCAGGAACGGTCTTCCCAGAAATATACAAAAGACTATATGTAAATATTGTGTACACTTTCTTGTTTCAATACATTTTATTCTAACTACATTTTGTGTTTGCATTATTATTCCATGCATTAGTCGAGTTTCAACAATTCATCAACCACTTTTCGTAGAAACAGTTATTTGGTGTACTTTCTCAGCTTCTTCTTCCCGCCTTCATCTTTGAAGTCGAAGGCGATTATAGCTCTCCACAAGTTTTACTGTAAGCAAGGTTTGTCCCCTAACTATTCATCCTAGTCGCTGTTCTTTCATCCATTTAAAACAAACTTGTCAAATAGTTTATTGTTTCCGTCTGCCCCACATGGTATAATTATATCCTGTTTGTTAAAGTCCGTCCGCTTCTATTATCCATTGTGTCTCAGAAATTACGAGTATTTTATTCTGATTGTAACTGTTATATTTATTAGGTTACTCGGAAAATAATGTCCTATTTAAAAAAAAAAAAACTTTTATGTTTTAATATATTATTATACTATTTGTGCAAAAATGTATTATTAATTCCTAATTATTAAAGTGTCATCTTTGTTAATGTTATGTCAATCTCTTTTCTACTAAAATACGCAAAGGTTTTAGAGCATTAGAAAAAATCATTATTAAAAAGAGGGAACAAAAAAAAAAAGAACATGAATGAAGAAAACAGAAGATAACGTTTGTCATTTCATTTAAATTTTTGAAGATCAAAATTAACTCTGAGGCAAGTAGCCGGGTGAGAGTTTCACAAACGATGTGCTGTAGAAGAAACTGTTAGCGTAAAACTTACGGATACTTCTGGCCATTTTAACTGTAAAATGATGAGAATTTACTGCCAATCTAGTAATTCGCTTAAATTCATAAAGTCGAATTACCATAGTGTAAACTTCATCAGAACAATTACCATGAAAGTATTTCTAGAAAAGACACAGGGAAGCGCTTTTACGGTGGTGGGAAAGTGACTGAAAACGAGTTGCCAGATTAGAACCAGTAATATTGGAGATTCTTCTTTGGATTTTATCAAGAATCTCTCAATATATAGCAGGAACACCAGACCAGATGTGGCAGTAGTATTTAAAACAAGGGTAAATGTAAGATTCAGGATTTAACTTAAAACATTATATATCTCTCATTTTCAAAAAGAAAAGATGCGTTTCCTTTTTCTGCATGAGTTCAAGCATGATCATAAATGCTTCTCAAATTGCTGCCAAAAATTAATTATTAAATTTAAATACGTATTTCTCTCACTATTAAATCACAGATGAAGAAGCGACTCTAGACAAGAAAAATGTACTTCTACACCAGCATTTTGAGAATACCAAGAACTGATCATGCGAGTAATGACGAAGTTCTGTAGAAAATGGAAACAAAAACGACACTTATACTTAGAATCATGAAGAGACAGTTTAAATTTCTAAGACAACTTAGAGATTTTCATACTAACATTTTTTTTCATCGGTATAACCTCAAGCAGGGCAATAAAGACACAAGGCTTTACTAGGTGTGAAAGAATTAGGAACAAAAACATTAATAATGCTCAGGAAGAGAAAAGAGTAATTAGGACAGTAGATAGCGACTGACATTGTATTTACACTTTTGAAGATTAAAGTTGAGGGGAAAGCATGTAGCCAGAAGGGAATTCCAGAAGCGAGAAGTACGAGAAAAGAAACTGTTAGCATCGAATTTACGGTTACATCTAGGCAGTTCAACAGTAAATTGATGAGATCTCTACGACAGTCTAGTACTGCGTTTAAATAAAAAAAAATCTGGGTAACATAGCGAAGAGCCCATCTAAACAATTATTAAAATATCGATAGAAAAGTCACAGGGAGGCAAGATTACGGTTGAGGGATCAGGACTAACAATATTGCTGATTCTTCCTTGGATTTTATCAAGGTGCTCATGGTAAATAACAGGGGCACCAGACCATATGTGGCAAAAATGTTCTAAGCATGGATGAAGGGTAGACATATAGATATGTATGATAGATTTTGATTAGAAAAATTGTCTCGCACGAGAGTGTGAACCAATTTTCTTATTAGCTTACCTAGCAATTGATTCAATATAGTATATCCACTTCATATCAGATAAGAACGTCAGCCCTATAAGACGTAACGAGTTACTTTCTTGGAGGTTAGCATCAGCCATACTGATGGAGGGCGGGGATGGGCCTCTCAGCTTATTTGTGGAGAGAGGTTTAGCATGTCAGTGAGACAGAAGAAAACAGCGAATAACCTAGCCAAAGAGCATTTATAAATGGTTGTCAGAACAGGGATGAGGAGAGACAGCAAAAAGATATTTTACTAAGAGCGATAAAAGGACAGGAAAATGTTGGGTAGCCATGATCGCCCACGTCCAGTAACGACACGGCAGGTTGCTATTTTTCTGTTTTTTTTCCGTTGCTTATATTGAAAAGAATGGATGTCGGGAAAAAATATTTCAAGTCATCTTAATTTCAGAGAACAAGATCAGTAAACGCAACTCTTGTCAATGGGGGAAAAACGTATGTCAGCGAATGTCAAATGGACGATCGATTTGTTTATACTCACTATCTGTTCATATAAAGAAATAACAAAAATAGCATTGGCCCTAACCTACCTGTATGAGATTCTGCTTATATCCACATCTATCTATCTATCTATCTATCTATATATATATATATATATATATATATATATATATATATATATATATATATATATCAGTCTATTCAAATATGTATAACTAGCTAAGTCAGTTTATTCTCATCACTCTTTCTTTCTTTCTTTCTTTGCTTATCTATCTATCTATCTATCTATCAAGAATTTCTTGGACAAAAATCTCTCTGAGTGTAACTTACTCTTTACAATTTAAAAGTGAAGAAAATGTGGTTGATTCGACTCCAGGGGATTAGCATGATGCGTCCTTGCGTTAAATGTTGCAAGTGGTGGAACACAGAGTGTGGCTCACCTGAACGTTTGTCATGTCACTAGCGATAGAGTAGCGAAAGGCTAGCAACGTTGAATCTCTGGGAAAGTGGTTGGTGATTGGAAAAAATGTCAATCCCCACAAAAGCGCGTAAGTGACTTCGGACACTATGAAGGTTGGAGAGTGAGAAGTCAGCGACTCCAGTTCAGTAACGGCAGGAATACGGCATTGCGGTCTTATCTGACTCGTGTAAAAATAAAGCAGAGCTGGAGGCGTCAGATACGCTGGTTTCGGGAGATTATCTATCTATCTATCTATCTATCTATCTATCTATCTATCTATCTATCTATCTAACCCTCTTATCTATCTATCTATCTATCTATCTATCTATCTATCTATCTATCTATCTATCTATCTCATTTTATGGTCTAATATGACTCTTGTAAATATAAAGCAGAAAAGGATACCTTGTGGAGCGTTTCATTTTATCCATTAACTTCAGCAATGGATCTTATAGATATTCCACTTGACATCTGGAGTTAACTAGAGTTCCAAAAGATGTTCAGTGCATAGAACCTCTATTAAAATGCAACGGCTCGTTGTGACTGGAGAACACTCAACCAATGATGAAGTGATACTAACTTGGTTTGTGAGGAATTGAAATTTACAGGACGTTTTTCTCCCACCATTAAGCTGTTTGAGCTCGGTCAAAGGAGAGATCATCTGCAAAATTGGGAATATCCTTTTTGTGTCATAAGGGCTTGCAAACTGTGGTATCATATGAATAGTTATTTACTAATGATCGCAAAATATTCAGATATCGATCGTTAATGAAATACAGAAAGAGGCTGGAGAGAGAGAGAGAGAGAGAGAGAGAGAGAGAGAGAGAGAGAGAGAGGCGCAGCTGAGCTCATTGTCTTCGGAAGTCTGTCTGTCTATCTATCTATCTATCTATCTATCTATCTGTTACATACCGTACCTACGAACACAAATGGGTAAATCCCAGTCCGCATAAATACGTTGGAGAGTATTGTAAGCGGGGGTAACATGCTGTCTAAATAGTGCATCACTAACAGTGGCTTACCTACTTCACGCGGCTGGTGGGTATTGTATTTTGTTGATGATATAAAGATTACCAATTCATTTCCAACCTCCGTTCTGGTTATTCCTCATTCAGTAACTTTTTCTAGGTTACAACACTATCTCAGTAAATTTCAGGTCTATCTATCTATCTATCTATCTATCTATCTATCTATCTATCTATCTATCTATCTATCTTTCTGTTACATACCGTACCTATGAGCACAAATGGGTATGTCCCAATTCGCATAAATACGTTGGACACTATTATAAGTGGGGGTAATATGCTAAGTAGTTCCCGACTAACAGTTGTTTACCTACTTCACGCCGCTGGCGGGTATCTTATTTCGTTGACGTTATAAAGATTACCATTTCATTTCCAACCTCCGTATGGGTTATTCCTCATTCAGTAAAGTTTTCTAGGTTACAACACTATCTATCTATTTTATTCCAAATTATACAATTTCGAAGTGGCACATGCATGCATATATTTACCTTAAATGGCGTATATGCTCTTGTGATTATGTGTGTGTGTGTGTGTGTGTTTCTGCTTGAGTGTGTGTTTGTGTGTGTGTGCACACGTTGGCTCGCCCAGGTGTGCTTCAGAGGTTGTTTCTGCTTGTGTGTGTGTATGTTCATGCTTGTGTGTGTTCATGTTTGAGTGTGCGTGTGTGTGTGTGTGTGTGCACGTTGGCTCGTCTAGGTGTGCTTCAGGGGGTGTTTCTGCTTGTGTGTGTGTGTATGTTCATGCTTGTGAGTGTTTATGTTTGAGTGTGTGTGTGTGCGCGTGTTTGTGTTTGTGTACGTTGGCTCGCCCAGGTGGGGTTCAGTGTGCGTTTCTCCTTGGGTGTGTGTCTGTATTTGCGTGTGTTCGTGAGTGTGTGTGTGTTCGTGAGTGTGTGTTCGAGAGTGTGTGTTCGTGTGTGTGTGTGCGTGTGTTCGTGAGTGTGTGTGTGTGTGTGTGTCTGTGCGCGCGCATGCATTTTTCCGAAGCAAACGAGCCGTTTCATTTATCTCCTTAGTCCAAACATTCGGCGTGTTTGATTAAAAGCGTCCGGTCGAAAGGTTATCTTGTTCCGTGTACGTTTTGACGCGATTTGAAAGGTCGTTTGATTGCAACAGTTTATCCTTGGCCTTTTCTGATTGAATCTATTCAGGGCGAAACTCGATTAAGTGCATATTGAATTAAACGATCGAAAAGGGCTCCCCTCGTTCCCACATACATCCCAGTCCAAATCGTCAAGCATACGCATCCATGCAATCGCACACACACGGACAGAAGGACGGACTAACACACACATACACACACACATACACACAATCACGCACAAACATTTGCCTATTTTTGTGTTATTTTTACAGACCCATATTAAACAATTTTATATATTAATAAGGATGCTAAGAATACCATGGACCGAGCATTTAATCAATGACGAAGATAAAGTGGAAAGAGAAAGGTTTAATTTGATTTATTTTGTTTTACGGCATATCAACCTAAATGAATTATTTAATGCCGACAAAATTTTTAGGATAGGTTCGTATGAATAGAATATGTATTCTTTGTAAGAAATCAGTTTGGTTTCGTTTATTTTGTTTTACGGCATATCAACCTCAATGTGTTATTTAATGCCGATAATATTTTTAGGATAGTTTCGTATGAATAGAATATATATTCTTTGTAAGAAATCAGTTTGGTTTCATTTATTTTGTTTTACGGCATATCATCCTCAATGGGTTATTTAATGCCGATAATATTTTTAGGATAATTCGTGCGAATAGAATATATATTCTTTATAAGAAATCACTTTGTAGATCAGGTTTCATTGACATATTTTTGTAAAGAAGGTTGCATTAGTTTGTTGATTTTTGTTTTGTTTAGCGGCATATCAAGACCTCTATGGGTTATTTAATGCCGAAAGATAAATATATTGTATTTAATTTTATGGCTTGGCCTAAATACATTACGTGCATAATTTTATATTTTTTGAGTAAAGTTATATTTTTTAGATATATAATTTCTAGATCATGGAATGCTTTCTTGGTGATTTTACAATAAAAATGTATTTTTATATTTTCGTGTTGAAATAATTATCATTTTACTATAAAAATGTATTGCTGCTCATTTTATTATAAAAATATACGGATTTTTTGCCAATAGCTGGTGTCCTATCAGCTGCTACCACCTCGGGCCAGGGTGTACCTGGGAACCACATCAATTAGTAAGCGGTTCCAGACTCCTCAAAACATCAAATCTCCTGGTCAGTGGCCTTGTTGCCGGATATTCTATATCATTATATCCAGGACGGAAACAGACAGGATACTAAGAATTAATATCAGGAAGAGA
>OZ038486.1:67629208-67654208 GCA_964036315.1 Acanthosepion esculentum
CGGATTAGATTTAATCTAAACCATTCAATCACCCGTTTGTCTTTCACTATATATATATATATATATATATATATATATATATATATATATAAACACTCTGAAATGCCTGTATTGGAACTTCCGGTGCGAATACCAAGCAGGACAGCATGCCGTTTCAAAGTTTCTGGCGAAGTGAATTGCGTTATAATGTCCTATTCTCACAGACGGTGCCTAACTGATCCCACTACTCTGCGCAGCCGATAAAATCTGAAGATATTTCAAAATGAGCACTACCTGAAATCTTACGTGCTACTTTTGCTCAAACCTATCTGCATATCGTGTATATTTGGCTGCGATGCACGTGAATGGTATAAACTTAACAGTGTAAGGACCGTTATGGGTACAGTGGGTTTCGTATATTTGTAGCCCAGAGTCACTATTTTGGCATGTGAATCTTTCACCTACGCTCTTGTACAAATTAATTGAAACAAAACAAATAATTCCGTTATTTTTTCCCAGTGAAAAACCCAGTGCACATGTTAGTATTTCGTATATTCATTCCACTAAGTCTTTCGTTGCAGATTGACCACAGATTCTCGATTGGATTTAAATCAGGAGAGTTTGAGGGCCAGTCTATAGTACATTGATTTGCTCACTGGTAAGGGTTGCGAGTGTGATCGTGCAGTGTTAGAATTTTGGTATGCTTCCTTGGAGTAACGTCCATCACAGACAATGGCAGAAGGACAACTAATCGACATTCGAGTCAATAGTGTCTGGGCCTGATAAAAATCTGATGCAATCACGGATGATGCAATATTTGTCAAGGCCAGAAAAATTTCATCATACACCCCGAAAATAGATTCATATTACTGCACATCACTGCAAATGACCTAATCTGAGGAAAAAATAGTAATCGATTACATCCTGTCACTCTAGTGTTTCTAAAAATGTCCGTATGGTAAAAGAAAGGAAACTAAAGCGGTTGTTTCAATTAATTTGCACAAATTAATTTGTAAGTATGATTAATAATAATAATAATAATAATAATAATTATACTTATAATAATAATAATACAAGTACAACACGGTAAACCGGCTGAAGCTGCAAAATACTTAAAAAAGAAAGCAAAGACAGATGCAACCGACCAGATACAGAAACAATGGCAAGATAAACCGCTTCATGGCCAATACTCTGACCGTACCAAACAAGCTGACGAAGACAAAAACCGTACCCATCAGTGGCTACGTAGTGAAGGGTTGAAAGCTGAAACTGAAGGTTTTATTCATGCTGCACAGGACCAATGCTTGTTCATTAGAAATTATCAATCACATATACTAAAATACTCTGTTAGTCCAAAATGCAGATTCTGTGATAAATATCCAGAAACCATTGATCATCTTGTATCAGGTTGCACGATATTGGCACCTACTGAATATAAAAACCGGCATGACAGAGTGGGCCAATATCTGCACTGGAAAATTTGCAACTTCTACGGAAAGGAAACTGAAAGAAACTGGTACGAAAACCACTCAGACCCGGTTACGGAGATAGGAACTGTTACAATTCTATGGGACTACACAATACACACTGACAGAACAATCAAAGGCAACCGCCAAGACATTGTTATTAAAGACCACAAAAAAATAATGCTTCCTTATTGATATGGCAGTCCCTGCAGACTGCAATGTATCTTTGAAGATATTCGAAAAGCTGTCAAAATACAAGGACCTTGAAATAGAAATCTCAAAAATGTGGCACATGGGAACATCAACAATCCCCGTTGTAGTTGGAACCTTAGGATTGGTTGGAAAAGATTCCAGTAGACTAATTGAAGGGATCCCCGGAAGTCCTTGCCTCAAAGAGATACAAAAAATGATTCTGACAAGTACAGCCCACACTTTACGAAGGGCTTTATCTATGTAAATCTTTTTTTCAGTGAAAAGTGTCATGATACCATTTCTAACCTTAGGTCTCTGGGAGGGACCCGGAAAGAAATGTGTAAACGCCAGATATCAAAGAAAATAATAATAATAATAATAATAATAATAATAATAATAATAATAATAATAATAATAATAATAAACTACGAGAAGCGAATAAGTGTTACACGTCAAAAGAGACGCGCATTGAAAAGATAAAACTACCGGACTTTTCAACCTGTATCTGTCCACCGTTCGATTGGATACTTCGAATAAATTTTGCATTGTCAGTATTTTCAAAGAAATAAATTAAAAAAAAATTCACTATTTATATTCGTACTATTCATGTTATCACAACGTTTCGGCCGTTGCGCCTCCTCAGCCTTCCTCAGGTGTATATCGATCTTGGTAACTAACTGGGAATTCTGCACTGAAACCTTTATACCATCTACGGGGGCGGGTAGACTGTACTCGTTCATGTCTTCTCATGTCTAGGAATATCATCTAGTTCTTTTTATTTATTGCTGTTGAGTCATTACTCGCCTGTTTCCACTGAGTGCAATTACACCCTGCCTGACCCAGGGATGTAACGTACGACCATATCAAGTTTCCAAATTAACGCTTTTATCCATTAGGCCAGTATGCTATAATTCAATAGCAGAGCAGTACTAAATAAAAATAAGAGGTAGAAGATATCCCTGGACATGACCAGTAGAACAAGAACGATCTACCCTCGCAGATTAAATAAAGTATTCAGTTCAGAATTCCCTGTAAGTTACCAAGATCAATATGCACCTGATGAAGGCTGGAACGTACAACGCCTGAAATGTTGCTGTGCATACATTTGAATAACTACTATGATGTCAATAGCGAAACGGTCACTCATTGCACTTCACAAAAAGAATTCTGTCCGACAGTTAATGCCATAAAAACTCATTCTTTCATGTCATTGTCCTACACGCCTTTCACATATGATTCATAGCATATGAAGTCCTCATTATTTATTTATCCATTCAGTTCAGTTTACCTTCCAGAATATTTCTAGTTTGACACTTTCTAACTTACCACATTTGTATTAGTGTAGGATTAAAAAAAAAGACGTGTCAAAATTTGATGAAATATATTGTATGGTCATTGAACACAATGAAGAAGTTTGGAGGATTCCCATTATATATATATATATATATATATATATATATATATATATATACATATATGCTTCATATATGATTTCATATATGATTTCACACATCATTTCATACAGGTTTCATATAAAATTTCAATAAAATTTCATATATTCATATGCTTCATATATGATTTCATATATTGATATTCCTATATTTCATATATCATTTCATATATTCATATTCATATATTTCATATATTATTTTATATATAAGTTCATATATGATTTCACATATTTATATGTTTCACATATGATTTCACATATGTGCATATATTTCACATATGACTTTTTATATAAGTTCATATATGATTTCACATATTCATGTTTCACATATGATTTCACATATATTCATATATTTCATATATGATTTTATATATAAGTTCATATAAGATTTCACTTATTCATATGTTTCACATATGATTCCACATATATTCCTATATGATTTTGTATATAAGTCCATATATGATTTCACATATTCATGTTTCACATATGATTTCAGATATATGCATATATTTCATATATGATTATATATATATGTTAATATATGATTCCACATATTCATGTTTCACATATGATTTCACATATATGCATATATTTCATATATGATTTTATATATAAGTTCATATATGATTTCACATATTCATGTTTCACATATGATTTCACATATTCATATTCATATATGATTTTATATATGAGTTAATATATGATTTCATACATTCATGTTTCATATATGATTTCATATGTTCATAATCCTATATCTCATATGACTTCATATAAGATTGTATATATTCATGTTTCATAAATGACTTCGTATATGATTGCATATATTATGTTTCATATATGATTTATATATATTCATATGTTTCGTAAATGATTCATATATATTCATAATTTTTCATATATGATTTCATATTTTCATATTCCTATATCTCATATATGCGTTCATATATGATTTCTTATATTTATGTTTAATATATATTCATATATTTCATAATCATATTCACACTGTCAATTTATTCTATTGGAAACTCTTATAGGAAAAGCATGAGGTTTGTGGAAACCAATATTACAACGGTAGTAATTCTCGCAAGATAAAAAGATGAAAGCCAGTTATTTATCAGAAACTTGTGGGTAGAGAAAAGTACTAGGCACGCATTTGACTTTAATGTTATTTGCCACTATTATGTACCAAAATAACAGAAACGCCTATTCATGGCTCTGATATAGGCAACTACGTATAGTGGTTCCGAGGACTGACGTGTTCAACCGAGAGATGGTAACTACTGCGTTTTTCCACCGATTGCCGACTAAATGTGCATATGGGATTGAACCACTGGTAGTATCTGTAGTAAGAGGATGACACGGCATCGTTAGTGGGACGCAACGGAGAAGGCGGTGTGTTTTCTTGATGGATGCAACGGGGCACATGTCCATGATCAAGGCAATGAGTAAAATTGAAGGATATCGATTGACCTAGAAAAGGGCAACTGCTCCTCTCTGACTTTGGCTGATGGCATAAGATGCAAGGTCCTGTCAGTATTTTCGTGGTGTATCTCATTGATAAATGGTCAGCTCGTCGAATTCTCAGGAGCTATTGCTTACCGTCCTCCACAAGTGCACTGCAATGAATTTATGTTATTGCTTCTCTCTCTCTCTCTCTCTCACACACACACACAACCGAACACATGCACTCTCCCATCTATCTATCTATCTATCTATCTATCTATCTCTTCTTATCTATCGATTTATTTTCGTATTTTTGTCTACTATCTATCTATTTTTTACATTTTATTTATGTAACTTTATATATATATATATTTTCGCATCTTTTTCTACTTACCTATTTCCGAAACTTTATCTATCTATCTATCTATCTCTTCTTATCTATCGATTTATTTTCGTATTTTTGTCTACTATCTATTTTTTACATTTTATTTATGTAACTTTATATATATATATTTTCGCATCTTTTTCTACATACCTATTTCCGAAACTTTATCTATCTATCTATCTATCTATCTATCTATCTATCTATCTATCTATCTATCTATCTATCTATCTCTTCTTATCTATCGATTTATTTTCGTATTTTTGTCTACTATCTATCTATCTATTTTTATATTTTTTACATTTTATTTATGTAACTATATATATTT
Organism: Acanthosepion esculentum; assembly: GCA_964036315.1. NCBI lineage: Eukaryota > Metazoa > Mollusca > Cephalopoda > Sepiida > Sepiidae > Acanthosepion > Acanthosepion esculentum. The sequence goes on from OZ038486.1 coordinate 67,634,449, forward strand.
ATATTTTTGCATCTTTTTCTACTTACCTATTTCCGAATCTTTATCTATCTATCTATCTTTCTCTTCTTATCTATCGATTTATTTTCGTATTTTTGTCTACTATCTATCTATTTTTATATTTTTTACATTTTATTTATGTAACTTTATATATATATTTTCGCATCTTTTTCTACTTACCTATTTCTGAATCTTTATTTATCTATCTATCTATCTATCTATCTATCTATCTATCTAATTCTATTCCTATTAATCCATCATTCGCTAAATTATATTGTAAGATTCCTATCCTCGTGTGATAATAAGGTAGGTATTAATCGTCTGCAATGTTTATTCATTCTTCATTGTTTGCTTCACGACTGTTAACTTAAGCCAAACCATTTTAATGTTAACTAGGTAGAAAATTTTATTTGATACACGCAGGAAAAGCATAGTGGGAAACCTCATTGTCAAGAATTAATTAATGAGAGAAAAACGCTTGCACGCATTCTCTCAACATTTCGCTCAGTGCAATTAAAATTGGGCAGTGAAGGAAAAACAGAAGCATAACGTCTCTAAAGTAAAAAGAAATAATAAATTAAAATTTATAAAGAAATATTTTAATTAAAAAAAGAAAATATTTTAATTTAAAAAAGAAAGATAAAAACAGCATTTGTTACGATGAAGAAAGAAAGAAAATCTGTAAAGAAATACATTTTATGAAGAAAGAAAAATACTTATGTAAAGAACGGTAGTAAATAAAATATTATAAAGACAGAAATTTCGGAAAGAAAGTAAGAGAAAAAGTTTTTAAAGGAGAATGTAAAGACGGAAATAAAGCTTGTAAAGAAGTACAAAACTGTATAAATAGATAAACAAATAATAAATAAAGAAAAAGTTTTGTAAAGAAACTGTATAGAAAAAGAAAGAAAGAAGAAAACTTTCAAAAAGATAAAGGGAATGTTTTTTTAAAGAAAGAAAGAAAAAACTTTATAAAGAAAAAAGAAAGACAGAAAAAGAAAGAAAGAAGAAAATTTGTAAAGAAAGGCAAAGGAAAGATATCTTGTAAAGAAAGAAAGCAGAAACATTATAACGAAAGAAAAGAGAAAGTTTGTAAAGAAAGAAAATGGAAGAATATTTTGTAAGAGAACAAAGAAAGAAAGAAAGGAAGATAGACAGAAACTTTATAACATAAGAAAAAAGAAGAAAACTTGCAAAGAAAAAGTTAATATATTTTGTAAAGAAAGAAAGAATAAAAGAAAAAGTCTAAGGAACAAAAGAAAGAAACTTTATAATGAATGAGAGAAAGAGATAAATTCAGTAAAGAAAAATGGAAGAATGTTTTCAATTTTCATTTGCAAACATATAGTCGTCGCGCATTACATTTACTCTTGATATGATAGACGGCACACAACGATGACGACTTCGAAAAAAATCAAGAAATTAAAGTAAAATATCATTATTGTTATATTTATTTGTAGAAACTGAACCTAACGGCAAGATAGACATATCGTCCAAAGAAATGATCCCGTGTGTACAGGTTATCATTAACAATACGTACAGTCATTTCACTACGAAAAGGCGACAGGAGATAAGAGTCTGGAACTCGAGTATAGAATTTGAAATTAACCACTGAGGCACCTAGACTGCAATGGATAACAGTTTGCATACAAAGGAACTCAAATAAGCGGTTGCGGTCTTTGGTAAACTAGTCTCTGTAGCCTGCGATCTAACTACTTCAGTATAAAGTCTATTTTTCCATATACAGCAAGGTTCCAGACTGCGGTATTTAGCGAACACTCTTTTTCTCTATGTGTAGATAGATGTTCTTTTGTTTTACAGTAGATCGTAATTACTTTATTCCCACTTTCCTTTATTACGTATCGATGTTTTCCCGGTGCTTTCTTTTCTGTGTAATTTAATCAGTAATGAAACTTATGCTTAACATAAGGATCAAGAAGGGATTCGAGGCAAAGGAGATATGGTTCTACAGAAGGATGCTCAGGATACCATAGACAGAACATGTGAACAACGTGAGGTTTCGGAGAAGACGCAAAGAAGGAGGAAGCTTATACTTAACATCAAGAAAAGGCAACTGAAATTTCTGGTACACGTAAGGAGTACTTAGAGAATCTAACACTCACGGGACGAATAGAGGAAAAAAGAGAACAGGGAAAGCAGTGCATGATATACGTGGTGGGCTTGGGCAGCTGGATGGAGGAGCGTGATCTGGGGGAGTTGGCAGAAACATAAAACCTGTTGAGAGCTACAAGAGATAGGGGGAAGCGGAGGGCCATGATCGCCTACGTCCTGAAAGGACACGGTACATGAAAAGAAAAGAACGGTAAATATCCACTTCTGTCTCGTATTGTTACATGTGATGAAAGAATGCGTTTTTTATGTCAATTAAAACGAATAAGACAGTGGTTATTGCAAAATGATTCGCTCGTTTCATCACCAAAGCCAGGTCAATACAGGAGTCATTGCTTTATGTTTGGTGGAATATGGAAAATGCCGTCCATTACGATCTAGGGGAAGATGCGAGGAGCATCTCCGGAAGTAAACGAAACGTTGTGTCGAAAAAACAGATTTAATTAAGAATCGAATAAAAAGATTTGTCTTCCCGTTGGACTGAGGTCGTCTTTGAACATGAAGATCATTACATTTTGCTAAATAATATTTAAATAAATTTAATTTCTATTGCTTTTGAATCCTTAATTAATTACTTTTCGAACATACTATCTCTCTCGCACTCTCTCTATCTATATGTTGTGGATTCCGAGAATGGAATTCTGCACAAATAAATAAACAACGCCAGTAATTGAGATAGAAAAATAAGTGTATTAAACGTAAGAATACAGACTTGAAGTGAAGATTAGTAGTCTAGGAGTGCGGGTTAGTAGAAAGTATATGTAAAAGTCTCTGTAAGTGAAGCCGAAATGATCTCTCTCGCTGGAATCTCTGTGATGTATTGTCTCCGTATCTCTCACCCTGACTCAACGTATCTCAACCCACAGGTATTCTCTCTGTCAGTATAAGTATACTTTGGACGAGTCCATCTTGTGTAAAAGGAGTCTGCCCCACAACACACACACACACACACACACACACACACACACACACACACACACACACACATATATATACATATATATATATATATATATATATATATATATATATATATATATATATATATAATAATTTAGACGTATTATATCTATTTATTTTAGTTTTAATCCTTTCCAGTCCACGAATTAATTTCTTGGTGGCCGTAGAAAATTGATAAAGAAAAATTCCAAAATTTTCTTTCAAATAATTTTTATTCTCCTTCGTTTGAGACCATCTTCCAAAATTTTCTTTCAAATAATTGTTTTTCTTTCTACGTTTGAGACCATCTTCAGAGGTTGCATATCTATGGATATGTTATGTGTTACACCGTAAATTCCAAATATATTTTTACCTCTAGGCAAGCGAGATAACTTATGTGATTTTGTAAAAAAAAAAAAAAAGATTTTTTTAATTGTAGTATTTTTTTGCCAGCTACAATCATTTAAGATCTTTGTTACTATATTCGTAACTGACTTTATTTATTTATGGCTGCAATTATCTTAGATAAAGGGTTTCCAGAATTTTAAGTTTTTGCTTATTATTATCTTGATGGGACACTGTTGTATTTTCGACTAATATCTGTCTACACTGTAAACGTGGACATGAGTGTTCCTTTAAATATTCTTAAATTGAATTATGATCGTTCAAGTGAAACGTAAACCTTCTCGTCATCGTTGTTGTTGTAAAACCAACATACGGATTAACATTTTTATCGGAGATGCAATCTCCTAAAGAACATTTAAATTGATATACGATGTTGGTCTTTTGTAAGACGCCAGTTGAAGGAGAAGAGTTGTTATAGATGACTAAGTTTGTTGTATTAATTTTAGTATAGTATATAATTAATTTAATTTTTTTTACTAGGAGCAGTGGGAGATATATTAGTATTTATTTTATTTTTTTATAATTTTTCCTTTGCTTATAGTTAGAATTCCCTTTTTCCTTTGCTTATAGTTAGAATTCATTTAGATTATGGTATAGTAGTTTGATATCTTTACAGTTATGTAGTCTATATTGAGGTAGTGGGTCGTATTATGTGCTTCAAGTTTATTTATATTATTTGCTGTTTGAATTTTGTGAATTTGGTAAGGTTACCGTCTTGCATTATATATAAAATAACTACGATACACGAGCAGTTCAATGTATTTTCATTTTCATGTTTATCTCTTTATCGAAGGCTACACATTGGGTTTAAAGGATTTTAAATAAAAACCGCTTTGATTGAATGTCCACAGAAGCTTTTCTGCCTTCCATCGCTACGGCTGATTCTAAACTCCAGAACAACAAACTACGCTTTATGGACAGACTTTTTCCACGAACGTGAAGTAACAATATCAAATCAATTGCTGCGTCTACAGAAAGGAAAGTTGGTTCATTGTGTCATGTCAGGAAAAAAGGTTTCTCGTCAGAATTAATCATATACATTTATAAATCTACCATTCTTCCCACTATTGATTTTCTATTGCCATATCCAGTCTGGTGCTCGTGAAGTATATCTCGAGATTCTTGACAAAATTTCGAAAGAGGGCCTGTAATCTGTCTATATTTCTAAGATGAGGTATTATAGCTATTTCTTTTTTAAGGTTATCACCCCAAGCAAGGCTGGAAGCCACTAGCACGCAAGGGATTACAAAAGGTTTGGAGGAAGAGCAGATAGGAGTGGTAAAGGAGAGGATGGGGAGAAAGATAGTGGATCGATCATGGCAAGGGGGTTACAGAAGATTTAGAGCGAGAGCAGATAGGAATGAAAGGTGAAAGGATGTGGAGAAGGGAAGTGGATAGATCAAGGCAACTGGAGATGTCGATTGACGTTACACTTAAATAGTTGGAGATTGTATTTGTCAGGGAAACAGGAATAAGGAAGGGAGTTCCACAGGCGAGATGTGCGAGACATGAAGCTATTGGAGTAGAAAAGACGTCTACATCTAACAGTTTCAACGGTGAAGGGGTGGGAACGGGATGCCAGCCTCGTAGGACGTTTAAATTCATGAGGCCTACTATATATATTGTGCGGACTGTTGTCCTCATCTTTATTGTCACAATCTTGACGCCATGAACGACCAAAATAAAACTACCCACATCAGACGAATACTAGGAGATAACATCAAAATACTCACCAGCAGCCAATGCAAGTAAAGACTCTAGAAGCTATTCTTTCTTTCTATATGCGGTGTCTTTTCAGGACGTAGGCGATCATGGCTCTCCACCTCCCTCTATTTCTTGCAGCACTCAGCAAGTTCCTTCTCTCTGATTCCTCCCACAGACCACGTTCTGTCATCCACCTGCTCAATCTCGCCAGGTATGTCACGCGCTGATTTCCTTTGTCTCTCTTTCCATCTATTCGACCCGTGGGTATCAGATTCTCCAGGCCCTCCTTCCTCGTTATGTTTTGCCAGGAACTTCCGCTGACTCTTCCCGATGTTAAGTATAAGCCTCCTCCTTGTTTGCATATCTAAGATCTCATCGTTGCTCATACGCTCGGTTCATGATATCCTTAACATCCTTCTGTAGAACCACATCTCCGTCGCCTCGAGTCTCTTTTTCATCTTTGAAAAAATTGTCCAACATTCTCTGCCGTAAAGAAGGACAGATGTCACGTGACAGGTCAGTATTCTTTTCTTTGTTACCAAAGAAATTCTCCTGTCTCGTAATACTCGACCCATCTTTTGGAATGAGTCCTTGGCTCTCCAGATACGTCTACGGATCTTAGTGTCGCACTTACCGTCCTCTGTCAAGACGCTTCCCAGATATTTAAACTTCCACGTCTAGAAGCTATTACTATAGAAAATAAACAGACCACACTACATAACATTCACCACAGGAAAAGGTATGCTAAAGTGTATATGATACAATTAATGTGCGAATGTATTTTATTAATATTATATAAAATAAATTAAAAAATAAAATAAGCCGCATTCTTTTTCTGTGCCTTTCTATAAATACTTTCATGGTACTTTTTCTGATGAACTTTCCTCTATGGTACCTAGACTTTATGAATTTAAGTGCAGTACTAGATTGGCGGCAAGGTCTCTTCATTTTACAGTTGAAATGGCTAGAGATAACCGTAAGTTCAATGCTAAGAGTTTCTTCTATCGTACTTCTCGCTTATGGAAATCTCTTCCGGCTTCTAACTTCCCAGTCAAATTTTATCTTTAAAGATCTAAAAGCAATGTCAATCGTTATCTTCTGTCATCTTAATTCTGTTTCTTTTCTTGTTCTCTCTCCTCAATAGTTTTTATTCTCTAACAATTAGACCCCACTTTGTATTTTACTGCCTTTATTGTCTTGCTTGGAATGAAAAGATTTTAAAAGGCCTATAATTACCCTACCGCTATTTTCATGGAGAATGTTCTGATGTGTTACCTTACTTAGTTCCACCAGTTCACACCTTTACAGCTAAGGCCTTCTATGCCATGTGCACAGAGAAGAACCTTTCTTATTCCCTTAGTGTTTTAGCAGTAAGAAGGAAGATCTGTTCCATTGGTAAGAAGGAACTTTTGTTTCATTGGTAGGAAGGGTGTCCTGTTCCATTGATAAGAAGGAAGATATGTTCTATTGGTGAGAAGGAAGATCTGCTCCTTTGGTAAGAAGGAAGTTCTGTTACATTGATGAGAAGGAAGTTCTGTGTCATTGGTAAGAGGGAAGTTTTTTTTTTCTATTGGTAAGAAGGAAGAACTGTTCCCTTGGTAGGAAGGAAGTTCTCCTCTATTGGTAAGAAGAGAATTATTTTCTATTGGTAAGGAAGACATGCTCCATTGGTAGGAAGGAACATCTACTCCTTTGGTAAGAAGGAAGATCTACTCATTTGCAAAGAAGGAAGTTCTGTTCTATTGGTAAGAAGGAAGTTCTATTCGGATTGAATCTTTCTCATGTTCTCTAACACTTTGTAACCTCTCGGGTCTTAGTGGCTATAGGCCTTGGTTGTGTGAAATGATTAAAAAAAAAGAGATATCAATATATTATAAATAATTCATATATTGTTAACTTCATAATGGCAACATTTTTCGGGAGATCTGCGTGTGCACAAAGAAAAAAAATGTTTGTAGTGGAAAGTGACCTTTCATCTTCCCACGTCTTTTTTTCTCGAGCACGGTTTATCCTCATCTGGCTTCTCTCCCAAAGCCACCCGTTAATCATTCGCAGCATCAGCTGCCTGAACTTATGAATGAGGGCCGGTCCTTTGAAGGCAAACTGAACGTATCTGCCTCGTAATCAATCTTTTATCCGGCTTACTCACTGACCTGCAAAAACGGCGCCTAAATCTTTCCCTTACGTTTTCTGAACAGTGAACTTGTGATGTATGTTTGGTCAGTGGCGATAAGAATTTATGCAACAAAAGGTAACGGCTTCACGTGGGGGAAAACGCTCTTGTCATGCTTTAGTTATCATGAATCACGCTTTTTTTCTAACTCCTCCCCCACCAACATATCTGCCAATATCTTCATTTTCTCTTCTCGTCTCTTCCTCCAATCTGTTTCTTGGTTTATTCTGCCGTTTCTCGTTTTATTATATGCCATATATTTTTTTCTCTTCCACACTTCTTTATTTCTCCTTTCCTTAACCGTTGATGCTTGTTTGTACTCGCTGCGAGCTTTGTGGTCGAGGGATATGCTTTTGGTAACAGCTGAAGCCACAACTTTTTATCAAAACCGAAGTAAATGGTCATTTATCGACTAGTTCACAAGGGAACTAAAACGGTTAAATTATGGAAGACGGCTAAAGAGTGAAAACCAAGACAGGAAAAATCAGAATAATAAGAGAGAATGGCAGAATATGTAGATGGGTGAGATGACGAAGGGAAGAGAAAAAATAATGAATGAACGGAAGGAAACAAAGAAAGAAAAATCTAAGAGAAAGAGAAGGAAAAAGAAAGTAAGAAGGAAGATGAATAAAGAAGATGGAGAAAAAATAAAGAATGAGATGATGAATAAAGAAAAGAAGAGAAACAAAGAAAAAGATCTTGGCTAATAGAGGAGGAAAAAGAGAAAATGTTGCCTATATTAAAAATAAATGAAGAAAGATGACGAATAAAGAAGAAGAAGAAGAAGAAAAAGAAGGACAAGAAGAATGAGACGATGAATAAAGAAAAAAGAGAAACAAAGAAAGAAAGATCTAACATAAAGAGAATGAAAAAGAGAGAAAGTTGCATAAAGTAAAAAGAAATTAAGAAGGAAGAAGAAGAAGTAGAAGAAAATGAAGAAGATGAAGAAGGAGAAAAAGAATGAGACGACGAATAAAGAAAAGAAGAGAAACAAAGAAATACATATCTAAGATAAAGAAAAGGAAAAAGAGAGAAAGTTGCATAACATAAAAAGAAATTAAGGAGGAAAATGAATAAAGAAGAAGAAGAGGAAGAAGATGATGAAGAAGAACAAGACAATGAATAAAGAAAAGAAGAGAAAGAAAAAAAAGAAAGATCTAAAACAAAGAGAAGGAAAAATAGAGAAAATTGCATAAAATAAAAATAAATTAAGAAGGAAGACGAATAAAAAAGAAGAATGCAACGCTGAATTAAGAAAAAAAGAGAAGCCAGAAAAAAGAAAACTACGAAAAATAAAAGAAAAATGAAGTACATAAAATGAAAATAAACAAAGAAGAAAGACAAATGAAGAAGAAAGACAAAAGAAGAAGAAGAAGAAGAAAAAAGAAATAATAAGAAGAAATAAGAAGAAAGAAGAAGAAAGAAGAAAGAAGAAGAAAGAAGAAATAAGAAGAAAGAAGAAATAAGAAGAAAGAAGAAAGAAGAAGAAAGAAGAAAGAAGAGGAAAGAAGAAAGAAAGAAAGAAAGAAGAGGAAAGAAGAAAGAAAGAAAGAAAGAAGAGGAAAGAAGAAAGAAGAAAGAAAGAAGAAAGAAGAAAGAGAAAGAAAAAGAAGAAGAAAGAATAAAGAAGAGGAAAGAAGAAAGAAAGAAAGAAGAAGAAAGAAGAAAGAAGAAAGAAAGAAGAAAGAAGAAAGAGAAAGAAAAAAGAAGAAGAAAGAAGAAAGGAGAGGAAAGAAGAAAGAAAGAAAGAAGAAGAAAGAAGAAAGAAGAAAGAAAGAAGAAAGAAGAAAGAGAAAGAAAAAGAAGAAGAAAGAAGAAAGAAGAGGAAAGAAGAAAGAAAGAAAGAAGAAGAAAGAAGAAAGAAGAAAGAGAAAGAAAAAGAAGAAGAAAGAAGAAAGAAGAGGAAAGAAGAAAGAAAGAAAGAAGAAGAAAGAAGAAAGAAGAAAGAAAGAAGAAAGAAGAAAGAGAAAGAAAAAGAAGAAGAAAGAAGAAAGAAGAAGAAAGAAGAAAGAAGAAGAAAGAAGAAGAAGAAGACTAATGAAGAAGAAGAAGAAGGTGCTGCCGATAAATGCAGTAAAAACAAATGCCGAAGGGACAGATGAATAAAATATAAGAAAAAAGAAAAGTGAAATGGCAAATCTGAAATGATTTAAGCACGTCGAAGTAGCAATTGAGAATAAACGGTTGATACGTTCAGTGAGCATCTTTTTTTGGCAAGCTATCAGTCTGGGAGTAAATCAGTTGGCCTTTTAATGACAGGCAAAAAGGCCAATAGCACAATTTGAATCTCATACATTTTATAGCCTATATTACATTGCATCAATAATTTTTGTACAAAGGGCAGCTGATAGAAATGATTTTAGATAAAAAAGAAGATAGTTATTAATATGGCTGAACATAGTACGGCCCAGGCTCACACGTGAGGAAATAATGATAGTGTTTGGGTCAGTCGTCCAGTCGTTAGAGGCTGCCTGTCTTGTTTGCTTTTTCAATTTGATTTTTACCCTGAGCACTGGTAACACAGTCAGGTTAAATTCGGTTAGAAATAATATCTTATGCTAATCTTCCAAGAAGTTGGGATGAGGAGATATAAAGGATAGATATATCGATTGATCAGTTGGATGAAGAAAGATAGATACCGCAGTTGTCTTTCTATAAGACGCATGGATGGTCGCGTTGTATAGCGGTTATCAGCGCCGAAAGCAAAATCGGCGTGCCAAGATCTAATTTTCATTGAGTTAGTTGCGTTCACTTTCGCGCAGATAACATTGAGGAAGGTATAGTTCCATCTATTCTCTCAAAAACTATGGGTTAAATTGCATGGTAGTTTAGTCCCCCTAACCAAGTTTAGCAACCACTCTAAATAAAAAACCGCTTGGGCGTAGAACTCATTAGCAGTAAAAAATATAGTACCTGTTCTGGAAGCCACAGTAGTAAAATCTAGCGTCGTGAGGTTTCTCTAAAAGATAAGGGTATAAGGGTGAATACTGTTCTTTATCTTATTATAATACTGACTGCCCCTACCCCGCGTTACTTCACACGACCGTTATTCCCTGCTAATACTTCATAAATAGTGGGATATTCCATTTTGAACGCGTGGAAACAGAGGGAAAACACCATTTGGTTGCAGTAAGAAAAAGAAAGAAAGAAAGAAAGAAAAAAGAAAGAAAGAAAGATAGAAGTGTTTAACGTCTGCCAATATCTCATAAATAATAGATTATTCCGTTTTGATTGCTTGGAAAAATAAAATACATATCAGAGACGCTACTTGGTTTCAGTGAAAAAAGAAAGAAAGAAAGGAAGTCAAAAGTGTTTAATGGCTGTTTCAGTGGAAGGGAAGAAGTTGTCAATTTAAAATCCCTTCATTCGTACCCACTTCTTAAAATAACAATCAGCGTTCATATTTATGATTGTCATTGTAATATTCTGTTAAACTTATGCTCAAATATTTTAACGATGAGATAGGAGAATGTCTACGGATATTTTATTGTCATAGAACTCGCCATGAGCTTATTCAATCATTAACTTAGGAAATAAGATTCATCAAAAAAGTCAAATAAGCAAACCGTGACATTTTCACTGGTTTTTCTAGTAAATATAATCTTTGAAAGCTGTTTCCAAAATGATAATACCAGTTCTTACGGAGACCATTTCTTCAGTATTGCTTGTTGAATTTATTAGCTTAGACATAGTGATTTGTGCAAAAGAGATGAATCCGTCAACAATGTAGATCCCTATAAATGTGAGAAACCATTTGTTTTTTTTTTATAAATTTATGAAAGAGAGAGTTCCTCGATATTAAAAGAAAGATCTTTAAGGCATTTCAAGAGAATGTTGGGTTAAAATAGATACGATGGTAAAAAAAAAATGTATATTTTGTCCGAAACGAAGAAAAGTGTATTAGAGCGTCAGTCCTTCTCTACGGCATTGGATGCTGCAGACTTGAGGCAACAGAAATGGTTGTTCTATGCTGAGAATGAATTGAGCATGTAAACAACGAGGAAGCTTTAGAGAAAATGGAAAAAAAAGGTCACTTATACTGACTATCAGAAAGAAACAGTTAACATTTCTGTGACCCAATAATGAGGAAAGACGGCTTGGAAAATTTGACGCTGCCATAATGCATTGAACACAAGCGGAACAGAGGAGAGCAGTGAACGGCATATGTAAGGGACTTGGGTAAATCGTTGGCAGCTCAGAAAGTAAAAAGACAAAATTTACTAAAAGCTACAAAATAGAGGAAATAGTGAAGAGCCATGATCACCAAGGTCTTGAATGGGTACGGTATATAGAAGAAGAAGAAATTATTTTTCAGTACACTCTCTTTGTGATTGCACTTAATGCGCTAGGATTATATACTTCCTTTTTTATGCGCCGTGTCTCTTTAGGGGACAGGTGATCATGGGTCTCTACAATTTCCTGTCCTTTGGAGATCTTAAACAATTTTGTATTTTTATAATTTCTCCCAAACTCTCTTCAACCATCCATTTAGTCAGGCTTACTTAGTAGCTTCTGCGTTGTTTTCTCCTGTCCTGTGTGTATCACATTTTCCAAGCCATCTTTCCTCATTATGTGTAATAGAAATTTCAGCCCTCACTTCCTGATGTTAAGTATATGGATCCTTTTGGTTTCAATTTTCTCTAGAAATTTCGTCGTTGCTCAAATATTTGGTCCATGGTATCCTCAGCATCTTCCTGCAGAACCACTTTTCTTCACCTTTGAGGAGATTGTTCGGCATTCACTACTATATAGGAAGATAGATATCACGCGACAGATTAGTACTCTTTTCCTTGGTTCTAACGGAATTTTCCTGTTTCTTAGTACTCTGCTTAGGTTTTGGAAATATTAAAAAAACAAAAACATGCAGAAGAAAAATTAATCTAAGTTTACTATTTGTCCATGCTGTGAATATTGTTGCCACATTTGGTCCGGTGCTCCTGCTATTTACCTTGAGTTCCTTGAAAAAATCTGAAGAAGAATCAGCAATATTATTGGTCCTGATCTGGCGGCTCGGCTTCAGTCACTTTCTCACCGCCGTAAGGTTGCCTCTCTTTGTCTTTTCTATTTATACTTTCATGGTAATTGTTCAGGTAAGCTCTTCGCTATGGTACCTAGATCCTATGGATATAAATGGGGTGCAGAATTAATTTCAACTTCACCCACCGCGACGCGAATGAGTCCGACATTTTATTGTCGATAACTCCAAAACGGTAGATTTTATCAAAATTTCTTTGTTATTTTCGAATTAAGCATGTACATTTACACCTAAATGGAACTATTCGGGAAATGTTTATTAGAAATTGAACACTGGGCTTGAACTGCAAATTACCCTTTTGAGGATCCGATTTGAAATTAATTCAGTCACCCATTTAAGCGCAGTACTAGATTGGCGTAGTGATCTCATCAGTTTGTACTAGATGTAACCATAATTTCTATGCTAAAATTGTCCTTTCTTGCACTTATAGATTGTAGAACTCCCATTCCGGCTGTATGCTTTCCAGCCAACTTTAATCTTCAGAAATTTAAATGCAATCTCAGTCGCTATCTACTGTCTTCCTGATTACTCTTTCCTATTCCCGTTCATGATCAATATTTCTGTTCGTTATTCTTCCACACCCTGTAACCCTTTGTGTCTTATGCCTTTACTGCCTTGCATTGGGTGATAACGATTTAAAAAAATAGCTATGTATCAGGCTAAGACTTTACTTATCCACTCTTATAGATAATTAATGGACTGATTGATTGGCTGTAAAGAAATACATTTTCTAAGCATGACTAGCACAGAAGATATGGCAACGTGAAAAAAGCAACGAAAGAACTAAAAATTCATAGCGGATAAAGATTGCTCGGTCGATGTATTGACAGGTATGTTGAGCTTTGATAAGTGCACACGTGTGTGTGTGTGTGTGTGTGTGTGTGTGTGTGTGTGTGTGTGTTTGTAGGTGTTTGTGAAAGGGAAAGAAAGAGTAAATGATGAGAAGATAACGCAAATTACTCTCCACTTACAGATTCTAATAACTCGGATAAATGACGAATCTATTCATTGATGTATCGATTAGCGGTTATTTTATATTGATAATATTTTCAATGATTAAAAATGGCTTCGACCGAACGAGGCCTCTAGTTCCTAGCGAGGACTATCATTTTTCGAACCTTGCGGAATAATCACAAAAAAAGAACCTGTACCAAATAACCGAACCCACATCATTTGAAGATTTTCAACAACCCCAACAAGTAAAATTTACAGTACATGTAAGTTGAAGAAAAAAATAATGACATCGGGAATCCATTAAAAATAACTTTTAAGCAATATATGTATATATATATATATATATATATATATATATATATATCAATAAATAAATATAAAAGTGAACATAGAAATCAACACTTAGAGGTGACAGTCTGTTTCATGCTAGATGCAATCGTCAGGTTCACTATGTTCACTTTTATATTTACACACGCTCTATCTCTGATATTGAGCACTTTATCCCATAAATATAGCACATTTTAAGACGAAATTTATTCATATATATATATATATATATATATATATATATATATATATATATATATATCGAGTCTAACAGCACCATTTCCCAATCGTATAACAGCATGGGCTAATTGTCTATCCCACAAAATGTTTAATATCTAAAAAACCATAAACTAACCGAGTTTCTTTCTTCTAGGTTTTCAGATAAGATGTTTTGCCATTTTGACACCATTTGTCGTAAGAATCACTGATAAACCCAGCTAGAAAGAGAACAGGTTAAAATCGTTTTGTGTCAACCCAACTATGTCTTCCCAGCTGATCAATGGTGAGAGGAAAAAGATCATTTAGGCCTTCAGTAATTGTACCAACATTCCTCTTATAGCTTACATCTTCAAAGTTCATTCATGGACCATCAGGAGAACGCTGAATGATTAAAAAAAGAAAGAAGAACGAACAGTAGAGCGGAAATCTGGATCAGGATGTGACAACAGCAAGAGGAATCATCATTTCAACTTATATATATATATATATATATATATATATATATATTTGTATTGGTAAAATTAGAGTTCAAGAGTGTCATAAAACCCGCGGAGAATTCCAGTAAGATATCTTTAATAATTTCTAAGATACAGCGGCTCATAGCTTAATCTAAGTATTAGACAATTTGGTGTTGCACGAATTGGACAATTTTACTCTTACACCCTATATATATATATATATATATATATATATATATATATATATATATATCGATACATATATAGAAATATAATATAGAACAAGAGAGAGGATATATAGATTGATTGAAAGGAAAAATAATATAGAATTTATCCGCCTCGGTGAGAGAGAAAGTGAGAGATTCAGAAAGAGGAGGGAGTCAAATAGAGGAAGAGAAGTATAGGAGAGTACATGGTTATAATCAAAGACAAGACAGAGAGTATTGTTACAATAAAACAAAAAAAAACGGGCGTATGAGGAGGAGAGAGTAAATAACTGATAGAAAAGAAAGAATGAAGAGAGAGACCGTAGATATATAGGAAGTGAAAAGAGAGAGGGAGCATGTTTATGAAAATTGAAAAAGAAAGAAGACAAAATTGTTGGGTATACAAAAGAGTGAAAGCGAGAGAGAAAGATAGAATGAAACTCGGTTGGACAGTTGAATGTTAAGAAAGCGCTTAACATAATTCCTTTTCAACTCTGAATCAACCAGACATCTTTACTTTTGAACTTTTCTGCCTACTGTCCCGTCTTGCTAATTACCCAGAAGCACCGTCCGAAGATTAAAGGTTAGAACTCGTTCATTGAGCCCTGGGGCATTCAGTTGTTGATTCTTTGGATTTTCAACTACTAGGTAAATAGCAAGTCCTATTTTCTTGTTATTTTCAAGCGCTTTTGGTTTTGCGTCTTGGCATGGCGTAGAAAAGCGAGTCGTTTCAAATCATTCTCTTTTACTGGAAGCTTCCGTCATGAATCAACATTTATTTACTGCTAGCCATTTGAATTATATTTGAACGTCATAGACGTTGTGCTGGTTCTTGTCAAAGCTGACAACGATTGTAACAGCTTCATGCAGTTTTGACAACCCAAAAAGTGGTGAGTGAACAGAAGTTTAGTATATTGTCTACTACGATAATTTATGTGTAAGATAACATTTATTAAACAAAACAACAAAAGGAAATTTTAAGAGTTTCTTTTCTTAGAAGTAAATTGTAAACACAGTGGAAAAGGGTTAATGAATGTATTTGAGTATGACTTACCGGTATAGGTGTGTTTTAGTGTGAAGCGTCCACAGCCCTTTTTGCTTTGGTGTGAAAAGGTCATGCTACACACTTTGAAAGGAGGAAAAACTGGAAGAGAGTTACTTCAAGGATTCGCGTTGTTTTTATACTCACAGGGATGATGCTGATACTAGGTTTATTAAAGCTCTACAGTAGTCTAGCCAACTGCAAAGTCATGTGTATCCGTCTGCCTCAACTAGCGTGACATGCCAGGAACGAGACTGTTTTTATGATGATAGCTTTTGGTAGTCAACAGTCTAGATCTAGCAAGTGATTTTTTAGACTTATGTGAATATTAAAATATTTCAAAATAACCAATAATAATCTTTATTTAAGAAATACTATTATTCATTTTATTATTCCAAATAGTACTCATCTATAAATCCATTTCTAAAGATTCTTATTCTATATGCCGCACGAGAAAACACTTGACACTCTCTCTTATGCTTTCCCTTGATAAAATTTAGATTAGGTTACAAATAAAATTTTGTTGTCATGTGTAGGCAAGAGAGGATCAGCCTTGCTAAAGTTCAAAATCATTTATACAGTCTTTGTTGCCCACTTTGTAGCCTGTTTCGTACGGACGAGAAGTTGCCAGTCTGTCGATACTCGATCCCTATTTCCATAGATTTCTTTACGATTAGCTCCATTTTTTTTAGTTCTACCGTTACCGCTACGTCATGCACATTCGATTGGAGTCGAATCACCCTCATTTCACACGTGTTTCAAAATTAAAAATAAATTTCACATGGATAGTTATCTACCAACGACTCGCTATTTAATGGAACGAACTCCGGTGTGGGTGGTTACCTAGAAAATTTCCTGTCTTTTGTAACTCTTAATAAAATCTGTTTTTTTTTTTGTTATCTCTCCTAAACCCTTTTCTTTCATCGATTTGCACAAGCTCACTAGGTTCGTTATTCTTCCTGATGTTAAATATAAGTTTCCTTTTTTTCTCTAAAACCTCGTCGTTGCTCAAATCTACATCCTTTTGTAGAACCACATTTCGGTTGCCTCAAGTCTCTTCCTCAGAAGACTGAAAAATTTTGTACAGAGTCAAAATCAAACATTAACAGGGGGGAAATAATCTTGTGCCGCTTTAAGAACACTACTTGATTGCAGACATTCCTTACTTTACGACTTCCCTGTTTAACGATCCTGAGATTAAGACCGGTTACAAAATCTCATAAAATAGAAAATAAAAGTCCAACCAGTTGTTAATGAAGGCTGCACGAAAACTTTAATTGTGGTTTTATCTTTCTGAAAAATGAATCAAAATATTTTTACAAAATGAATAAATAAGTAGAAAAAAAAGGAACAAATATTTACTTGTACTGTAATTACATTTGGCAAACCAATGTAATTTACAGAATATAAGGCTTATTTTTAAAAGTATTTATTTTTCCGTTTCAGTGCGATATAAACATCTTCAAATAAATGAGAACGGTTCCAAATGCTGTAACAGTGACATTAAACCTATCTGAAGTTGATTCACAAACACTCATTACATGCGTACTACACGTGAAATAGATGGCGGTACAATTTCTCTCTTAACATTCGCTTCGTTTAGTGACCACTTTGTTTAGCGACCGTCTCGTTTAGCGAACGGTGCGTTGGAAAGGAATCCCACCGTTAAGTGCGGATGGGTGTGCACTTAAAATAATAAAGATTTTGAATTCAAAACCAAACACTCGCTCATATATCTACACATGCGTGCGTGCTGAAAGGCTTTCGGTACGATACACTTCTTAAAATTTAACCGAATGACATAGTAGTAAATTTTGGTGAAAGGTTCCTCGATCTATCCGAAAACATCTCAACATTCCTCCCTCCCATATAATATATATATATATATATATATATATATATATATATAGAAAATATTTGTGGTAAATATACACATACATATACATTTATATATATATGCAGATACATATATATATATATGTATAAAAAATAATTCCATGAGGATAAAATCCACGTAGAACTCAATGTCCAGGACAGAGTAAGGATATAATAAAAAGACTTAGACACTAATATTCTATGGTCATAATTTATTCCATTGGAATCGTAAATACGATCCAATTCATCCGACCTACAAATTCAAAAAGAAAACAGAAAAAACAACTCCGGGAATAAAAAATAAAATTTAGTGAGAGTGTATGTATGAGAGTGGGGGACGAATGATAGAGTAAATGAAAGCTATAGGGAGGGGTAACAGACAAGAGAAGAACAGGAAGGTCTAATGATGATGGGGGGTTTAAAATTTAACAGAGAGAAGATTTAAAGAGGGGAGTCAAAGACGGTTTAAGTGAGAGAAATATGAATATTTTTTTCAAATGTCTAATACATTAAAGATAGACCGGAAAAGAGTATACATTTTGTGGATGTTTACTATGAAAGTGTTTATCTATTAATCTTAGAAAGAAACTTCCTATATCAATGTTAGAGAGCCTGCAATACGGTGGGTTAAACCATATTACCTTCCTCTTTCTGTTTTTAGTTGTATTATTGTTTTGATTTACTAGTTCTCCGTTAAAGTTTAATTCTTGTCTAAAACCACTATTTTTGAGTTGTATATGGATTTATTATCTTCAAAGATTTTTTGGTTATTTATTCTTGTATTCACAGTTTTGGGGATGTGATCTATCACAGATTTAGGGTGGTTAGACTGGACGTTGATGTATACGGGTGTCTGATCAACTTTATGGAAGGGTTTAAAGGTATCACTAGATAGGTTAAGTGTAATAACCAAAAAGTTTACTATTTTCAGGTTGGAAGATATTTCAATCTTAAGGCCTAGGTATTTGAAGGCCCTAACTACCTTCTTATGTAAGCTGGAAGTCAAGGGGCCATTGCTATTAGGGACAAGGATCAGACCGTCATCTCTATAAATTCCGACTTGATTAAATTTGACTACTCTACTCAAGGTGTCTAGTATGTATATGCCCACTACATCTGCAATTTGGGCAGAATCGAAAGCTCCCATAGGTACGTCGAAACTTTCATTATTCTTCTTCACCGAAGTAGCGTCATTGTATGTAAGTATTGATCTTCTTGATGCTAAAACAATTATATATATATATATATATATATATATATATATATATATATATATATATATAATTATATATATATATATAATTATATATAAAAAATAATTATATATATATATCGATTAGTACCAAATAAAAGAAGAAAATGGTTAAATATAAGAAAACATAAAAAAATAAATCCTTTAAATAATATCAGGAAATAACCATTCTTCGCCATGAAAGTCACAAGACCCGAAACCCGCGTAGCAAAAAATATGGGAATATAACCTGAAGCAAGGAAGTAAAGCTACTAAGTCACATAGGGTTAAAAAAAAAACGTTCATAATTGCGTGAAGAGAAAAGAGTAATCAGGAGGACAGTAGACAACAACTGACATTGCATTTAATTTTTTTCTGATTGATGTTAGCTCGACAGTATGGGACCGGAAGTGCGATAAAAGAAACTGTTAGCATAGAACTTACGGCTTCATCTTGCCAATATATTCGTGATATTTTTTCACAGGCAAATGTAATACTAAAAGTTTTGTTTTTTTCGTAATACTAATATATAGAGGTTGTTGGAACGGAATCCTTTCATTAAGTGAGAAGTGACTGTATTACGTTGTCTTTGTGCTTTTCAGTAAGATTAAATAAAAATAATTAGTGTCGCTGTATGTATAATTAGCGGGTGCTAGAATAGGAAGCAGTTTTTTTTCTCGGTGGATATTAATTAAAACCGAAGTGTTTTAGTAGTTGTGTCGATGTCTATTAGAATTAACTACCAATTGTTCCACACCAAACTCTGCCGATTGCAGACAGAGAAGGAGATGAGAAGAGAAAAGAGGAATGAAGAGAATAACTCAGTTCGACAGCTGAGTGAGTTGTTGGCAGAAATTCCTTTGAACTTTAAACCAGTCGTCTGCACTTTTTACTGTCTTGTTATTTGGACTTCAACAAGGTTGCAGTTAAGGTGAGTCTGATATACAGCCAAATTGTGGCTTCTGTAAAGCGGGGCGAGACAATTGATGCGGCAGTTTTTATTTTAAGCAGGAAGCCTATGCCGGCTTCGAAAATCAACATTTGAGACCTTGCCTTTTACACGTG
>OZ038486.1:67659208-67706708 GCA_964036315.1 Acanthosepion esculentum
GTTTTAGTATACGAAGCTAGTACTTACAGATAAATACAATTATGTATCGGTGGGGCGTTAATTCTCGTGTCAAATTTCTCATCCGGGAGTAGTAAGTAGAATTCTACCGCGCCGATGTGACGAACAGATGTGTCGCTCCTGGTGCATCGATGCTGTTGCTCCTCCTCTGTCGCTATACCGCTACTGTCTAATTACTAATTCTCCTCTGCTCATATAGGTGGAGATAAGATCAACTTGAATACAATTTTATAATCCTGATCTTCCTTTTGATTGGCCAACAGTTAAGCCTTAATTATGATTTGTTGTTTTTATTTTTTTATTTTACTGAAACTGCGCTCGCGCGTTGTTTACTGTTATGGTCCAGGTCCTTGTACCACGGTGATGGTTCAAGGTAGAACCAATGAAGAATAACACGAACACAGGTATGGAATAACACAGGTATGGAATAACACAGATATATATATTACAAATAGAATATATGTACAAAAGAGTAGAAGTATTAGTAGTGTAACCCGGATATAAGAGACACCCGGATATAAGATAGATTTTCTCTGGTCCCAAATTAGAGCCTGTGTTAATAAAACAAAATAGACAAAAACCCGGATAGAAGAGACTTCTTCTCCGGTCCCGACAACTCACTTATATCCGGGTTACACTGTAGTAACAATCAGGTTAGCTTAGGGAGAACTATGTTGTCTCGAATATCACTATGCCAATGTCTTACAGTAATCGTCTAGCCGACTGGCTGACTCACTCTGTCTGTCTGTCTGTCTGCCTGTCTGTCTGTCTGTCTGACTGTCTGACTGTATCCCTGCTGCTTCCGCTTGAGGCGCAGTATTTATGTGGTAAGGACTAGTCCATTATTATTATGGGTAGGTTCCCATAACATTTACGTTACGGCGTTTAAATGTCTAAGTTAACTA
The DNA here is from genome assembly GCA_964036315.1 of Acanthosepion esculentum. Lineage (NCBI taxonomy): Eukaryota > Metazoa > Mollusca > Cephalopoda > Sepiida > Sepiidae > Acanthosepion > Acanthosepion esculentum. The sequence continues at coordinate 67,660,132 of OZ038486.1, forward strand.
ATACTTTAATCCTGGCTAAATCTTGTCCATGCGCGGGAAAATTTCTTTTAGGTTTTCAGGGGTGCGTCATATTAGTAAATATATATGAAAACAATGCCACTGTTCATGGAGACATCTCCAACCTTATAAATGATCAGGGCCTGGCATCTGCTATGTACTCTGACAGAGCACTCACAGCTCAGTGGGGGACGAGCGTTGACGATGAAAGTGTTTGTTTCCTACGGATTATCAACCCTTTGTGGGTTATTTAAAGCCAAAACACGATGGTTGATTGCATTCATATCTTTACCAATGGTATTTACTCGTTAGCGAATGTAACGAATCCGACTAAAATTCGAACTTGACACTTATTTTGAACAATTCTCCATTCGACCATCCGAACACCCGCAATGGAGGAGGAACTGGCTTGTTAAATACCTACAAAACGAGGTTACTTAGTAAACCTCTAATTGCGTGACTCTTTGTGTTTGATATTTGGTGAGTAATAGCATACGAAATAAACGTCACTGATTTCAATCCAAAGATTGGAATGATATTTTGGCCAACCAATTTCCTCGTCCAGGAATTTCTACCGCTACATCTTTAAACTAACTTGCCATATTTATACGAAGGATCTGTAATTGATTTAAAAATGTCACTTGAATATTCGTCATATTTCTTCCCTGTAAATCTGCCTATCAGCTCTTTTTCCTGAAGGCAATTAATTAAGCCAGACTTGCTGTCGTGATTTTTAATAAATGTCGTTTTGTTTTATTTATTATTTTTATCCCTTTTTCTTATTGGAGCATGATATTAATTTTTGACATTGTGGTTGAGGAAATTTAATTCAATGATAAGGTTGTTCGGAAAATAATGTCCGATTTTCGAATCAATATTTATTCCTGAATTAATGTATTTAAACAGTGTTTAAATCAGTCAAAATAGGAACCCTGAGCATCTGTACATTTCTGCCATTCAGGGCTTTACGATGAAAATCTAAAGGCTTCAATATCAAGAAATCTTTGAATGCAGTTTCTGCATCTTCTTTGCAACAGAATGTCTTTTGGCTTAAAACAATTCTCAAGATGCTTCTCAAGAGGAATTTAGTGGACGAAAGGTAGAGGAAATATGGTAGATGTGGCAAAGTCACGTATCCCAAATCCGAGAGCTTCTGCAGTTTTATCCTGGCAGTATGTGGCCGGGCAATATCGCGAAGCCGAATTAGGACTCATCGATTAACCAATGCCAGCCGCATTTTGCTTAACCAGTTGCTGGCAGTGAACTTCGGTAGTGATGTCGTGGTTCGATTCCAGAAAGCTGTAATGGATAACGCCAATAGCAGACCACCAGACAGTCACCGTAAACTTCTTTTGATGCAATTTTGGTTTTAGCAAGTGTTTAGGTGCTTCGCGATGATCAAACCATTGAGATGGTCGTTTACGATTGTCATAAAGGATTCCAGGTCGCTATTCTCATCCCAAGTCACTATTCGATCAAGAAATGGATCATTCGAATTTCGTAGATGTAGTATCAAAACACTTCAAAACTCTGACTTTTTGAGGGGCTCAGTTATCGAGTTTCCCGACCTTGCCAGTTTTCTTGAGATGGTCCGATATTGTTCAAATTCTGACATCCATGATCCGATATATTCTCTGTCACTTTCATGTAGGTTTTCTTCGGCTAGTATTTTCGGATGTTGACTTTCAATTTGCATATGGACCCCCGCTACCACCTTTATTTTCGAGATTCGTATCCCCATTGCAGAACTTCAGAGCCCAGCATTGTATTGTCCAATCACAAGATCCTTCATTCCATGTTCTGTTAATGCTGGCAGCACTTTGAGAAGGATAGTCCAAGCATGCAAAAACAAAATTAAACATGCAAAGTGTCATGCCAAGAACGCAAAGGGGCCTCCCCTTTTGCTTAAGATGAGGTGTATATCATGTTTTAAGCTAAATACTGAAACAGATTGATATAAAATTAACAAACACAGCAATTTAATCATTGGGAATGTGTAAAATATTTTTGTTCAACTATTATAATAATATATTAGAACACAATTAAAATGACTATTCTCAAATTGGACATTATTTTGCAAACAAACTACTATTATTTTCCAGTGTATGCACAAGGTGCGTAACATATTTGAGAACAAAATTCTGAAAGAGATTGATAGGAAATTAATAATGACGACAACTTAATCATTGAGGATTTGTAATACATTTTTGTGCAACTTTTATAATAAATAATATATTAGATCTCAATTAAAAGGATTATTCCAAAATAGGATATTATTTTCCGAGCAAAATAATATTTCGTTTAAAAAAAAGCTAATCGGTGGGCGAGGATTCTCTACTGTTTTACCTAAACGTGTCCGGTAAACAGTAATCAGGCCCCATTTTCTCTCAGCGCTGAAGAGTCAACGATTACTCCACCGCTGAAGCAACTCCAGAAATTAACATGTCCCCTTCGTTGTTTCATTTCTAGATGCTATTTTTTATATATCGTACGCTGTATTGTTTTTTCTCTTCAAACATAACGATGCTGCTTATTTTTTCTAAGTTCTTTTTTTTGTTTCGTCTGATCAAAAACCGTATAACAGTAATCAATCAACTGACTCAAAAACTCTTTCGTGAATGCCAAACGAGCAATATTTTTTCATCAATGGCTATATTTTTTTTGCTTGCAATCCGTATGTGAAACTATTGTCTGTTCAATACTCTACAAATTGTTTAGACGTGGACATATGTTCTGGCGTTATTCCTATTTTTCTGAATATTTTTTCACTTCGACTGGGACTTCTATTGTGAATTCAGCCGTGATGATTTTTTATTTGAACGAGCCGATCTTGTAAGTGTTGACGGTACCAGTTTTTGCCATTTTAAAACGATAAGCCTGTGGAACAGTGGATATCAAAACCGATTGAATCTTTTCTTAAGATTGATAAGCTTCAATCAATTTTTTAAAACATTGTCGAAGTATATTTGTTCAAGATTTTAAATATTTATCAGCAAAATAAATTTATATTTGACTAGTAAATTGAAAAAAACAAATTAATATATGTATTGTAATTAGTAATGTAAATTTTTCTAGTCCTTGGAATTTGTAGAATAAATTGATAGAGGCTAGAAATTAGATATATAAAATTATATAATCCTTGTAATTAGGTATATAAATTTATATTGTCCTTATTAATTTATATAGACGTTGATTAATTTATATACAGTAATTATTATTAATATTAGAGGTTATATGCAGGGATAAATGGTAAAATTTAGCTGATGTTACCAGTATTTACTGCCAAATTTATATTTAAATGAAGATCAAACACTTATGACTTTTGTAATGTCGAATGAAAATATTTAATGAAATAATTACCAAGTAATTACTATCAATTATAATAATTAATTACTATCAATTACTATGAAATTATATAGACATTTTAATTAGTAAAATAAATTTATATAGACCATGCAAGTTTGAAATAAATTTATATTGGCGTTGTAATTAGTAATACAGATACATTTGCGGCCAAAATATTCAGAACGGCATTGTTTTCCTCAGAAAAGTACGTATAAGTTTTTATCAAAGTTGTTTTATATTCTATAATTTTCACAGACAATAGATACGTTATTAATTGTTATTGTCTGATATTCTGGTGTAATTTGCGAGGATAATACAAAAGTTATGGATGATTTAGTGATTTACTGCAAAACCCATGGCGGCCAAAATGATCAGAACGGTTGCTTTTACTCCGTGTTTTAGTATAATTTAACCGGCGAACTCTAATTTTTAAAAAATTTGTTTACGTGACAGTTCGTTTACTAAACATTAGTAAGAATATCTGCAGTGTACTTTGTTAATATAATGCCACTTACTCGGTTACCAATTCGTCAGCAGATTATTAAGCTTCGAAAGAAGGATAATTTAAGTATTGGGTCTATTGCAAAGATTGTTAACAAGTCAAAAAGTGTTGTTCACGGTATTCTTAAGGTCTACCATGATTGTGGTTCGTGTGAAGCAAGAAAGTCTACAGGTAGGCCAAGAAAAACGACCAAGAGAGAAGATCGTGCTATGGTAAAGTTGGTTAAAAAGGACTGATTTAAAACTGCTGCTGCTGTTTCTCGGGAAATGAGCATTGTACTGAAGAAAACTTTATCTCGAAAAACTGTGTCTCGTCGTTAGTTGAACATGACCTACAAGCAAGAGCACCTGCAGTGAAGCCACTGATCAGCTCCAAGAATAAAAAGTGTCGTCTTACCTTTGCAACCGAAGATGCGTTTTGGTCTCAAGAAAAATGGCAAACGGTGCATTTCAGTCTTGAATAAAAGTTTATGTTATTTGGCTCAGATGGGAAAAGGTACGTTCGTCGAAAAGTAGGTGAAAAATTGTCGCCTAAATGCCTTAAGACTAGTGTTAAATTCGGTGGAGGAAGTGTCATAGTTTGGGGGATGGTATCTGGAGATGGTGTGGGCACTTTGGTGCGATTAGATTGAAAGGTAAATGCAGGAGTTTATAAACAACTTGTAAAAGATCATGTTTTGCCTGTACTGAGAAATTCAACTAAGCGACCACCCATATTCATGCAGGACAATGCCCCATGTCACAAGGCTAAGGTAGTCATGAACTTCCTCAAGGCTGAAAAGGTTATTGTTCTGGATTGACCTGCTCAAAGCCCAGATCTCTGTCCTATTGAAAATGTGTGGAATATTCTAGGAGAACGTTCGAAAGCCAGAAATCCCAAAACAACCGAGCAATTATGGAATGCCCTTCAGGAAGAATGGAATAAGATCCCCCAGCAAGAAATTGAAAATTTAATTTTCTCATGCAGTCGAAGATGTCAAAGTGTCATTGAAGCTAAAGGGTTTCACACTAAATATTAAATAATTCCAGTATTCTCTGTCAGTTTTTATTATTTATTATTTTTTCAACCGTTCTGATCATTTTGGCCGCCATGGGTTTTGCAGTAAATCACTAAATCATCCATAACTTTTGTATTATCAATTCAAATTACACCAAAAACCCAGACAATAACAATTAATATCGTATTTATTGTCTGTGAAAATTATAGAATATAAAACAACAATGCCGTTCTGAACATTTTGGCCGCAACTGTATATATAGGCCTTGTATATATAAAGTTATATAGTCATTGTAATTAGGTATATAAGTATAGACCTTATAAATTAATATTAAATATTACAACATATAGTGATAAAAGACACATTTTCTTGCTGTTGTTGTTCGTATTTACTGGCATATTTATATTTAAAAGTAATTACTATCACTTACTATAATTAATTATTGTCAATTAATATAAATTTATATCAGCGATGTAATTAGTAAAGTAACTTTTAACTGGCTTTGTAATTAACAAAATAAATGTATATAGACATTTTAATTAGTAAAATAAATACATATGAGCCTTGTAATTCATAAAATAAATTTATAGACCTTGTATTTAGTAAAATACATCTATAGGGATTTTGTAAGTGTTGCTTATTTATGACACTAGTCCGAAAGTATGGAGCACCCAGTGTGAAACGAACTCACTTGTAATTGATCTAGCAAGACAAGCTTGGTAACCATTACACCAAGTGCCCTAATGAGATTGTAAGCGCTGCTAAAATGTGGCTCAAGACGGAATGTGCGGGACAGTCAGTGAGGGAAGAACTCACTACTCAGTCGTAACTGATCTAGCGTGACAAACTTGCTAACCATTACATCACATCGAATCGCTCAGATATAATTTTCTAAGCCTAGCTTAGATGTGACACGAAGCCAAACTTATGCAACAGACAGTGAAAATCGAAATCACTACTCAGTCGTAATTGATCTCGTGAATTTATTGGTAATTTTCTTATCAAACGGAGGCTGAACATTTATGCTTTTGTAATGTTAACTGCCAAATTAAAATAGTTAATCAAATAACAGATAAGTAATTACTATCATGTCCGAATGCTAAATGTTAAATTTTACGAAATCATGTTCGGAATGAATAATCAGGACAGTCTAGGAAATCCATTTGAATGTCTTTGTTTCTAGTATTTTATAATGTCTTTGCTCGAATAATTTCTACAGTCTACATAAATAAAACACAATTTATTAAAACATTCTCTGTCAGACGGATATTAGAAGTCTGATACAATGCAGTTTTCATTAGCGTTACCATCATATTATTCATGTTTTAATTTGGTAAATAAATCTTTATTAAAACATACACAACTTCGCATATTTGAAACTGTATATAATGCAATCTGTGTTATTTAAGAATTTCTATATATTTACCAAAGTTCACACCAAATTCTCCTAGAGTGCGACACTTCCATTATATTCCGATTGGGTTCACCTTTGCGATCGTCGCAAATGTGGGCGACTCGGGTGCTCTATTTTTAATTGTGGGATCTGCATTCGCGCTCACCCCGATAAACCAGATATTTTCTTTTTTTTTAAATTGTAAGAAAATCCTTATAAGTACCTTGAATATTATTCGCCCTTACATTATGTAGGGTTTTACATTATTTACATTATTTGGGGGCCCTTGCATTATATAGGGCTTTACATTATTTACATTATTTTGGGGTCCTTTCATTATGTAGGGATTTACATTATTTACATTATTTTGGGGCTCTTATATTATGTAGGGCTTTACATTATTTACATTATTTTGGGGCCCTTAAATTATGTAGGGCTTTACATTATTTACATTATTTTGGGGCCCTTAAGTTATGTAGGGCTTTATATTATTTACATTATTTTTGGGCCCTTATATTATGTAGCGCTTTACATTATTTACATTATTTTGGGGCCCTTACATTATGTAGGGCTTTATATTATTTACAATATTTTGGGGTCCTTACATTATGTAGGGCTTTACATTATTTACATTATTTTGGGGCCCTTATATTATGTAGGGCTTTACATTATTTACATTATTTTTGGGCCCTTACATTATGTAGGGCTTTACATTATTTACATTATTTGGGAGCCCTTACATTATGTAGGGCTTTACATTATTTACATTATTTTGGGGCCCTAACATTATGTAGGGCTTTACATTATTTACATTCTTTTGGGGTCCTTACATTATGTAGGGCTTTATATTATTTACATTATTTTGGGGCCCTTAAATTATGTAGGGCTTTACATTATTTACATTATTTTGGGACCCTTACATTATGTATGGTTTTACTTTATTTTCATTATTTGGGGGCCTTTACATTATGTAGGGCTTTACATTATTTACATTATTTTGGGGCCCTTACATTATGTAGGGTTTTACTTTAACTACATTATTTTTGGGCCCTTACATTACGTAGGGTTTTACATCATTTACATTATTTGGGGGCCCTTACATTATGTAGGGCTTTACATTAATTACATTATTTTTGGGCCCTTACATTACGTAGGGCTTTACATTATTTACATTATTTGGGGGCCCTTACATTATGTAGGGCTTTACATTATTTACATTATTTGCGACATTACATTATTTGTGGTGGATTAATAGAAATGATCCCTACATAAAACACCAATTAGATACGATATATTTAATGAATCTAAATAATTGGAAAATGCAGAAAATGATCTAGGGGTAAAAACATTTTGATTGCATTTTTACCAAATTGAAAGTTCATGTTTTTCTTTGAGTACTTCAGACCATCTGAAATCAATATCATATATATTAATGTTATCAATGCCAAAGATAAAAATTTATAATTACTTCGTCTTGTTTTTTTAACACTAAATTTCTAATTTAAATATACATGTATCATACAGCTACCGCCAAAATCATACAGAGAGTTATCATACTGATAAAAGTGTGCTCCAAGGGAGCGTTATAAGCTACGCTAAAGAAAGCCCTGAGTAACATCAGACCTCCACATTTTGACCATAGAACCTTCTGAATGCCAGATTGGACTTAGCTTCATCTACTAAGCATCGAGAAATGTTGAAGCGAGCAACCAAGATAATTTTGAGGAAAACTAAAATAGTCGAAAGACGAAGCATCTCCAGACAAGATACTCTGCGGCAGGCATTGTGGAAGTTCTGACCGGTCACGAATCGGCATTGCCAGCCACTAGAGCGTTCACTTGAAAGAAAGTATACCTGATCTTCAAATTCTCTTTCCTTTTCGACGCGCCTACCAGTTACATCATATCTCTAAATTTTAAATATACATTTATATGAAGGCGTCATGTTTAGAAAGATTAAATAAAATACTTCGTTAGCGACGGCAAAAGTTGTGCCGTCAGACGACAATGTCAACATTGTATTGTGTATATCCTCCCCAAGTTCAGGTAGTGTCAAAGTTATTGGTGTAGAAAAGGTAATCGGCAAATGCTCTTTAGAAGGCATGAATCAATCACTTCCCTAAGCAGTAGTGGGTTACATAGTAGACTACACTGAATGTAAAGCGTTTTTGGTGGCAACAGAAAATTATTCCACTACCTTCTCCCTTAAAATAATTTTATAGAAAATCTTGATAAAATACAAAGTTAAATCCGCAATATTATTGCTCTTGACCTGGCATCTCGTTTTTGGTCACTTTTCTATTGCCATAACATAGCTTCCCAATGCCTTTTGCATAAATATTTTCAAGGTAATTGTTTTGATAAGCTTTCCTCTTTGGTAGCTCGATTTTCGAATTTAAGCGCAGTAACAGATTCGCGGCAAGGTATCATTTTTTTGCAGTTAAAATAGAAAACTACACTCATATATACCGGGTGTAAGTACAGAATTGTCCAGATCTTGTAACAGCATAATTATTCATCCCACAAAGTGTTTAATATCTAAAATAAACCCCTTTTCCAGGTTTTCAGATAAGACTTTTAGCCATCTTGACACCATTTTTCTTAAGAATAACTGAAAAATTCTTTGAGTTATTCAGTTAAAAAGGGAACAGGTTAAAATTATTTTGCGACAAACCCACTGTCTTCCCAACTGAGCAATGGTGAGAGGAAAAAGATCATTCAGGCCTTCAGTAATGGTACCAACATGGATACTCTGGCTTCTATCTTCATAGGTCCGTTCAAGAACCATCAAGAGAACGGTGAATATATTTCTCCAGAACAGAAACTTAGAAGTTTAGAGAGGGCGAAGAACTCCATGAATAAGTTGGAAAATGATCCTAGAATTATATATATATATATATATATATATATATATATATATATATATATATATATTTGAACTTCAATATTTCATGTGCGTCCAATCCTTAGCTATGATTAATTAATGATCTACATGTTATTTTCGTTTATGATAGATTTCCTCACGATTCTTCTCTTAAACCTAGAGTAATTATAAATTCTTATTGCACAACGTAGACTCCAATAGTGTTATAAAAATGCCAATAAGATATCTTTAATCATTTCTAAGTTACAACAGTTCAACAGTTATTCTAACAATTTAACAATTTTGCTGATCTATGATATGAACAATTTTGCTGTTACACCCGGTATATATATATATATATATATATATATATATATATATATATATATATATATATATATATATATATATACTTGTTGTTGATATATCAAGATTTCATTAGTGTGCCAATAATTGTGCAAAACGTTGCAATGCGAAATATCGGGCGACCTTACTGAAAACAAGTTAAATGACTTTTACATATTTCCATTAGTTCTTTTTGAGACACGGAAAATTTTTTAAAAAAGTAATATTGGAAAACAAATTATTACATTAGGCCAATTCCAAATGAAAAATCTTCACAATGTTTTTCTTTTATTTCGACTTTCACCGAATTACTTACAGCTTTCATTTTTTGCCGCATTCATTTTTCCGTTCATATTGATAATACCGTCACAAACTTTTCCATTCTACCAAAATCAAAACAAAAAACAAAAGCAACAATCTTAAAAAAGAAATATATATATATATATATATATATATGTGTGTGTGTATGTGTGTACGTATGAAATAAATAAAAGAACGTTCAAAGGTCAAATAATGTAGGCTTTACTTCAAGTTTTTCGCTAAGTCCTTAAATTGATTTAAAGAAAATCGCCTTTTTACATTTTTTTCTCGAGAATACCGTTTTATTTTTGTTCTTTACTATTTTTAAGCATTTTCTTTGTCGAATTGATTTTTGGAGTCTATTGTCTATTGTTCATTTGCGTCGATTTAAGTAGATTAATATTTTGAGAATTCTCATCTTTTAGTTGCAGGCTTTTCAACTATGTTTAGAGATAAAAATTAAATAAGTTTGATTTAATATGAGCTTTATGACATTTCGCTCACATGTTTCCCCGTACTGTGACTTATTTAGGATACTTGCAGTAGGTTTGACATCATCCTGACTCATGGTAAGCATTTAACTGCGGTTTCTATAAAAATAAAAATGTATTTAAAACACTATATTTCTTTTACTTCGGATTGAGGAATCAGAGAGCCGAGCTCGAATTCTAGTTGAGTCGATGACATTCACTTCCATGCTAATACCCTTGGGAAAGGTATGAATCCTCTTCTTCTCCCCTCAGCTATGGGTAAATAGCAGGACAGACCGGGTTCTATCGCCTTGAAAAGGCGAAAATATTCGAAAAGCCAAAGTTTAGGAAAGCAGCTGGTGTTGACGACATCGTTCCAGAAATCTGCAATTATAATGGATCTTTTTTGTTTACAATGATTTTCCCCTTGTACACGCCCAAGGACGGTGGAGTAATGGATAGCGGCTCGGATTCAGGAATCGGAGAGCCGTGTTCGAATTCCAGTTGAATTCCAGTTGAATCCATTACATTCACTTACGTGCTAATACCCTTGGAAATCCTCTTCTTCTCTCCCCCAGCTATGGGTAAATAGCAGGACAGACCTAGTTGCCTTGGATGGCAACTGGTCTACCGCAGAAAGAAAACCTGCTGCGGAAAAAAAATCTGCCTCGTCAGTCATGTATCGAAAGATACATGATCGCTTAAGCCTGTATCACGTATGGCATATAACTGACTGCCTCTTAGCCTATACCTGTTCCAAGAACCACTGAAAGGAGAGGTTTACTGGAGAAGGTTTTTTTTTTTTAAAGCAAATAGCCCTAAGCCAGGCGGGAGTGCCACTAGCACTTACGGGGTTACAGAGAGTAAGAGTAACGAGGAGTGTTTGGGAAAAGTATAAAGAAAAGGACAAGGATCAAGGTCAAGGCATCAGAAAATGTCGATTGACATTACATTTGAATATTTTCAGATTACAGCTATCAGAGAAGCAGGTGACGGGAGGTGCGAGATAAGAAACTGTTGGAGTAAAAGAGATGTCTACATTTAGTCGTTTCAACATTGAAATTGTGGGACTGAGAGGCCAATCTAGTAGCACGCTTAAATTCATGCAGTTTGGGAACCAGTGAAAGTAGATCTCGGAGCAGTTGCTATGAAAGTACTTGTAGAAAAGATAGAGGGAAGCCACAGCACGTTTTTGAGAAAGTGACTGTAGATGGGATAACAGATCAGGACCAACGACATTGCATATCCGTCTCTGGATTTTGTCGAGCACCTCGAGATGAACAGCGGGAGCACCAGACAATATATGTCAGCAGTATTCCATGCAAGGACGAATGGTTGATTTGTACATTTGAAGGATGGACTCAGGCGAGAAAAGCATTCTGGCCCGACACAGAGAACCAACTTTCTGAGTGATAAGAATAAGAGGTACGAAGCGCAGTTTATGAGTATATAGAGGAAAGATAACGGTTGAACATAGACGTGAACCGGTTAAGATATTGGTGATCGGGAAAACATCCTCTTGAGAATCGGTTTAAATGTCATACCCCTTGACATAGGCGGTTGGGGCTCCCGACATGTTCATTTTGTTTAGGTTGGATTTGCCATGACTTTGGAACAGAAAACCCAGTTGTTCCTCACAGTGTTATCTAGGGTTATCAATTCAAACTAGTCCTGATAGCCTGCCTACTACTCAAGGTTAGAAGGTTCAGTCTACCCTACTATATATGTCTTACGCAGGGTTAAAAATACAAAAGGCACGCAAAAGACATGGCTGGAACTTGAATTCCGTCTGTTGATTGCTTTTTGTTTGCTTGTTTTGTTTTGTTTTTACGGTATATCAAACTCAAAATATCGGCTTTTCGAAGATGCTGTTCAAGTGGAACTTCTCATTAATAAGATACGACGGGGCGTTCGCCTTAGTGTTCACAGCTTGGTGGGTCTTAGCTGTGACGGTTAGTGGTGTTGGTAGTTCGTCTGTAAATAACGATAGATTAGCGAGAGGTGTGCAACGTTTCGTCTGTGGGAAAGTTTGTAGGGTGGAAAATAATTCATCCCTCGCAATGACATGTAGACACTTTATAATCTATCGAGGCTTGTACGTGAATCTGGACAACCATACTGTTTTCGGTCTAATATGGTTCTTGTAACGTGTATCCCTAGCTAATTTTGACTCTTCGACACATGTATGACATCAATTTAATCAGAACACGAATACGACAAACGGCGAATATTTTATTTTACAATGATGCTCCTCCTGTACAAAGACCATGATAAACTCGAAGTAGAGGGTTACAGACTAAGAGTCACAGATTACGCGCATATATGGGGAATATAATTGTTAACCATAGACTTGAACATGTTAAGATTGTAGTGATCGAGAAACCATCACCTCGGTCCCACAAAGCGGCAGTTCGTGGGAAGAAGCTGCTTGAGTGGAAATAACATCTCACCAGTGGAATACGAACGCAATGAGGGTGGTTCACTACAATGGGCGTGGCATGGCGGGTCTTAGGCGTGAAGGTTAGAACTGGTGTAACAAAGGAATGTAGTCCATCTGAACTGAAATAGTGATAAAGCAGAGAGATTTTCAAAAAGTTTCGTCTGTGGGAAAATAATTCGTCACCGACAAGGACGCAGAGACTCTTTTGGACTCAGTCGATGCTGGAAAGTGAAGTCTGGGTAGCTCTTGCCTATGTATAGCAGCAATATATCATTTTCGGACTATCCTGGCTTTTGTAAAGGTATAGCTACAGCAAGAGAAGTCAGGCACTTTCTGGAGCTGTCAGGGAACCGACCAACATCTTTAGCGATGGGTCATTTGTTCGAGTTCCACTTTAGGTCTGGAGCCAGCCTTAGTCCCAGTAGACGTTTGAGGCAAGAAGGCATCTTGAAAAAAAAAGTTCATTGCGATAGATGAGAATTTACAGTCAGCTAGGTGATGTGTGAACATTACTAATTTGGATTTTGAAGTAATGAATGTGACCAGCCAGTCCCCCATAGATTGATTTCTTAGAACTAAGACAGTTTTTATTTAGCCTTTGTATTGGACCATTGTCTTTTCTTGAATTTGAATGAGAATACTGATGACATATACCTTGCAACCATCATAAAAGTACAGAATGTGGAATTAATGAGTCCTAAAATCTTTAAATACCTCGATGTATGGGTCAATTGTAAGAAATTTACGAAGTTAAAATCAAAAATTGCTGAACAATCTACTCGCAGATAAAGTAGGGAATAGAATTATCCTGCTAGTTTTCGATCTGTTACAGAAAATATAATGGCCTACTTTTCACGTAGAACTGGCAGCAAATAACAGAGATCCGGAGATACCCAGCTTTTTAAAAGTGGTCTGTTGAACAAAAAGAACAACAGGTACGGTTGCGCAGATTCAACTGAGCTAACGACAGTGATGGACACATGTTCGTAATCGTCGGCGATGTTTCACGCGTGGTATGAGCGGGCGACGGCGAGAATCATGCTATCCTTCCGACCCACAATATGAATACCACAGTGTGCATCTGGGTGTTGGATAGGGTGATTCTATGTGGTGGCTGGACATGTCCCCGCAGGACTATGAATCTCAGTGGTTGCTGGTCGAAAACTTTCACGACAATGTCACACCATACCAACAATATATGGCCTCCTGGATTATTTGAACTTCTGAATCTGTGACGTTTCTGAGATGAAGACCAAACTGTTCAAGTTCTGGGTGTGACGACAAAAATACATCCGGTAGCAAAACCTCTGATCGGAAGATTTGGAGGAACGTGGAACCACTTCTTAATTGTTAGTCTGTGAACATCATGTGAACGACGAAGAAGTTTTAGAGAAAATGGGAACAGAGATGATAGACATAACATCGGAAACACACAGCTGAAATTTCAAGAGCACATAATGAGGAAAGAGGGCTTAAAGAGCTTGACACTCACATGACGTATTGAATGGAAGAAGGACAGAGGGTAACAACGAATAATCTACTTGACGACCTTGTTGAAATGCTTGACGGAACAGAGATTATGAGCACAAGAAGAAGAAGAAAATTATAGAGGAAGAGCAGCAGTAGCAGAGGCCGAAGAATAAGAAATAGGAGGAGGATAAGTATGAGGAGGAGAAGAAGAAGAAGAAAGAAAAGAGGAAGGAGTAGCAGGGGGCGAAGAATAAAAAGTAAGAGGATGATAAGTAGAAGGAGGAAGAGAAGAAGAAGAAGAAAGAGGAGGAGGAGGAGCAGCAGTAGCAGGGGTTGAAGAATAAAAAGTAGAAGAAGAAGAAGAAGAAGAAGAAGAAGAAGAAGAAGAAGAAGAAGAAGAAGAAGAAGAAGAAGAAGAAGAAGAAAGAGAAGGCGCAGGAGCAGGTTAGAAGAAGAAGAAGAAGAAGAAGAAGAAGAAGAAGAAGAAGAAGAAGAAGAAGAAGAAGAAGAAGAATTGTTTGATATTTGCATCTCTACTTCTTCGTATGTTGAATACTAGACTTTTCTTTTGCTGATAGCCATATTTTCTGTCCTACTTCCTGTTGATGGTTCTTCCTTTCTTCTTGCTTTCCTTTAATAACTTGTCTACTACGTTCTGTGATTGTCATTCTGTGACTGCCATCAACACAGTGTCATCTACGTATGTTGTGTTTTTATGATTGTGTGCAGTGATGATAACTCTTAGTTGGGTCGTCTCCGGTTTCCATATGATAGCCTCAATATAGAAGTTGTGTTGCATTTTCTCCCTGGTATGTGTGGTATAGGGCATCGCGCCAATTTACTCATATCTAGCATATCATCTCTCTCTTCTCTCGTCTTCTTCTGGCCGGGTGGCGAAATGTTTTTGGGTCCAGAGGTGGAAGACATCAACACAGGATATTTCAACTTATCTAGTTTTATTAATGTCGCCAACGTTTACATTTTCTGCCTATCCAGTGGGGTCGCGCCCTACTCACATGGGGAGCCGTTTCAAACACGAAAGAGATCACTTCTCCATTGTTTGACGGTTACGAAACAACTCTTCGAAAAACTTTTCTCTATCTATCGTTCTCATGCTGGTTCAGGCAATCAAAATCGACTTCCTTGTTTCGTCTTCTATCTGACCTCAAAGGAGATACCAATCCCTCTCTCTAAAAATAATGCTAGACTACTATTTAACTGTCGAGTACCTCAAGGAATAAGACAAACCATTATTTTACCCGCTTTCCTTTCTTCGAATTTCACCCCAAGCAAGGTAGGAGTGCCACTAGCAAGCAAGGGGTTACAGAGAGTGGGAGCAAGAGTAAAGAGGCGTGATAGAGGAAAGGTTGAAGAGAAGGACGGGGAACAGATCAAGGCATCTGGATATGTCGACTGACATTAAATTTGAATATTTGGCGATTATAGCTATCAAGGAAGCAAGTAAGAAGAAGGGAGTTCCACACTCGGGATATGCGAGACATGAAGCTATTGGAGTAGAAGAGCCGGCTACATTTAACAATTTCGACAGTGAAAGTGCGGGACACGAGTGTAGACGGAGTAATGGAACAGTTACCGAATGCGATAAGTACTTGAGTAATTCCAGACTGTACAACTTCAACAACTTAATAACAGAGACAGTTCGGTTAAATTGGCGTAGCGTAAAGAGGGCTTGGGAAATTTGAATCTCATTAAAAGCAAGAGAACCAGAGTAAATCACCGAATTATCTACCTAAAGAGTTTGTATAAATGCTTCGCAAAACAGGGATTAAAAGTGATATTAAAACAAAGCCAAAACTTACTAAGAGCGACAAATGACAGGAAATTGTGGCGAGCCATGGTCACCGAAGTTCTGAATTAAACGCGGCGCATAAAAGAAGAACCATACCTTTCTATTGTTACAAAATTCACAGACCTGTCATCTGCCCGAAGATAGACCTGATATCTGCCTTTATGATCCAATATGGCAACTATATCTGATCCCATTCATGACATAGCATTTATTACACTATTTACTTAATATATTGAACACTCTTACCCTTTCGCCGTTTCGATAATGGGACCCGGGTTTTCAGATCTCTGATTAATCCGCACAGAGAAATACGAGAACCGATCGAAACGATTTAACAAGCTAAGATATTTCAAGAGCGATGAAGGCGAAGATAAACCAAGGCCTGGTATTGATTTGGTAGTTTAATTCAGCTGTGAGTCACGTGCCCCTGGGTCAAATAAAATCATAAGATACACGTACTTAGCCCACCGCCAACTGTAGCAATTTTCACCAAACTTCAAACGTCTTTCATACATGAGCCATTCCTTTGAAAAATTTCGCCTCTCCCTTCCTTTCTAAGCTACCACTATCCGAATCTCGTCACAGTTAGAAGGTTTGAAAAATTGCTGGTCCGTCTTCGGATATTTGTTGCTTTTGATAAACAATAAAATGTCACTAAAAGAAGCGGGAGCGATGGCGTAAAGACAGCGTTGGCTAAAGTAAACATGTTTGTCTCGTGGCTAAATGTGATACTTCGTTCAAGGCATGTAGATATTTTTTTTTTTAGCATTTCACCCCAAGCAAGTCAGGAGTGCCACTAGCAGGCAAGGGATTACAAAGAGTGGAGGGCAAGATTAAAGAGGCGTGATAGAGGAAAATGGTAAAGAGAAGGATCAAGGCATCTGGATATGTCGATTGACATTATATTTGAATATATGGAGATTATAGATATCAGGGAAGCAGGTAAGAGGAAAGGAGTTCCACAGACAGGAGGTACGAGACATGAAGCTATTGGAGTAGAAGAGATGGCTACATCTAACAGTTTCCACAGTGAAAGGGTGAGACTGAGATACCAACCTAGTAGCACGCTTAAATTCATGTAGTTTGGGAACCAGAGAAAGTAGCTCGTCGGAGCACTTACCATGAAAGTATTTGTAGAAAAGACAGAGGGAAGCAGCGTTACGTCTGTGAGAAAGTGACTGCAGACGAAATGCCAAATCAGGAGTAGTCACTTTGCATATTCATCTCTGGAATTTGTCGAGGACCTTGAGACGAACAGCCGGGGCTCCAGGCAATATATGGCAGCAGTATTTCATGCAAGGGCGAATGGTTGGTTTATAGATTTGAAGGATGGACTCAGGCAAGAAAAACCTTCTGGCTCGATGTCCATCTTCATATTTCGCACAGGTACACCGTAAATGTGTAAGTTATTACGGCAGCAATCGCTTAAGAGTTATGGTTACTCATCAACCAAGATGCGAACAACGAACTGGCGATGCCAAGATCAAAAAATTCAGAAAGTTTAAAAAAAAAATGGGAAGTGTTTGAACAGAGGATGGAACAATCTGATACAAAAAATCTGCATGTACATTGGAAAAGGAAAAAAAGGCAAGGAAATAAATAAGAAATCCGAAAATTTAGTTAGAAACGAAGAAAAGAGTGCTGAAATGCTATGTAATATCAAATCTCTATATGCAAATGAATGCTGGACAATTTCCTCACAGATGATGAGGAGACTTGAAGCAAGAGAAACGAAGAAAAGAGTGCTGAAATGCTATGTAATATCAAACCTCTATATGCAATTGAATGCTGGACAGTTTCCTCACGGATGATGAGGAGACTTGAAGCAAGAGAAATAAAGAAAAGAGTACGGAAATGCTATGCAATATCAAAGTTTTATATGCAAATGAATGCTGGACAATGTCTTAACAGATGAAGAGGAGACTTGAAGCAAAGAGAAATAAAGAATGCTGAAATGCTATGCAATGTATATCCTTCTATATGGCAGTAAATGCTGGACAATTTCTTCATAGATGGAGAGAGGACTTGAAGCAAGAGAAACGAAGGCAAGTGTGCTGAAATGCTATGTAATATCAAACCTCTATATGCAAATGAATGCTGGACAATTTCCTTACAGATGAATAGGAAACTTGAAGCAAGAGAAATGAAGAAAATAGTGCTGAAATGCTATGTAATATCAATCTTTCTATATGGCAGCGAATGCCAGACAATTTACTCACAGAAAAAGAGGAGACTTCAAGAAAGAGAAACGAAGGCAAGAGTGCTGAAATGCTATGTAATATCAAATCTCTATATGTAAATGTACGCTGGACAATCTACCGACAGATTGCTTGCTTGCTTGCTTGATTTGTTTTTTACGACTTATCAACCTTATTTAAAGTTAGAGGGTATATTTTTAGATTGTAAGAATGTTTTGGAAATAATGATTTACTTATACAAGTCATACTAATTAACCCATAGCTGTGGAGAAAATTTTGATTCATACCTTTCCCAAGGTTATTTGTGCGTAAGTAAATATAACGCACTCGATTGGATTTGAAACTTGACTCTCAGATTTCTAAAGACAAGTCGCTATTCATTGCACCACCCGCACATCGAAGCTTACATGGGTGACAGCTTGGGAATACTAGGTGCTAGTATTCCCAAGCTGTCACCCATCTATGTAGTGATCAAGTTCGGCATTGCTTAACTTCAGTGATCGTAAAATATGGCTCTCCTCAATTTCTTCTCCTTTGTAGCTCTTAATAGTCATTTGTTTATCTCTGCTAAACCTTGTTCCGCCATCCATTTACACAAGCTCAGTATGTAGTATATACGTTGCTTTCTTCTGACCCTATTGCATTCAATATGTCCTCTGAGTATCAAATTTTCCAAGCCCTCTTTCGACAGGATGTGCACTAGAAATTTCAACGGTCTCTTCCTGATTTTAAATATAAGTTTTCTTTATGTTTCTATTTTTATTTAAAACTTTGTTGTTGCTCACATATTTAGTCCATAGTATCCCTAGCATCCTTCTGTAGAACCACATTTCTATTGCTTCAAATCTCTTCATCATCTTTGAGGTGATTGTTCAGCATTCACTGCCATAAAACAAACGAAAATATTATTCAAACTGTTTCTATCGCCCCCTAAAGGTCTTTTATGGATAGCGCTAAACAACTGCTACACGTAACGTTTAAGTTGAAACACAGTACAGAAAGAAAACAGAAGAAAAGTTAATAAAGATAATGTTTTATCGATCCGTTTTCTACGGCTTATTAAACACTGACTCATTATTTAAAGTCAAAATATTTGGCCAGAAACTGTGTGTCTCCTCTTGTCTCCGTTTTCTCTAAAACTTCGTCGTTGTTCACATGTTCCGTCCATAGTATTCTCAGTATCCTGTAGAACCATATTTCTGTCACTTCAAGTTCTCTGTCAGTTTAAATAAATATCAATATTTCTCTACCGGTACACCCACTTCTTTTTTATCTATATCACCATTATCATAAATTAATAATCTTGTAAGTGTCTTGTAGCCTTCATTTTCATCATCATCATCAATTCCATCACCGGATATGGACTGAAGTTCGCTTCTTAGCTGATTGCCTGAGCAGATCCTTCAACAGCTTTCGGCAGGTATTCCTTTAGGCGTAGTGTGATTGGGCAAATTAGCGCAGGTCAGGCCACGTGTCCCCAGACTTGAAGCTTCGCTTTGGTCCGCTACACGTAGCAGTTGATTCCATTGCGGTAAACCTCTGTCCTGAACGTTGACTTCAGTCAAGGAAGCTCCCACCCAGCGATGCCGTGTCATCACCGACATGGATATACTCTCAGTACTTCAGTCACGGTGGAGTAATGGATAGCGGATAGTATTGAGAAATCGGAGAGCCATTCGAATTCAGATCGAACCCATTACATTCACTTATGTGCTAATACTCCCGGGAAAGGTATGAATCCTCTTCTTCTCCCCCAGCTATGGGTAAATAGCAGGAAAGTACGGGTTCCTTGGATAGCAACTGGTTTACTGCAGAAAGAAATGGCAACCTAGTGCGGGACAACAATCTTCTTAGTCAGTCATGTATCGAACGTGTATTACGCATGGCACATAACTGACTGACTTTAGTCCCATGTGCTGATTTATTCATCAGCCGGTCGAAACATGCCATAATTATTGACTGCCGGCAGAACCTCATACTGGTAAGAACTTCGATATACATATATTGCACGCATATTTTGGCGCCAATGGCGATGAACTAATACATTTTTTGGTTTTGTGCTTTTTTGCTAATTTTAATTTTATTTTTTAGCCATTCGTTGTTGACCTAAACGGATCGTCGTCAAATGTAAATAGATACTGCATATTATTATTAGAACAGTTTTAATAATACAAATGTAAAACAATACATAATAAGAATAAACAATAGATGTCTATATCTATCTATCTATCTATCTATCTATCTATCTATCTATCTATCTCTATATATATATTCATATATATATATAATAGACATATAATTTTGTATTATTTAATAAATAACGCTTTTACGATCAACAGACAAACTGATTTATTTTTTATTTATTTATTTTTTTAAAATTTGAGTCTGTTTATGTTAGTTTGGGTTTGATTATATTTGGGATGGTGGGGTTTCTCCTCTGTGGCCGTTTTGGTAATATGAAATAATCGTCAAATTATTATTATTATTTACGTAAAATATACATCTTTCTACTGTCTCTGTATATATATATATATATATATATATATATATATATATATATATATATATATATATATATATATATGAGGTGTATTTTTGTTGGTAGCAATAATTATTTCATATATGTTTGGTTGAAGAATATCGACAGGTTCTGTCTAATATGTTTTTATTAACTTTTTCAAATTTTTGAATTAGTTGTTTTATGTAATCGGTAAATATAACTAGCTTCATATTTATTTCCATTTTTATCGTTTTTCACGAGTACTTTCGAATGTTGCTATATTTTCCTTTCAAGGATTTTTTAAATAATTTTATGCAACTGCTTTTGGTTAATTCCACCGTTTCCACGTTTGCTGGAAGCATTTTCAAGTCACTCAAGGGAAATTTTTATGTGCATTACATTTTGTGAGACAGACATTGTCGATATTATTCAACTAAACATGTTTGAATATATATATATATATATATATATATATATATATATATATATATATATATATATATATATATATATATATATTATGTTTGTGAATGTGTGTGTGTCTCATTGAGTAGTGAATTCATTTTATCATCCTACGTGTTCTTATTCATGATAACAATCTCACTCTCACCTCCATTGTCCAGTAGGGGGGGAGGTAATGCAGATTTATTTATTTTTTGCAAGGTGACTTAGTGCATTTAAGTTTCTCTGTGGTAAAGTTTTTTCAATGTTGCTTTCTACAATGGTATTGTGTATTCCTTGAATGAAACTTTTGGCGAATTATGTGTCTTTTTGTCTATGATTTTTTATTATTGTTCGACGAGATCTCCCAGTAGCGACTTTCACACCGAAGGTGAGGGCCTCCAGTTCGGCATTGGATAGCTTTATATCCGCTAGATTCTCTGTTATGTCTGGTTTTCCAACATACGTATTCCTACTTGCTATTAGTACATAAGGTTTGTGTTTTTATCTTAGTTTTTTGGTTTGGTTTTTGCTTCTTTGTTTTTTCGTTTGTTGTAAATAAGCCATTTCTGACTTTGTGGTTTGTTTAGTTTTGTTTTAAGGCATATCAACCTCAATGGGTTATTTAATGCCGACAAAATTTTCATTGTTGGTAAAAAGTTTTGCTTCAAAAATCTATTTCTGGCAATAATTTTCGTTCGGAAATCTATTTCTGGTAATAATTTTCCTTCGCTGGTAATTTTTTTTCAAAAACTGTATAGCTGGTAATATTTTTTTTTACAAATTAATTCTGGTATTAAGATCTATCTTTACACTTTAATAGTTTTTTTATCCCAGTTTGGGGGTTAACTATTTGCCCATAGCTGGGACCCTAACAGGTGCTACCACTCCGGGTCAGGGTAGACCGGGGAACACCAGCAATTAAGAGGTGGCTCGACGCTCCTCAAAACCTCCTGATCAGAGGCCTTGATGTTGGACGTAGTTTATCGTCTTACCCAGGATGCGGGTGTACTTTATCCTCATACCCAGGACGGCTCACTTTGTGACAAAGTTCTTTTTGCGGAGTTAGAGTTCAGCATTTCTAGTCTTCTTAAATGTTAGTTTTCCATTTTTTTCCAGATCCTCACGTGATAATTTTAAGAATTCATATATGTCAATCGGAAATATTTGAAAGGATGTTCTTAATATATTTATATGCGTATCGTGGAATGAGTTTTTCTTCGATACATTTCAGTAAGATAATTTTTTGTCGGTTTCTAAATGAATTGGCCGATATCGATAGTTTTATATTCTTTTATTGATTGGTAATTTTCCATGTTGACAGATTGAAAAAACGATACGTAAATCTTTATATATATGGAACAATTTTTGCGGAAATATGTATGACAAAGTGGAAAAGTTTTCGTGTGACGCCTCTCGTCCTTTACGACTTCAACGGACTAATTTTGTTTACCTTGATGCGACTACACATGCGCACGAACAAGGGACGCTGGGAATTTAAAAATAAATTTTTTTTACAATAAAATTTACATACGAAATAGAAGAAAACAATAATTTACCTTCCCTAGATATCATCCTACCCCGCGTTAACAATAGCTTAAAGCTGCCCCCCTCCGAAAATCAACGAATACAAATGATACTCTATTTACATTATTCGGACTATTGTCCTCATATTTGTTGCCATATTTATCACATGGGATAAACATGGCAACAAAGATGACGACAATAGTCCGAATAATGTAAATAGTGTACGTAATACCTCATCTCAGAAATATAGACAGATACTGAATAAAAATGATCTCATACATTTCTATTCTTACCATAACAACAAAACAAAATCCGAAATAATCTTCGGATTCTACTTAAAAGTCCTCAGATTTTGAAGCACTCAATGTTTACACGAATAGAAGAAATACATTGACAATTCTTTCAAGACCCTCCAATACTCTAAGTATTTTATATTTAATGCGAAACAAAAGGCTCATAAACTATAATAATAGAGTATCACTTTAGGATACCAACATTATTACTGCCCAATACAAATCCGGAATAATCATTGGATTCTACTTAAGGATTCTCAGAATTTGCAGCCTTCAATATTTACACGAATAGAAGAAATACATTGAAAATTCTTTCAAGCACATCTAATACACAAATTATGTCATATTCAAAGCAATACAATAAGCTAATAAAATATTCCAAAACAGAAAAGCTTCCCCTCTTGACAAACTGAACGAATCGACATAATAGGTTGTTATACCCACTAACTCTATCACAACAACAACTGAAAAAAATATTTATTTAAACTCAACATAAAATCTGTCACATCTTCGTCTAAAACAGTGGTTCTCAACATTTTTTTTTATTTTTTTTTTTTACTATGAACCACTTTTAGTCTTAATTTCTTTGATGGACCCCCATAACCATTTGATGAAAAAAAATGCTTATAGATAGGTTTAGGAACTGTGTTATAGAAATAGTAAATGTATCTGCTTTACTTTGAAGTAGAAACTAATTTAAGGAAAATAAACTTGTATTTAACAACTAAATCCGATGGAATATTTATGCAAAGTATTGAAATAACTCATAATAAAACATTTTGAAATATGTAATTAATACATAAAAACGTGTAGATTTATTCAGTGACATCCCTGTGGTTGATGCAGATGAAGAGATTAATACTGTTAATCCTTCCTTTATATATAATCCTTATTTAATTTATATATTAAATTAATTTCATTATTAATATTTTATTTTTTATATTAATATGTAAATACTTTATTTTATTAATATCAATGTAATAAATTATAATCTTTATATATATAATCCTTCCTTTATATATCCTTCTCAGTTTTTATTCAACTTTTACAATGAAAACATTCAGCAGAGTAAAAGGGACACTAACTTACTTAGTTGTTTTATCTATTTTTATTATTTTAATATGGTGTAGAAATTCCAATTCTCAGTTGTAACAACAATTCCGAAGTAAAATTGGTCTGTGGATCAATAAATTATTACCGTGGACTCCCAATTTATTATATTTTATATGGACCACCAATAATGTTACATGGAACTCCAGTGCCCATATAGATGCCAGATGAGAACCACTGGTCGGAAACAATAAAACACTTAATCAATACAAAGCAAAACAATGACCTAAAACTTGAAAGAGTAATTTACTCTATTACCTGTCAGGATTGACACAAAGAATACATTGGAGAAACCTAAGAAATTTAAATAAAAGAACACAAAAGGGATATTTTATAAAATGACACATTAAACATTGCTCACCGTAACGAGATCGATCTAAATTTTGATAAATATACTATCCTAATTACAAACGAAAATATTTAGAAAGTGCTTCAATCGCTAGTTAATCCACAGTAAATTTGCGTTCAAGTTCTTGAAACGTTTCAATATTCTTGGCAGGTCTTCTATTATCAGAGATATTTAAAAACAAATTAATAAAACACAAAAAATAAAAATAATAAAAATGAAATTGGACAGATTATATACCAAAAACACATAAAAAATAAATTTAAATTTTAAAATTCCCAGCAACTCTCGTTCGGCAACAGGTGTAATCGCATCAAGGTAAACAAACTTGGTTCGATGAAAGCCTAAAGGACGAAAAGCGTCAAACGAAAAGTTTTTTTCCCCCTTTGTCGCAAATGCACTTGCGCGCGCACACACGCATACACACATACACATGAAAAAACAACGTAAAGGATTAATAACTTTGACATTCTACACGTACGCATGCAC
This sequence comes from Acanthosepion esculentum, assembly GCA_964036315.1. NCBI lineage: Eukaryota > Metazoa > Mollusca > Cephalopoda > Sepiida > Sepiidae > Acanthosepion > Acanthosepion esculentum. Next base: position 67,684,967 of record OZ038486.1, read on the forward strand.
ACGCGCACGTATGTACACACAATGAAAGAAAAAAAAGAAAAGAAACCCTCTGAGAATTCCAGTAATATATATTTAATCATTTCTAAGATACAACGCTTCAAATCTTTATCTAACAAGTGGACTGTTTTGATGTTACAGGAGTTGGACGATTTTGCTGTTACACCCAGTATATATATATATATATACTGGGTGTAACAGCAAAATCGTCCAACTCCTGTAAATATATATATATATATATATACAACAACTCCTGTATATATATATATATATATATATATATATATATATATATATATATATATATATATGTATATGTGTGTGTGTGTGTGTGTGTGTGTGTGTGTGTGTGTTGGAAAAGACATCAGCTATCTCTTTGGGAGATGTTAGAAACTATATCTTTTTTTTAGTTCGCATCACCATATTTCTGCATCATATCGTTTTCGTCCCTTCGGGCAAGCACCTGAGCCAGGAACAAAATTACAGATCAAGTCGGTTGCATTAACTCGGTCTCCTTATCTTTCACTGGCTCTTACGTTTGGAAAAAACACACACAGGCAGCAGGTCGTCAGTGAGATTTACGCTTCTGTACATTTTAGTCGACATTACATTACCTCTTTAAAGTTCGGTCTTTTTTTCTTCTTCAAAGCAAGATCACGGTAGAAACGCGCCTTTCTCGACTTCGCTCCGAGTATCAACAAATTCTTAATGCTTCGCTTCATCAAGACACTAATAAATTTGTTAAATTATATTTTTATGATGGCAAATCTGCTCAGTGGTTCAAAGGATCGCATCATCTTTTAATTCGAGCATACTTGAACATCATTCTTTAGTTTCTTCCATTGTCTCTCATGATCTTAAGTTCTTCTCTACACCTCAAACCAATATCGTCTCTTCTCTGGTAGATATGTTTTGGTTAGTTTTCAACTCTTTCGCATTCTACGTAATATGACATATCTATCTATCTATCTATCTATCTATCTATCTATCTATCTATCTATCTATCTATCTATCTATTATGTTCATCTCTGTCATGTTCATATCTATCAATCTATTTATCTATCTATTATTTTCATATCTATCATATTCATATCATTCAATCTATTTATTTATTATGTCCATATCTATCAGTTTATCTATATATTATTTTCATATCTATCTATCTATTATGTTCATATCTATCTATCTATCTATCTATCTATCTATCTATCTATCTATCTATCTATCTATCTATCTATCTATCTATCTATATATATATCTGCTATGTTCATATCTATCTGTCTAATCTATAGATTTATTATGTTGATATCTATCTATCTATATATATATATTTATTATGTTCATAAGAGAGGAGGCACGGTGGAGTAATGGATAACGGCTTGGATTGAGGAATCGGAGAGCCGAGTTCGAATTCCAGTCGAATCCATTCACTTACGTGCTAATACCCTTGGGAAAGGTGTGAATCCTCTTTTCCTCCCTCCAACTATATATGTAAATAGCAGGACAGACTGGGTAGCCTCTTGGATGGCAACTGGTCTAGGAGAAGGACAACTCTGAATTCAAAACCTGCGGAGGGTCGTCTGGCATTCGTTGCACCTGTATTCGTCCCTCCAAAAAGTGTGGATGGCCCTGCACAACGCCTTCACCACTATAATCAAATCCTGTGTGGCTGTCGGGTTTTCAGTTTCTGGGAACTGATCTGTCTGACTCTCATACGTCGAGTTCGACGGGGGAGTCCATCATTATGTTCATATCTATCTATCTATATATATATATATATTATGTTCATAGCTATCCATCTATCTATCTATCAAAAACCAGAATAACACTGTCATGTTATACATTAATATAATACTTTGGCAATATTCTTCACCTACTCCAAAAGTACCCAATGTATCGTTGTCTTCTAATCCGATGTAATCGCTTTACGACGCTGAAAACAATCGTGTTTTTTAAAGTGCTTTCAGCAAGATTCGGAGCCAATCGCAGCCACTTTCGGGACAAAATTACTAATCGCTTTATACACACAAATATGTGGTGTTGAGGAGCCAGACTGTAAAATATTCAGCTTCGTCGATGCTAGCAAATTTTGTGTGGTGCTAGACCATCTTTCTCGCTAAAATCTATCGTTACATTTACAAGTTTACTATTCGTCCATGCATTGAGTATTGCTGTCTTATCTAGTCTGGTTCTTCTACAATGTATCTGCAATGATATCTGTCCTGTCCTGACATCTCGGCTTCAGTCACTTCCCCACCGCCGTAACGGTTCTTCCCTGTGTCTTCTCTAAGGATGCTTTCATTGTAAGTGTTTTGGTAAACTTTCCTCTTTAGTACCACAAATTTACGACTTTAAGCGCAGTACTAGATTGACAAATATCTTTCATTATTTTACAGCTGAAATGGCTCGATGTAACCGGAAGTTCTATGCTAACGCTTCCTTCTCTTGCACTTCTTGTTTGTGGAATGCTCTTCTGGTCTCTTGCTTTGTCGTCCATTCTGGTCTTCAGAAAGTTAAATGAAATATCAATCGTTATGTTTTGTCTTCGTTCCTGTTCTTTTATTGTTTTCTCTCCTTGATAAGTGTTTTCTTTTTCTCAGTGACGCACGAGCGTCTCCGTGGCTGTATCACCTTATGTTGTGGTGGGATCTACCTAATCTGCATAGGTGACTACCAACTATATAAATAATGGTTGATACCGGAAGACGAGGGAAGAAGAATCACGAGATCCAACTAGAGACTCTGATCGACTGCGACTAGTCAACACATTCTCCAGGAACGTTTTCCCAGAAATATACAGAAATACTATATGTACTTATTGTGTACACTTTCTTGTTATAATACATTCTTGTTCTAAGTACATTTTGTGTTGCATTATTATTCCATGCAATAGGCGAGATTCAACATTGAGTCAAGACTCAACAATGGCGACGAAGATGAGATCCATTGTTGAGTCTTGACTCAATGTTGAATCTCGCCTATTGCATGGAATAATAATGCAACACAAAATGTACTTAGAACAAGAATGTATTATAACAAGAAAGTGTACACAATAAGTACATATAGTATTTCTGTATATTTCTGGAAAGACGTTCCTGGAGAATGTGTTGACTAGTCGCAATCGATCAGAGTCTCTAGTTGGATCTCGAGATTCCATCTTCCCTCGTCTTCCGGTATCAACCATTATTTATATAGTTGGTAGTCACCTATGCAGATTAGGTAGATCCCACCACAACACCTTACTTGGGGTGAAATGATTTAAAAACAAAGTTGTTTTTTACTGCTTGGTTTCACATTTTAAAGAATTAGTATGTTTTTAAATTAAGGTCTCTAACCAAACTTCCCATCATGACCAAATTAATTTTGAATAAAAAATATAATTTTAAATAAAGAAACTTACACTGATGACACCAAGGACACATGGCTCAGTGGATAAAAACCTTTGGTTGAACTAATTCAGTCACTTGACCCAAAGAGTTGTGAGTTCAATACCTGGCTACAACAGAACATAAACTTGCAGAGTTGAGTTACTAAAATGAATTAACTAAAACTGAGACATCCAGAAAAGGTATGACATGTGGAATTACAACAATCAACTACTGTGGACTAAATAAATGGTTTGGTTCGAAATTCTAACGTATACGACCTTAAGAAGGCCGGATCGTACAACGACCGAAACGTCTTGAATATCACAATAAGGATGAAAACAAAAGACCGAATAATGTAAATAGTGTCAAAAAGGAAATATAAATTGCAAACTGCCGGACTGCAGGTCATGTTCATATCAATTATATTATGATGGCGTTTTGAACTGCGAGCATATTTCATATCTTAGATCTATGTTTTCTTTGAAAACGTTAAGAGTTTTCAAACGAATGGAACGGTCATTCGATTAGATATGACTCTCACGAGATAGTGCTCTTGACAAGAAAGCACGCTCAGAGTTTATCTGGTCTAAAAACAGAAAACGTCTTTTAGAAATCAAGTTCATTCCAAACATTCAACTCATATAAATGATGTATTGTTTAAGATTCTGGAAAAATTGTCGGCCTCTTGAACAACTCCTAAATGAATCACACTCTTTCTGCCATTTAATGACATAATCAAGATGTTGACTTTCCACACGACGTCAAACAAAAGGTTAGGAAGTAAACTCGAATCAATACCGGAAAGAGTGATAAAAACTCCTGGACTTGGGGAACCTATTTTCCTGAAAAAATGTTTTAAGAAACATAAAATAAAATATAAATTGTTTTACGAGAAAGAAAATGAATCTAAATTTCAACCGGAATGCAAATGTTTCCATGTAAAGAAACGGTTAATGCCATTTATATCTACAGATTATATTTTAACTGTTAGAATTAGAAATAGTTTGTTATATGTATGTTTTATAAACCTATTTCTAATTCTAACAGTTAAAATATAATCCTTGAAAATGACTAAATGTATAGCCGAATGCGCACAGATAAAAAGAACATTCCGACAGTTTTTATATAATTTATCATCTGAAAAGAAAAACATTATTAGATCGCATGAGAAATTATATAAAAAAAAACTAAATAAAAGCACCGTGTCAGTCGCTTTTAATGAAATGTGCATATATATATATATATATATATATATATATATATATATATATATATATATATGAAGAAATATAGTCTTAAAGTGTGCTATATTTATGGGATAAATTGCTGAATATCAGAGATAGAGCGTGTGTAAATATAAAAGTGGACCTAGAAGTCAACACTTAGAGGCGACAGTCTGTTTCATGCTAGATGCAATCGTCAGGCAACTGATTGCCTGACGATTGCATCTAGCATGAAACAGACTGTCGCCACTAAGTGTTGACTTCTATGTTCACTTTTATATATATATATATATATATATATATATATATATATATATATATATATATATATATATATATATATACATACATATATATATATATATATATATATATATATATATATATATATATATACTTTTTTCTCATATGGATATTGCATGGAGCATAGTGATATGTAGATAGATATAGACATGTTGAAGATTGCATAAAACTCAGAGTTGTGCTAGCGGTGAGGAAAAATGTATATTTATTATTGATATATAATTTATAGTTGTTTTGTTTGGCATCGATCATTATTTATTTTAACACCCTCACTGAATGTGGGATATTATATAAAATATTTTTGGTTCACCACTGCTGTAGCCTGTTACTGAATTCACATCTCTTTTGGTCTAGTCACTGGATCTAACCAACGCCTTTATCCACTGGGTCACATGTCTGAATATCTGTATCTGGGCCATGTGTCTGAATGTCTGTGTATGAATTTCTAGGACTTATAAAACTGATGTCTCACTACATTTTTTACCAGTGCTCATATTGCAATTTTTTGGTTATTATTATTATTGTATTTTTTTTTTTTACCAGAGCTTATATTGCAATTTTTCTTGTTATTAATTGTTTTTCTCTAGCACACCTTTATTAATGGTTCCCATATTGTATTCATTTCTATGATTCGTCAGCTCAGGAGATTTTTGTGGTCTAGCATACGTGCTGATTCCTCAAGTTTTCGTATTTTCCAGTGATGTTCTGTGTCTATTATTTCAACCCCATCTCACAGTATTGAGGTATTGTCCAGTGAATGAAGGCTTGTTGAAAAAATAGAGTTGTGAGTTCAATACTAGGCTTGGAGAGTTGGGTTAATGGGTAATAACTGAGACATCCGGAAGAGAGATGGCACGTGGAATTAAAACAATCTACGCCAGTGGACGAAATAAAAGGTTCGGTTTGAAATTCCAATCATCTGAAGAAGGCAGGAGCGTACAACGTACGAAACCTTGTGAATTTGGCAATGAAGATGAGGATAACAGTCCGAATAATGTAAATACTGTAAGTAATCATAATACTCAGAGATATAGACAGATAGATTTGAGTAGTAGTTTAATACTTGTACATTCTTTTAATATCCTGCTAGAATTAATTTAAATATTGATCAAAATCAAGACTGATTAACTGCCATGATTGAAATAGAGCAGTTTTTGGTGTGCTTCGGACGAAAGCAACCAACTTTTCTTTAAATATATAAAAACTACTGTCTCTAGCGTTATAAAATATTTTATTATTTAACATTTCAATAGATATGTAGTGAGTTGGCTCATCCAGGGAGTCATCTGTATTGCAAGAATTGCTTAAGTGCAACCGACAGTGCTAATTTGTTTCTATCGAGAACTATAAGTGATATTATACATACAGAATTTCTCAGGCACACTCGGAAATGCGCGGAATGTAGATTATGCGTACATGTCATAAAAATTGATTTTATGCGCATATATGTTTGTTATTTGATATTTCTAGTGCAATTGTGTTGTTATTATGGTGCAGTTTACTTTACACAGTCCCGACAATGATATCTATCTATCTATCTATCTATCTATCTATCTATCTATCTATCTATCTCAGTCTATAGCTAGCTAGCTATCTATCTGCCTATTTCAGTGAGAACATCGACTTGTGGTAATGGTTAACAAGCTTGTCTCCCCATGTCAATTACTACTGAATAGTGAGTTCGATTCTCAGGAGGTGCTCCATACATTCGGCCTTGTGTCACATCTACGCTTCGCTTATTAAATCGCTATCTGTGTACCTTATTCTATCTGTCTGCCTGTTAAGCTATTTTACACTAGCCATCTCAGATTTTTACTGTTTTAAGCATTCATATATGTATATCTATTTCGGTCTATTCATATAGCTTGCTACCTTTGATTATTTCTATATAAGTCTATTTCTATTTAGCTTTTACCACTTTCTCAAATCCAAACACACCTTTTCAAATTTCAATTTTTAAGCGGAGCCTATATGTGAAAACATGCCGAAAGTATGTAGCATTCATTTAGGATCGAACGCACTATTCATTCGTGACTGGTCTATCTATTTATAGCTTCAACGTTCTGCTAAAAATTACACCACGTCGCAGTGTCCTTTTTCTAAGCGAGGCTTATACGTGGCACAAAGCCGAGAGTAAAGGTCAACCTGTGAAAAGCAAACTCACTATTCAGTCGTGAATTATCTAGCGAGACATGCTTGTTAACCATTACACCACGTCGATGTGGCCCTGCCACCTTTTTTAAGTATATGTATTTGATATGCTGAAATGCGTTCTACAAAAATAACAGGATGATCTCTTCAAAAAAGCAGCAAAAAAAAGAAAGGCCAAATTGCTCGAACCGTCCTTTATTTAAAGGTTCGCGTTAAAGCACATTTATTCCTAAGCCAATATATATGCTCATATGTCTATAATTCACGAAGCGAGATAGTGTCAAGACGCTGACATTAGTAGCAATTTAGCAGCGTTGCCGGAATGCTAGTCATCGTTGGGAAGATAAGAATTAATCCACTGTTCTTTTTTTCTTTTATTCCCTTTTGTCCGTAGCTGTCTTGACACTATTTCTTTTTTCTGGTTTTTTATCTATTCGAGCTTTTTCGGCTACTGTTTCTCCATTTTCCGTGTAAAAGGTCACAATATATCGTGATCATATCGCCATCATTTCAGAGAGAACAATGAGTGTCATGCTGATGTGAATCCCAAAACGGACGCAACAAGTCATTTATGATGTAAACAAGCAATAAGGAAATGGTGAAGAACGGGAGGAAAAGAAAGAAAAAAAAGAGGCGATGGAAAAGAAGAGGAATATGGCATAGAAGGAACTAAGTAAAAAAAAAATAAAACTAAAATGTGTTAGAGTAAAAGGAAGAAAGTATGAAAAGGAATAAGAATGAGAATAATACGGAAATATAGAAATAAATAAGAAAGAAAGAAAGCAAAATAGAAAGAATGGTAGAAAGATAAAAACATGAATGAAAGAAAGATAGCCAACAATGAATAAGCAAAAAAAAAAAAAAAAAGAAATAAAAAATGAATTATATCAGGCGGACTTAGGGTTAGGAAGTAAAGACTATGGGGATAAGGAGGTTAGATAATGGCTGATCCTTGACGTGAAGAGTTGAAGATTGTAATGTTCAGGGAAGTGTTCAAATTCCTCCTCACCAACAGAACGTGAAGCGAATGAAGATGAGAACTCAGTGAAAGTTGTATGGTGGATCCTAGCTGTGTTGGCATAAAAGGATTGGACTGGTCTGCTCGAATATATGACATGTAATTGGCAACGAAGTAGTGAGAGACTAGTAACTTTTCATCCGTCGATAAATGGTTGTAGTGTGGAAAATAACTCGTAGCGTACAAGGCAGCACAAACTCCTCAGTCAATGCAGGGAAATTAGGATTGGCCAGTTCCAGCCAATATTTGGCAGCAACACTCCATTTTTGGTTTGATCTGATTCTTGTAAAGATAGAGTATGACACGAGGGAATCAGGTACTTTTTTGAGTTGTACAAAGCTCCAACTTTTTCACCCATTACTTTTAGCGATGAATCGTATGTAATAGTTCCGCTTGAAGTCTGAAATATTTTAATATTGGAAGGTTTCAATCAATTTTAAAGTAGTAATCTTATGTAGCAATACGATTTCTTACACATTCTTAGGAGATAAATAGATAGATATTTTTTCATTTTAAGTCAATTTAATGACCAGTTTTTCTTAAGAATCTTGTCTCCAGCCTATATTTGAATCAATTTAATGACCAGGATTTTTCAGGAATCCTGTTTTCAGCCAGCCTTTCCATTGGCTAACATAAAATTTTGTTAGTGATTTTAGATAATCAGAAAAAAAAAATCTTTTGAAAAACTGACCGCCCAAAAGCTGAATTGTTGGTCTCTTTTTCCGGAACACAAGTGGACGGATAGAGATAGTTGGTCCGCCAGCTAGTATCCATATACTGACTGGTGAGTGAAGCAGTCAGTCAGTGAGGAAAGGACCAGCCGTGAGTAAGTCAGCAGTGACTGAGACTGTCAGGTAGTAGGTGTAAGGGTCTTTTCTCCATGGCTGGAATTAGTAAATTAGCAGACATTCACCTTCTCGAAGTCGAAGGATGACATTGCCGATTAAGTGAGAAATCGTATTGTTTGCAATATCCTCAACCAGTGTCTTGAAAAGTATTTGTCGTTATTCTTTATTGAATTCGATCATGGCCAGTGAGACAAACCTGTAAAGATAGCGAGTCGGGCGTATCTGTATACATCCAACCTTGGATGTCATCACAACTTGTGCAGTGACGTGCAGAAAAGCATCGTCACGCTTACGTCTTCGCTTCTTTCTATTTCGTTCGCAGTATTTTTTGGCTTGTCATCATTTCTTAGCTTGAAATCGATTTATTTTTTTTTAAAATTTTAATATAATTATCTTATGTTCTACTATTTTCAAAAACTATCGATTTTATAATTGTTCGAACATCACCAATAAAGAAACAAATTTAGGCAATAGACGCTGAACGAAAGAACCGATGCTTGAAATATTTAAAATATATGCGTCTTTTAAAGACTCTAATGAATGAACAATTACAATGACGTAGAAATCGGTATAGCGATTCCGAATAGAAATTACTGGATTGTTCAATAATATTACACCCATTGTAGTTGGGAATCAGTTTTGGTAAAATCTGGATTATATTTTCGTTTTACAGCAAAAGATTTAATTACCGTATATTTTCACGTATAAAGCGACCTATAGCTAAGATGAAACCCAAAATCTAGGTAAATTTTTGTGATTTTATCTGATATCGGTAAGACGACCAATTGAGACCCTTAACTGATATGTTCTTGATGAGATCCTAGCGTCAGATGGTGATGGTCATAGTAATTGTTTAGAATTTTAATTATGTATGTGGATGCCTTGTTTTTTTAATTCTGTAATGAAAAATAAAATTTTATGTCATCTTAACTGTTTGGTTGCTTAACACCACATACCGTATAATCCATGTTACTGGAAAATAAAGTTTGAATGTTAGACTAAATATTGTTGTTATTTAACACCAGAATGTTAATAAATTTTAATTAGAAATACAGATGCTATCTTAAATATTGCTGTTATCTTTCTTTTCTTTTTATGCGCCATGTCCTTTCAGAACGTAGGCGATCATGGCTCTCCACCTCATTCTATCCCTTGTAGCTCTCAACAAGTTCCTTCCCTCTGCTTCCTCACCCAGACCACGTTCTGTCGTCCACTTGCTTAAGCCCGTCACGTATGTCACGCGTTGTTTTCCTTTGTCTCTCTTTCCCTCTATTCCACCCGTGAGTATCAGATTCCTCAGGCCCTCCTTCCTCATTATATGTCCCAGAAACTTCAGCTGCCTCTTCCTGATGTTAAGTATAAGCTTCCTCCTTGTTTGCCTATCTAAGACCTCATCGTTGCTCACACGCTCGGCCCATGATATCCTTAACATCCTTCTGTAGAACCACATCTTTGTCGCCTCGAGTCTCTTCTTCATCGTTGAGGAAATCGTCCAACATTCGCTGCCGTAAAGAAGGACAGATGTCACGTAACAGCTCCGTATTCCTTTCTTTGTTACCAAAGAAATTATCATGTCTCGCAATACTCTGTCCAGCTTTCGGAATGCGTCCTTCGTCATCCTAATATGTCTATGGGTCTCAGTGTCGCACTTACCGTCCTCTGTCAAGACGCTTCTTAGATATTTAAAAGTTCTGCGTCTGCTTGATTCTAGTGCTCTCGACCTTCAAATCGCATTTCAGGCTCATCCTCTTACTGATGGCCGTGCATTCTGTTTTCTTGTAGTTTATGCTTAGTCCTTTCTTCTCAATCTCCGTCGTTCCCTTCTGTAGGAGATTTTGTAATTTCTTTTCCGTGTCTGCTATCATTATTCTTGTTATCAGTACAATGATAAATAATAATTCATGTGAATGCACCCATAGCGCTAGAAATCAAAAAAGAAATATTTGCTTACGTTATTTGTTCCTTGTGCCTATTGCTCTGTGGAACTTTTGCAAATCGTTGTATAATCGTCTCTTGAAGATTGCCTTTTAATGTGAAATCAAACATTAGAATATTAATTTTAATGCAAAATAAAGAAGTATAATTATTTTTATTACATTTGTAACTGTAGCACAGCGTTATAATATGAATGGTTTCAACTAGAAATCTTTACACTGGTAGTTACCATCCTGAGGCCTAACTCGATCCATTGCTCAAGCATACTACCTACTTACCAGTGTCGATACACCACAGAATTTAAAGTTAGCTTTTTGTAACTGTTGTGTTAGACGACCCCCTATTTCTGGGAGTAATTTTTAAGATTTAGAGATCGCATTATATGCGGAAATATATGGTAACATATCTGTCATGATCTGAACTTACATTACCTGCTAACTGACAAAGAGACGAGCTAATTATCTATCGCGCCAAGTTAGACATTTCTTACTGACAGTTATCAAACTTTGCCTAGTCTGACACAAGACCATTGATTTCGAAACACTCTCCAATAGTAAATAGAAATCCTGGGATTATTTAATAAATATCGTTTAATCTGATGAAAGGCACAGCTCTGAGTATTCAAATCCCAATGAAACTTGAATTTTCTAACTAAAGCCTTCACCTACTCAGGTTATTTTAGTCTGGACCCTTTCAAAGGTTCCCTAATGATATTTGACTTCACTAAACGAGCAAATAGGTCGCGGGGAAAATCTGCGTAACCATTATGCTACGGTGATTGAAAAATAAGAATACAATTCAACTCAGCTGGCTTACAGCAATCAGTTAGGTGCTTGGGCGATCATATATATTTCGATACCTTACTATCGAGGCAGATTTATTTCCCACAGCAGCAGGTTGTAATATCTTTCTGCGGTAGGCTGGTTGCAAACCAAGGGTAAAGAACCCAGTCTGTCCTGTTATTCAACCCATGGCTGGAGGGGGGAAGAGATGGAATAATACCTTTCCCAAAGGTGTTTGTGCGTAAGGGGATCAAACGACCACGACTGTAATTCGAAATCGGCTTTCCGAGTTCTCAATTCGAGCCGATACCCACTACACCACTACGCACAACCATAGTACGTTTAAATACGGGTTCTCGTACGACCATCGAAGATAAGCAATGGCGAGCCTGGTCAGTAACTAGATGGGTGACCACTTGCGATTATCAGCAGCTGGAAACTTGGAGGTACGAGTGGCGTAATAGATGACGGCTTTTACGTGAAAAAACTCTTGGTAAAAATATGAATCCGTCTCTCCTACCCCTAGATATGGGTTAATTAGTAGGACTTGCATCAATAAATCATTATTATTTCCAAAAAAAATACAATGAGAAAATATTTTCTGGCTTTAAATAACCTGAAAAACGTTGATAAGCTGTAAAAATACAAACCAATCAATCAGTTTCTTCACCTGTGTGGAGATTGTACAGCGTTCACTTCAATATATTAGGATTGATATTACATAGCAGTTCAGTGCCCTTTTCTTTGTTTCTAACGAAATTTACTTGTTTCTTAGTACTTTCCTTAACTTTTCTGTGAATTAGTACGTTTTATATCAGTGAATAATTATTATCTAAAAAAAAAACTGTTACAATCTAAAAATATTTTCTGGCTTTAAATATCCTGAAAATGGTAGATAAACCGTAAAAAATTCAATCAATCGACTCAGCTTCTTCCGACGAACTGCCGATTTTTGGAGCAAACATTGCTTGCTTGTGCTCTTTAATAATGACTTCTTCAAGTCAATGGTCAACTGCTATCTATCATTGTTTTCCGCATACTATTCACTCCCTACGACGTCGTCTTCTATTCATAATGCGCACAACATTTATCATTACCATTCTAGGATTGCTTGATATATTGTCAACATGTCACCCCGATGGCACCCCACGATGTTTGATGAAGAAGAATCTTGGAGGCTAAACAATACTTCTTTAACGACCACACTGCACAAGCAGTTGTAGACAAAACTGTATTTGTCTGCATGGGACCAAAGCGACTTGCAACTGCAAGCATTTCTATACGTTTCCGGCTCTCCGCATTTGTGAGCGAATGTGTGTTTGTGCGTGTGTACACGAATGTCCGTAATTGGGCGGCCGTGTGCAATCGTGTCTCTAGATACGAATATGTATACGGTTGCATAAAACTTTGAGAATCAATGTGCAGACAGTTTAACGTTTATCGGTCTTATCTGTTGTGCTTGTTCTCGAACTGTTACCCTCGGGAAAGGATTTAATTTAGTTCCTCTCTTAACTCTATGGTTCAAATAGCACCGAAAACCGCGAGAGTGTTATGGAATTTAGGAGAAAGAAAATACTGTATTCAAAACCCCTGGGAAGGGGGAAAACAGCATTGTCCATCCCAATAAATTATATCAATTTCAAGTTACTAAAGAAAAGGAATCGGTGGAGTGATGATACTAAATGTCTTGAAGGGATATAGTATTTTAAAGAATATCTCAGCTGTAATCTAGTTACAGGAGACTAGTTTTCTTTAGTTCTCGCATGCACTGTCTTCTCCGTCAGCAATGGTGACATGCCAGTAACAGGACGTTTTTTGTTTAAACATCTAGCGAAAATAGATTCCTACCTTTCCGAGAGAGATTAACGCGAAAGTAACAGAAACAAACATCTAAAACTCATGCCTTGAGTGTCGAGTTCGTGTTTAAGCTGGAAGTACAACCTCAGTCTGATTGGTGGTCATTGTAGATGGTCTCACTAGAAATAATTACTAGAAGATAAACACGAACAGAATTCTAAAGCTAAACCCCCTCATTTAAATTATTATCTTGAAGCCGAACATACTGGCATGTAGCCTAACTGGAGTATTCCTGCCTTATCTTGGCTGGAGCTACACAATCTTGTCTTTCCACCCTTGACAGAATTCAAAGCACTCACGCGGTCTTGTAGGTGATTAATTATTTTCCAACATTCTACTGACTTTTTCCCATACCGCAATCGGTGCGCTAGACTATCGCTATTTCCATCGAAAATACTTTGAGGAACTACGTTCCCAGGATATACCATCTCCTACATTTACAGCCAAGACTCACTCTGTCATTAACACCTGGCAGAATCATCCACATTCCCTACGTATTCATTTAGCAAAAAAAAACAAACTTGTATTCCGACTGATTCCTTCCAAGAAATGATATTTTAGGCAACATACTCTTGAGAGGTTGCTTTCCCGATCACTAAAATGTTGACCTCTTCAAATCTAGGGTCAACTCTTATCTTCCCTACATATCCTAATAATCTGCACTTCCTCTTACATCCATAAAAAACCCTTCTTCAGTAGGCCTATACTTTGAGTGACTCTTGGGCCTTCGTGAACTATAATGTAAAAGATATATAATTTTGTAGACATAATCTTTGCTCTCAGATATACTTATGTGCAAAAGCATTATTTTTTTTTATTAAGCATACCTGTCTGTAGGGAATTTCTCAGAAGGAATACTAAGACTCGTCAAACCTATGACCCTGATTCCTGTCTTTCGTTGTTCTAAACGATTCTTGTTCCTTTAAGATCCAACTTTATCGTAGTCGTTTTTATTCCACCATCCGTATATTCAAGTAGTATATTCATTGTTTTAGCTCTTTTTCACTTGTCTTCAATTTTTCCTGTGGGTGCTATATTCTCCAAACCTTTAATTATGTGACCCAAATCATTCCTTTGTTCCTATTCTTAAAATCTCCTAGTTTCTTCCATACTCTGTCCATTGTATTCTCAACATTCACTATTCAACCTTCATTGCTATTTAGGAAATTAGACATTACATCCTTCAGTCTAGTTTCTTTCTAAAGAAAATCTTTCGATTCCTTAATACTTTAAGGTCACCGTAGGTTAATGCTCTCCAACGGGTCATTACTGTTGAGTACTAATTTACATCTTTATTTTTGCAGTATAGGATTTGCGCCAGAAATACCAGGAGGTCCAAATCGTGTTCAGTGTCAATAGAGAATATTTTTTTCTAAGTTGGTCCTTGGTGATCCCAATATACACTGGGCACACACTAAATGATACCGAAGTAGATATTGGTTGACAGTTTCACAGAAGAACATCAAAGAAGCCAGGTGCATCAGAAGATTCAACTGGAAGGTAATCTTGTAACCTCCAGGTGCACATTCACACCCCACAGGATGTCAATAGTTGCACTCAAAACGTATATAGGTGGTCGATTCTGTTGCGCTTAAGATGTGCACATATGCTACAACGGATGTCAGGAAGATATATAAGAGGGAAAAGGCAGATAGTATATCTCATTCTCGAGAGAAGAAGAATCCACTTTTGAAGAAAGACATTAAGAAATCCCGTACATCCGGTTTTCATGAGAAATATTTATACAGATGAGAGATTCAGTTTATGTGTTCTTATTAGTCGTCGCAACCATAACATTAACCATTGACGCCCAATAATAATGGCCTTGTGTCAAAATTAATCAATACTGTGTCAATGTAAAGAATAACCAGTTTGAAACGTGCGAATCATGATGACTAAATTTCCGTACCGAAATCAGTAAATTGCAAATGTCTTTCTCTCTCGTTTCAGTTTACCGATTTCAGCAATCGACATTTTTTATGGCATCCGTTGAATTTCTTAAATTTTCATAAAATTAAGTAAAAGGGGAGAAACACACGTAAAAAAAATATGTTTACCAAGATTTTCTAATAAAATAGAATTCATTCATTTGAGAATAAATCTTGGAAATTTCATTAAAATCCGACAATTATTTGATTTTGGCAAGAATTTCTAAATTAATGTGTTTTTTTTTACAGCAAAAGAGAGGCTACAATTTGCTGTGCTGAAAATTCGTACATCCGCTGACGAGAGAAAAACAAGATTTATAATCAAATTTTAGAATGTTATAAAAAGGAGTATAAAATGTCAGTTAATATACAAAAATACTTTGATCCTTTCTACTTAATAATAACATAAAGTTTTTGACGATAAAACCATATATATATATATATATATATATATATATATATATATATATATATATATTACGTTTGGTGCATGTTTTAGAATGTTATAAAAAGGAGAAAATATGTCAGTTAATATTCTAAAAATATTTTGATCCTTTCTACTTAATAATAACAAAGATTTTGACGATAAAACCATATATATATATATATATATATATATATATATATATATATATATATATATATATATTACGTTTGTGCTGAATTTAACCGATTTCGTGGAGGTACCTACTATTAGGATTCGCTACATTTATTCTTATGTGGTAAATTCATCGTATTTAATAATACGTGTTATTGTCTTACTTTTCGTCTTTCAAAAGGAAGAGAAGGTGGAAGATGAAACAATAGATAGAGAAATGGCCGGAAGGAAAGAAGAAACAAGTCGAAAGGAGAGAAAAAATCGAAACTAAAAAAGGAGAAAAGAAACAGAACAAAATGTGACAAATGAGGGACGCCGATGAACTCTTTTACCTTACAGCTGAAACTCGCTCATTTACAGCCAGCTGTGCTTCTTATCAGTGCTCCTGCCCTGAGAAGAAAACAGCGACTCAAATACTTTAAACGCTGTCGCGCAAACGTTACTTAAGAAATTTGGCGCAATACAATCTTTCTATTATAAGTTTTATCGATTGGCTCCTATACCAGACAAAGCTTTATTAATATTAGCTACGTACTGAGGTGGTTAAAAAAATTATTGCACTGTTACCAATGACTCTAGTGATCGTGGTTCAATCCCAACGAAAAGAAAAACTTAGCCTATTTTAAGGTTAGTATTCTCCATTTAGACATTTGACACAAGTCTAATTTCAGATTTCCAATTAACTCTCTATATCAGGTGTCGGCAACCTTTTGCTAACTATGTGCAGATTTAAGTTCTTAAAATCATTCAGTTTGCCCACAGCATACGTATTTTTATATCAATCAAGGTCAATATACCTGTTCTACAATATATTTTATATAGTAATATATAGTATATATACTTTAGTATATAGTACAATTGAACCCGCTAAATATCTTTCTTGCGTTGTAGCAGTTATTGGTTCGGACTTCGTCATATCATTTGCGGCTGCGTGTGGCACGCGTGCCGTAGGTTGCCGACAACGACTCTATACAACTAAGCTAATTTTAGTAAATATAAACTGACAAAAGATTTTCACGTCGTTTCAAACTTACTGACGGTAAGTGTTTTCAACTTGTCCCAAACAGTTTCGATAATTATTTCTACTTTAGTAACTAGGGTGAAAAAAACTAAATAGTTTTTCAGAACTTGATTTTGTGAGTTGGTCAACTGTAAATATCGTAACTTAGAACGAAAGAGAAGCAACCCATCGAATGTATACAGTATTTAGCGAAGTTGTAGTTCGTGATTGTCATATTAAAAATAATATCAATAGGCTTCCTATTGGAAATTATTCGATGGAAATTGCTTTTTGTATGGGGACTCTTACAAAATGTAGTAAAGAAAAAGCGAAAAGAAAAGTCTAAAGATAAATTATGAGAAGGTAGAATGTATGGTTTTCAACAAAAGGAACATCTCAAAATGCGAATTAAGTATTGAAGATACAAAAATGAAGCAAGTACAACAATTGTAATATCCAAGAAGTTTAATTTTTAATATAGGATGGAAAATGCGGTACCGAAATCCGAAGATCTATTGGAATAGCGAAGGATGCCATCCAAAAGATAAGGGAAGTATTAAGAAGATTTCGTTAGAAACAATAAAAAAAAGTTACTGAACTTGTATGTAATAATGGTGTTCCTATACGGTTGTGAATACTGGGCAATCTCCTCACAGATGATGAAGAATATTGAGGCAGTAGAAATGTGTTTCTACAGAAGGATAATGAGAATACCATGAACTGAACATGTGAGCAACAACGATTATTTTGGGGAAAATGGAAATAGAAAGTGCGCTTCTACTTAGAATCAGAATGAGAAATTTGAAATATCTCAGTCACATAATGAGAAAAGACGGCTTGGAGAATTTGACATTCAGAACACACTGAAGGCAAGAGAGGCAGATGGAAACATCTAGCAACGTCTCTAATTTATTGTCCTGGAACCGCGTGGCAAATAAAGCTTCCAGAAACCGTTATCGTTCTGCCCTTTTAGGAACTATCTCTCACAACCCATGACAGGATGTCAAGCTTATTACTTCCCATTCCTTCTCTCTAGTCATTTGCCATATCATTCCAGGTTTTCTTTATCATTTTGGGATGAAAAGGGCCTGGAGAAAAATTGAAGATAGCTACAAAGGAGAGGAAGTTGTGGAGAGCTATAAATGCCCATATACTGAAAGGAAACAGCACATATAATAATAATAAGAAGAAGAAGAAGAAGAAGAGGAAGAAGAAGAAGAAGAAGAAGAAGAAGTGGATATAGGAAATACCTTAGGAGAGTTGAATCTTGTCTTGCATAGTTTATTGTCCTTTGGAATAATCGGACATATCTTTGGGATGTGGAGAGATGTTAAAGATGGTGTTGCCTATGGCGACAGGCTGTTCCTTCGGATTCTATCTTTCACCTCTCAGAGGCAGAAAACGTCATGGTAAATGTATCTAAGGAGGAGACACTGCATCATTTAGAAGCAAAAATGATACTCTGGTTTTAAAAAAATAATATGGAATTAAATTAGGCAATCCTCAGTCTATCACATTATTATTGAACACATAAATTGATGCTTCAGGTTCTTTTGATATGTAACTAAAGATTATTGGTATAATCCAAAAATGAATCAGTAATTTAATTAGTCCTGACTTGGCATCTTGGCGTTAGACATTTTACCACCTCCATAACGTAGCTTTCCTGTGCATTTTCATAAGTGATACCGAATTATAATTTCATGTTAATTATTCCTCTTTAGTATTTCGACTTTACGAAGTTGATCACAATACCAGATTGACAGGTGGTGTCATTATTTAACAGTTGAAATTGCAAGATGTCACTGTAAGTTCTACGCTAATAGTTTCTTCTCCCATTTTTCACTTGTGAAACTCCCTCCCCTCTTTTTACTTTTCAGTCAGCTTTTATCTTCCAAAATTTAAATTCAGTATCAATCGTTTGTTGTTTTAGCGGTATATCAAATCCCTATGGGTAATTTAATACCGAAATTTAATTTTCTTGGGAGTATAAGTAATTTCTTTTCACAAAAATCAATTGCTGGTAATTTATTTTGTTTCAAAAATATATTTCTGGTATTTTTTTGTTTTTTACAGAAATGTATTGTTGGTAATTATTTGATCTAAAAAAAAACTATATTACTGATAATTTTAAAAAAAATATATTGATGATATATTTTTATTTTCACTATTTACATTGTTCGGACTATTGTCCTCATCCTTGTCGCCATATTTATTACAACGTTTCGGCCGTTGTACGCTCTGGCCTTCTTCAGGTGGTTGGAATGTCGAACTGAACCTTTTATCTCGCTCAATGGTGTAGACTGTTCTAGTACACCGTGCCATATTTAATGGATGCCAGTTATCAGTTATCTGTTGTTAATTCCCCTCTCCAAGTTCTCTACTGCTTTAACCGGGTATTGAACTCACACGCTTTGGGTCCTGTCACTGAATCTAACTAACGTCTGTATCCGCTGTGCTATGTGTCAAAGACACATGGCACCGTGGCGACAAAGATGAGGACAATAGTCCGAATAATGTAATGTAAATAGTGTACATAATACCTCATCTCAGAAATATAGACAGATATTTTTATTTTGTTAATGAAAAATGAATTGCTGGTAATTCTTTACTATGTAATTGTATTTTGGACCCTAAACGATGTTACCACCACGGATCAACAGAAAATAAGAGGTGGTTCCACTCTCCTCAAAACCTTCCGATCAGAGATCTTGATGTCGGGTATATTTTATCGTCAAAGCCAGAAAGCAATATCAGTTCTCGTCATCCGTCTTCTTAATACCTGTCGTTTCCTTGTCCTCTTTGCTTAATAATGTTTTTTTCTCAAAATATTTCACACTAAGTAACCCCTGGCGTATTAATGGCTTTATCGCCTTAAAAAACATACTGAAGGTAAGAGAATCTGGTTGAAACAGTGAGTAATCTACTGAACGCGTTTCAGTGAGTTGAATGGAGAACAATTACAACGAGGCAAGTTCAAGTATCAAAAGACAGGACGTTCTTGAATGTGATGATAGTCTATGATCGGAAGAAACGTGGCATAAAAATGATATTGTTGGTAAGAAAACAAAAGATCATAACATTTCTCAATCTTCACCGTACTGATATTACTCCTATTCGAGTAATGAGATGTATTTTTTTATTAAACCTAATGATGCAAAATACACCATAAGTTCTTTTTGGATGCTAATTGTTGTAAATAATTGGACGCCTTTTTGTCGCAGTACCTATCACTGGTAACAATACGGCAGGTTAATTTTTCACTTTTTCAGGAAATCAGCATTGCCCTGGGTGTGAAAGTTGGGTTCGATAGGCTATGTACTGACACCAAGAATTAGTTTCATAGGTTTAACCAATTTTTGAGCATTTACTTGTAAAATATACTTGAAAAAATGTACAGAAATACTTAATTTGCGCAGATTTTCTTATTGCAAATTGACTTAAAAATATTACTATTTCAAGAATAAATCCATATAAAGTAGATATTTTTGTATTAGATGCATTAAATGGAATATATATTCAAACTAAATTTCTAATTATCACCACAAGCAAAATATGTTTTAAACTGTGTTCTATAAATAAAAAAAAATTGTAAAAATTACAAAAAGTCTGCACAATGAATAAGATTTGTTGAATCATAATTAACAAAAACAAAAAAAATAGATTAAAGTGTTTTCTATATGAATAAAGAGTCGCTGCCGACACTTGAGTTTGAACATAGATCGCCAGTGAGCAAATACAGGAAATCCCATTATTTAATTATCTGGATTTCGTGACCATGGGAGAAACGCATGAGTAGGTAGTAGCTTGGCGTCTAATTGGTCGTCATTTCTAATCTATCTTTTATTACTATACGGATCGCTATTTCTACTCTATACTCTTTTAATACACGGAACGCTATTCTCTACTGAGTTCACTATAATATTTCTCTATTTAGATAACTATACGGTGTTTACTTTCGAGCGAGTACTATCGAATAAGTACTATTAACGCGAGTGATATTCGAAGGCGTCTGACACCAGTATTGTTCAACGGCGTACTATAGTTGTATCTGCGATTACAAAGTCTCTACTACAACGAGCATTACAAAAGCGGCAACGAGTGTTTGTTGGCATCACAAAAAAGAGTACATAACACCATAATACTGATGGGCACATATTAAAAGAGAAAATGTTTTAAAGTTGCATTGTTTATTGAAAACTACATTAAAACTACAGCACTGTATAACATATTACATCATAATATAGCTAAATTGTTCAGTATAATTTCTCTTTTAAGTAAATGAAAATCTTATTTGATTGCACAATAACTTAGTAATACTGTCCTTGTGCCATGCATCTTGTCCATATAACATTTTAAAGCTCCAGTAAATTATAAATGTTATAAGTGCTATAGGACTTTCCTTGATTACAAGAATAAATTTCCAACGCTACAACTTTGAACCTAAACTTAATCTTTAAACACGTTTCCACAAAAAATGGTAAATATTTGGAAAAAATATTTTGAATCGTTATTTATTATATAAAACCCTAACTTTCAAATTTCTTTTTATGTGCCGTGTTCCTTCAGGACTTAGCCGATCATGGCTCTCCACATCCACCTATCCCTTGTAGCTCTCAATAAGTTTTGTCCCTTTGCTACTTGCCCCAGGGCATGTTCTATCATCCATTTGCTTAAGCCCTCTAGGTATATCATGCGTTATTTTCCCTTGTCCCTCTTTCCCTCTGTTTGACC
>OZ038486.1:67711708-67731708 GCA_964036315.1 Acanthosepion esculentum
TAATTTTAAGGCACACTATGTTATATGCTATTCTATGATGTATACAATGTTGCTTGCTGAAGATCAAAAGGTTCTCGTCTACGGCATACTGTGGGAAATAAAACAAAAGAGAGGTTAAACCATTTCCTTTGTGATTTGACAATGTCCTCCAAAGCTCGTTAGCAGAAGCTCTTTGGCAGAAAAGTGGGGCAATCCTTAGAATGATTATCGTTGTTGACAAAGTGATCAATTTTCATTTTTCTTCGATCAAACATTTTTTAAAATTATTATTCTTCTTTAAATGATTAGATGCGAAATTCACCAGTGAATACAGGTGCCATTTTTTCAATTCTCGTGGGTTATATGACTTTAAACACTTAAGTAGTCTTCACCTTCTTTCTGGGTTACCATTTCCTTCGACTTTTAGCATTTTTGAAATTGCTGCTAAATATTTTATGAATTGCTATTCCTGTAAAGTTTTGTGGGTGCAAAAATGCTGCCAATTCGCAATAACTGATCACGTGGTACTGACAGAAAACTTTTTACATATTGGAAAATTCCTTCAGATAAAACATCCGTGACTGTAAGTTATTTTTTGCTATTGTTAAGATTACCCTATATATTTATATATTACAGTCTTTTAACAATAAGGTAAAACAGACAAAGGCGTCTACGATGACATCATACCACTTGTAATATTGCTAAATGTTGTGAGACCAATACTCCCCTACATCATGGACTCTCCCAGTACTGTATTATTATGTGAATGGTAATATCATGAGAGGAGGAGTAGCACCAGTAATGCGCAGCCGCGTTCGATACCAATATCGGACACCACTGGATAGTAAGCTCTGCTTACTCTTACACTATTCTTTGTAACTTTTCTGTTTAATATATCTTTCTTACCTCAAACCCGTGTTTTCCTTCCGTGGCCCCTACTTCGGGTCCACATCACTAAAATATACTGAAACATGTTTATGCAAATTCGAATACATGGATATGTGCGTTCCTTTTTACTGTCCGAATATTTATTTTAATCATTGTCTGTATGTATATAAATAAAATAAACCCTCTATTTAACTTCCCTCGGTTTTGTTACAGAATGCGAAGGCCAGAGCCAGGATGGTCAGCAATTATTCAGAATACCTCGTACGCGTGTTATTCTGACAGTGATGGATTGCCTTTGTTTGTGTTTTGGATGTAACTCCGAAACGGCGCGAATTCAACAGAGAAGCGTTAGCAGTTTAAAACGTCGAAACGCTTCTCACACCCAGGTTCCATAAGCAGGATACAGCTACACGGAAGGGACGCTAAGCCAACGAGCGACATGCGTTTCCTCAAAGCCCTTCCTCCCGCTGCCTCTTAGAATCCAAGCTGCCCCGTCTCTCCGTCTCCTTTAATAAAAACGAGCAATAAAAAGAAATCATTTTATCGTTACTAACATCTGTGCAGTAACGCTGAGAATCAGTGACGACACAGAAACCAATAGCTTAAGGAATATCGGATTGATGGATCTACTCGTTGAACACATAGACCATAATGAACGAACTCTTCATTTTTAGTGGACAAAGTTAGATATATACTAGAACAAATTATTCATCAATCCCGTATTAAGTTACTAGGTACATATGAACATTTGTAGCCATAAAGGCAACTGGAAATGAAAATGAACACCGATTTAAGCTAATTTTTAAAAACAGTTTTCACTATAAATAACAAACCTTCATAGTGTGTATTATCAGTGACGTATGCACAACTTCCGACATAACATTTACAAATAAGAACAAAGAACAGATAACTCTTTAAGCAATCAGTGGTCGATTTGATGCTGTATTCATATTATGAAAAGGACCACCTTCAAAATATAAACATCAATATGTTTTTCTTCTGAGAAATGTCTGACTTAGGGACGATCTGATGAATGCTAATCACCTGAAATTTTAAACGGAAATTCCTTATTTTCCACGAGGTGGTCAGTCGATTTAAGTAATTTTTTTAAAATTCTGACAACGCAGATAGATTTGAATTTCTTCTTGCACGAAGGTCATCCGTTGTCAGTTAATTCTGGCGTGTAATAAATGCCCGGAATCCATTTGCTTCTACGAAAAGAGTAACGATATGAACTTAAGTCAAACAGTCAAATAACACGCGTCTCCTGTTCGCTACGGTAGTCAGTATTTATTGCATGATACATACAATTGTGACACAAGGGCAAAGGCAAAGTGGGGAAGGGACATCCTAAGCCTGGCTAATCTCATTAACAACACATTCATTCTTACAGTTGACTCAATCACCACAATAACTCATCCATCCCCATTCAATCTAACATATACCACAATACCGCATATTCACAGGGATCCATAACCATGATATAAAAAATGTTAAAAAGAAATCGTCGTTTCTGTTTGTTACAACAGTCGCAATGTTGGATGTTGTTTCTTAGAGCACTTTTTATAGATTCAGTGACAGTTAAAATTTGCATATGTTAAAAGAGATTCTAAGTCTATCCAACTTCCAGATCTGTTTTAAATATACGTCTCGTGAAGACACCATTTTTTATGGGGTGGGGTGTAATTTACATGTCAGACACATCCGAATCCATTTTCATCCCAGCAGTAGACTAGTGTTACATAAACGATATTCAATTTCTGTCTATGTCTTTCATTAACATACCTTCATCAATAGTCGCAGTGTTATTTCTTCCTGTTTAGATATCAGACTTCGTTTCGATAAACCATGAAACAATGTTCCTTTTCTTCAGTTGTAGTCATTGCCATCCAAATTTAGGGAGAGCTGGTAATTCTTGAACTGCGGTACGAAATATAAAAACAACGTTGACGTCTGAAACAAAAAAAAATATCAGTAAAACGATTAATATGATTAAAAGAACTTTAACAAATTAGTTGCCACCTCTTCTAAGATTTTCCTAATGACCTTTTGAAATTGTCTAGACTTTGTAGATATTCTATATTCCCCGGCAGAGAACAGGCGCCAAATTTTTCTCAAGAAATATTTATCGAAAAAGCTAACAATGTATTTATGCCAGTTTTCGGCTGAGTTTTCTGTTTTACGTGAGGAATTGTTAGCATATTTTGGTAATTTCGAACCCTTGTTCTCATCAGACAAACATCAAAATTGGCACGTGATAAAAGAAAACGTCAAAATCCATCTTTCATTGAATTTATAACCTCCTGCAAAACCGTATTTCGTGGGTGGTGGCATATATAGAATGGATGCAATAAAGTCGGAAGTTAGAAAAAACTTAGAAAGTGTATTTCATCCCTGAGATAGTCATTACCACTCACTTCAAATACAGAGGGCATTGGCTGTCTCACTAAAGTTTGTAACAGCACGCATGATCACCTTTCTTGGATCTTTGGGGAAATATGTTTACACTAAGTATGCAATTTCAGTTGGAGTCCACAACATTATGGAGTCCACCGTCAGCAAAAGAGATATCAGATACCCGTAGGAAATAGCAAAATCTTTTATATAATATTTTGAACTCTTGTATATCAGTTATGTAATAAATATATTTGGTACACTATGTCATTTTTATAATCCAATATACTTGCATTTAAAATGCGTCACATTATTAAAATTTTAAATGTGCCCCATTTAATATATATATATATATATATGTGTGTGTGTGTGTGTATGTGTGTGAGTGTGTGTGTGTGTATGTGCGTGAGTGTGTGTGTGTGTGTGTGTATGTGTATGATTTAAATATAGTTTTAAGGTATGCTATTTATATGGGTTAATGTGCAGATGTCAGGAATAGAACGTGTGTAAATATAAAAATGGACACGGAGATCAATACTCAGCTTTCAAGAACTGTGTCTGCACACACACACACACACACACACACACATATATATATATATATATATATATATATATATATATATATATATACAGGTGGCCACTCGTATTCGTATTCGAGGATACCCGTCTACTGGGGAGGCTAGCCAATCCCTATTGCAGACGCTCGTTCAGGCGCATTTGTGTTTTATTCAATATCCACAGAGCCCACCGGTAGTTTATACTGCAACTATTCTGAGCAGACCGTAATTACAGTTTTTGAGAGAGAGTGTGTTTTTCTAGCGTGATCAACAATTTGAACAAGGCCATGCTCAAGCCCTCAGCCAGGATGACTGGTGGCTTCGTGCTAGCACAGCTATCGTTACCCAATTTCACTCAGAAGGCTTGGGTCAACCCGTGGTATGGTTTTCAGGTACTTTCCAAAGGTGTCGCACGCTGGGATCAACCCATCCAGTCCGATAACATCAGAAAGCCTCTTTCCCGACAAATCGACTATGGTGAGATTCGAACCTGGGTCTCATTGTCAGAATGCGAACGTTCTAACCACTCGGCCACATTTTCTAGTTCCTTATATACTAAGTGTCTTCTAGTTCGGAATTGTGTTCTATATGTACGAACAAATGAACACATAAAGGAAACCATAACAATTGAGCCTGGGAGTAATAATTTCTTATTGAATTTCTGGAATCAAGAGTTATTATTAAATAGATGCGGATTATTGAACTCATATTGAATGTGATCATATTTCAGCCGCTGTGCCTCCGGTATTCATCAGAGCAACCTTCCGGTGATTTCAAACTAAACCCTTTTATTTACGATTGTTCTCGATCCGCTGACCAGGTCTAGGGAAATATCGTCTTGTTCTTATTTAGCATTGTTCAGTTATTTCTCACCATATTTCTACGAATACACACCGCTCGGCCCAGGAGTGACAGTTTTGTCGTGCCATGGCGAAAAATGGGTCATCATCCTATCACACTGAAACACTGCGTGTTGCTAGGTGCGGATATAACAGTCTGTGCCACTATTTAACCCATAACTGTACATGGGGAACAGATCATTAACGCACGATAGACCAGAGTAAAAATAAAGCTGACTTTACGGGACTTATAAAAACAAAGGAAGTCTAATTTGTATACAAACCGGTGAACGTAAGTGTGCGATAAATACAGGCAATAATCTTCATCTTTACGTTCAACCGAATCGTCGATATCTATCTCCATAGTAAATCGCAGCGATGGTTGAAGGAAATTGAGATGGGTGTGAAAAGCTGTTTCGTCGTTTAAGAATCGAATATAGACAATGTATCATCAACGTAACGCAAATAAACATGGGATTTTTAAGGTTTTTTACAAAAAGAAAGCTCTCATAATAACTGGTTAGAACCGGACCAAGGGGACTGCCTGTCGAAACCCTATCGATTTGGGCGTACATATTGTCATCAAAACCGAAGTAAACCCCCTCTTTTGATATATGCATGAACTCCAAAAACAGAGCTTCTGAAATTAATTCAGCACTCTGGTGACCCCTATAGATGTCATCAGTACAAATTTGCAAGATGTCTTGAAGGGGCACATTCGTCTACAAGCTTATAATGTCAAACGATAATAAAAGCTTTTTATCCGTAGAAATTTCAGAGTTTCTCATAAAATTAGAAAATTTGATATTTTGCCCAAGGGTATTTGCGAGTAAATGAATGTAACGAAGTAGATTAGGATTGTAATTTTTACTTTGATTTCTCATTTCGAGCCGTTATTCATCACACCATGTGCACATCGGCCAAGTAAAACGTTAAACTTCTGTAATCGGACGAGAATCGGCATTTCAACGTGATAAGGCCGCAACCCGGTTCGGGTAAAACGAAAAGTTGAAATCCTGGGACTGAATTCAAATCCCGTCTCGTTTCCTCATTTTTGCATGAACAAACTTGAATTCAAAAGCATAGAGAAGGCAACGGGAAACCACTCTGCTATTTTGTCCAAGGTGTCATGTCAATTCGCATATCATAAAGAAGAGGAATCCGTGGAGAGACATGATCGTCTATCTCCGAAACGGATACGGGGTATAAGAAGACAATCAAAATGAAAGGAAGAGGAAAGAGAAAGAAAAGTTGGCGGGAACATATGAACATCCGAGTGAGAGAAAAAATCAGAGACAAATAAATGAAATTGAATGAAGCGAGAAAACACAGTGGAAGGAATGAAAGAATAAAGGAAAAAATGGAGAAAAATGGAAGGAAGAAAAGAAAGAAGGGCAAATATGTTATTTTAAGATACAGTGAAAAAAATAAATTTCACTTCGTTGTGACAAGAGTCAACGCAGAAATTGAAAATTAATCTCGTATCATGAATCTGTTTTTTTTCCTCTATTTTCTGCCATGAGCAACGTTGTTTGAATCAATCCATCAAATTCGTTTTGCGAGAAATTTTGGGGCTGACATCGCTTCACAATGAATTGCTCTAATCAAAGTCGAAGAGCTATCAATCACGACTCGCATCTAGGAACTGAGTAAAAAAAGTCATTTCCACTGTTAATTACAAGGTCTAAAGAAAGGTCACTGCGCATGTAAATCTTATACCAGTCAACAGACGCTTTTTTTACCTTGTGTCATATTGCATGTATGACTTATTTAATGCTGATAAATTGGGACGATTTATTTGCATTTTGGTTTGTGAATTATGTGACATAATAATTGCGAGTTCAAACCTTTCGGTAGATTTATACCCGGATGGAAACAGATACATTTATAACTGATCAAAACTAAATAGAGAGTCCAGATATCCCTAGATATGGTGAGTGAAACGAGAGCAATCTCTCCCCGTTTATTAAATAAAAGGTTCAGTTCGAATTTCTCGAACTCATAATCAACTTCCTGTATGCTGAGGTGTGCATAAATAATACAGTATAAATTATGTGACATAATAAATGTGAGTTCAATCCCTGGTCCGGGTGGTGCAGACTTAGACTCAGTGAGTAACAAGAGAGCAGGACTAAATAAGAACAAGAGATATCCCTAAACATGGGCAGTGAAATACGAACAATATTTCCCTATAGATTAATTAAAGGGTTCAGTTTGAATTTCTACTCTGGAGATTATTTGGATTGACAGACACCTGAAGAATGCCTTGGAGGACAATGTCTGAAGCATTGCGATAATGATAATCCAAGCCTAACTAATATAATTAAAATAAGTTTCATTTATTCTCATTTTTTTTAACCTTGTCCTATTTACTACAATAATTTATTTAGATATCACTTAATGTCCAAGTAACTTTATTTTTTATGGCACACATTTATTATTGGTTCCTATCTATTTGACTTGAAATTCTTTAGTGATTATCTATTTATATCTTGCTTAATATAGTGACTTCTTTTTTACCCAATCTTTCTTACAATTATAAATATTTCTAAAGTATTAATGAATTTTATTATTTAATCTGATATATTTTTATGACTTCAGGCTTTATTTTTAGTAGATGCTCCATTTATTTTAAACAGTGCTTTCTCTACTGGTCTGCGTACTTGAGAAATCTTTGAAGCTCTTCATAGCTGAACAGTAAAAGCATGCCATATCAGATGGTGGTCCTTCCTGCAAAGATGAATGAAGGTTCAAATTTGTTGAAGGGTACATTATTTTTATTAAATTTTCATTAGTATATACACCAGTAGATGAAATACTTTTTAAAATAAGAAGAGCATCTACACGCGTTTGTTGTGAAGCCCTTTACAGTCAAGGAATAAAAGCATGCCAGATCAAATGGTAGTTCTTCCTGCAAAAGTGGACGCAGGGTCAAGTCCTGTTTGAGAGTACGTTTTCTTTAAGTTATCTGGAGTACGCAAACTGGTAGACAAAATAAATAGTTTAAAATAAACAAAGCATCTACTCAAATACAGTATCCACTAAAAATAGTATTTGAAGTAATTATTTTAACGAGTATTTTTTACTGGTCTGCGTACTTGAGAAATCTTTGAAGATCTTCATAGTTGGACAGTAAAAGCACGACAAATCAGACGGTGACTCCTCTTTCAAAGGTGGATGCAGGTTCTAATTTGGTGAAGGGTATATTACTTTTATTAAATTTTCATGAGCAAGCAGGCCGGTAGACGAAACATTGATTACAATAAACAGAGCGTCTATTCAAATACGAGTATCCACTAAAAATAATATTTGAAATAATAAAAATATAGGGTGACCCAAAAAAACAGGAACTTTTTAACAATCCAATAAAACCAAGAGTGATGGAAGAAAAATATTTAATTCATAGTAATTGAAACCTTAAAACATGCCATTTAAGAAACAATGATTGAATTTTCATTTTTAAAAAATTTCGTCCTGTAGATGGCGGCCTCTTGTACGAATGCATTTTTGAAATCTGCTGTTGAGATTCCTCATTGACAGCTGCAACATCTCAGCTGGGATACTGTGAATTTCATTCTCGTTACTAAAATGGCGAAATGTTTACTTGCTCAAGGTCACTGTCTCGCAGTGTTGCCACTTGCTCATGTCTGGCAATACGCACTTCAAAACTTCCCGTTTTTTTGGGTCACCCTATATGTCTGATTTACAAAATAAAATCAATGAATTCTTTAGAAATTGTTTTGATTCTGATTCGGATACGAAACTGAACAGATATGCGTTTTGGCAAAATATGAATGAGCTAGTGTACTTTAAAGTGATTATCTATTTAATATTTACTTAAACGTATTTTAAGTTAGAGATTTTGTTTAAAGGAGCTAACATTTCTTACATTTCGAAGTAAGCAACATATTTGCACAAGAAAATTCAGCCATAATGTTTTAGCTGATGAAATTTAACAATCGAACCGGCCAAAAATACATTATCTCATTATTATTATTTTTTGCTCTTGACACAGTTATTACTGTATAATCGTTCGACATTTTTATTGTTTAAATGCTATTTGTAGAATTTAAATAAAAACCAAATATATGTAATTGCATTTATGCATTGACAGCAAAAGTGTTAAACACTATTTATTTACACGACATGTGAAGCAACTCGCTTATGGCTGAGTAGCGAGTTCGGTCCTCATTGAATGCTCCATACTTTCGGCATTGTGCCACATCTAAGCTACTCTTAGTAAATAGCTTTATTATTTGCTATATGAGAAAGAAATAACTATGAAAACAATTTTTCATTTATAAATTTATATAAATGGCGCGTCTGGACGTGGTGTAATGGTTAGCAAGTCTGTCACACTAGATTAATTATGACTGAATAGTGAGTTCAGTCCTCACTTGATGCTCCATTTTTTCCGTGCCATATCTGAGCTACGCTGAGAAAGTCGCCATACAAATATTTTGTGGAGTATAAAACAAGAAAATTTGAATGAGCGCATTATGACGAGTAAATGCAATTATAAATAAATGTTTAAATCCGGGCATTTCTTTAAATTTCTCTCGCCAAAGATTCACTCACATACGTTGAAAGCATCTATGACTATATAAGCATTTTGCTTTTCAAAACCTCTAACGAAAGTTACTCGTCATGTGTTTATTCAAATTTTATTGTTTTATGGTTCATATGGAAAATAATAAAAATTGCACATCGCTGTTAGTTCACATATTTTTATAGTCATGTAATGTTTAAATCACATATTTATATAGTCAGGAAATGCTTAAATCATTCCACCACAAGTAAGGCAATAAAGCCACTAAGATGTAAGGAGGTACTGACTGTTAGAAAATATGAAAAAAAAACTTCTGTTAAGGAGATTGGCAGGTTGGTTGTTTTTGTTTAGCAGCATATCAATACCTCTATGGGTTACGAAATCTAAATATTTTATACGCAATATTATTTTAATTTTGAGATATTATTGGTTTTAGTGATACAAGTACAATTTGAGCAGCTGATTTCTCTAGGGAAATTGCAAGGATACCCTCGAATCTGTAAACCCTGTCAGGATCCAGTTTAGAGATGATAGCATAAACTGTGGACGGAGTTATGTGCATATCACTCAATAGAGACTCTTTTCTTTGGGAAAATCAGGCAGAGATATTCCAGGCGAGTCAACAGTGGAGTTGAACCAAGCACTCTGCTTTATATACAGTAGATGGCACCGCTTCAAATTGATTGAAGAGAGAAGAGACTGGGGATTTGGCACTGGTTCAGTACACTCTTTCTGAGACGCCGGTAATTACTAGAACGAAACATGTGAAAAGGATATGCGGTGACTCGGTCTATCATTAGTTCTTTCATTACGAGCGGTGACAAAGAGATGTCTGTTATAATCGGACCTGCTGCTCTGGTATGGCCACAAAAAATGATTCCTGTAGGATATAGCTGTTGAACAAGGTAGGCGAGAACCAAGAAGAAAATTGGGTCTCAATTCGTATTTCCATGCTGGTATTTCCATGGAATCTTCAATAGCGGCTTTCACACAGGAAGAGACCTCGGTTACATATTTTCCTCAATAGTACGATTAAAAATATCAATACAAGGCTCATCGTAAAGCAAATTAGGAAATGAGTCCCGATTAGTGGGTTAATAGCAAAAAGATGCCCTGTTAATAGGGGGTTCTTGCCAGAACGGGGAGCGGAAAGCGATATCTTTAGACACTACCGCGTGGTCGAAATTGCCAATAGGACAGAGCTGCAGATTACGATATGTTTCCGGGAAAGAGTCAAGGAAGCGATCAGCTAGAGAATCACATCCGTCAGAAATACTAGGGAAACGTTTGGGGAAGCCTTAGCAGTCTAGAAACCCACAAGTTCAGTGGCATTAGAGCAGGTAAGCCATTTGACATGGCGGACATTGAAGCCTTCAAACACAAAGATATTTGCTGACGAGAGGAGGGGAAAGGCCTTATCTACTATCAGAAATTTATGGACCAAGCAACAGTCATGAGATTAAGCGGAACGATACAGAAAGAAGAATAAATCCTGAGCTTCTACTGAGCGTCGAAATGATATGTAAGAACAATCCGAAGACTCAAGAGACAGTTCCCTGGACAGTATAAATACGCTGTGGCACACGAGAAAGTTGAATACTAAGTACGCTTATATAAAAGGGATTCCCGAAACGAATCGAATCGATGTATCGATATACATACCGGATGTAACAAGAAAATTGTCCAATTGTTATATGGAGATCTGAACCGTTGTAACTTAGAAATGATTACAGATATCTTACTGAAATTCTCCGAGGTTTTTATAACACTATTGGGCTCTACTATGAGCAATAAGAATGTATAATTACTCTCCATGCTTAACAGAAGAATTGTGATGAAATACTTCATAAACAAAAATGACATGTTCATCATTAATTAAACATCGCTAAGGATCGGAAGCTCATGAAATTGAAATAAAGTTCAAATATATATATATATATATTCCAGGATCATTTCCCAGCTTAATGAAGATGATCTTCGCCCTATCCAACTTTCTAACTTACTGTCCTGGAGTGACAAGGTGCCTCCTCACAGGATTCACGTACTATTACATTTTCAAGTATTTTTCATTTCTATTTGAACTTTTATAGATGAAACTCTCCTCTCACGTGACAAACGTCTTATGGATTGAGTTGGATCATTTCTATTTGATCTCTTTAGCTCTTTAGTTGAAATGATGATCCCTCTTCCTGTTGTGACCTCCGAAACCAGATTTTCTCTCTATTGTTTGCTCTTTTTTAAATTATCCAGCGTTCCCTTGATGGTTCTTGGACGTACTTTGAAGATGGAAGCCAGAGTATGAATGTTCGTACCATTACTGAAGTCCTGAATGAACATTTTCGTCTCACCATTGTTGAGTTGGGAACACATAGTGGGATTGACACAAAATGATTTTAACCTGTTCTTTCACTAGCTGAATAACTCAAAAGGTTTTTCAGTGATTCTTACGACAATTGGTATCAAGATTTCAAAGGTTTTATCTGAAAACCTCAATAAACTTAGTGATTTTTTTATATATTAAAAATTTCGTGCGATGGACAATTATGCTGTAACACGATTTGGACAGTTTTGCTGTTACAGTCGGTATATACTTGGTGGTGGGTACGCTGGGGTGAGCATGGGTCTCTTTGATGCATGAACGTGAGCCTGAATAAAAGTTTTGTAAATTATCGATATTCGATTAGCAGACAAGAAAGAAAGATTTAGTCAATATATCTATTCATTTTTAAGTCATATTGTCAGATAGTTAGATAGATAGATAGATTGAAGATATCACTGTATATAAATCAGTAAGTAGACGGACAGTTTCTGATACATTTGAAGAGACGCGAAAATTTATAAACGCCAAAATACAGTTAGTACACACTCACAAACTCACAAAATTATCTAATAATGGTCAGCCATTATTATTAATACAGGTGTGTCTGAAAATTCCGAAATTAAAACCTCTCTCTCCGTGCTTCATTTTTGTTATATGGCTAATAATTAATAAATGCGTATTGTACTGATTATATTAGTATCCTTTTGTTCGTCCTTGTTTATTTTAACTAACCTATCAATTTTGCACATTATACGAAGTACACGTGGAGCCTTTTCTAATATATATATATATATATATATATATATATATATATATATATATATATATTGTTATGGTAATTTACTCACACACGCATAGACTCTCCCAGCTATAAATAGGAGAAGGTCCTCAGACCGTCCCTAGGTGAAATTCCACATTCTTTTGAGCAGTCGGATATCTCTCTTCAGTCTCTAACACCAACCCATCTTACGTCACCATCTCTTTCGCTGGGATATCAGATTTCGGGAAAGGTGTTCCTGTTATGCTTATATTTACCCACGCACTCATGGATTCGCCCAGCTATAACTAAGAGCAGGTACTGCCTTTTGGGGATGGAAGATCCCAGACCGAACATTATTGCTGTAACACTCTCGTTTGTATATGTTTGTATTACTGTTTTTTTTTTCAATATATTTGTTTAACTCAATTCCTGTTTTCTGTTTTTAATTCTGGCCCTCACAAGACTACAACACACACACACACACACACCTATCTAAACAGTAAGGCACAGTGCTTTATGTCAAAATGAGCAAGGCAGAGCAAATAGGCTATCTAGCGATATCACTCAAAATTTTACAAAGTTCAGAACTCTACTCGAGTTTCTCGCTACCGCGATCGTCAGGAGACACAAAACGTTCTTTGTGTGTTTGGCCAATAGTCCCTCAATAATACAGGTTTTGTTAAACAAGACTGATACGGTATTTTCATTAAGCGTTTGGTAATACTTTTTTGTGGTCGAACAAATGTTTTCTTTTCAGGACTTAATGTGTGTAGAAATGGTACAAATAATTGTTGTTAATTATATACATAAATTGTTTTGTATGAGAACGAACGTATTCTCTTTTGGGCAATCACACATACCTGTCTCCATACACACACACACACACACACACACACATATATATATATATATATATATATATATATATATATATATATATATATATATATATATATATATATATATATATATCTGCAAAGATTCGTTAAAAAACGCCTGACAAGTTAAAAAGTTTATTTTTTTATTTAATTTTTCTTGTCTTTATTTTCTTTTTCTGGACGTGAATTACTGTTGGATTTCATTTTTATCTGTTGTTATTTGTTGTAAAACAATTTTAGTTAATCCTGTTGCAACAGTACTTTCCTTGTGTGCTGGTGGGTTATGTAATTTAATAATTGGATATTTGGGCAATACAAGTGGGATTGGTTCTCTCCTGCCTGTTCAACAGCAAATATCCTACAGGAATCACTTTTTTTGTGGCTATATCAGAGCAGCAAGTCCGATTATAACAGACATCTCTTTGTCACCGCTCGTAATGAAAGTAGGCGCGTCCTCAAACGTGTAAAGTCATTATTCACTTATAAAACGAGACACCGCATATTCTTTTCACATGTTTCGTTCTGGTAATTACCGGCGTCTCAAAAAGAGTGTACTGAACCAATGAAAATCCCCAGTCTCTCCTCTCTTTAGCCAATTTGAAGTGTTGTCATCTACTGTATAAAGTAGAGTGCTTGGTTCCACTCCACTGTCGACTCACCTGGAATATCTCTGCCTGATTTTCCCAAAGAAAAGAGTCTCTATTGAGTGATATGCACATAACTCCGTCCACGGTTTCTGCTATCATTTCTAAACTGGATCCTCACAGGGCCTACGGATTCGATGGCATCCTTGCAATTACCCTAAAGAAATCAGCTCCAGAACTGGCTCCTG
The DNA here is from genome assembly GCA_964036315.1 of Acanthosepion esculentum. NCBI lineage: Eukaryota > Metazoa > Mollusca > Cephalopoda > Sepiida > Sepiidae > Acanthosepion > Acanthosepion esculentum. The sequence continues at coordinate 67,725,708 of OZ038486.1, forward strand.
TTCTTTCCAAACATTATAATAAAAACCTCACTACTTCTTGCTTTCCAGCTTGTTGGAAGACCACTTCTGTAGTCCGTGTTTTTAAAACTCTGGGCATCCATCTGACCCCTCGGATTATCGCCCTATAAACCCCCTACTTCTTTTTGGTAACGTATTAAAGACACTAATCAACGCTGAATTTCTTAAGTGTCTTATTTTACTCAACCTTCTTTTCGGTAAAGCAATATGTATTTCGTTTCTTCAGGTCAACCGCCGATATGTTAACAGCCATCATTGAATTTGTCTATCAAATTTTAGATAAGAACAGCAAAGTTCGGGTTGGGGGGTCTAGATATCTTGAAGACGATCGACAGGTTTTGGCATGCGGGCGTTCTCCACAAGCTCAAGGGATATGGTGTCTCAGGACGAATATTGGGCCTAATCCAATAGTTCCTATCAAATCGTGGAATTAAGATCGTGTTGGATAAACACGCTTCTAGTTCATTTCATATTAAGGCAGGTGTCTCTCTAGACTCCGTCCTCGTACCTACACTCTTTCGGATCCTCAACAAGAACCTTCCCGGTGTCATCAGTTCGCAACTCGATATCTAAACAGATGTGTATTTACTGCTGTCTTAGTAGCAAATCCGATAGATCCGAGAAAGTTAAACTGGCAACGGCTCTCGTAAAAGGCCTACAATCAATAGTTAAATTTTGGGTAAGGAATGGCTTGTAAATGTTAATGCTTCTTATTCAAAACTGTTTTCATTCAGTCAAAAAAAGAGAACCTTTTCTACCTGCCATCAGTATGGCTGATGCTAAATTGCAAGAGAGCAAAACTTTGGAACCTCCTTGGGCTCACATTTTCCAGAGACACGAAGTGGAGTGATTATACTGAATATATTGCAAGGTTTACTGCTAGAAAGAATTGGTTCACTTTGTCGAGCCAGACAATTCTTCTCGTCAGAATACATCTTGCACATTTAAAAATCTATTATTCACCTGCATTGAATATAACAGTCATACCTGTTGCTTAGGTAAGATAGTGAAACAATCATTTGTATAGTGATGTGAACAGTTATCCAGAAGTTGATTCTTGACAAAATTCAGTCTGTAATGTAATCGATCCTAACCTGTCATCTCGACTTCAGTCACTTTCCCACCGACGTGACGTGGCTTCCCTCTGTCTTTTCTACAAATATTTTCATGTCAAATATTCTGATGAGATGTTCTCATTAGTGTCTCAACTGTATGGATTTCAACGTGCGACTAGTTTGGCAAATAGGATCGCTAGATACAAGCTCCATTTCTATTCTAATAGTTTCTTTTCTCGTACTTCTTGCCTGTGGAACACTCTTCCGATTTCTTACTTCCCTGTCAGCATATTTAAATGCAACGTCAATCACCATCTTCTGTCTTCCTGAACCCTGTTCCTTAATTGTCCTTCTCCTCGATAAGTTATTCACGGTCTCTGTAACTACCTGCGTCCTAGTGGCATTATCGCCTTGTTTGGGGTGAAATGATTACAAAAATAAACACGCTTACTATTATCTTTTCTTACAATTACATAAAACAACAGAACAAAGCCCCCAAGTTATATATATATATATATATATATATATATATATATATATATATATATATATATATAATGTCTTAAAAATAATTCTTGGATTTTGTCCATTTCATAATGTGTGACGTCATTTGTTTACATTTGGATGCGCATCGTGCAGATATGAATGTACGTGAGAAAATCATGGAGAATTGTAATTTAAAACCAGTAAAATCGACCATGCTAACTGAAACGCTCCTCTGTGGCTCAATCGGTAAAAGCACATCAGGCTATATGACGCTTCCGTATAGGATACAGGTTCGATTCCTGTTGGAGGACGCATATTTTCTATGAAAATTTCTCGGACATTCAGGCCGATAAATGTCGTTAATACTGTTTATTATAAACAGAGTATTTACTTAAATATTTGTATCTATAAAAAGAAAGTATAAACATAAAAAATGTCTTATATATATAAATATGACCGACTAAAAAAACAAAATCAATTCACGTTTTAGAAAAAATATATATAAGATGTTTGTCACTTCTTTGCAGAAGTCCATCTCTTCACTTGGTAGATTTTTGTGTTTTTTATTCAGAATGTTATAATTTCCATCATTTAGAACAAACCAACGCTCTGCTACTTGCCCATGAATGATTCTTAAGGCTAATTGCACATTTGCAACCTCTCTTACACATGTTGCAAACGGAAAGTTTGCTTGTGTTACCTATGTTGGAAACTGGCCTGATCTTGCTTTTTGTACAATCATGTGATGTTTTAGTCCCGCCATAGACTTACAAACCTTCTCAAAAATCTCGCACACACACACAAACACACAGACACACACAGACAAACACACACACACAAATATATATATAATTATTTTCTATTTTAAGAATATGGTTCCATAGCTACACAGGAATTACCATGTTTCAAAACAGAAACTAAAATTTTAAATTTAATTATAAAACTAAATTTAAACTTCATAGCTCAGTTCCATTCTCAAGCAATTTTTGGAATAATCTATTAAGAAAGTTACTTCATTTATAAGCACAGACAATCTTAATATTTTAATATGTTAATTTTACGGATAATTCAATCATTTCCCTAGACAACTTACGTATTAATTAGACATGTATTATTATTTTAATATATATATTTATATATATATATATATATATATATATATATATATATATATATATATATGTGTATATGTGTGTGTGTGTGTGTGTGTGTGTGTGTGTGTGTGTGTGAATATTAATTTGACAGCAAATAATAAATATACTGACTTAAAAAGATCTGTCGACATTTTTTCCTTAAGAATTCTTGTGACCAACGCTTCTTCAGAAGGATTCGTTAGTGTAATTGGGACGAGACACAAGACGATATTCACAGGAATTAAATAATAAATGATGGGAATTTAATTTCGGAACACGACTAAAAGCTCAGTCATGCTGCATACCAATCAGAGACTGATGACCTGTATGAGTTAACACGTTCCTGTAAGTACAAGATCTTCTTTGATGACCCAAGTACTGCATGATTCAGTAATTGGTTAGCACCTTCTGGATAATTGTTTAGATCAATATACAGATGATTGTATCGCTATCTTACATAGAGTTCGGTCCGTTCATCATTTGAAGATTTATATATATATATATATATATATATATATATATATATATACTACACACTAAGACATACACATAATGCACACACTCAATTAAGCTGAAAAATCAAATCATCCTTGATAATAGCTGAAGGTATAGCCGAAAGCGCTCGGAAAAATAAAACATTTGGACAGTTCTTACACACCCTTTGTCCAGCAAAGAAAGCTCTTGTTTGTACACAAGAAAAGTTAAATAAAAAACTTAACCGTGGTATCTTGTCTGTCGTTTTTAATGAAACTTGCATAAAAGAAGGATTGCTGCCTAAATATACAACTATATATATATATATATATATATATATATATGTGTGTGTGTGTGTGTGTGTGTGTGTGTGTGTGTGTGTGTGTGTGGTGCAGAGTCCCTCTCAGAGATATCTTCGCTTAGCGAGCATTATAAATATATCCCCTAAGCTCGCATTATATCCCATTTCAGTAAGTTGAGACTGAAGTGTACACAACTTTGAGAAGTAGTGTTCTTGACCGTCAGTCTAGCAAAAGATGTGCTGTCTCACAGCAATATGTGCGACCACAAGCTCGCAGAAGTAGGCACTCCTGGGGAGAATGATTGATACGAGTAATTAACTAAGGAAGAGAGAGAGAGGGAAGGAGAGGCATTTACAAGTCGAAGTAGTTATGGGCGTCCGAAAGCTGAAATTAAGCAGGTTCGAGCCAAAGTATCAAAGACAGAATCGAGGAAAATGCGGCAGAGTTTATGAGGAAGAATGGAAGGTGAAGAAACGTGAGTCGGTTGAAAGATGAGATTTAGAATCGTATTCGCTGAACGGACAAAAAGGATCTACACATTTTGCTAAGAGTTTGAAGTCAAGGATGATAAGAAGGACGGCTTGACACTGTAATTTTGAGCTTCGCTCACCTCGCGACTGCGATTTGCTCTCTGATTTAACTGCAGTTACAGAGTAATCTGACCGGTTAAAGGACAATTAGAAGATTCTAAGGATCGTTTTCGGCGCATATACTATTAATCACAGTAAAGTCTCGTGGAATGTCGGTCTTAGATTCAGTTCCCCCTTTTTTATGGATTGGGTTCATATTTGTACTTTTCTGCACGAGGTTATTCAGCACTGTCTATTTTTATGGGTTTCGGTAGCTTTTTTTCTTGTTTTCCTTTGCCCCCCCTCTCTCTCTCAATATATATATATGTATATATATATATATATATATATATATATATATATATACAGTGTAACCCGGATATAAGAGGACCGGAGAAGAAGTCTCTTATATCCGGGTTTGGGCTATTATATATACATTAACACAGGCTCTAATTTGGGACCAGATAAAATCTCTCTTATATCCGGGTTTATCTTATATCCGGGTCTCTTATATCCGGGTTACACTATATATATATATATATATATATATATATAGGTATGTCTGTGTGTGTATCTGTGTGTTTGTGTATGCGTATCCGTAAATGTATGTATATATATTGGAAAGATATATATTTTTTTTATTAATGCGACTGATTTTATATCATTTTACACGTTATTTTTAGTGAATACTTGTACTTGAATAAGCACACCGTATAATTATTAAATAGTATTTTTTCACCTACCGGCCTGAGACTTCTAGAGACCTTATTAAAGCAGGTATGAACTTGCGTCCCTCAAGGCATAGGAAACTACCGTGAAGCTCGCGTACACCTTAAATAACTTGGCTACGAAGTGCAGTCGCTCAAGCGAAGCCAAATTTAGTGATTCCAAGCCAAATTCTTCCCGTCATAGATCACTCGAACTTTTTCATATCTGCACAGTTTCGTATCCAAACGGAAACAAAAATAATTTTAAAATTGATTTTCTTTTCATTAATCCGAGAGATTTTATTTTATCACTTTAAACGTTACTTGCCGGAGAATTCCATTTTTTCTTTAATAAGATTTCCCGAATATTCAGGCCGGCAGACGGAAATAAATCAATATACTGTTTAATGAATAAAAGGGGCATCTACTCACATATGAGTCTCTACTATAAATGAAGTTTAAAGTGATAAGTCTCTGTTTGCTGAGAGAATGACGCACCACATAGCCTCTAAAATTTTGGCTCTAGTGATTACTGGCGTCTCTGTACTAGGGTACTAAATAAGTGCAAGGTCTCTATTTTCCCCTCTTCAATCGTCTTGAGGTGTTTTCGTGCTCTGCTAAATTCTCTTCAAACTCTATTCTTGACTCAGCTAGACTATTCCTGTCGAACTTCCCCCTTAGAACTAATTCTCTGCTGAGAGATATTCAAATAACACTTTCAATAGTCTCTGCTATCTGTAACCTTTATCCCCGTAAAGCACCTGAACCTGATAGTATCCCTTCAATAAATCATTAAAGAGTGTGTCTGTTCTCTCTAAACTGTATAATAAATACCACGCTTCCTCCTGCTTTCCTGCCCGCTTGAAGTCATTGTCTGTTGTTCCGGCTTTTAAGAACTCTGGCGAACCGTCCGACCCTTCCAACTATTGGTGTAGTAGCCTTCCACCCCTTTTGGAAAAACGACTAGAGGCCCTAATCAATGCTGAATTGGTTCATTATCTCTCATCGCAGAGCCTTTTCTCAGACAAGCAATACGTTTTTTTTTTGTTTCTCCAGGTCAACTGCTGAGGCACTAACGATAATTGCGGAAAGTGTTTAACAGCATGGACATCTCGAAAGCCTTTGACACGGTCTGGCATTCAGGTCTTCTCTACAAGCTGAAAAATTACGGTATTTCTGGGCACATTTTTGAGCTGATCCAGTCGTTCCTATCAAATCGTGAAATGATAGTTGTCCTGAACGGCCACTCGTCTACAT
>OZ038486.1:67736708-67761708 GCA_964036315.1 Acanthosepion esculentum
ACTCTAAGCAACGTTTGTTCCCTTTTAAGAAGTCCAGATTGAAGTACCCAGGAAAGCATCCACCCGAGAGTGTGTAGAAAATAGTAGCTGTTCTTTGAAAAATACTGTCTGAGTGGAAGGTTCTTCGTATATTTGAGACAATGGGGGGAATGTAGATGATTCAACTACGTAGAAGTGGCATATTGTATTCTAGTGTAAAGATGTTAACTGTTGGAAAAGAGCTAATTTGAACGTTTGCCATGGAAACAGCGACAGAATAGCACCAGGCAGATGTTCTCAAAACAACGCTGAATTTTTTCATGGTTAAAAACAAACAAACAAAAACTAATTCTTTTGATTTATATTTTGTCTGTAATTGTTGAAAAATGTTTTAAACACGTTGTTGTTGCTGTTGTCGTTGTTCTTGTTCTTGTTCTTCTTCTTGGTCGTCGTCGTTGTCGTCGTCTATTCAGGTCATTGCCGATCATAGCTCCCCACAGGGCCTTACAGTTTGTAACTCTAAGCAACGTTTGTTCCCTTAGTACATTTTCCTTTTCATGCATTGCCGTCTTCTTACTGGAGATCGTTAGGTATCTTATTCATCTTTTACTCTGCCCACTTTACTTGCAATATCTCTTATGATCGTCGAGTTATCCAAGCCCTGTGTTCGCTAATATGTATTGCAGAAACTTCACTTTTCTCTTTCTAGGCAGAAACCTTAGCCATTTTATTTAAACTTTCCTCTTTGATCACATCTACCCTTCAGCATTCTTCTTTAGAACCACATCTCTGCTATCACGGGCCCCTTTTCATCTTGGAGGATATTGTCCGACATTCACTGTCATATAAGAAGACTGAAATTAGAAATTCGGCATTCCTTTCTTTGTTTTCCAACCAAATTTTCCTGTTTGCTTACCTTTGGAATGCATCGAATCTTTCGCCATCTCAGTGCAACTTCGGATTTAGTTGTCGTATATCCTGTCGTCTGTTAAAAAACACTTCCTAGATATTTCTAGCTCTTAGACAAAATTGATTTTGTTCTCTCCAATTTGTAATTGCAAGTGGATGTTTGGGGACCCAAGTATAAAAACAACCTATGTCTGTTTATAAACCAGCGTATAAATATGAACAGTTTTCAAAATTACATGACTCCAAAAGTGTGCATATTGTGGAGAAATAGACGGTTCAGGCAGGGGAAGGATTAATGTACTTACCTAGGTTGTTGATTCTTGTTGACTAAAAGCTGTTACGGTTTACTAGATTTTTTTTATAGTTACAGTGTCTCATGATTTGTTACCACGTGATCTGTGAAGTGGTCATAAAGGAAATGTTTTTTTCCTCCTTATCTTCGCTATTTTTGTAACCCAATGCAAGTTTTCAGACTATTAACCTACATCGCGGAAGGGAATATTTTTTCGCAACTTAAGTTAAGTACTTTTGCTCCTTTCCTCGGCCTGCACCGTCTCTGGACTTTTTTTTTTGAATTGAGATTTTCTCGACAATATTTTGTTAAATCTACTAAACAAACAACGTTTAGTATTTGAAATACATTTTTTATCATTCCAATAGTAATGGCGATTAAAGTATTAACCGTTTCCCTACAAGGAAACATTTGGCATTCATTGACCGCGCAGCAAGTATTGATTTTGGTTGAAATTTATAGTTTTTTTCTCAAAATGCTTTTTAGTAAACAATTTTCTCAATTCCAGTAGCTTTTTACAGTACTGGTGGGGGTTCATCTCTTACCGTTTTATCTGATGTCGTATAGAATGTTAATAATATTGATATTGTCCTTATTTTCTCTTTGAGTTACATGTTCATTCTAATTTATATTTTGCTGCTGTTGATAGCCCTCAAGTGAGGCAGTTTAATTATTTGGAACTGTTCTTTGTGATTATGTAGCGCCAGCCCACAATGTTCAAAGAATAATGATATCTGGCAAGAGTCTCAGGCTTATTTGCTCAAAGCATGTTCAAATATTGATCTTAGAAAGCGGGTGTATACAGCGGACATTTTCGCCATTTCTGAACCGGTTTGGCACCCTGCATGTCATCCATATGAAAGCCTCGTTCTGATGAGGCTATTTAAGAATATAACATGAGTTTTTAATCATTTATCTGTGATATCTGGCAAGAGCCTCATGCTTATTTGCTCAAAGCATGTTCAAATATTGATCTTAGAAAGCGTGTGTATACAGAGGACAATTTGCCATTTCTGAACCGGTTTGACACCCTACATGTCATCTATATGAAAGCCTCGTTCTGACAAGGCTATTTAAGAATATAACATGAGTTTTTAATCATTGATCTGTGATATCTGGCAAGAGCCTCAGGCTTATTTGCTCAAAGCATGTTCAAATATTGATCTTAGAAAGCGGGTGTATACAGCGGACAATTTGCCATTTCTGAACCGGTTTGACACTCTGCATGTCATCCATATGAAAGCCTCGTTCTGACGAGGCTATTTAAGAATATGACATGAGTTTTTAATCATTGATCCGTGATATCTGGCAAGAGCCTCAGGCTTTATTCGCTCAAAGCATGTTCAAATATTGATCTTAGAAAGCGGGTGTATACAGCGGACATTTTCGCCATTTCTGAACCTGTTTGACACCCTGCATGTCATCCATATGAAAGCCTCGTTCTGACGAAGTTATTTAAGAACATGGCATGAGTTTTCCGGTTGATGGTTTGGTTTTGTAGCAATTTACGGTGTTGGGCGAAACTACCTCTGATGTAGCCAATTCTATGATCAATTTCTTTATCTCTTATACCAAATTTCTTAGAACCGATCCATAAACCTGGGTATTTCTATGCTGAGGAGCAATATAATGTCGCAGAGTTGCTACTCTCAAGATATACTAGATTCTTCCATTCCAACATTGAAATATTGAAATATCTCTTATGAAAGGAAGTTTAATAAATATTAATAATATAATCCCATGACTTCTATTTCAGTGTTCCTACTGCCCCTGCGTATTATCCAGTGGATCGGATTATCGAACGTCATGTTTCATGGGATTAGAGTCCACAATCAGAAACAAACATGACCATTTCTGAACCGATTACTACACATTTAAACGTAATATCGATAAGGTATTTCAATAAGTTCTCTTGTGATGATCCTTGTTCCTAAAACCCAACTTTGATCCGGTTATCTAACTGTAGCGCCAGTCCACAATTTTCAAAGAAGGGTGATCTTTGACAAGATCCACAGGTTTTACTTGCTCAGAGCATTTTTTCATCATTGATCCCCTGAGGGGTTTGCATACAGCTGACAGTTTAGATACGGGTTTGGCGTCATGCAGGACATCCATATGGAAGTCTTGACGCTATTAAGAACCTGACTCGAATTTCAAGCTTGATGTTTAGGTTTCGTGGCAATTTGCGGTGTTGGGCGAAACTATCTCTGGCGCAGACTATTCTACTTTCAATTTCTTGTTCTCCTATTCTTAAATTCTTGCAACTGATCCATACGCCAAAATATCTTAAGTATTTAGTATTTACTAATTCCACATCTTGTCTTTTTAGAATGAATTCAAGGTATTTATTATTACTACTTTCATTCCAATTCCAGATGACAGTCTGTTTTAGAAAGCTTTATCTTGAGTCTATTTCTTGGGTCACTTAGTAGAGCGTATTGATTTTCTGTTCAAGGTCATTCTTATCCAAACTACGAATACCTATGACATCAGCATTACTACAATGGCCTCAGGAGGGAAAGCAGAATCGTTCTGGATGTGGATATATCCAGTATTGATGCACGTTTCCTTACTAAGCTTTTATTTAAAGTAATGTGAAATATCAACATCTTGATTATGCCATTATTTTCTCATCGTGTTATATGTGAAATCAATTTTAGATATGGCTGCTGTTGAAAGTTGTCAAGGGGCGTGGCTTCTGTTATTTGCCTCAGTTCTTCGTTATTCTCTAGCGCCGATGCATAAGCTTCGGAGGAGTGAAGTCCTCGCCAAGACCAATAGGATTCAATCTTTGAAAGCCATTTTTAATCATTAATCTGTGATAGCCGTTATATACAGCGGACAGTTTAGATATTTCCGAACGCCTTGAGTCAACCTGTGGTTTGGTTTGTTGTCAATCTTTTTCCAGTGGTGCGGGATCGCCTTTCAACGCCGATAGCAACAAGAAATCATCTTCCTGACAATTCGGTGATGATTAGATTCGAACCAGGGTCTCAAAGTCGGAAAGCAAACTTTTTCACTATTCATAGCCAGACATACATACATACGAAAAAGTGGTGAAAAGTTGACGGACAACCAAGGACGGATTCTTAAAAATTCGAATATTTCGTCATTTAACCGAATTTGAACCTGAGCTGATACCCCCTTAGTAGAAAGACTTCATTACTTTCTAACAAAGTTAAAAGATGTAGTCAGAGGCAATTGATTAATCATTATTTTGTTATTACTACAATAAAAAATTATTGCTGACAATATTTATGCGATGAGGTATTGTAACTATTTGCACTATTTATGAATTTTCGGCCATACTTCTTCAAGGACACACAGCTAAAAGAGTTGGAAGTAATCCAGTGACTTTACAAAAAGAGTTGTAAGTCCTATACCTAGGCACAGCAGAGGTTAACAAAGAAATTGGAGTGTTGAGCTACTACAAGAGAAATAATTGAAACTGATACCCGGAAGAGGAATGGTACGTGGAACTAGAACAATCTATCACGGTGGTCTATATAAAGGGTTCGATTCGAAAGTCCAATCATCTGAAGAAGTCTAGAGCGTACAACGATCGAAACGTCGTGAATATGACAACAAGATGAGGATAACAGTCCGAACAATGTAAAGAGTGCAAAAATTATTGCGATTTATACGACGAGAATTGAATTGAAATTCGAGTGCAACTTTTCCAGACATATTTTATGGCTCCGGAACCTGGCAACTTAAACGCAAATTGGATTCGTTTGACATTAGATGACTCCGTAAAATCCTAAGCATCAAATATCAAATAGGTCAAGGAAAGATCACAGATGTTCCCCCATATCAAATGACTTGAGGCTACTCGCAACACGACCTGAAAATCAAGTCATTAAATGATAGCCAATCGCCCAGGGAAAGGGAAGTTATCTACTCCAACCCCAATATGTTAAGTCTATCACTAGGTCCCCGTTACTGTGGAATCCCATACGCGTATATGAGAGGGGTGCTTGAAATTTTCAATAAAATCAGTACGCCATTTTTTCCGGATGCCACAGTTGTGAGAGACTGGTCCGATACTCGCATTTGAAGTAAAGTATTGAAGTTGTATCCTGCGGAATTATTGTGGCCCTGTTAGGGCCAGAAATAATGACGCAAGGGAGGAATTGAGTTAAACAGAAACAGTAATACAAACATATACAAACGAGAGTGTTACAGCAAGAATGTTCGATCCGACTGTAAGAGTTGACTGCTAGAAACTTCCCACTCCAAAAGGCAGTACCTGCTCCTATTTATAGGTGGGAGAGTCTATGAGTGCGTGGGCAAATTACCATAACAGGAACACCTTTCCTGAAATCTGATATCCCAGCGAAAGAGATGGTGACGTAAGATGAGCTGGTGTTAGAGATTGAAGTGAGATATACGACTGCTCAAAAGAATGTGGAATTTCATCAAGGCTTGACTGAGGATTATGCCTTGTGTAACGATTCGAGTACCTCCTATATCGTATGTGTATATGTGTGTGCGTGATTACATGTAACCATTTTTTTTTACTGCATCTGAGATTTGAAATGAAACGCTGATTTTCCAACATTGTGTTGCTAAGAAAAGATTGAAGTGATTCAGGGTGTGTATGTTTGTGTGTGTGTGGGGGGGCTAATTAGAAAGATTATATTTGTGTTCCTCCCAAGTTGGTTTTACAGAATACGAAACTTTAATATGTCATTATGAGGAACGGTCAATTTATATCTGATCAAAATAGATGTTGTTATTCGATTCTGGTATCATTAATTAATACTTCACTCCTAGGGATCTTTCATTTGCTGATAACCATACATTCTGTCTTCTTAGAATTTATGTTTAGTCCTTTCTTCTCGCTTTCCTTTAATAGATTTTGTAACAGTTCCTCTAATTTACTTTATGTGTTTGCTATCAACACAGTATTATCGGCATATCTGATATTGTTAAGATTATCGCTTTTAACAATGAAACTCAGAAGGACTTCTAAATTTCCCAGGATCACTTCACTTTGAGAATAAACATTTCTATTCTTGTGCATTGACTGAATTCATTTTCTGTTCGTCGTGGGTTTGCTTACAGTATAAGTTTTGGATAATTCTAGTATCCTTCCCAAGAAAACATTCGAAACGTCGGCACTCAGTGGTTATAATACCAAAGAATACCTAAAACTGACTTGAAATGAAGCGGGAAGAAAAAGGTTGGCAGTTCAAAGGATATCCGTAACGAAACTGAAGAAGCTGATTTGTTCTTTTCATTTCTCTTTAGGGCAGAGCACAAGCATCTGCATCAGCCAAGATTTCAGGGGTGGCGGGTACGACTGTGACTTTATTACCCTACCGGGACGTAGATGATAAGAACATGAAATAACTCGCATTAGTTGGTTAACATTTGCCGTAATATTGTAATTTTATATTCTTATGAAAAGTCCACATGATGTGCAATTAGGCGGTACCGTTGCTATAAATAAAAACATTTTCCTTCTCAGTCAAACATTCCTGTATAAAGCGAAGGCCTTTTCCAAATCCCGAGGCAAAGAGACCGCTATAGTTATACTTGAGTTCTTCCAGTGATTTATATGCGCGCTTTTTCCTCTCAGCTGGGATACTGTGAATTTCATTCTCGTTACTAAAACGGTGAAATGTTTACTTGCTTCAGGTCATTGTCTCGCAGTGTTGCCACTTGCTCATGTCTGGCAATACGCACTTAAAAAATTCCCGTTTTTTTGGGTGACCCTCTATATGAAGATTATGACGATAAGGACAATAAATGACGATTGAGCATTTATTTGGGGAGTTTAAGTTATTAATACTCAAAGAATCATCCAGGCGGGAGGGTTTTTTCCCCACAGAGTAGCAGTTCTTAGGAAACAAAATTATTTGAGTGGGTGGAAATATGAAATACGGGAGAAATGCGTGTGATTCGACTCAGTGGAAGTAGCATAGCTTTTCATTGTAATAAAGTTCTGAACTGGTGGAGCTAAAGTATGATTGTCATCAGAACATTTGCCATTGTTATATCGTTATGAGTCTGATATTGGCAGTTCATGTTTCATAAATAATCTTTTTGCAATGCTAATATCTTTTCCTATATTTTTCATTATCTTCATTATTATTTCCGTTAATAGTGCCGTTTTAAAGTATTTCTCTTTGAATAATTCATATCCATATTTTTTTCTGTGGGTCTTCTTTGGTTTTAAGCACACAGAACAGATTCTATTTTCGATCGATTCATTATTTTCATAAACGACTTTTTTTTTCTCTCGTAATTTATTCATTATTTTCGCGTTGGTAAATCTTGGTCGTCAGTTGTCATTTGTCATTTGATCTTTTCAATAATAAACACACACACACACGCACACGCGGGCACACACACACGTACACACATATGTATACATATGGGATAACGAGATATAAATGTTTATATAGCAAGAACTGTTTTGGAGGAAAGTAGAAAAAGTTTTTGTATGACACATTTCGTCCCTTAGGATATCATCGGACGAGGTGTGTTTAAATTGATGCGAATACGCATGCGCCGGAACGAGCTGCTAGGAATTTGAAATTTAAAATAATTTTTACGCATATTAAAGAAAATTCTATATTATGTAATTATAATTATATATAATTATAATTATGTATAAATATATATTATATGATAAGTATATAATATGACAAATTTCATTTAGATTCTTTTTTATTGTCTCCATCTACTCTGTTTTTGAATAGCTCACATTCTGATAACAGAAGATCTGCTAAGAGCAGTGGAACATGGTAAGAACGTGAAAGAATATTTACTGTGGATGAACTAACGGGTAAATCACTTACAAAACATTTTCTTCTTAGTGAATTATATTCTTTTAATATATATGTTTCTCATTATTAATATATATATATATATATATATATATATACATATATATATATATATATATATATATATATATATATATGAAGAAATATAGTCTTAAAGTGTGATATATTCATGGGATAAAGTGCTCAATATCAGAGATAGAGCGTGTGTAAATATAAAAGTGGACATGGAAGTCAGCACTTAGAGGCGACAGTCTGTTTCATGCTAGTGCAATCGTCAGAGTTGCGTGACGATTGCACTAGTATGAAACAGACTGTATATATATGTAGGGTGACCCCAAAAAACGGGAACTATTTAACAATCCAATAAAACCAAGACTGATGGAAGAAAAATATTTAATTCATAGTAATTGAAAACTTAAAACATGCCATTTAAGAAACAATCATGGAATTTTTCATTTTTTTAAAATTACGTCCTGTAGGTGGCGTCCTCCTGTACGAATGCATTCTTGAAATCTGCTGTTGAGATTCCTCATTGACTGCTGCAACATCTCAGCTGGGATACGGTGAATTACATTCTCCTTACTAAAGAGGCGAAATGTTTACTTGCTCAAAGTCACTGTCTGTCAGTGTTGCCACTTGCTCATATCTGGCAATACGCACTTCAAAAATTACGGTTTTTTGGGTCACCCTATATATATATATATATATATATATATATATATATATATATATATATATATATGTGTGTGTGTGTGTGTGTGTGTGTGTGTGTGTGTGTGTATATAAAGAGATTATTATTACACCAGGATAAAATAATCTTTAAAAAAGGAATCATATTTTATTAATAAAAAGGATACGGAACTACCACATCGATTAAAATTTTAGATACCTTTCAGCCGACACATCTTATAAATGTGCAAGAGGGATCGTCATTTCAAATTAAATACATTCTTATTGTTCAAAGGTGAGTACAATAGTTTTATAAACACCCGGGAGAATTCCAGTAAGTTATCTTTAATCATTTCTAACATAAAACGGTTCAAATCTTAATCTGACAATTAGACAATTTTGCTGTTACACGATTTCGACAATTTGGTTGTTACACCCGGTGTACACACACACACACACACACACACACACACACACACACATATATATATATATATATACATCGGGTACATTGGGTAAATTTTTGCCTCTTTATATTTTTATTTCGCGCATGCGCGTTGTTTATTTTTCATTTTGTTGACTGCACAGTATAGAAGGGTCCGTTGGGCACCGTCTGTGAGAAAAAGAACACCATGACGCAATTAACTCCCCCAGGAATTTGGACGTGGCATAATGTACTGCTTGGAAGGCATCTGGTGGTCGTGGTGAAATGTAATTGAGATTTTAATAAATAAATTTACTCTTTAGTATTTCGAGATATTTTTGTGCAATTTTGGTAAACATATCTATTAAAATGAGATGTCTGTTATTTTCATTTTTGCGTAATTTAGACAACAATTTATCCAGCGCAACCTTTATATATATATATATATATATATATATATATATATATATATATATGTGTGTATATATATATATATATATATGTGTGTGTGTGTGTGTGTGTGTGTGTGTGTGTGTGTGTGTGTGTGTATGGAGACAGGTATGTGTGATTGCCCAAAAGAGAATACGTTCGTTCTCATACAAAACAATTTATGTATATAATTAACAACAATTATTTGTACCATTTCTACACACATTAAGTCCTCAAAAGAAAACATTTGTTCGACCACAAAAAAGTATTACCAAACGCTTAAAGAAAATACCGTATCAGTCTTGTTTAACAAAACCTGTATTATTGAGGGACTATTGGCCAAACACACAAAGAACGTTTTGTGTCACATGACGATCGCGGTAGCGAGAAACTCGAGTAGAGTTCTGAACTTTGTAAAGTTTTGAGTGATATCGCTAGATAGCCTATTTGCTCTGCCTTGCTCATTTTGACATAAAGCACTGTGCCTTACTGTTTAGATAGGTGTGTGCCTGATTCTTCGTCTTTTTTCTTCTTAGTCCCTGTTTCTCTTTTTAGATTTTGGTGTTTGGTTTATTGTCGAAGTAAATCATAGCAAAGGAAAGATTTACAAGCATGAAAAGCTTAGCCGTATCAGCAGCAATATGTGAAACATTAACACAAGTGCGAGTGGGCCTTTATTGGAACCATGGGGTTTCCACTGCGATTAAATAACATCGCTGGAAAACGGCCATTAATCAAAGTGGTGAGCATCGGAAGAAAATGAAGACAAGGTGTGAATTTGAAAATTGGGGACGTTAAGTGACGTCGTTTGGTGCAGAAGCTGGGTGTCTGTAAACGCTTTGTTAAAAACGACAAAGCAGTGTACAAGATGAAGCAAAGAAACAGATGAGCGAAGGAAAAAAAAAAGAGATTTGTCAGGAAAAAAAAAATAACGGTGATAGTAGTGTGGGCCGATGTCTTTTAATTATTCACTGCCGGCAGAAAGGTATCGTGTGAAGCCGATCAAAAGAGAAGTGATGAGAAAGATATCCCAAGAGTTAACAGATTAGTAAAAAGAAAAAGAAAATAGAGAGGGTGCGAATAGAAAAAGGTGAAGTCTGTAAAGACAAAAAGGATAAAGGAAATCACGCGAAGAGTCAGGACACTGAGGGAGCGGATGAGATGAAATAGATGTCAGGAAAGAAAGAATCAGATTTAGAAAGAGAGAAGGGGAAGAGAGAGAGAGAGTGAGACAGAGTGGCTGAGAGGAAATAGAGAGAAAGATAGATGTGTCAGTCCGTTATGTGCCAGGGGTGAAACACGCTTAGTCGATTATGTATATTTCGATGCATGACTGACGAGGCAGTAGGTTGCCAATTCTTTCTGCGGTAGACCAGTTGCCATTTAAGGATATAGAACCCGGTCTGTCCTGCTATTTACCCATTTGGGGGAGAAGAAGAGCATTCGTACCTTTAGGAGGGTAAGAAGAGGATTCATACATTTACCAAGGGTATTAGCACGTACGTGAATGCAATGGATTCGACTGGAATTCGAACTCGGCTCAATCCGAGCCGCTATCCATTACTCCACCGTGCCTCGAAAATAGATATACGGGTTGAAAAAGAGAGTAGAGAGAAACGAGAAACATCACTACTGGCAAGCCCACTGAGATGGGATTGAGAGAAAGACATAGTTAGTGTAAGAAAAAAGAAAGAGAGAAATAAGGAATCATGGTTTGAGAAAGATAGTATAGACATATTTACAAGATTACTAAGAGGGGAGTGAGAGAGAAAGAGAGTGTGAGAGCAGAATGGTAAACAAAAGAAAGAGTGATATGGAGACAGAGAAAAATCAATACATGAAAATTCACTGAGTGAGGGGGAGAGAGACTGGGATAAAATAGAGAGAAAGAAATACGGGTTGAGTAAGAGAGTGAAGAGGGGCCCACAAATGATAAGCCCACTGAGTTGTTGGTGGGAGAAAGACTGTCAGAGAGAAAGAGAAAAAATCAATACATGAAAATTCACTGAGTGAGGGGGAGAGAGACTGGGATAAAATAGAGAGAATGAAATACGGGTTGAGTAAGAGAGTGAAGAGGGGCCCACAAATGATAAGCCCACTGAGTTGTTGGTGGGAGAAAGACTGTCAGAGAGAAAGAGAAAAAATCAATACATGAAAATTCACTGAGTGAGGGGGAGAGAGACTGGGATAAAATAGAGAGAAAGAAATACGGGTTGAGTAAGAGAGTGAAGAGGGGCCCACAAATGATAAGCCCACTGAGTTGTTGGTGGGAGAAAGACTGTCAGAGAGAAAGAGAAAAAATCAATACATGAAAATTCACTGAGTGAGGGGGAGAGAGACTGGGATAAAATAGAGAGAAAGAAATACGGGTTGAGTAAGAGAGTGAAGAGGGGCCCACAAATGATAAGCCCACTGAGTTGTTGGTGGGAGAAAGACTGTCAGAGAGAAAGAGAAAAAATCAATACATGAAAATTCACTGAGTGAGGGGGAGAGAGACTGGGATAAAATAGAGAGAAAGAAATACGGGTTGAGTAAGAGAGTGAAGAGGGGCCCACAAATGATAAGCCCACTGAGTTGTTGGTGGGAGAAAGACTGTCAGAGAGAAAGAGAAAAAATCAATACATGAAAATTCACTGAGTGAGGGGGAGAGAGACTGGGATAAAAAAGAGAGAAAGAAATACGGGTTGAGTAAGAGAGTGAAGAGGGGCCCACAAATGATAAGCCCACTGAGTTGTTGGTGGGAGAAAGACTGTCAGAGAGAAAGAGAAAAAATCAATACATGAAAATTCACTGAGTGAGGGGGAGAGAGACTGGGATAAAATAGAGAGAATGAAATACGGGTTGAGTAAGAGAGTGAAGAGGGGCCCACAAATGATAAGCCCACTGAGTTGTTGGTGGGAGAAAGACTGTCAGAGAGAAAGAGAAAAAATCAATACATGAAAATTCACTGAGTGAGGGGGAGAGAGACTGGGATAAAATAGAGAGAAAGAAATACGGGTTGAGTAAGAGAGTGAAGAGGGGCCCACAAATGATAAGCCCACTGAGTTGTTGGTGGGAGAAAGACTGTCAGAGAGAAAGAGAAAAATCAATACATGAAAATTCACTGAGAAAGGGAGAGAGACGCTGAGAGACAATAGAGAAAAAATAGAAAAGTTTAGAAAGAAAGTAAGGAGAGTCCACGATTGATAGGCCCACTGAGATGTAAGTGGTAGAAAGAGTAAGTGAGTGTCAGAGAGAATAGAAAAATCAATACTTGAAAATTCCTTGACAGAAGGAGAGAGACTGAAAGAAAATGGAGGGAAATATAGAAATACGTGTTCAGAAAGAGAGTAAAGAGGGACCACGACTGATAAGCCCACTGAGATAAAGATGGGAGAAAGACTAAGTGAGCGTCAAAGAGAAGAGAAAAATCAATACATGAACATTCAGTGAGAGTGGGAGAGGCTGAGAGAAAATAGAGAGAAAGATAGAAAGGTTGATAAAGAGAGTAAAGAGGGACTACGGCTGATAAGCCCACTGAGATGTAGGTGGGAGAAAGAAAGTGAGTGTCAATAAGAAGGGCGGATTTAAGGAAGATGGTATAAAAACATCTACAAGATTATTAAATGGAAAGAATGAGAAAGAGAGATAGAGAGAGAGAGAGAGAGAGGGAGAGAGAGAGGGAGAGAAGATGAGGAAGAGGAAATGGTAAAGATAACAAAGAGTGGAAGAAATCGCAACGAAAAATGAGTGATAGGGAAAGAATATACAAAGAAAGAGAAAAATTTATGCATGTATGATCATTGAGAGCGGGAAAGAGAGTGACTGATAAAACAAAAGAAAGTTAGAAATACAGGCTGAGAAAGAGAGTAAAAAGAAACATCACCACTAACCAACTCAGTATAACGTAAGAAACAACATAAATTTAAGACTTCCAACATCAGTAAAAACTAAAATGAATCGCACATATATCTCGAAGAGAAAATGAGAACATAACGGCAAACATGAATAAACATGGACGCAATAAGACGTATTATCAAAACGACAGTTTTTCGCATGACACCGCTTTAGGAACAACATTCAGTCTTTGTTGATGTTCATTGTTTTAAAACCTTGACATGACGAAAGTGAAATTTTACATTTTCTTTATAACAAAAATATTGAACACTATTTATTTATCAAATTGTTTATTTACAAGAATAATTTCATATTTGCTACACTACAAGAACAAATACAATTAAAACTAATGCAATTAAATATTTATCATTTACCAATTTATGAAGAAATAAATGTGAAAACAATTTTTTGTTTATAGATTTGTAGTGGACCGTGGGGTGAAGATGTGAAGAGATATCAGAAGGTTAAAATTTCCTGCTAGCCGGTTCAGCTACAGGAGAATATTGAACTTTAATTAAGTCCAAAGAAGACAAATAAAACACATAAGACCGATAAATATATGTAAACAAATATATATTAATAACAAGTTAAACAAAGACATGGACAGTTACAGAGATTTTGTGTGGAGAAATTATGTGTGTGTGTTGTGGTGAGTATTCGTACGTACGTGTATTGTTCTTAGCGTGTTCCCAGAATTTGGGAAACGCTGTCACTGTGAGAGGTCACATATTGGTGTTAGTTGAAAAGAGAGATTTACCTCACCTTCACGCGAGGTCGCGGCCCAAGGCCTAAGTGGAAAAGAGATATCGAGGCGAATGGACAGCCAATATTTATAGTCAGGGTGGAGAGACCCCTGTTGAAGGATTAAGGAACTGAGGAGGAGCTAACTCAGACAGATTTATAAACTTTTACTAAATTATAAATATATGAACAAGCTATAAGGAAATCCTTATTATTTACCATTTTATAAAGTTTGAATCAATTGACAATTAGCCGATGCTTTGCAAACCATTCCAATAAATAAAAACAAATTGTTTAATTAAACAATCTAATAATTAAATAGTGTTTATTATTTTTGTTGTCAATTCTCAAGAACAAAGAAAATGTACAAATTGACTTTCTTATATTTCCTTGATCGACCCTCCGTCCTTCTCTTTCTCCACATCCCTTCCTTTACCACTCCTATCTGCTCTTCCTCCAACCCTTCTGTAACCCCATGCGTGATAGTGGTCACCAGCCTTGCTTGGGGTGATACGCTTAAAAAAAAAAAAAGAAGTTTTATTACAATTCAAATGATCGCTTTGTAAAAATAATAAACATTGTCGGAGAATAAATGTAGTTAAAAACAAACGGTGTCATAGGAAAAAGTATCCTTTTGATAATACGTCTTTTTTTGCGGCGCGTTTGTAGATGTTTGACGACATAATCAGGTTCTACCCTTCCGCGCTAATTAGAAAGAAAAAAATATTAGGAAGGTAACCCAGTTTGTATACATTTCAGCCGAAAGTAGAACTAAAGCTTCACATATATGAAGACACTTAAGGATATATCACTTGTGGTTTAGTTCAAAGTTTTACTTACCAGTGTGCACTGCTTTACTCCAGATTGAATAATCTATATATATATATATATATACAATATATATATATATATATATATATATATATATATATATATATATATATATATATATATATATCAAAGGAAAAAAATAGTTAACACATCTCGAAAAATCCGGTAATAAATTTATTTCAGCAGGTAAGTATTTATACCTGCCTCATGAGGCAGGTTTTGTAATTTCGGTCTGATGAGGAAGGTATTAAAAACTTGCCTGCTGAAATAAATTTATTACCGGATTTTTCGAAACGTGTTAAGTTTTTTCCTTTGATGTATATCATATTGTTCACTATACAATATATTGAGCTCCCTTCAAGATCTAGGTTTTTAATACTTTATATTAAAAACACCTACTTGCATTATCATTTCCACTTACGGATTTGATATTATATTTATCTTTCTCTCTCCATCTATCTATCTATCTATCTATATATATATATATGAAAACAAAAAGAAAAAGAAAAAAGAATCTAAATGAAATTGACTTGTTTATAAGCCCAAAATATAAACATATTAATAAAAAAATTTCTACATTTCAAATTACCACAGTCACTGGTCCGTGCGTATGTGTAGATGCATCAACGTAAACAAACTTAGTCCAATGATATCTTAAGGGAGGAAACGTGTCACACGAAACAATTTCCACTTTGTCATATATGTTTCCTCTATCTGGATATATAAACTTTTATATATGATTATTTCATAGACTTAATGTATTGTGAAAAAATTGCGCTCTGAAGATGACAATTTGAAATTGTCGAAAGTACTTGGTTGGCAAGTGTCTTCCGTTTGACAGCAACTACTTGCTGGCGAAGTGATGTCATCATTAATCACATTAACATTGCCATTTAATTCTTTGTATAAATTGTTTCTTTATGATATAAAATATAAGATATACACACTCTGATATATATATATATATGTGTATATATATATATATATATACATATATGTATATATACATATAATGAAATATATATATATATACATATATATATATGTATATATATATATATATAATGAAATATATATATAATGAAACATATATATATATATATATTTATATATATATATATATATATATAATGAAAATATTGTTATAGATTTCGTATCAGCTTGCACTGAATATTTTTACTATTAACAATTTAGAAATAATATTTTCTCATATGAATATAGATAATTGTTTTCATAGAAATACTAAAAGGATTCTATTGCTAAATTCATTTAAAACCTCGGTTATTTTTGACGGAAAATTGAAACTAGCGTTAACATAACTGGGGTGTTTTCTTTAAACACATAATGATTAGATTCACACGTTGGAAGTGTTATGGGTTTTATATGAATTTGACAATACAAGGGAGCTATATTCACATATATAAATAGAGAGAGACAGAAGGAGTGAGAGATTGATGGGCAACAAAGGATAGGAGATAGAAAAAGTAAAGAGGCAGAAAGTGAAGACAATGAATTTGAAAGAGATGCAGAAGAAAGACCAAAAGTGATAATAAACAACATGATCAATGCGATTTTTTGGAATTTATTTTGCTGTGCGTAGATTTCATTATGAAAAACAAACAAAAAAAAGAAGATATTTTCTATTGAAAACCTCCAAAATAAATTTCGGTATTCATTTGTTAATCTGTTGAGTAAAAAAAAATGTTTTTTTTTTCTTCTTTTTAGTATTGTTTATCGCATCATCTTTTCGACGAGTCTCCAGCGTCTCCTATTTTATATTGAATTCCTTCTATTTAGTTGATTCAAATGCAAAAGATATTTGATTTTTTTGTTGATGACGCGCTAACCTCATTATTTTGCATTCAGAGAAAAATAAAACAAACTGATAATAAACAAAGAAAATTATTAATTCTAACTGAAGCTTTGTCGGCGTTAAAATTAAGACGAAATCTTTTGTGTTCGGATTTATTGATAAACAATTGGTTTCTTAATTACATTTTGTCCTGATTTTTTAATTCAAATTCAATATTTTAATGCAACTGACGTGTCTTATTCGATCAAAACTCTTCTAATTCACACCGAAGTGTTATGGATTTTACAAGCTTTTGAAAATGCAAAATAAGAGAAATTATATTTACATGTGCATTAACACATACATGTACCCTCCCGAATACAGAAATAAGAAAATACATTCACGCGCCACCGATCGTTAAAATCTCGGTCTATATTGATTAAACTATATAGCATAAGATATTTCAAAATGATCTATTTTTATAAAAACAGAAAGAGGAATGCGCGTTTACCCCACTTGTCTGACAAAGGACTTCTGCTAAACCCCCGTAGATGGCTTTGACAAATGAATATATTAAAAAAGGGAGCAAGGTCTCATTTTTTAAAAATATTTTATCTACAAGCTATACATAGATTATGATTTGTTTTGTTCTCCTATGGGGGACCTTTGGTTCTTATTGAACTTCATTGCATTGAACACAACACATAATACTACACAGTATACAATGCCCTAATCTTGATTTTTTGTTGATGACGCGCTAACCTCAATTTCTACAGAGTGATTAAACCGTTCGAATCTCGCCATGGTCGATTTTTCAGGACGTTATCGGTCTGTAGGGCGTGATCTCAGCGTACGACACCTTTGAAAAGTGCGTGAAAACCATACCAAAAGTTGAGCCAAGACTTTGAGTGAACTTGGGTAGATTGAGCCATTGTAAGACGTCGGTAGCTGTGCTAGCCCGAAGTCACAATTCATGCGCTAGTCTTGTTCAAACCGCCGATTACGCTAGATAACGCGTTCTCAATTTCTCTCAGCATAGTTGCTGTATAAATCACAGATGCGCTGTGTAGGTGTTGAACAAACATAAATTTGCCTGAGCAGTTGCCAGCAATGATGATTGGGGACTAGCTAGCCGCCCTAGTGGATTCGAGTGTTTGCGCCATTTACTAATCTTACTTGACTACATACATAGCCGTACCTAATAATTCTACTACCAGACCAACGAATGTCTTTCAACATCACTACTCAGAACTAGACATAGAATTGCCAAGAAGAGTCGTATAGTTTGTACTTCGGAAGGTAGAAATAATTGTAGCTGACGGAAGGTGCACAAGTCGATACCCGTTCAGTATCGGCTGGGTCACCGTGGAGATGGGATATAATGTTGAAAGAGGCGAAACCCCTGACGAACCTCGGCTAAAAAACATCACCGTCCAAAGAAGACAAAGAAAACAAACAAGACCGATAAATATATGTAAACAAACATATATATTAATAACAAGTTAAACAAATACATGGACAGTTACATAGAGTTTGTGTGGAGAAATTATGTGTGTGTGCTGTGGTGAGTGTTCGTAAGTACGTGTATTGTTCTTAGCGTGTTCCCAGAATTTTAATTGTCAATGTATTTTACGAAATGTCACGATCACGAATCCCGTGTCGGTTAGGGTCGTAGGAGCACCACATCTACCGCAGTGATAACAGCAGTGGTGTGTCTTGGGCAAGCCAGTTTGATAGGCTGGTTTAAATTCAGTTTTCCTTCTCGTAGACTGGTTAGGGCCCAGTCTGTCCTATTGTTTACACATAGCTGGAGGGAGAGAGGGATTCATACATTTCCCAAGGTTATTATCACTGGAATTTGAATTCAGGCATCTGATTCCTCAATCCGGGTCTAGATTCATTATTCCACCTTACTTTCTTGGGAAAAAAACAAAACTGTCCAAATAAAAGCTTTTTTTTTATTGCCAGTAAAATACGAAATACACGTCCGTGTACATGACATAACAGCTCTTATCTGTAAAGGTGAGAACTGGTGAGAGTAAGGAATTTAACCTGCCAGAATATTTTCAGTAGAAATAGCGATATGCGTGTTCCCTAGCGAGTGTCGGAAACTGTTGCATGGAAAATAATTCAACAACAGCAAGACAGCGTAAGTTGTTTTGAACTTTGTCAAGGCTTTGAATTGATGATTGTGCAGCTTCAATCCAAATTTGACGGTAAGAGTCATTTTTTGTCTCATCTGACTCTAGCAAAGGCACATGTAATCAGGTAATTCACCTACTATTCTCTATCGTTACGAGAGTTTAGAGCAAAACACATTTCGCACAAGAATGAAACACGTTTGAGGACTACCAACAGCAGAAAAAAATAAATTGGATGACAAATTTAACTCGAAGAAAAAAATAATGTCATAATCAAAATGCTAGCGTTCCACACTGCTTCAAACAAAAAGGAAGGAAACCAATATTAATACTGGAAACAGTATTAAAAGCCACTTAAAAAGCCTACATTCCTGAAAAAACTTTTTTCAAGAGAATGGTTTTATAAATTTCAACCAAAAGCAGCTCGGAAGTCAGATGAATGCCAAATATTTCCATTTAGAGAAATGGCTAATAATGCCATTGGCATTAATAATAAAAGGTTTTTATAACAAATTGTTATTCATTCCAAAGGGAGAGGAAACCTTGAAACTCTGAAGGAACAATTTGCATAGAGGTTTAATGATTTCAGACCTGTGGAAGATCAATTTAATTTTAATAAAACCTCTAATTCTTTTCCAGGTTGATTAATTCGTATTCTACGGCTTGTCAACGCTTTACAGGTTATTAAACCCAGGACATATTTTAAGTTGTAAAATTCTTTTTGACATAATAATGAATCAATGATACAAGTCATAGTAATTAACCCATGTTTGTGGGAGAAGAGGTGAATTGATAATATTACCAAGGATATGTGCAAGTAAGTTCGTCCTTACATGGAGTATTGCTGCCATATATGGTCTGAAGTCTCTTCTGTTTGTCTCAAGGTTGGTTCTTGATAAAATCCAGAGACGGATATGCAATGTACTTGGCCCTGATCAGGCATCTCGTCTGCAGTCGCTCTCTCACAGACGTGCCTTTGCCTCCCTCTGTCTTTTTTACAAATGCTTTCACAGTAACTGCTATAATGAGCTGCTTTCGCTGGTTCCCAGACTTCATGAATTTAAGCGTTCAACTAGGCTGGCGTCTCGTTCTGACTCTTTCACTGTCAAAACTGTTAAATGTAACCGTCTCTTCTACTCCAATAGCTCAATGGCTCGAACTTCTCGCCTGTGGAACTCCCTCCCCATTTCTTGTTTCCCTGATAGCTACAATCTCTAACTATTCAAATGTAATGTCAATCGATGTCTCCAGATGCCTTGATCTATCCTTCTCCTCATCCTTTCCTCTGTCACTCCTATTTTCTCTCGCTCCAACTCTCTGTAACCCCTTGCGTGCTAATGGCTTCCCGCCTTGCTTGGAGTGAAACGCTTAAAAGCAAAACACCCCGCCAAAAACGGGGGGTATAACGAACCCACTAGAATAGGAATTCGACTCTCCAATTAATTAATCCGAGACATTATCCATTACACCAAGCGCACATCCACGCTTACTGTGCCTGGAATTTCCAAGCGATCTAGATTAGGCTCAATATTTCTTAACTTCGCTGATCATTTTTTTAAGCATTTCACCCAAAGCAAGGTGTGAGTATCACTACCACGCAAGGGATTACATAGTGAAAGTAAGAAAAAAAGGGGTGCTTGAGGAAAGGATAAAGAGAAGGTCAGGGATCACCACCAAGACATCAGAATATGTCGATTTACATTACATTTAAATTTTTGAAGATTATAGTTATCAGGGAAGCAAGTAAGAGGAAGGGAGTTCCACTGTCGGGAAGTGCGAGAGAATAAGCTGTTGGAGTAGAAGAGCCGGTTCCATTTAACTGTTTCAACACAAAAGGGTGATGCCTAGATGCCAACCTAGTCGCACGCTTAAATTCATGCAGATGGGGAACCAGTGAAAATAGCTCCATGAAAATATTTGTAGAAAAGACTGAGGGAAACCATATCACGTCTGTGAGAAAGTGATTGGAGTCGAGATGCCAGGTCAGGACCCATCACATTTCATATCCGTCTTTCGATTTTGTCTAGATTGATTGTATAGCGAGCACTTCAATCTTTTGAACTTACACTTAGTAAATAATCAATGGAAGAATATTTTGAATAATGTACTTGTTTATAAATGTAAATTCTTTATAAAAATATGTTAATGTATTATTTGGTGAGTTTTAGACATTTCCTTGAATTCAAATTATTTTTTTTATCTCATTCAATTGAATATCGACAGATTTTGCAAAAAGGAATGATTTGATTGCATGTTTGTTTTGTTTTCAACAGTGACTGAAATGCATAATGTTATTGATTATTCCGTTTATTTTATTTGTCCTTATCGATCGAGTTGAATTTTTAAAAACTTTTCTCCCACGTTGCACCATACCTTTATAGTTTTGAACGATTCAGTGTTCGCTTGTTTTTTTTTTAAACAAAATTTATTTTTAAAAAAATGTAAAAAAGAGAAAAAATGAGCCAAATTACTGAAACAAACAAAGCTTGTGAGAAATGAAAGGAAAGAGAGAGAGATAAAGAGAGAGATATATATAAAGAGACAGAGAGAGAGAGAAATAAAGAGAGGGAAGCAAAAAGTAAAAATGAGTAGTGAAAAAGTAAAAAAATACAACGGAGGAAAAAGGAGAAAGGCAGAAAGAGATAAAGACAAAAGTAGTGTGAAGGAGGAAAGCATAAGAAGCATTAGAGAAAACAAAGAAAAAAAGAAAAAGAGAGTGAGCGAGTGTCTATGTGTGTTTGTGTATGTATGTATGTATGTATGTATGTATGTGTGTGTGCGTGTATGTCATTATGAGAAAAAGTAGGCAGATGATAATAAGAAGAGTCGAAGACTTATGAGGAAAATTCTTTATTTTAGAAAAGAAATGAGTACTTTTCAACGTAACTCTGTTCTTCGTTAATACAAACATCAGATGAATCAAACTTTAGTGAAATATCAGACCGAAGTTTCTCCTTCGTGCATATATATATATATATATATATATATATATATATATATATATATATATTTACGGGGTAAGTGTATCCAGGATACAACGTATGTCACTACAAGCAGTGTGGACACAGAGATCAATGGCCTTGAGCGACAGTTTTTATTTTTATTTTGGAATGCACAAAAGCTGTCGCTGAGTCCACACACATAATTTATATATACAGTGTAACCCGGATATAAGAGAGCTGTCGGGAGCAGAGATGAAGTCTCTTATATCCGGGTTTATCTTATATCCGGGTTTGGACTGTTATATATACATTAACACAGGCTCTAAATTGGTACCAGAGAAAATCTCTCTTATATCCGAGTTTCTCTTATATCCGGGTCTCTTATAATCGGGTTACACTGTATATATGTATATATATAGATGTGTGTGTGTGTGTGTGTGTGTGTGTGTATACGCCGAAATAAATAAAGACAGAAATATTTGTTACAATCGTACACGTTAAAAAGCGCTCTATTTCAAGTCCAAAAATAAAAAATTGCAGAGCGATTTAATATGTTAAAAAGATAAGAGCGCTGACCGGAACACTCACTTTCACTTTCAGTCGAAGTCTCCCCAGTATTCCGGTGTCGAATTAAGGAATTTAAGTTCTTGCGTTGCCTCCAATTGATTTGCTGATTAAACCACCTGACGAGACCTTGTCGGTCAGCATTCTTATCTTTTTGATATATATATATATATATATATATATATATATATATATATATATATATATATATATATATATATATGATTTTTTATTTTGCCTAAACGTCAGTTTAGATGGAAAACAAATTAAACTATGTCGGATTGTAATCCGTAATGAATTTCACTAATCAATGTAATCAGCAACGAGTCTGACTATTCAGTGTAATCAGTAATGAATTCCACTATTGAGTGTAATCGGTAATGAGTTTGACTATTCAATGTAATCAGTAATGAGTTTGACTATTCAGTGTAATTAGTAATGTTTTTGACTATTAAATGTAATCAGTAATAAGTTTCACTATTGAGTGTAATCAGTAATGAGTTTGACAATTCAATGTAATTAGTAATGGGTTTGACTAATCAATGTAATCAGCAACGAGTCTGACTATTCAGTGTAATCAGTAATGAGTTTGACTATTAAATTCTAATCAGTAATGAGTTTGATTATTCTGTGTAAGCAGTAATAAGTTTGACTATTCAGTTTAATCAGTAAGTTAATTTCACTAATCAATATAATCAGTAATGATTTTGACTATTCAGTGTAATCAGTAATGAGTTTGACTATTCAGTGTAATCAGTAATGAGTTTAACTAATCAGTGTAAGCAGTAATGAGTTTGACTATTCAATGTAATCAGTGATGAGTTTGACTATTCTGTAAGCAGTAATGAGTTTGACTATTCAGTTTAATCAGTAAGTTAATTTTAATAATCAATGTAATCAGTAATGAGTTTGACTATTCAATGTAATTAGTAATGAGTTTGACTATTCAATGTAATCACTAATGTGTTTGAGTATTCAATGTAATCAGTAATGATTTTGACTATTCAGTGTAATCAGTAATGATTTTGACTATTCACTGTAATCAGTAATGAGTTTGACTATTCACTGTAATCAGTAATGAGTTTGACCATTCAATGTAGTCAGTAATGAAACTGACTATTCAGTGTAATTAGTAATGAGTCTGACTATTCAGTATAAACAGTAATGTGCAGCTGGCTCCTCATATATTTGTCCACAAAGGTAACATTTTCGTCTGATATTTCATATATGTAAAGTTTGGTCACATATATATTATCAAAATACCACAACAAAACATCAATATATTTTACAGTAGCCAGATGCCCAATAATTATCTGCATGACAAATTCGCTATATGAAGAATCATCAACAACATATTTCTGTCGTAAATCCAGAAAAAAATGTAAAACATAATATATTACAAAAAATGGAAAACCGCAAACCTTGTTGTTACTAATCAACATAACTCATCCAAATCTAAACTAGGGAAAACCAATATAGTGTAATAATTTCACAGCATTAGGCCACCCCTGTAATAGAATTAAAGCCAAAATTTGGCGTTCTTATGCTTATAGCGAATCGCGTTTTATGTCGCTGATGTAGAGTTTTGTGAAATACAGTTCTTTTCATGATGACGGCGATCTACCGACGAAATATGACAGAAGTAGACAGTTTTAATCAATATGGACATAGAAATGAACGATGCATGGAGAACGGCAATTTCATGTGTTAAACGATCATCATAAAAGACGCTCGCTTCTGGCGTGAAATTGTAACTGTTTCTCACTAGTTTAGGGAATCATGTTTGTATTTTTATCATCTCAACCCAAACAAGGCGATAGAACTACTAAGACGTAACTAGAAATGAAAGAATAATAGATTGATGGGAGCAATCCGAACAATTGCCATCGAAATTTTTGTAGAAAAGACGCGAGAATGCTGCATTACAATAGCGTGAAAGTGACTGAACCCGAGATGCCCGGTCGAAACCTATAATATTACAGATTGATTTTTCGATTTTGTCCCAAATCTCAAGATACATAGCAGAAGCATCCAGGCCTGATATGTCAATATTCAATGCACCTACGAAAGGTTCAGATTCGGGTGAGAAAAAATATCTTGCACAAACCAGTTAACTAAATATATTATCAGTAGCATTAGCAATCTATTCCTTATATTAGTTTCACTTCATGACAGAGAAATACACAAGACCAAGAAAGCGCAATGGTTTACCCTCCTGGAAGTTAGCATCTGCTATGTTGATGGAAGGAAAAATGTTTTCTGACTGGAATAGAACAGTTTTGTTTTAAAAGTTGTAATGGCCATTTCTGATCCCATTTAACAACAGTTGAAGCTCATTTACGGGATCCGCTGTCTGTTTACCTGTATACAACTTATCAGGCTTACCATTAAGTCACGAGAATACCGTTGCGTCATAGACATATATAGAGAGTCGAAAACTGATAACATCGGGAAGGTCATTGATTAAAACAGGGAAAATGTAGGTCCGAGGGTGGAGGCAATGGCATTTATGTAAAAAAGACCTAGGATAGGGGCCATTCAAATAACATCTATTTCTTCATTTGATAAAATTGAATTAAATCACAATTTCTGCTAGAAACATCGTCACCCTTCA
>OZ038486.1:67766708-67834208 GCA_964036315.1 Acanthosepion esculentum
CCGACCTGTAAATCGCATTTGGGGTTCATCCTTTTACTGATGACCATGCATTCTGTCTTCTTGTAGTTTATGCTTAGTCCTTTCTGCTCACCACCCTTCACTACCTTCTGTAGATCAGATCACAGACTACTTGTAACAAACCTGACAAAACCAGCCAACGAAACAGCTCGCTTCCGTAAACATTAACCAGGGAATTAAGCCTTTAAAAATGAAAGGATAAATGCAGAATTCAGTAATATATAACAGTCCAAATTGATGTCATTAAATCTGATCAAAACATCGAGGAATTAAATAATATTACCATATCCTCATTAGCTGAACAACCTGAGACTATTCTAAAAATTCCAAGAAGGAAAAAGATATACCACGAGACGGCAATCCTGAGTTGAAAAAAATTGATACAAGAGAGAATCGAACAGAAGAGGAAAAATGGAAGGGAAAATACCAAACAATTAACAAAGAACATAAAAAATAATATATGCTTTGAGAAACCAGTACCTCCGAAAAAGTGGAAATTCAATTAATAAAGCCAAGTAGCTTAGACAATGTTTTAACAGGTGCAGAAGAGATACAAATCATAATAAATATCATACAATCAAAACCTCCTCAGAAGTAATGTCTTGATTTAAACAAAAAAAAACACTTTCAATTACATTTCAACCCTGACAAACACTAAACTTAAAATGCCCGCAGAAATAGAACATACGAGGGTCATTCAATAAATAAGGTGAATGTTTCGGTATAAGGACTTCTAATACAGATAGAAGCTTACTATTTTTTTAACGTAATCTCCCAGCACTGTCACACACTTTTCCAATCTGTACACAAGCTTCCGTATTCCCTCAGCGTAAAAATCTTTGGACTGATGTCTCAGCCAGTCGCTCACAACACTTTTGACTTCATCGTCACTTTTAAACTTCGTGCCTCTCATGAACGCTTTCAAGGGACTAAACAAGTGAAAGACTGAATGGGCAAATTCTGGGCTGTAAGGAGGATGAGAGAGCAGTTCCCAGCCCAGCTCGTTGATGGTCTGCACTGTTTGGGCTGATGTGTAAGGCCTTGCGTTGTCATGATGCAAGATGACTCCTTCTGACTGATGACTCCTGCGTTTGTCCCAACAGATAAGCTCAAATTCCTTGCAATGTCATCCATTGTCACCCTTCTGTCAGAC
This sequence comes from Acanthosepion esculentum, assembly GCA_964036315.1. NCBI lineage: Eukaryota > Metazoa > Mollusca > Cephalopoda > Sepiida > Sepiidae > Acanthosepion > Acanthosepion esculentum. The sequence continues at coordinate 67,767,880 of OZ038486.1, forward strand.
TGAATGAGGTCATTGAATGATTCGATCACCCCAGGAGACCTCACTTCTGTAAGCCTCCCAGGCCTGTCTTCATCCTCAACACTGCTCCGTCCTTCTTTAAACAATTTAGCCTACTTGTAGACATTTTTTGGCCGAGACATGTGGCACCATACACAGTTGACATTCTCCTATGAATTTTAACTGGTTTACACCCTTCAGCAACCAAAAACTTGATAACTGACCGCTGTTCAATCCTGGAGCATGCTTCTTGGTCGGCCATCTTTGCTAATCGCCGAAACTCTCAAAGTTTCTTTTAATCTGCAAAATAAATTAAATCCATGTGAAAAAGAAATAAAAGAAATAAAAAGAAAAAAAAAGTAAGCTTCTATCTGTATTAGAAGTCCTTATACCGAAAAATTCACCTTATTTATTGAACGACCCTCCTATATCAATATTGATCCAATTATTATAAATTCCGATTGGAAACAATAATGAACCTACTAATGAGGAAATTAAGAAAACTATTAAGAAAGGGTTAATAAAGAATCACTCACCAGTGGGGATGAACTTGAAAATATCTTCTTTTCTCGACGAATTCAACATGAGGTTTCTCTATTTTGTGAAAGAATCCTGAAATTAGAAATGTCTCCACGAAAAGTGGAATTTATCACATATTAATGCATTATCGAAACAAAAAGGTGACCCTGAAGAACCTAGATATCTCAAACATATAGATGTATCTCAACTGGATGCTTTATGGTGAAAGTACTAATCAACGTTATAATCATTAGGCTCTCGTCGTCTTATAAAAATCAACTCCTCACGATCCAATTTGGTTTTCGTTCTGCTAAGGGATGCAACAATAGCATATATGTCAAAAACACTTCATTAATAGGTTTGTTTGTTTGTTTGTTTGGGTTTTATGGCATATCAACCACTGTGGGTTATTTAATGCCAAATCCAGTATATATGAATTTTAAATGCCTATTTCGTATGGAACATTTTTAGCAACCCAGAACTTATTTGCTTGCACACTGCAAAATAATCCTAGGCATTTCATTAATAAGATTCCTGCTTTGTCGACATGACAACAGTATATGACCACCACAATAGAGACTTCCTTTTCTCATCAAGTAAAATCCACCTTCTAAGCTCCAAATATACAGAATAAATCCATCTAATAGCACTGTATCGATTTACGGAATCTGACATATCTGGTTAGAATCACAATACGGAAACATTCCAAATCTGCTCAGAAGTACAAGGAGGAATGAGAGCTTCAGTTTATTTATTTTTTCCCCAAACTATGCCCTGTTAATTTACAAATACTGATATGGTGAGATGGGAACTGATCATTTTCGAATTCCATACCATATATAATCAACTAATAGACGACCCCGATATTGTTTTCCTTCCCGAAGCCAAAGTACTGATGATGAAGGGGGGGGGCGGCTATACTGATTTCATGGGTATTCATAGTTGTGATAAGAATGATCTTGAACATTTGCTACCAAGTTTTCCAAGAAACAGGATTCAAGATAAACATTTCCAAAGCAGAAACTATGATCTGGAATTGGAACAACAGCAGTAATGGCTCCAATCCAGAATGCATCGGAAAAATACAGGATGTGGAATTAGTAAATACTAGAAACTTCAGATACCTCGGCGTATGAATCAGTTATAACAAATTAAGTAATCATCTCTCTCCCCCCCCCCCTCTCTCTCTCTCTCTCTATATATATATATATATATATATATATATATATATATCTAATTATAGGATTGGTATATACGGAATAAATTCCAATAACCAACAATTATTATTCTTAAAAGAGTGCTCATTACAGAGTAGAGCATATATAATTATTTATTTAAATATTATAACATACATATGTGATTTTATAACATATTTATGTTATAATATTTAAATAAATAATTATATATATATATATATATATATATATATATATATATATATATATATATATATATATATATATATATATATATATATATATATATATATATATATGTATGTATGTATATAGAGCCCATTATATATATGCCCATTAAAGAATTGTATTCCTGATCAATCAAAACTCGTAAATAATTTTATAGGTCATACTACAACATTTTTGACACGAAATCTCACTCTACGCCTTTCTGACCATAGCTCAATTAGATCTCATTTAAATATTTGCCTGAAGATTTTGCCAGACATTTTTATGTAGGAACGTTATCTACAAATCCTAATTATGAAAAACTTTTAAAAGATTTTTTTCAGCTCCCCAAATTTCATTAATAGGCATAAAGGTATTAAATATTAAAACAATTTCTCATACCTTTTGAGATTTCTTCACAAAATGCATCTAATAAGCAAATCTGTGTACGAATAACATGCTTATATATGTTATTTATATTGTATTTGTGCAACGCCTGTTGTCATTGTGATAAGGGCCACATTACAATAATACGGTACTCGATGAAAAACAATGTTGTCCTGCCCTTATATATATATATATATATATATATATATATATATATGTGTGTGTGTGTATATATACAAGGGTCATTCAATAAATAAGGTGAATTTTTCGGTATAAGGACTTCTAATACAGATAGAAGTTTACATTTTTATTTTTTTTTGCTTTACTTCTTTGAGCTTATCTTTTGGGACAAAGGTAGGGGTCATCAGTCAGAAGGAGTCATCTTGCATCATGACAACGCAAGGCCTCACACAGCAGCCCAAACGGTGCAGACCATCAACGAGCTGGGATGGGAACTGCTCCCTCATCCCCCTTACAGCCCAGACCTTGCTCCTTCAAACTTTCACCTGTTTGGTCCCTTGAAAGCGTTCACGAGAGGCACGAAGTTTAAAAGTGACGATGAAGTCAAAAGTGTTGTGAGCGACTGGCTGAGACATCAGTCCAAAGATTTTTACGCTGAGGGAATACGGAAGCTTGTGCACAGATGGGAAAAGTGTGTGACAGTTCTGGGAGACTACGTTGAAAAAAAGAAAAGAAAGCAAGCTGCTATCTGTATTAGAAGTCCTTATACCGAAGAATTCACCTTATTTATTGAATGACCCTCATATATATATATATATATATATATATAATTTTGTATATCATAGAGGTTAGAAAATTATATACATAGAGTGTAGAATATTAAAACAGACAAAATAATTTCAATTGTTTTTACTAAATTTTCTTTTCGAGAGCCAATTAGTTTAGATGGTTACAATCGAAATGGTATTGATGAGATATGAATGGAAGTGAAGATTATATGAAACGGAGATTAGGAATATAAAGAGGATGGATAATGATTGACCCTTGACTTGAAGAGGGGAACATTAAAGAGCTCATGTAGACACTTACTCGACAATCTGCTCCAAAAAGCGGCATTTCCTGAGCAAAAAAGCAGTCTGACTGAAATACGGTCCTGCATAAAAAAAGTTTCTCTATCTCTGTACTTAGAGGGTAATAAAGTAGTCAAAATAATTTCAGTTTTATTTTACTAAATATGACCAAATAAATTTCATTTTCGAGGGACAATTAATTTAGAGGTTTACTATCGAAATGGTATTAATGAATGAGAAGTGAGATATGAATGGAAGTGAAGATTATATGAAACGGCGATAAGGAGGATAATGAGGATGGATGAGTGACCCTTGACCTGAAAAGATCAACATTAGAGATCTCAATTAAACACCTACACGCTAATCAGCTCTAAAAAGGGGAATTTCCCCTAGCAATCTGATTGGAATACGGTTCACCACGAACAAATGTCCATCCCTGACGTAGAGGGTAGTAAATGAATCTAGTCAAAATAATTTTAATTTTATTTTACTAAATATAACCAAATAAATTTCATTCTCGAGAGCCAATTAGAGGTTTACGATCGAAATGGTATTGATGAAGTGAGGTATGAATGAAAGTGAAGATTAAAGGAAATGGAGATTATAAAGATAAAGAGGATAGATAACGATTGATCCTTGACTTAAAGAGGTCAATATTAATAAACAAAGGTAAACACCTAAGCTGTAATCTGACTGAGACGTTCTTATTACATTCAGAACACGGGGAAAATAAGGATCATCCAAATCTGTGAAAGTAGTATGGCGTTTTCCTAAGTGTAAATATCAGAACTACTGGAACGAAAGAATGGAATTCAGCAGAACATTTGCCATAGACATAGCGATACGCTTGTAACGTTACGTTTTCGGCTTCAGTCATTTTATCCCACCGCCGTAAGGTTGACTCCCTTTGCCTTTTCTATAACAAATGTCATGGTAATTGTTCGAACAGGCCCTTCGCTATAGTGCCTAGAAAATTCGAATTTAAGCGCAGTACTCTATTGGCGTAGAGGTCTCACCAATTTACAGTTGTGTTTGCTAGATGTAACCTTAAATTCTATACTGACATTTTATTTTCTCGCACTTATCGCTTGTGGAATTCTATTCCGGCTGCACACTTTCCAGCTAACTTAAATGTACAAAAATGTAAATGCAATGTCAATCGCTATCTGATATCCTCCTGATTACTCCTCTTCTGTTCTCGCTTTTAACAATTATTCATGTTTCTGACTCTTCCACATCTCGTAACCACTTGTGTCTCAGTGGCTTTACTACCTAGCTCTGTGTGAAGTCAATTAGACAAACATTGAAGAGAAGTCATTTTATAGATAGCCATCGATATGTAAGCTAATACATTTTCAAAAATAGTAAAATTTCCCAGATTAATTCTGGGGATAAGACAAATTGGTATAAGAATGAGAATTGGAAAAAAGTCTTAGTTTTTGTCGACGCGTTTCGTCTTCAGGCTTTATTTTTTCTTTTTATACCAATTTGTCTTATCCACAGAATGATTCTGGGAAATTTTACTATATTGTCGACATGGAGAACAAAAAAAAAACAAACCCCAAAAAACAAAAAAACTCTTAATATAATGGAAGTTACAATTAGCCAGAAAGAGGCTAACACAGGAGCGTCTCTTTTTTTTTTAATTTTTGATTTAATGTAACTATGACAACAAAAATATTTCGCTTTCATTGTTTGCCTTGATAAATATGGAAGAGGAAACGCGTCGGCAAAAACTAAGACTTTTTCCAATTCTCATTCTTACAGCAATTTGTCTTATCCACATAATTATTCTGGGAAATTTTACTATATTGCCGATGTGGAAAACAAAAAAAAAACAAACAAAAAACAAACGAACAAAAAACAAACTCTTAGTATAAAGTAACTTACCATTAGCCAGAAAGAGGCTTACGCATGAGCGTCTCTCTCTTTTTAAAAATTTTTGATTTAATGTAACTATGGCAACAAAAATATTTCGCTTTCATTGATAAAGTCGGAAGACGAAACGCGTCGGCAAAAACTAAGATTTTTCCCAAGTACCACTCTTATATCATTTTCAAAAACCTAAAAAAATACGTTTTAAATATGGAAAATATCTTAAAAGAAACATTTTATATAATAAAAAAATAAGGAAATTTAAAACGAATATAATTCTTGTATTCAGTTGCATGAAAAAAATCTTGAAAAATATATATGAATATGCCATTGTTCATCTTTCATATTCCCATAAATTAGACCACAGTGAAATGATACTCTGCAAGCGACTTACTAGCATACCGACCACTGGTCCTACCCTTCAGCAATGATTAGCTTTCTTCATGGTACGCCTCGGTCTGTTAATTAGCATTGTTGTCAGTTAGAGAGTGACGCCGGAATAAAACTATTCTTTACGATTTGAATAGGCGTCGTCTGTGTAGGATGACTCCAACAGCTACCACTATATCCCATGAATCTCCCCTAATAAGAATCGCCTAAGGCGGGGGCCATTCAAACTGAACCTTACCAACTATCAAACTTGACTCTGTATGATCTACACAGTTCACGTATAAAACAAGTGGAATAAGTTAAAAACGAAAGAAACAGAAGAAAAACTCATTGGTTGAATATGTTCCAAATATATTGGCTCTCATTCAAAGAAACAAGGAACAATTCTCTCGGCTTGAATGAAGTCAAATATTCATCCTGAAAAAAAGAGACATATTACAAGAATAGCCAGCTTAATAAACGAGTCTAAAACTTGAAGAGGTCACGTTCAGCTGGCTGAAATGGTTGCGTTTTTTATGCTTAATAAACGAGTCTAAAACTTGAACAGGTCACGTTCAGATGGCTGAAATGGTTGCGTTTTTTATGCTTAATAAACGAGTCTAAAACATGAACAGGTCACGTTCAGATGGCTGAAATGGTTGCGTTTTTTATGCTTAATAAACAAGTCTAAATCTTGAACAGGTCACGTTCAGATGACTGAAATGGTTGCGTTTTTATGCTTAATAAACGAGTCTAAAACTTGAACAGGTCACATTCAGATGGCTGAAATGGTTGCGTTTTTATGCTTAATAAACGAGTCTAAAACTTGAACAGGTCACGATCAGATGGATGAAATGGTTGCGTTTTTTTTTTCCCAAAAAGCGCTCGTTTTTAATAATAAAATTTATCTAATGGAAGTGTAATTTAAATTTAATTTAAGTTTAAGGATAAGAAGAAAAGAATCATCTAACTAATAAACAGCGAAACCAATTGTTAGAAATATATCCTGTTTCCGAAATACGATATACAGTGTGTCCCCGCAAAAGTGACATAATTTAAAATATGAATATCTGAGTAACTACATGTCCCAGGCAAACGAAATTAAATAGTCATGAATATTGAACAATAAAAGATTTATCTATCAAAATTCGAACAAGATATCCAAAGGGATGTAGATTTTATAACTGATTTCACAAAGCTTCACAAATGTTCAATATGTGCACCACAAGTCGGTAGTCCAGCTCCTGCCAAACGCGCTGTAGCATGTTTTGCGTAACAGTCTCCATTGTCTCAGTGATTCACTGCTTAAGTTTCTCTAGGCTTGTAGGGAGAATGGGGATATAGACATATCCTTCCACATAGCTCAATAGAAAATAATCACAAGGTGTCAACTCAGGTGAACGTAGTGGCCATTTAACCAGCACATTGTCATTATGTTTGGCACGCCCGATAGATCCGCCTGGTAGATTCTCATTGAGATATATCCGCACAGTCAAAATAGTTTTTAAACACCTTGTTAAAATTTGAGATCATTTAAGCGAGAATTGGTTATGTTACGTGACTACAAAATTACGTAAATTCTTTGGGGACATTCAGTATTTGACAGGGTATAATAAACAAGGCTTGAGAAGGTTCCTTCAGCGTCGGTTTGTTTCATTCTACCGATCGGCACGTGTGGTATGTCGGACGCAGCCACAATTCTCCCGTCATTTACGAGTGGAATCGGGAGATTGGAGCAACGGTTCGCGTGCTCGCTCGAACGACCGGCGATACCACATTACCTCGGCCTCTGGAACCGCGATCGATTCCGTCAGGATGTTAAGGAAGGCGTCACTTTTCGCTCTGTTAGAGCCTGTCATAGCAGTCGTCGTCGAGGTGTAGTAGTTATTGCTGTAAAGATGCTAATTATGTATGAGGCGCGAGATATTAATGATAGGAGAGAACGTACAAAGTGAAGATTATGTGGAGGAGGAGGAGGAGGATAGATAACGACTGAACTTTCACTTGAAGAGGTTAATATTGTTGAGTTTAAGAAAGCATTCGCGCAGCAGTCTGTTCCACAAAGTGGCAGTTTTTGCGGGAAAAAGCTGTCTGGGTGGAACGTCCTTCTTACATTTAGAACGTTTCATCGTGACCAAACAGACACTTGATTCTCGCCGATGGACGGTTATTTTCTCAAATATGTCCTCTGCTTTGAACGTCTACTGGGATACAAGCTTATCCGGGCCTCAGTTACAACTCATATACATGATGCATAACTAAAAATACTGAAAACATGCAAATTCCAGTTGGCTTCGTTATATTCACTTACGCGTAAATACCCTTGGGAAAGGTCGGAATCCACCTCTTCTCCCGCCAGCTATGAGTTAATTAGTAGGACTTGTATCAGTAAATCATTATTATTTTCCCCGTCAAAAATATTCTTACAATCTACAAATAATATTTGGTATTAAGTAACCTGCAAAGAGTTGGTAATTCGTAAAAGCAAATGAATCAATCAAATCATTCTCTTACAGTAAATACAATACTATTATTTTAACCATGACATCTTTGGGGAGGATATCAGAATAATCCAGAATTATAATGCCAGTAAATCTCCTGTATACGGATAGAAAATAAATTCAGTAAAATAAAAAAAAATAGAGAAGAAATCGGTGTAAGACCATGATGCGTCTTTTCCTCAGATTTATTTACCATATACAGTGAGGCGATACTGAGAGAACTAGAAGTCCTATCGGGATTCATTATTCACGGAGACAATCAACAAGATAGGCGGAGGACGGTGTTTATAGCAGACAAAGAAAGGAAAGTACAAAAACTCCTATAGAAGGTAGTGATGGAAAGCCAGAAGAAAGGAAAAAACCACAATTGTAAGACAGAATTCGTGGTTCTCAGTCAAAGGAATATCTCCAAATGCAAATTTCAAATTGGTGATACCAAAAATCAAGCAAGTAAAACAATTTAATTACCCGGGAAATGTTTTAACAGAGGGTGGAAAGTGTGACACTGAAATCCGAATGGGCACTGGTATAGCGAAAGACGCCTTCCAAAAGTTAAGTAAAGTATAAGAAACAGAGAAAAGTGTACTGAACTGTTACGTAATATCAATCCTCCTATTGATAGTTGGACATATAAAGACCAACCCGGAGAGGAGTACGGCAGTCTGTCACATATCACAGACGAAAATGAAAGGTCCACGAATCGGACATGTGGTTAGGGGGTGGGGCTTGGACTATTGGAAATGCGGTTAGGGTGAGCTGGATTATTATAAAATATTATAAACATGAAAGATCACATCTCGTATTATTCTTAGACCGCACGTGTTCATTACACCAAGATCTCGTACTTCTATCGGGAACATGGTATTTAAAAAATGATAAAAACCTGGATTACCAAAGCTTATTTTAAAAATAAACCACTCATTTTTATTTAGAAGACTGACAAACAAAGCGATACCACAGAGCAGTAAAAGAGTGGCTTTTGCGTATTTTATTTGAAAGTCTATTCTTAAGAATCACTTTATTTTTTTTTTTGCTTTTAAAACTTTCCTGAAAGAAAATTTTAAATGAATCTGAAAAGAAATATTAGTTTTGGCGGTGATGACAGCTGCCACGCAAATTACACTTCGGTAAAGGCGACGACATTTTAAATTTAACTGGATGAGATAAAATGTTTCGGATTTTTATTTCTTTAGCGATTTCAATCAACAGAGTGCATTTTCACAACGTATTTAAACTACGAAACAATAGCAAAATTTAAAAATAATAAAGAAAATGCAAAAAAAAACAAAAACCAAAAATGAACCGACAACCGATTACCGGAATCTCCATACAATAAATTAGAGCTGATGCATTTAGGAAATTAGATCGTTAAACGAATGAGGACAACATTTAAAAAAAAATCTTTCCATTGCAAACAATGTGTTAACAAAATAAGAAACCTTTTACATAAAATTACTGAAGTCCTTAAAAAGAGACTTGAAGTGACTGAGGTCTGATTTTTCTTTCATTGACAGAGCAGGACAAATAAGAAAGTTTAAGCTTAATTTTCAGTTAGGCCTATACCCATTGTATAGGTCGAACCCCCCAACATACTACAAGATACCAGTGGCCTTAAACTTAGGCCTACCGGTAAATGTAGTTAGGCTACAGTATATGATAATCTCCATATTCAGATACTAACCGTAATATCTTTCTGTATACATTGTATAGCAAACGACTACAAACACACACCGTATATTGTATCGGTATAACTTGGCGAGCATTTAAAATTCTTCAGGTTTACTGATAAACACATTAAAGTCAACATCAACTTCTATAATATTAATACCATAGATTACATCATACCAGATTATTGTTTTTAGTGCCGTAACTTATCGTATGTTATTGTAAAAGACCGTATCAATCATCCGCCATTTGCATCAGTGAGTTAAACGGCTCTTCGGTCAGTGTTTACACTTAGTGTATTAGATGTTGGACGCCATGTCTGGTGTAACATTAACAGAATAATGAATATGTGTTACTAGTTTATTATTTTATATTAATTTCTGTGTTAATATGCCAAATATGTTCATCAGTGGAGTAATCGAAAGCGGCTCGGATTAAGGAATCGGAGAGCCGAGTTCGAATTCCAATGGAATCCATTACATTCACTTACGTGCTAATACCCTTGGGAAAAGTATGAATCCTCTTCTAGCCTTGGATGGCAACTGGTCTACCGCAGAAAAAAAATATCTACTGCGGGAAAAAAAAATCTGCCTCGTCAGTCATCTATCGAAAGATACCTGATCGCCTAAGTGTGTATCACGTATGGCACATAACAGACTGAAACGCAAGTTTTAGCAGGAAATATTTGTGTCAGCCTGCTGGCGTTACGGTAAGTGGTGTACAGTAATTGTTAGAATTGCTGTTCCACTTGTTTACTATTCGGTGGTATATGGGTTTAATTTTATAGCCCGACATATTCATCGACGCTTAGTTTTGGAATTATTTTTTAGGCTTGAACGACGCAATTTACGGTAGTCATTTCACCTCAAGCAAAGCAATAAAGCCACCAAGGGGATTGATGAGTGTTAGAGAATATGAGAGAAAAAAAGCACTATTAAGGAGAGAGTATAATAAGTAACAAGAATGAAGAAAACAGAAGATAACTATCTTGAAATTGCGCAGATAAGACGCATACACTACCTAAATGTCTGAAGTGCTTTGTTCAGTGTTTACCCTTATTGTATCAGCTGTTGGATGCAATGCGTGCTGTAGCATTAATAGAAAACTGCATTATTGTTACTATTTCATCAATTTATATTCATTCCTGTGATAATATTCCAAATAAAGGGTGTTTCGTTAAGACGGATTATATATAAGGGTGTTTCATTAAGATGGATCAAAGTCAGCAGTAAATAATTCAGTGTTATTGGTGATAATTTATTTGTTTCTTTATTGGATCATGTTTTTCAAGTCATGGCTATTATGTGTGAAAAATAATATCGCCCAAATGTCCGGCAAATCTGAAAGAAAAAGAAAAAAAATCATTAAACGCTTAAACTTAATTCACATTTAAATTCGGTTCAAGTTATTGGAACATCCTTTATATCAACTAAATAAGTTTTAGTGGGATATACAGGGTGACCCCCCAAAAATGGGAACTTTTTAACAATCCAATAAAACCAAGAGTGATGGAAGAAAAATATTTAATTCATAGTAATTGAAACCTTAAAACATGCCATTTAAGAAACAATGATGGAATTTTCATTTTTTTAAATTACGTCCTGTAGATGGCGTCCTCCTGTACGAATGCATTCTTGAAATCTGCTGTTGAGATTCCTCATTGACTGCTGCAGCATCTCAGCTGGGATACTGTGAATTTCATCTTGAATTCTCTGTTTTAACTCATCCAGAGTTCTTGGTCGAGTTGTGTAAACTTTACTCTTGAGATATTCCCACAAGAAAAAATCACAAACGGATAAATCTGGCGATCTAGGGGGCCAGACAATGTTACCGAATCTTGAGATCACACGGTTACCAAACAATTCTCGTTACTAAAATGGCTTTATGTTTACTTGCTCAAGGTCACTGTCTTGCAGTATTGCCACTTGCTCATGTCTGGCAATACGCGCTTTAAAAATTCCAGTTTTTTTGTCACCTGTATATGTGGCAGCCTGCTGGATGTACGGTAAGTGGTGTACAGTAATTGTTTCGAGTGATGTCTAACTTGTTTACAACTTATTGGTAAGCGTTTGTATCTTATAACCTCCACATAAGTCGACGCCTAGTTTTGGAAAGATCTTTTTAGGCTTGGAAAGTGGACTTGTGCGTCGCAATTTACGGCATATATTTCCAACAAACTGTTTTCCTTTTTTTTTCGGTAAGTCTTTATTTTTTTCATACTTTTTCACCTGAAATAATATCCGGCCCTTTTCCTCGATGGCGACGGTCGGCAGCCGAAAATAAGTTATCATAAAACTCAGCTCCATTCATAGCTAAAACAAACAATGCACAATCGGTACGGTTTTGACAACGACCACAGTAGTAGAATACTGTGGAATCCTGTTTCCCTGACAAATACAATCTCCAACTATTTAAGTGTAACGTCAATCGACATCTCCAGTTGCCTTGATCTATCCACTTTCCTTCTCCACATCCTTTCACCTTTCCTTCCTATCTGCACTCGCTCCAAATCTTCTGTAACCCACTTGCCTTGATCGATCCACTATCTTTCTCCACATCCTCTCCTTTACCACTCCTATCTGCTCTTCCTTTCAAACCTTCTGTAACCCCTTGCGTGCTAGTGGCCTCCAACCTTGGTTGGGGTGATAAGCTTAAAAAAAAAATCTACCGTGGAGTATTTGCGCCTTTGTCTAGCCTCTCCGGCTATTACATATTCTGGCTAAGAAACCATACAAATCTGATATATAAATCTTTATTTGGGAACTTGTTCTCAAGGACATTTAGAGATATTTTTTTTTTATTTCAGCATGTTTATGATTTTTGTCTGATGGCGCTTTGAAAAAAGCAGCTCTCCACCGACTCGATCCCGGGCAACCATATCCCAGTTCGCAACATTGGTAGAAAATTCCATCATGGACGTTTTACACTGGTCCTTGATGCGAAGCTTGGGTCGTCCAACGTTACGCACACCCTTAAACAGTTCCCCATACATTATCTGTTTAGGAATTCTCGAGTTAACCATGCGCGCAACATGCCCAAGCCACCTGAGACGCCGAAATCGCAATGACTAAATGCCTGCACTTTTGAGAACTTCTGTATCCGTGATTCTATATTGCCTTTTAATTTTTAAAACATTTCTCAAACATCTCATGTGAAAACTATTTTACCTCCGCTCCTGAACTTAAATTATTCTCGTCTATTTTACCGACGCAATGTTACGCAAAGTGATTGGACAATTTTTTTTCAGTCTGTTGACACTTTAATCAGGTAAAGTATTAACGGGTTGGGTGTACACTTTAGAATATACTTATAACTTGAGATTTGCATGATCAGCTAACAAATCCATTGGGAGTTTCGTTTACATCGTAGGTGGGACTTCGATTTGTTTGAAGTTGAAAACTGTAGAAACATCATGAAATAATAAACCTCCAGTGATATGAAGTCATGACATTTCGAATCTCAGACTGATTCCATTCCAGCAGTTGCTCATTTATCTTCCTTTTGGCTTGCATCAAAATTTTCTGCAATGTCGGCTTTCTCTTGGTGCCAGTAGCAGATACGAGAAGACAATAGTTAAGCGTGAAGGTGCGCTGACAGGTAATTTGATGAGTGTACGTTGCTTCTTTCAGCTTATCAAATACAATGCAATACAGAAGTAAGGATCTTCCGTCTGGTATGGAAAGCAATTTACTTACAACCAACTTCATGCTTTATCTGCTGACAGCATTTAAGCGCTCTTAAACGGAAACAATGCAGATTTAAAAGGGGATTCTGGCATCCAGTGTCTTCCTATTGTTCTTCGGTTATTTGTTATTTCAGCCTCATTTCAAATGTCAGCCATTAATCGGGTAAGAGCCTCGTGGTTCGCGATGTGGAAATCTGAAGTTCTAACTGCAAGATAACTTGATTTTGGTAGGATCTTCTCGTAAATAATAACGTTTTTTCACGGTCTATTTCTAAACGTAGTTTAGATGTGGCACAAGGCCGAAAGTGTGGAGCACCCGGTGAGAATCGAACTCAGTAATCTCGTAACTCATCTCGCGATACAAGCTTTCTAAGCATTACACCACGCCGAGGTGTTCAAGAATGACTTTATGAGTGTAGTTTAGATGTGACACAAGGCCGAAACGTGGAGCACCCAGTGAGGATCGAACTTAATTCTCAGTCGTAACTGATCTATTCTCTTGTCCTTAATATGCTCTATGAGGGTTAAGCTTTCCAAGTCTTCCTTCCTCATTATTCTGTATGTATTTTTTTAGCTATGTATTCTAAATTATTTGAATATATAAGTATAAACAATACATAGAAAACAAAAGAAAAATAAATATAATCTAGTTTAACGCACCTTATATTAATATAATGAAAACAAATATAGGAAAACAATCTTCAAAATAATTAAGAAAACACTTCCCTATAAATAGTAAAGTATCAGAAATTATTAATAAAAATATAATAAAAATCAGTTATAGTTGTATGAAGAATATGGAGAAAATAATAAATAGACACAATAAAAAATATTAAATAAAAATAATAGTAATTATAATTACAGAAATACACAAACTAGTAATAATAATTGTAATTGTTGAACAAAAAATCTGGTGAATGTGGTGGACATTTCAAGAGCACATTGACATAATCATTGTCACGTTCGATCCATCTTTCTGACAGATTCTCATTGGGATAAGTCCGTATAGTCAAACTTAGTTTTTACACATTTTGTTAAAATTTCAGATAATTTGAGCCAGCATTAGGTATGTAATTAAACAACAAAATTATGACAATTTTGGAAGACACCCTGTACAATGAGTCCTTGGAAATTGTGAATAATTCATAAGGCATTCTCTTTGTTCACTCTACATAAGACTGAATATCCACTCAAGGTATAAGGTTGCTGAATGAATGTCTGACACGAAAGATAAAGAAGTACTAATTTTTTTAACGGCATCACAATTCCTTATGAGTCATCTAATGGATACATTTAAATTTCTTGGGAGCTTTGAAGTAATACATATTAGATGATACTTTTGTGCTTATGTGAGCAAGGTTACTAGAGGGAGTTGATATGTGTGTTTTATATTGTAGTTTTGTTGAAGTTATATTTTGGAATACAATTTGATTATTTTATTTAAATTTTAGGATATTATATGGATTAATGTCATGAAAGGTTCTTTCATGTTAATACCCATATTTTACTTTCATTCATGGTAATCCCTTAAGGTCAGCAATGTTTACAAAACGTTTATAAGTAATTACTTATATAATTAATAGGTATACCATTTGGGGTATACAGTGAACTTTCGTCTGAAACCCAGTTATATTTTAAAACTAGTTTCTTTCAAGTTTAATAACAGGTTTTAATCTTTGTTGAATTCACTTTTCCTTTTACAGACTTGTATCTGTGATAATTGAATTTTGGTTCAAACAAGCATCTATGGAGCATTTGTGAAACGTCTAGCTTCAGCAATAAAAAATCAGTAAGTTTTTGGTATTGGACTTGACAAAGGAGTCAGTATTGGATCTCTTATAAATTCTGAGGCTGTAAATAAGATAAGTAATTTAGTGTCAGATAATTCAGGATTCTGTTACAATACTTAGATTATTTAACATCATATTAACTTCTTATCGGGCATTTAATGTCGAAATTTAATTTTCTTGGGGGCTGGTTAACTTTTTTCAAAAATGTATTACTGGTATTTTTTTTACCAAAAACTTTGGTAGTAACTTTTTATCTATGGAAATTTGTTTTTATACTTTCGAAGTTTTTTTTATCCCAGTTTGGGAGGGTCACTATTATCTCAGAGCTGAGACCCTAACAGGTGCTACCACCACCCTGGATTAGGCTAGGCTTGGGAACAACAGAAGTTACGCTCCTCAAAACCTTCAATCTCGGGATCAGAGGACATACTGCCGGATGTAGTTTATCGTCATACCCAGGACGGTTGAGGATGTATGAAATGAGACTTATGTAAACATGGACGACCCATTCCGATTGGCTCTAAACTTGAACAGGTTAATATTATAAAGTTCGAGAAACATTTTCCTCTCGCAAGTCTCTTCCACAAAGCAATGGTCCTTGTGAAATTTCTTCTGATCAAGATAAAAATCAAAATATTAAAAATAAAACTTGTCGGAGTTAGCTTCTCCTTAATTCCCAAATTGTCACTAGTGGTCATTCTGTCTATACTATAAATACTGGGCGACTTCTCGCCTCGTTCTCTTTTTCATTTCTTCATTTCAGCGACTACAATTTAAGGTCTCTTAGAAGATTCGCGTCTTCCCATTTGTGGGAGACGCCATGTTATAGACGAACATTCACCTAAGAATATTCACCAAAATACGAACATTCACCAAAGAACAGACACAAACGTTCACACTACACAAATATTATTGTCTATGTACATTGTAAAATTGTTTTGTTTAATACATATATTTGTTTATATATATATATATATATATATATATATATATATATATATATATATATATATATATATGTATCCTGAAAAAATTATTTCGGTTGAGCTCTGTGGGTGTGAGGGGAGCATTTGTAAACAGTGACTATTAAAGCTAATATAGCACGACTCTTCGGCAGAATTGAGTCACTGTCAGTCACTGTGTGCTTATCTAAATCTAAAAATAAACACGCTAAAATTCACCTTCAACCCTGCCGTGCGCCGACAGCTTAGTGGTAGAAGTTTCGATCCTAGCTAGAGGCAACCGGACGTCTAGCTACACTGATGAACTGTGAAACAGCGAAACATTCTGTCTGTGGATGACAAAATCAAATATATATATATATATATATATATATATATATATCGGTTTTGTTTGTTTTCTTTACATCTTCAGTTGGACTTAACTTGAGTCCGGCAATTTTCTTGTAGTTGGACCTTTTAATATTCTACCAGGAGTTACACACGTGTTTCTAATACAGCAACACGCAAACACACCCGTTCCTCTACAAACTGTACTCATTTTAGATTTAGTGGGAGGGGAGGCTATTCAATAAAACTGCTTGTTAAGTCAAATATATCTTTATTGTTGCCGCTGAATCAGGTTGTTAGCGTTTTGTGAGCCATCGCGTACTCGTTGGCGACCTTCGAAAATTCTTTCGGAATGTGGAGTGACTGATCTCGCTTTTACGCTCGAACGCATTTAACAACGAAATTCAAACCAGTACAGCTATGGGAACAGCACGCTTTTTCGTTTTGTTACCGCGAAAATCCTCTCTTTACGTGTGAAAGAAAATAGTAATGTTAACATTTAGCGCACGTCGTTTAAATTTAGGTTATATCCCCTTCAATGTATGGCACGAGTTGGGCAACTCGCCGTGGTGTAATGTTTACCAAGCTTGTCTAGCAAGATCAATTACGACAGAAAAGTGTGTTCGATCCTCACTGGGTGCCCCTACCTTCGGCCTTGTGCCACAGCTACGTTTGGAAAATCACTCTGGCACGAGTTTTCACATGTGCGATCTGCATACACAAACAAAGCTGTCATTGGAGCATCACTGGATATTCCAACATGGCATCAACCCGAAACACATGGCAAAAATAGTGGACAGAATTATTCGCTCCTAGTAAATATTTGCATATTTCCTCAGGAAATGCGAATATTGGCAACTACTTACTGAATTTACGATAAATAATTGATTCTGTAGTTTTGTGAAAGTTTTAGAAGTTTCGATCTATTATATCCATGTTCATATAAATCTTTCTTAAAATTGCTGCAGTCTAAAATTATTCACCCACTTTGAGGAAATTATGAAATAATATTGCTCTATGACAATTGTAATGTTTTTTTTTAACTAATTGTACATTTGATACAAACACCATTTAAAATGAAGTAGTACTGACCTGATTTTGCAACAATCTAAAAGATAATGAAGACAATATGTGAACGCTACGTACCGCGATAATTCATTCGTTCTGCAACAATGACGAAGACGGCTGAACTTGACAAGAAGCAGCGAAGGAAGATAGTTCATGCGTACAGACAAGATAATGTTTATGAAACACTTTCCAAGTGTTTAAATTTTCCTAGATCGGCAATTTGTAGCATTATCAAGAAGTACAACGAGACCCATTGTGTTGAGAATAAATTAAGAAAGGTGGAAAACGATTCATTTTTGAGAGAATGGAAAATAAATTGTTGGAGATGTCGCGAAGAATCCACACATAGGACAAAGGACATTGTCAAAGATGTAAAGAAATTAGGGCTGAATGTATCGACGGAGACAGTCACTAGAAGCTTTCATCGAGAAGGACTTCGAGCTTGTCGCCCAAGGAAACTCCTTTGCTAAATATCTAGATTATTCTAGAAACCATCTAAAACATAAGAGTAAATACTGGAACTCTGTTTTATGGTCAGATGAAACCAAACTAGTATTATTTGGTCATATGAACTCCCACCGTGTATGGAAGACATTGAATGAAACTCACAAAACAAAATTACCGTCCCTACAATGATATGGAAGCATTCTGCCCTGGGGATGTTTGCTGCTTCTGACTCAGAAGGACTGGTGAGAGTACAGGGTATCATGAATAAGGAGAAGTATTTCTTAAAAGTAAGATAAAACATATAGCTCGAAAGCTGTCATTGGAGCATCACTGGATATTCCAACATGCCATCAACCCGAAACACATGGCACAAATAGTTACAAATAATTAGTTTGAAGCAAAATTAACGTATTGTCGTGCCTCGGACTAACTCCTGATTTAAACTCATTGAGAATTTAGGGGCATATTTGAATAAAGAGAAAGTTAATAAAATTTTGAAAAACTAGAAGCTATTGACAAAGAAGAATGGTGCAAAAAACCTAGCTGTGTGTGTAATGGTGGAAGAAAACTATCAATAAATACGAAAGGCAATAATCAACACAAAGGTTACACAATTGATTATTGAGACAAGACTGCCAATATTTTTGTCCTATGTTAAATAATTTTGGTGATTTTTCGTATTATTGTTTGACAGGAAAGAAATGTTCTTGTGGACATTACTGCACATTCCTTCAAATCAATTATTTGATCATTTGTCAAAAAATGCATTTTGAAGTTTCCAATGAAAATTTGAGGAATTACAGATTTATTTATAATTATAGAAATGGGGGTAAACAATTCTGTCCACAACTGCACGTACGCTTACTGGTTTCGGGGTTTTTCTCTCTCATTTTCTTTCTTTCTTTCTTTCTTTCTTTCTTACTGCATGCTTGTATATATATAAATGTCTATCGAGAAAGACATGTAAATACGAGCTTATTTTTCCTGTCTGTTTTGGGCGGTGCTAAACCTTTCAGCTCCCATGTGAGCGATGTTAATGTTTCAATTTAGTAAACCTAAGCACAACTTAATGATGCTTTTACTTCACGTGTGTCAGCCGGAAAAACAAGCAGAAAGAAAACTTGCAAACACCTATTTAACTTGAACACACACACACACACACACACACAAACACACACACATATATATATATATATATATATATATATATATATATATATATATATATATATGTATATATATATATTTAAATAAATTGTTAGAGGTACAAACACATAATATTGCAAGGAAAAATATAATTTGTTTCTTATAGGCATTATGAAATATGAAAATAAAAAATAAGAGATGAAAACACTTACAAGACAGACCAACCGGTTTCTTTCCCAAGCACATCAGGGTTGACCGGGAAAAGATTAATAATTCATTGCAAAAATACATTTACTCCCAAAAACACGCTACATGCAATTAAAACATTAAAAATTGAAATGATTAATGGTAAGAGGGAAAACCAAAATTAAAACAACGTGAATTTGCGCAACGAAAAAAAAAAGTGGAGGGGAATTTATGATTCACAGATACTAGAGTCTAATAACGTGAAGTCCAAGGAGACAGTATTTTTGCTTACAAAGAGACGGCTCCCTGGACCGGATGTACCGAGACTCCAGTGCCGGCAAATGAAAAGGGGAGTGCGAACAAGCCAGAACAGTGAACCAGTTCGGACTGAAACTCATTGCACAATCCCTGCAATTTATAAGATGTTCAGTAATAGCTGACCCGGAAGTATTAACCAGCTGGCTCTTACGGGCATCCGGATTAAGAACTCGTAATGGGACATGCTGCGTAATCCTACAATCTAACCGCTGGGAAGTCCTTCCTATGTAGTTGTTACCACAACCACAATTAATGAATAAATCACCGAAGAGACATGATGGGGAGGAAGAGGATCCTTACCCATAGAGGAAAAGGCAGAACGAGTCGCAAAATGAATCCTTTGTTGAGCAGAAAAATAGCACAGTTGGACAGCAGACAAGATTCGCTTAGCCATAAGCTCGCCCTGCGAACCAATAAAAGGAAGCCGCCAATAAATAGGACATTTCTGAACTAAGTATTGTTTATCCTTTCCAAAGTTAATAATCTTATCACCCATGACACTATCAAGAGTATCACTAGGATATCCATTTTTAATAGAGTGCATTGGATAAAATCATCAAGGCCCTGTGAATTAAGGTCTTGATGAGATTAATTGTACACTTTTGGGGACAAAATGAGTGCCAACGCGTATACAAACCGGAAAACGTTGTTTTGCCAAACACCGAAGTAAGAAATTGAGGAGTCCGATGCAAATGGACACTTAGAAAAGAGAGACAAAAATTAGACTCCTTTTCGATGCTAAATTTTAAAGATGGATGAAGTTGGTTCATAACTGAAAGAAAGGAATCAGCTTCCACTTCACAATTAAAAAGACAAAATGTATCGTCCACATACCGACGGTACAGAGACGGTGCATTGTCGTAAGTGAGGAGGGACGACTCATAAAAGCCCACAAAAATGTTGGCCAAAGCGGGACCCAGTGGGGAGCCCATGGCAACCCCATCAATCTGTCTGTACATAAAATTATTAAAGCTGAACTCAACTGACATAGAAGCGAATTGTATAAGCTCAACAAACACATTTTCTGGTATATCCGGATGTGACAAACAAATTTGATATAACATGTCGCAACAAATATCAATAGTTTTCATTACTGGAACACAAGTAAACAAAGAACATACGTCAAAGGAACACATAAATGTATTTTTAGAAGGAGTTTCACGTATAACCTGAACAAATGAAAAATAATCCTTAATAGTATACGAGCTAAAACGCTCAACGACAGGTTGAAGAAGGTCTGAAAGAAAACTAGCAACCCTATGTTGAGACGAGCCTGACATGGACAAAATGGGTCGAAGGGATACATCATACTTATGAATCATCGGAAGACCATACAGACGAGGGCGGATAGACACAACAGGTCTAATATCATCAGTGACCTCATGGGATATGAAACCACGTTTAGCCCAAGATAAAAGTTTCTTTTGAAATTTAATTTCTATAGGAATTGTGCGATCATGCGTCTCTACTGGAACAAGAGGATGAAATTTTGTAATGTCACCAAGAATGCTTTGCATTTTGGAAACAATCAGTATGTTCCAGCAAGACAATACCAGCACCTTTATCAGGACGGGTAATTACTAAATTGTTATTTGTTTTTAAAGTCCTAACCACAGAACGGTACTGTTGACTCCACTTAGACTCAGAAAAGGCCACAGGAGTTATAGCATAGGTATGTGCCAAATTGTTAAGAGTAGTCTTAAGATTGGAAAGTGAGTCAGAAGAGCCCGGCACAAGTCTACACAACTGCGAAGATAAGACTTCAAATTCGGAAAAAAATGTTCCTTATCAGAAACCCTAAATGAAACGCAGTAGTCAAGAACATGGGAAAGTATGTTAGACTCTAGCTCGGAAAGCTCATAAGTGGGCAAGTTAACGATAACTCCTAAAATTCGTTCCTCAATATGTCCAAACCTTTTACTAAATAAGTGCTGCAAATTAGATTGCGTGTCACTCGTTAATTTTCGTAAACATTTAGAATGAATGGAGTCAACATAATGAGAGAACCTAATCCTATCAAAAAATGAAAGGCAAATAAAACATTCTCTACGAAGAATAATAAGATCGCGGGTCAGTTGAAGGATTCTATTTTTACAAAACGGAATAGAATCCCTCATGAAAATCTCAATTTTTAAACCTGGATGAAGTTTTGCACTCCTAATTTTAAACAAAAAAGAGGAGGGGCAAACATGATTTTCTATACAGGCTTGAAGAAATTTAAAATTATTTTTTTTTAATTTTCTTAGTCTTGCCTTAATAAGAAGATAATATATAATATATGTATATATATATATATATATATATGAAATATATTACACACACAAGCACAAACATATATATATATATATATATATATATATAGAGAGAGAGAGATATTTATATTTATGGATGTGTGTGAGTTTGTGTGTGTGTGTGAGAGAGAGAGAGAGATTTTCAAATGTGCGCTATATATGGGAAAAAAAGTACAGGATATTGGATATAGGCCGCCTGTATTTATAAATGGTGCGGACATCGAAATCCCCATTCGATTAATATTTCCTTGTGCCTCTCTCTCTCTCTCTGCTTTCTTTCTATCTCTCTCTCTGTCTGTCTCTCTCTCTCTCTCTCTCTCTCTATATATATATATATATATATATATATATGGTGGAGCTCAGTTCCTAGGAACAGACAGCCCAGATATACCAGCGCATATGATTTAATTATAGTGGCGAAGGCTTTGTGCAAAACCAACCACACTTTTTGAAAAGCAGAATGCAGAGACCTGGTGCACTACGTGCCACAAGGTCCCCAAACGAGCCTCTGCAGAATTCATAGTTGTTGTCCTTCTCCTAGTCCAGATGCCATGCAATGATATAGAACCCAGTCTATCCTACTATTTACTCTCTCTCTCTCTCTATATATATATATATGAGTGTATATATATATATATATATATATATATATATATATATATATATATATATATATATATATATATATATATACCGGGCGTAACAGCAAAATTGTGCAAAGCAGCATGTGATAATTTTCCATCCCACAAAATTCTTAATAACTAAAAAACACTAAACTATCTGAGTTTCTTTTTTTAAAAGTTTTCAGGTAAGACGTTTAGCCATCTTGACACCATTTATCTTAAGAATCAGAGAAAAACACCTTTGTGTTATTCAGCTAGAAAGAGAACTGGTAATTAACGTTTTCTGTCAGCCCAACTGTCTTCATAACTGAGCAATGGTAAGAAGAAAAAAAACATTCAGGCTTGCACTAATGGTACCAATATTGATACTCTAGAACCATCAAGAAAACGGTAAATAAGTTTGAAAAAGAGAAAGCAGAAGAGAGGAAAACTGGATAAGGAGGTCACAACAGGAAGAGGGATCATCATTTCAACTTAGATCTAAAGAAATCAATTAGAAAATCTCCAACTCAATACATAAAACGATTGGCATCTGAGAGAGGATTTTCATCTATGACAGTCCAAATAGCAGTTAAAATGAAATTGTATGTGAAAGCTCTGAGGCACCTTGTTGCTCCAGGACAGAAGGTTAGAAGGTTAGAGAGAGCGAGGATCATCTTGAATAAGTTGGAAAATGATCCTAGACTAATATATATATATATATATATATATATATATATATATAAAAGAAAGGAACAGTAAGATATAAAATCCGGTGTTCTTATAGATATTTTTATTTTTACACAATAGTACTCAATGTAAATTTACAGAGCATTAATATTTTATATTAATTGATTTAAAATATGGTTTTATCGCTACACAGTGATAACCATGTTTCGAAAATGGAAGCTAAAGCCTTTGAATTCAATTTTGTTACCAAATTAAAGACATTAGTTTCATTTCCTCGTCAAGCGAATTTTTTTTATATCTACGGTTTTAAAGGCACGGCAAAGATTCATAATTGAGAGTTTCTCAATTCTCAAAACCCTCAATTATGAATCTTTGTTACTCCAAAATTCGCTTGACGGGGAAATGGAACTAATGTCTTTAATTTGGTAACAAAATTGAATTCAAAGGCTTTGGCTTCCATTTTCGAAACATGGTTATCACTGTGTAGCGATAAAAACCATATTTTAAATCAATTAATATATATATATATATATATATATATATATATGAACTTTATATCAATGCTTCATGAGCTTTTGATCCTAAGCTATGATTAATTAATGATGAACAGTAAGATATCTTTAATCATTTCTAAGATACAACAAGGTGGACAAGTGAATGAAGCCGAACCCCTAGATCAGGACTAATACTATTGCTGATTCTTGTTTGGATTTCATCAAGGAGGTCTATGTAAATAGCAGGGGCACCAGACCATATATGACAGCAATATTCTAAGCATGAATGAATGGTAGACTTATAGTTATGCAAGATAGATTCCGGAGAGAAGAATTGCTTCGCCCGACACAATGAACCGACTTTCTTAACAGATGACCAGGCAATGGATTCAATATAGTCTTTCCATTTCATGTTTGATGAGAACGGTACCCCGAGAAGTCACAATGAATCACTTTCCTGCAGGATAGCATCAGTCATGCTGATGGAAGGCGGAGAGTAGTCTCCCAGATGATTAATGGAGAGCAGCTTAGATTTGGCGGCGTTAACGTCGGTCTTGAGGTCGTTTAGTACATCAGCTGCTATTTTGATCTTGTCTAACTAACCAGCCCTACTATTGAGTCCGATGTAATGTGGTAGTGTCTTCAGAATAGATGTCAATTTGAGAGCTGATGTCATCGGGAAGGTCCTTAATGAAGATTTAAAACAGGGTAGGACACAGAATGGAGCGCAGGGGGAGACCAACATTAGTACGAAAGGATGTAGACAGGTGGGCATTTCATTTTCATGTGACGTTCGAGTACTTTCTACTGTCAGAGTCTTTAGAGTCAAGTGTTATGTCTGATCGATTTGGTAAGGCATATATATATAGACGAGGGTCATTCAGTAAATAAGGTGAATTTTTCGGTATAAGGACTTCTAATACAGATAGAAGCTTACTTTTTTATTTATTTTTCAACGTACTCTACCTGCACTGTCACACACTTTCCCACTCTGTGCACAAGCTTCCGTATTCCCTCAACGTAAAAATCTTTGGACTGATGTCTCAGCCAGTCGCTCACAACACTTTTGACTTCATCGTCACTTTTAAACTTCGTGCCTCTCATGAACGCTTTCAAGGGACCAAACAGTTGAAAGTCTGAAGGGGCAAGGTCTGGGCTGTAAGGGGTATGAGGTAGCAGGTCCCAGCCCAGCTCGTTGATGGTCTGCACCGTTTGGGCTACTGTGTGAGGCCTTGCGTTGTCATGATGCATGATGACTGACTGATGACTCCTGCGTTTGTCCCAACAGATAAGCTCAAAGTCCTTGCAATGTCATCCACTGTCACCCTTCTGTCAGACTGAATGAGGTCATTGACTGATTCGATCACCCCTGTCTTCATCCTCAACACTGATCCGTTCTTCTTTAAACAATTTAGCCCACTTGTAGACATTTTTTGGCTGAAACATGTGGCACCATACACAGTTGACATTCTCCTATGAATTTCAACTGGTTTGCACCCTTCAGCAACCAAAACTTGATAACTGACCGCTGTTCAATCCTGGAGCATGCTTCTTGTTCGGCCATCTTTGTTAATCGCGAAAAGAAATTAAATCCATGTGAAAAAGAAGTTAAAAAAATAGAGTAAGCCTCTATCAGTATTAGAATTCCTTATACAGAAATATTCACCTTATTTATTGAATGACCCTCGTGTATTTGATTAAATTCTGTTTTTAGAAGACTAGAATTAGGATTTAAGCTATTTAAGGTGACAAACTCAGTGGAAATTCGAAAAACTGTATGACAAATTTGATAGGGAGATCGTGACCGTGTTATTTAATAAAACTTGATTATGTGCTATTAGGATTTGTATTTTATGTACTTTTTTTATTGTATTTTACATGGTACATGAAATGTAACGGACCATAACATTCTGAAGATTTGAGATGACAGATTTTCGTAGTTACTGATAATGTGGTTTTGTCATCGTTTGCAACGTGGCGCTCCGATATCCAGTGCATTTAATTATAGTGCAGAACCTCCAAACGAATGCGACCACCTCCAAAGACCCCAAGGGCGGAATAAGCAAAGATCTACACGACCCCAAAGACAAACCGGCGAAGGATGGCTGCGTCAATCGGGCTGGTGTAACCAAGGCGGACCTTGGCAGACCAAGCATTCGTCATTAAGATGCAGCCAGGTTTGCCAGATCTCGCCTGTCTCAAACCTCAATGAGCCGAGAGGGAGGTGCTTCTGGCCAAGTGTGTACGGCTTCTCCGTCGCGCAGATTTGTGCATCAAAATCTAATTCACAGCCAACTCCATCACTGCCACCAGTGGGGAGGAGAAAATAGGAAGAGAGGATGACGATCCCGATGCTCGGATGCGAGCGGGTGCCGACAACAACATGACGATTGAATTAGGAACATGTTATGGTCACCAGTAAAAGGATGAGCCCGAAAAGCGATTTACGGGTCGGGTACACTAAAATCAAGCAGGTGGGGAAATTTAAATATCTGGAAAGTATTCTGACAGAGGACGTTAAGTGCGATGCTGAGACCCGAAGACGTATTGGGATGGCAAAAGACGCATTCCAAAAGCTAGGCAGCGTATTACCAGAGAGTATGATTTCATTGGTAACAAAGTAATGAGTATGGAACTGCTACGTAATATCCGTTCTCCTTTACAGCAATGAATGTTGGACGGTCTTCTCAAAGATGAAGAAGAGTCTCAAGGCAACTGAGGTATGATTCTACAGAAGGATACGAGTGACTAAAAGACAATCAAAGATTTAGAAACATTTTCAAAAAATCAATATGCCAAAAATATGATTTGAAAATATTATTATGGATTACTTGAAATAATGTTTCTTCGGCAAGATAGCATGACGGAGCCCAATCCTCTCCAGGGCTGGTTTCGAATTCAGAATTTTCCTTCACCTAGGCTGGTTGCGAACCCAAGGTTATAGAACCCACTATGTCCTACTGCTTATCCATAGCTGGGGGAGGGGAGAGAAGAAGAGTATTCATACCCTACCCAATTTTATTAGCACGTAAGTAAATGTAATGGTTCCGACTGGAATTCGAACTCGGCTCTCCAATTCCTCAATCATCAATCCATTACTCTATGACATGCCTCCGTTAATTGCATGAATGTTTCCCAGTATAAATAGTTATAAATAATTATTGACCAGTTTAGTCTTTGTTATATTTTAGCATTATATCAGGTATTAAGAATATAGTAAATAGGGTCCGAAAATTGGACGAGAGAGTTATCATTAATAATGTTCTGACTTCGAATTCGCGGTTATCTCCCTTTGAAGCTTCCTTTGGATCTTCTTTGCTGTAGGGTTGCTTGCGTCTTTTCACCGCGTCTTCCCGTTGGTGAGGTGCGAGCAATGTTTCATTCCGAAAGTGCGGCCCTTAGAAAAAATTTGGGAACCACTATTCTGAATTTTTTGCTTTACTTTCCAAGTCCGTGCATTTCGTGTTCATGCTAATTCTTAAAAAAAATATAAAATTCTCTATTTTCTATCTATGATGTTGAATGTGTTAAATTATTCAGGTTTTTAACAAGTCCATGTTAAAAATTACAGCAAGACATTGTTGATTTATTAAAGATGGAATGATCTATTATGGCAGGTCTCTAATTTGTATTTAGATACATTGAATTTATTTTCAATTTTTCAGGTTACATTTTTCACTTATACTGATCATATGATCCATTATTGTACATAATTATGTTATAATAAAATTTGTATTTTATATGCATGCTACCCTACGAAAATTGAGATTTAGTAGAGTGGGGAGTTCCGTATCGCAGATAATAAGGTATCATTGTTACTCGGACTAAATGCAGCGTTGAGAGTCTTCGCATGAATTGCGTTTATGGCATTCATTTTTATTACGGGTTGCTCTCTAATGTCACGAGTGTCGAGCCAAGAAAGAGAGAGACAAACAATGAGACGGGCTTATTATGTGAGACATGCCGGAGAATTCTTTGAATACATAAAAGCAATGGTAATGGTTAAAGCAATTAGAGAAAGAGGCCGATGTCAATTGAATCTGATATTAACTTGTACGTTTTATAGATATAAAACGAAATATTTAAAGATATTGTTCAGACATTATTTCTCATCTCGTATAGAGGTCACCTACGAGACCTGGAATATTGTCTTTCTCTCTCTCTCATATATATATATATATATATATATATATATATATATATATACAAGAGAATATACAGTGTGGGGAGCAAGTATTCGTACACATACAAATTTTTAATTTATTGTATTTTCAACTAATGAATAAATATACTTTTCATATAATTAACAGTACACATATTCATAATAATTAAATATGCATAGAAAACAGAAAAAATTGATTTATCAGAAATAAAGCGCATTTATCTATTTTAATGGCTAAAAAAATTATTTAAATTTCAAATTTTAAAACTTTTAAATTCCGTTAAGACTCTAGATATATTCAAATGGAATATTCTAGCAATTTTAAATAGTGTTATCAGTATTGAGTTTTAGCCTAAAAATACAAACAGAATATTCTGTAATTGATATTCGTCAAGAAGGTTATCAACATGACAAATTAGCAAAAACAACTGATTGTTATGTTCTGGAAATAATATAAAAATTAGAGGAAAATTTCAGACAACCTGAATATTCCATTTACTACCATTAGTTCATTCATTGCACGGTATTAAAAATCTCAAAACTGTCGAAGAACAAGTGCTCTACGGAAGATTTCTTCAAGATCTTCGTCAAATTAAAAAAAAATCCAATGGTTACTCGTCAACAGTTGCAAGATGATTTGCTTTCATCAGTAATCTGTGTCACTAAACGAACAATAAACAATGAAGTTTATAGGAACCATCTAAAGTTATGTTCCCCCTTATAATATATATATATATATATATATATATATATATATATATATATACTTGAAATAAAATTCCAGGTGAGCAGTGACCGACCACGACTGCCAGTTCCATGTGCTTTCACGCAACCATCAGGCGATTGGTAGTTGTAGTTTGTAAAATAGGGAACCTTATATTCTAGACAAGTCCAAGATGGTGAGCCAACCAAACTCGCCAGTGGGAGGGTAACCTATTCGGCCAAGGTTAAAATATCCGACCCCCACCCAAAAAGTACATCAAATAAATAAATAAATAAAAAAGTTCAACCAGAAACGGCTTGCTGGTGTAGCAAAAATATAGCTACGTTAGAGGTGGTTAGTACTATCCACGGTATAGGTGGTTGGTGCTTCAAGCAAAAAAGTGCTTTTCAATACCGGGCCTCTAAAATCACCCATATATATATATATGGATTCTCATTTTAGTGAATTTGTTTGGTCTGTTGGGTATTGCCACAGTAGGAAAATGAATAAATTGACATTCTTACTGCTTTCAATTAATGGTTTCTGAATAAGAATTGTCAAAAAAATAAATAAATAAAATAAAATAAAACTTACAGGCCAAGTTACTGTAAGCTCTGTATAAGGCGCTATCTTCCCATTGTAGAAAAACAGGATATATTCACAGGTAGTATTTGATGCCTAAGACAAAATGCTGCGAAGCTGAACACGCATAAGAAATGGTGTATGGCGCCACTAATTAAAAACGGTCTTGCGTTATATTTGTTTTCGTGGAGAGGCGAATAAATATATGTCTTTTTTCGTCACTCTGCTCAGTATTCCCTAAATCTATTATTCGATTATTCACTTATTCATGCTTTACACGCATATATTTTGGGCTAGCGCGCTTTTATCTATTATTGGATTCGTCGAATCAGTTCCGTTTTTATTAATGATTTGTTATATTTGCGCATTCTTTGTGGTGCGTAGTTCCTGCATTCGTAATGCTTTCGATATTCCTTTGTTCTTTAATGCAATCATTCTTCGATTTCTTTTCTCTTTGAACTTTCAACGTCCTTCGATTTCGCCATAGGATTGTAACCTCTGTTTACTTTTGGACTTGTCTCTTCATGTATTTCATTCTACTTCATTCTTTTATATCGCGACCTCATTTGTGGATTTTTCTGTTATATATTTTTACAATCATCCATGGCTTTATTCATTCACCTATTAATCAGGCCATTTTTATTCATTCATTTGCGTTTTGCATTTATATTTTGTTCTGTTTCTCTTTATTGCTTCATTTCCTTCTTTCATGCCTTTGATTCAGTTGAATTATTACGTCAGTAGTAATCGTTTATTTTTTCTCTCAATTTCTTTCTTTCATTCTTTCTTTATTTATCTTTTTCTTTCTTTCTTTCATCTTCTGCTCATGTATTTACTTTTTGTTCCCTTTTTTGACAAATGAAATCTTTTTTCTCATTTAATATTCTCTTTGTCCTTTCTTATTTTCGTAGTTCTTTCCAGCCAATTTTTCCAAAGGTTTTTCTTTCTTTCTTTCTTTCTTTCTTTCTTTATGAAAAATTGTTTCTCTCTTAGAATATCCTCTTTATCTTTCCTCATAATACTATCAGTCGTTTTTCCCATTTTTCAAAAATTTGTTGTTTCTTTGTTTCTTGTTATGTTTCTTTCCTCGTCTGTTTGAATGTTACGTTTTTGTTTCATTTTTTGACTGATGAAAGGTTTTTATCTTTAAATATTCTCTTTGTCTTCTTTATATTTATCTCGTCCATTCTTTCCAAATTTTTCCAAATACGTTTTTATTTCTTTACAATTTTTATAAAATTCTTTATTTACAATTTAAAAAAAAGAAATTCTTCACAATTGTCTTTTTTTCATCGTCTGCTCCCTTCTTAATATTTTATTTTATTTTCGTCTGTTGAATTTTTTCTCAGAATATTTTCTTTGATCTTCGTTTTCTTTCGATATTTCTTTCCAATTTTTCTAAATGTCTTTCTTTCTTTCTTTCTTTTTATTTTATATAAAATTCTTTCCTTCGTTCTTTACAATTTTTCAAATTTCTTTCATCTTCTGGCAATTTTCTTCAAATTCTTTCTTTCTTTCTTTCTTTACAGTTTTATAATATTCTTTCTTTCATTAAAATTTTTCAATCTATTTTCAATCTTTCCTTCTTTCATCGTCTGCTCAAATCATTCGTTCATTGTTTTCCTTTTTTGAAATTTTCTCTTTCGACTATTCTCTTTGACTTTCTTTTTCTCTCTCTTGTTCTTTTTTTTCAAATTTTTCATTTTTTTTCGAATTTTTTCTTTCTTTATTTCTTTCCTCGTCTGCTCAAATTTTTCGTTCATTGTTTCCTTTTCCGACTGTTGAAACGTTCTCTCTATGATGCAGTCAGGTCATTTTTCAAAGAAAATGTTCTTTATTTTCCATTTAATTAATCATTTTCTTTCATTTTTACTTTATATTTTTCAATCAGATTAAGCAATGTACATTTTCTTTTCATTCATTAATTCTTGATTTCATTCTTTCACCATTTAATCTCCTTATCCTTTTTTTCTTTCAGATTCTAACCAATTAAGTAATTCACTTTTTCAAGCGATTAAGAAGAATAAAAACCGAATCAGACGATAATAATCTCACATACGCGCATGCGTGCAAACACAAGCGGGCAAAAATATCCAAAAGAAATTACGATTACTCTACAAAGCAGTGTTTTGTTAATTAAATCTAAACTTATAAGGAGTTTCTTAACAAAAGCTGAAATAAAAGATTTAGAAAAAGTTTCAAAATATTAATATGATAAAAATATGATTTCAAAATTTAAAATATTATTATGGATTATTTGTAATTGCATGCATGAGTCCCAGTATAAATAGTTATAAATAATTATTGTCTAGTTTGATCATTGTTATATTTTTGCATTATATCATTCATTAAGAATAATAGTACCTAGGATCCGAAAATTGGAGAACAGAGTTATCAATGATAATGTTCTGACTTCGAATCCGCGGTTATCTCCCCTTGAAGCTCTCTCTGGATCTTCTTTGCCGTCGACTTGCTTGCGTCTTTTCACCGAGTCTTCCTTTTGGCGTAGAGCGATCAAAGTTTCATTCTGAAAATGCGGCTCATAGAAAAAAATTGGAAACTACTGTTCTGGAGTCATTATTTTACTTCTAAATCCGTACATTTCTTGTCTTCATTCTAAGTCTCGAAAAAAAGAGAAAAAAAAGACTATATATAGTTTTTTTTTTCACTTTTTTTCAACTTTCACTATTTCTTTTATCCATTATGTTGAATGTGTTCAATTATTCAACTTTTTAACAAGTTCATGTTAAAAATGGCTGCAAAACATTGTTGATTTATTTAAGATGGAATGATCTATTATGACATGTCTCTAATTATTTAAGATGGAATGATCTATTATGACATGTCTCTAATTATTTAAGATGGAATGATCTATTATGACATGTCTCTAATTATTTAAGATGGAATGATCTATTATGACAGGTCTCTTATTATTTAAGATGGAATGATCTATTATGACATGTCTCTAATTATTTAAGATGGAATGATCTATTATGACATGTCTCTAATTATTTAAGATGGAATGATCTATTATGACATGTCTCTAATTATTTAAGATGGAATGATCTATTATGGCATGTCTGTGATTTGTATTTAGATACATCGAATTTATTTTCAACTTTACGTTATAAGAGATTATCTACATTTCTCGAGCTTGACTTATCAATAACGAACGGACAAAATGATAGTGCAACATGCAGCGAAAGCTGAACGGTTTCTCGTTTTACGTGCAAGTTATTTTAAGGCGGCAAGCCAATCCGTGTTGAAGACGTCTTTTCAGTGCCCCCTTGCAACTATGCTGTGTGGATCTTAGATACATTTGTGTGTTTACCAGTTTGAACAAGGGAAGTATGTTCCGAATCTCAGTCATGTTGTCATGGCCAAGTACAAACATTGACGGCTTCCCTCAAATTAATTTCTCACACACGCGAGTGCGCGCGCACACACACACACGCACACACACACACACACACATATATATACATATATATTCGGTTTATACGTTAATTTTATAGATACAATTAGTTAAGTAAATGCTCCGTTTACAATAAACAATATTAACAACATTTATCGGCCTGAATGTCAGATCAGTGGAGTTTCGTAGAAAATATGTGTTCTCTGAAAGGAATCAAACCTGTGTCCTACATGAAACCGTCATTTGATCTGAAGTGCTATACTACTCAGCTACAGAGGAAGTGTCTGGTTAACAAAGTCCAAATTACTGTTTTTAAACAGCAAATTTACCACTATCTTTCTCGAACGATCGTATCTGCACTAAGCCTATCTTAACGTAAACAAATGACAACATATATTATAAAATATATTCAGGCAGATGAATGTAATTAATACTGTTTATTATAAACAGAGCATTTACTTAAATAATTGTATCTATAAAAATAACGTATAAACAGAAAATATATTAAAATAATTGTCGGACTTAGTCTATTTCATAATAAATTTATTTGCGTTAAGATACGTTTCGATCAGAGATGATCCTTCCACAAAGATCGTGGGAAATCTGTTGTTTAAAAACAGTAATTTGGACTTTGCCAAAAAGACACTTCCTCTGTAGCTGAGTGGTATATCATGTCAGATCAAATCACGCTTCTGTGTAGGACAAAGTTTCAATTCATGTCGGAGGACACATATTTTCTACGAATTTTCTCGGACATTCAAGCCAGTAAATATAATTAATACTGTTTATTATAAATTGTTATGGTCCAGGTCCTTTTACCACGGTGATGGTCCAAGGTAGAACCAATGAAGAATAACTCGAACACAGGTATGGAATAACACAGATATATATTACAAATAGAATATATGTACAAAAGAGTAGAACTGTTAGTAGTACAATCAGGTTTGGTTAGAAAGAACTATGTGGTCTCGAAGTATCACTATTCCAATGTCTTACAGTAATCGTCTGACGCGACTCTGTCTCTGTTTCTTTCTGACTTTCACTCACTGTCTCTGCTGCTTCCTCTTGAGGCTCAGTATTTATGAGGTACGGACTAGTCCATTACTATTATGGGTAGGTTACAATAACATAAATAGAACATTTACTTAAATAATAGGATCTATAAAAATAACGTATAAACGGAAAATATATTAAAATGATTGTCGAACTTTGTCAATTTCCTAATATATATATATGTGCGTGTGTGTGTGTGTGCGTGTGCGTGTAAAAATTCAGATGTAGCTAAATATATATCTGTAAAATGTCAGTATGTATAAAGAAGAGAGAAAATAATTATATATGTATATAAAGGTAGACAGTGAGGTCAAAACCAAGTGGCGACAATCTGTTTCACGCCTTACCTATGTTTCTTCAGGTAAACTTCCCGATTCCTTATTATGTGTCACAGAACTGTCTCTCTGATTAAATACTTAATCTCTATGTAGTTCCAATTTTCCTTTAAACTTCCACGTATTCCACATGTTTTGCCTAACGTATTATACGCACTAATCTGTAAAAGAACCAACCACTCCTTTTCTTCTTCATTTTCGAAAATATTTACTTAGCATTCTCAGTCAAATAAGAAATGAAATATTAGAGAGAAGCATTCATTTCGTTGCCTAGAACGAAATATTCTCATGTTTCAATATTTTCTTTACTTTCTGGATGATATACGTCATTAATCCCATGTGACTTCGTATTGCTGTCTCGCATTTTCTCGCCTCAGTTACTGCATTACCAGATAGTAAAGTTTGTAATAAAAAGATAAAGTACGTCACCGAGAACTGTTGGATCTTCTACGTAACATTGACATATTTGAAAAGTACAGGGTGTTGCAGCAAAATCCGACACTTGACAAAAAGAAAACGAAATAGTCAATAAAAACAAAAATAGTACATTTAGATACCCGACAGTTTGACAACTAACTAACGTTTTCTCTCTACCCTTTTCCACGATGGAATATGAGCGCAGAGCAGCGGTAGTAGCTTCTTTTCGCGTCGGGAAGAAGCCTGCGGAAGTTATGGCCTGGTTTGGGTTCAAGAGGACCATGGTCATGGACATTTGGAGGAAGTGGAAGGCGTATGAGAACAAGGACGAGTTTACTGCCAAACGAAAGACCCACAACGTACGTTCTTCGACCGTTAGGACCTACGACTTCGTCGCCACTGTCAACGAGACAGTCGACATGATGGAAGCCAGAACTACGCCAAGATCGCCGCTGACATGGACTGCCCCAATTCACCGATCTGCCGAACGATCAAGAAGGACATTGGTTACTCCTCCTACCGCAAGTATAACCGCATGCTCATCACGAATGCCCCCAAGGAGTCGAAGAAGGTCAAGGCGGCGGCTTTGCTGAACGAGCTCA
This sequence comes from Acanthosepion esculentum, assembly GCA_964036315.1. Classification (NCBI taxonomy): domain Eukaryota; kingdom Metazoa; phylum Mollusca; class Cephalopoda; order Sepiida; family Sepiidae; genus Acanthosepion; species Acanthosepion esculentum. The sequence continues at coordinate 67,802,902 of OZ038486.1, forward strand.
AGCACGGGTCCGATGGGATGCTGAGGTTTTTCTCTGATGAAAATAATTTCATCCAAGGACCAGACGAGCAATAGTCAGAACGACATGTGGATCTTCAAAGATATCGAGGAGGTTCCCGTCGTGAGGCATAAGAAGTTTCCCTCCTCCGTCGTGGTCCCTGGCGTCATCTCTAGCGAGGGGGACATCATGGCTCCATTCTTCTTTTAAAAGGGCCTGAGAGTTACCGCTGAGATCTACCAGGAGGTGCTGAGGAGTGTGGTGAAGCTCTAGATGGACGAGATCGTCGCCGGACGCCCCTACGTCTTCCAGCAGGACTCCGCTCCTGCACACAAGACCAAGACGACTCAGGCGTGGCTTCTCAACAGTGTTCCTCGCCACTGGTCGCCGGACTTGCGGCCGCTCTCCTCACCCGACTGCAATCCCCTTGACTATTTCTTCTGGGGCATGATCGAGGTCAAGACCAACAAGTACGTCCACAACACGGTCGACTCTCTGAGGGCTGCCAGCGTGAAGGCTTTCGCCGCTATGGACATGGTCGCCAAAGCGTGTGACTCATTTCGCGCCCGCCTTGAGATGGTCGTCGCCGCCAGCGGCGGTTTCATTGAAAAATAATGTAGTATGTAACTCTAACTGTTTCTAAATAAACTGTCGGGTCTATGCATATAAAAATTTTGTTTTCATTGCTTATTTCGTTTTCTTTTTGTCGAGTGTCGGATTTTGCTGCAACACCCTGTATATTAGAATAACCTAGAACCTATACTAGCATCAAACCGGACATATGATGAATACAATAGATATTCAAAAATAGAAATGGGCCATGTTAGTTTGGTGGTGCTAGACATGGAACATTCATCTTCTGACATTACCGAGATATTTTCACTGAGTTTGCCAATCTTTTTTTGGTTTGATTTCATTAAACGGCTAAGTTGTGGGTAGTACAACGGATTAATCAGGGTAACTTGACTGACAGCCGGTTTGTCTATCTCGAGCTTTGCAATCTATATTTGCATTCTCAGCAAGCTCTTTAAAATAATTCTTCTAACATATTAAGATTTATCAGCTATGGAAAATATTTGGATTTACCTCACACTTTGAGAAAAGAGAACGTATGTGGTACGATATTGGCAAAAACAACGTCCTAACAGTTTTCTTTCTTTTGCCATACACATTCAGGACATGTTTGATTATGTCTCTATTCGACATCCGGTTTTGTTTTTCTCTCAAGAACCTATACCGAAAACATACAGATAAAAAATAAAGAGGCGTAAGACAAGGATGTGTCTTCTCCCCTGACTTATTCAACTTATTCATTGAGACGATTCTAAGAGAATTAGATGATCTACCGGCATTACTTATTGCCGGCTCCAATCTTAACAACTTTAGATATGCAGATGACACTGTGTAGACAGCAGACACGGAAAGGAAGCTACAAGAACTCGTACAGAAGTTAGTAAAGGAAAGCGAAAAGAAAGGTTTACATATCAATTGTCAGACAGAAGGCATGGTTTTCTGAAAATGGAATAGCCTAAGATGTAAATTACAAATCGGAGATAGCAAAATCAAACAAGTACAGCAATTTAAAGATTTGAGAATTGTTTAAACAGAGAACTGAATTTACGACACTGAAATCCGAAGATGTGTGGCGATAGAGAAATATGCCTTTCAAATGCTAAGCAAAGTATTTAAAAACATGAAACTTAATCAGAAGCAAAGAAAAGAGTACTGAACTGTTACATAATACCCGTCCTTCTATATGACAGTGAATGCTGGCCAATCTCGTCACAAATGAAGAAGAGACTGGAAGCAACAGAATTGTGGTTTTACAAGGATTATGAGAATACTATGGATTGAACATGAGAACAAAGACAAAGTTTTATAGAAAATGTAAACAAAAAGGACACTTATACATAACATCAGGGGGTTTCTAGGAACATAATGAGGAAAGAGAGCCTGGAAAATTTGATACTCACAGGTGATGCTGAAGGCAAGCGAGAACGATGAAAACAATGCATAACCTACCTGGCTAAATCGATGGCAGAAAAGGTTTGGGAGAGATAAGAAAAAGACTAAAATTATTAAGAGCTTCAAGGGACAGGAAATTGTGGAGAGCCATGATTGCTAACACATGAGGGGATATGGCACATAGAATAAGAAGAGCAAAAATACATAAGTATATCGCTATGTGTAATAAAAGTTATTTACACCAGAATGTCGTATTTGAGCGAAAATCGATTTCATCTCCTTTGGGACTAAGCTACAGATTGCGATGACACCCACGTTTTTCCGTAATAAAATGATTGCCATACTAAAAGTGCTATCCACAGAAATCAAAGAATTTAATTTGTGTGTGAACTGAATGTCGTATGGCAATCTGCCGCTAATATTTGTAAACAGCATTATTTGTTAACTAATATAATATCACCTTTAAAGTAATCCCGTGGTGAGATCGACAACTGCGGCTTTGTGTTAAAGCCAGGCTTGGGCAACCTTTTGCGGCCAGTGGGCAGCTACGGATATAGCTCATCATAAAGCGGAACGCACTACTGAAAAGGTTCAAGGTAATTTTTCGTTAAAGTTGACTCAGATATTTTCACTACAAAGAACATACGCGTAAGCAAGTGCCTGAGAAATGCAGATAATTACATTTTTCTGGTGATTCTCACAATAAAGAAAATGAGGTTTTGCTATAATATTAACACAGATGACAGTGTCATTAGGACATGCTACTTCGAGTGATTCCTTTATAATTTATTCTCTTGAAAATACATTTTACTTTAAATGAAAAACATTCTCCCCACAAAAAAAAAAATATTATGAAAGTTTCCTGTTTCTAAAGCAAAAGATATTTACACGTCTAATTTTCCGTAGTGAAAATCACCAATGGTTTAAAATGATAAAAATATTACCGTCTACAGGAGTTTAAAAATTCAAGAAAAATTATCTGCCTATATCTCTGAAATAAGGTATTAGGATTATGTACATTATTTACATTATTCAGACTATTATTCTCATCATTTTCATACTCACAACGTTTCGGCTGTTGTACGCTCCGGCCTACATCAGGTAATTGGAATTTTGAACCGAACCCTTTATTTCGTCCACCTGCGTAGATTGTTCTAGTTTCCCATGACCAGCCTCTTCCGGATATCTCAGTTCTTTCCCTTTAATCCAACTATTCAAGGTTCTTTTGTTCACCACAGCTGTAGCCTGGTATTGAACTCATAACACTTTGGGTCTAGTCGCTGGATCTAACCAGCGTCTTTATCAACTGGGCCATATGTCCTTGAGGACATCCGGAAGAGGCATGGCATGTGGAACGAGTACAACCTACCCCCGGTAGACCAAATAAAGGGTTCGGTTCGAAATTGCAATCATCTGAAGAAGGCCGGAGCGTACAACGACCGAAACGTTGTGAATATAGCAATGGAGCTGAGGATAACAGTTCGAATAATGTAAATATTAAAAAAACATTGTACTTAATCATTGTTCATGTATTATTCTTATGTATGAGAGTGTGTGAGTGAACAAGTGTGAACGAAACGAAATGAAACATTTTCCTCATGAAATTAGCCGTGCTATTGTTAAAGTCAAAAAAGGCGCAAATGTCCCGCCGCCTGCAATTTGACCATGACTAAGTTAGTACGACTTCTCGAAAGACATCACTCAAATTTACGACAAACGATTTGCCGGCGCTAGCTTGTCGACATTTGTCTAAAGGTCACTAAGAAGAAAAGTAGGAAAATATAATAGGCCATTGTTTCTTTTCATATCACACCCGCATGCTAGGGTGAAAAGCCAATCCTTGTCGTCAGGAAAATATAGCCTTCCTCAGCGCCTACAGTGCCCACCTGTGGTTGATACAGCAAATATACCGTATGGAACTTATTCACAGATCCTTAGAGATATCGGATAATCTGGCTTGAACAAACGTATTCTATCTTCTCCCACCAGATGACGTTTGCTGAATTATCTAATGTATACCTCGTATTGTTCTTAAGCAGCCTTGATTAAGGCGGATTAGTTACCTCAGATGTCTCCTGTATACAGGCCATTTCTCACGATTTCTTGATTCGTCATCATATGAGTAACTCACATTTTCTCTCCCGAGAGCTCAACCGAAATGATTTTATATATATATATATATATATATATATATATATATATATATATATATATATATATATATATATATATATATATATTGGTAATTTCACTAGAACAATGTATTGTTGGTATTTTTTCATAAAAATGTATAGCTGGTATTTTTAATATAAAAATGTATTTTTATACTTTCCGAGTGTTTTCGTATTTGTTTGGGGCTTCACTATTTACACATAGATGAGAGCCTAACAGGTACTTATTACCCAGGGTTAGGGTGGACCTGAGAACAGTACCAATTAAGAGGAGGTTTCATGCTCCTCAATACCTACAATCTCCGGATCAGAGGCCTTGCTGCCGGATGAAGTTTATCGTCATAATCAGGACTGTTGGTTTTTGTAGAAATTTTCGCTGATGGACGAAACTACTCATAGCACAGTTTATTCCATGTTCCAAAATCCTATATAAAATTCAGTAAAAATTTATTGTTTAAAAAAGCGATGATTACATCCTTCTAAGTTGTCGTTCTCGTCGGCTCGTGCCCGCATCCTAACATCGCGATCGTCATCCTCTCACTCTATTCTCTTTCTCTCCTGGTGGCAAAGATGTCTGTGAATCTAAGCGTGTTTAATGAGGCCATTCACGTGATTTTGATTTTGGTGGACAAATGTGCGCGACGGGGAAGCCCCACATACAAAGCCAGAGGAACCTAGCTCGCGGCTCAAAGGGAATTGAGAGAGGCGAGATCTGGCAAACCTGGTTGCATCGAGCTGTCGGGTGTTTGGTCAGTCATGGTCCGCCTTGGTTACGCCAGTCCGACCGGCGCAGCCCTCATCGCCGGTTTGACCGTTGAGATATTGTAATTATTTGCCTATACCGCCGAATAGGCAAACAATTACATTATCTCAACGGCCAAGCGATGTGCTGTCAGGAGGGCCCACTCCTGACAGCACATCGCTTTCTACCGCCCATCAGCCATCAGCGTGAAAAGTATTTACAAAGCCACAGAGAGTTTAATGAGGCCGTTCGCGTGATTTTAATTTTTGTGGACAAGGCAGCTCCACGGAGAAGACCACACAAATGTCCAGAAGAACCTACCTCGCTGCTCAAAGGAGATTGAGAGAGGCGAGATCTGGTAAACCTGGTTGCAGTGGGCTGTCAGATGTTTAGTCACGCCAGCCCTACTGCCGCTGCCCTCTTCCGCCGGTTTGGCCGCCGAGATCGTTTAGACCTTTACCTATTCCGCCGTTGGCGTCTTCGGAGTTGGTCACGTACAGTCTACTCCTTTCTGTTCGACTTCACCGCCATGGGTTGCCCTAAGGTTTCGCTCTTGGAATACTGGGACAAGTAAGCTCTCTGTTATGACAAAGAACGACCATATGTATTTTACACTGAATGTCGGAGTCAACAGTTTGTTATCAAATGTACCACTTTAATTTATTATTACTTTCATAACAATACGAAACGAACCAATAAATAATGAAACTATAAAATTATCAGTAAATATATCAGATCATTTTCTATTAGTGTTGTTGATAAAAATAAATATTTGAGAAGTAAATAATAAAGAAAGATATTCACTACTGATAAAAAAATAACGTTAGGATGTAGGTACATTATTATTATTATTATAAATAATTAAAAATGAAATAATAATAATAATAAAAATTATAAATAGAATAAAATAAAAGAATAACATAAAAGCGTTGTCTAAAATAAATTAAATAAAAATAAAAAATAAAAACATACTCCCAGCATCCCACAAAAACTTGCAGCTGGAAATATCGTCATCCTGCCAAAAGGTGTTAAATTCAATCTCTTTCTCATGAAACCTGATCCGGGTAACACGCGTGTAACCTCTCTCTGTGATATCACTTGTAATACTACGGAGTAAATTCTCCCTGTTGTCGCATGTACAATAAAACAATTGTAACCTAAAAATACACAAGCCAATACACACAAAAATATATTGTATGAAATTAACATACAATTTTCCATGATTTTCCTCTTATTTGTGCCCGTTTTATTTCCTGTCAAGTATGCTTTTATCTTCGTGAACACAAGGCTAATTTCTGCTGCTATGATGGAAGTGAATATTTTTGGTGACCGTCGACGTGCATAAAAAACAACCTATTCACCCATATAGACTCGAAACGCTTTTCTTCCAAATTTGCAAATATGTCCTCGTTGATAAAAAAAAACAAAAAACAAACAAACAAAAAACAAACAAACAAAAACTACGTTACTTCAATGAATAAATAAGTCATTTTGTTAGCTGGGTTGAAAATAATATATATTAACCCTGCGTTAGTCACCTCGGATTTCCAAAAATAGTTTCCTGGCGTTTGCCTTCCACGATAACTGAACTACAATTGCTCTACAAAGCGTGTTACACAGCCTCACTGAATCAGGAGAGTATTGGGAGGGATCAAAAGAAATAAGTTGCTATCTAGGAATTACGAGTACTTTAAAAATTTGAACGGTAACAAAAAACACACCCATGTGACTAAGACAGGGTTAATTTAGCATTATTATCAATCCTTTTTGCCAACTTATTCGAAACTCTCCCAATTAACACATCTGTGTAAACTGAGTGCCTTTCTGATGTAGGGATTAGTTTCCACATCTATAGCGTCATAATTTTTTGACATTTGTCGTCCGGCTTTAGATAGAAAAAAATGAAACCTGTATTTGTAAAATTTTTATAAGGAACTCTTATTACCGTAATATTTTCAGACAATTGAATATCTTTTTCGCGCAATTTCTGCCATTCACGCTCAATCACCGACTCATCCGTTTCTTTTTGCGGTCATCATCAGATTTTTGCTATAAAAGTTCATTTTTATTTTGGCTAGCCGCTTTCTCTTTTCGTCAGAGAAAGGAAAGTTATCTTTCTTATTTCTTTATTTTTTTAAATTTTCACTCAGCAACATTCCTCGTGTTAGATAATAGACTTCATTTTCAACACGTGCAGTTCCCCACGTCTTTTCACTTGGAGGTTCAGAAAAAGTGGGTTCCCTATATATCAAATTTATATTCCTCACATTTTCAGCCCCATTGTGTCTCAGCGGGAACTGGGAGAGAATAGAAAAAAGCGAAAGTTAAAGTGCTTTCCGAATTTTTCTGAAGTTATCTTTTTCTTCTTCTTCTCGGCACCATGTCGATTCATCACGTAAGCGATCATGGCTCTCGACAAATACCTATTTTTTGCACCATTTAAATTATAACTCTTTACCATCCGGGTTTATTTCTATTTTACCATTCATTTCACGTACGAAATTACGCAACGTCGAGTCTGGTTAGTATCTAGATGGTTGGCGACTAGGTAATACCGAGTGCTGTAAGCTTGGATGTGCGGGCGGAGTAACCCAGCTATGGGTTAATTAATTAGACTTGTACCACTAAACCATTATTATTTTTAAAAAAAGTTCTTACAATCTAAAAAAATATTTTATGACTTTAAATAACCTATAAAGGCTTGATAAGCCGTATAAAACATACCAGCCATGTCACGTTGAAACACTGTGTCTCGTACGATCGTAGAAGTTAAGCAATGTCGATCCTGATCACTAACTAGATTGCTGACCAATTAGGAATACCAGGTGCTGTATGCTTGGATATGTTGGCGGTGTAATGGATATTGGCTCGGAATTTTAAATCGGAGAGCCAGTCACCAAATCCAGTCGAGTTAGGTTTGTTCACTTACACGCAGATACCCTTGGCAAAAATATGAATACGCCTCTTCTCCATCGGCTATTGGTTAAATTAGTATAATTTGTATGAGTAAATCCTCATCATCTCCCCCGAAAATCTAACAAATGCAACATATTTTCTGGCTTTAAATAACATGCAAGAAGGTTAATAATGCATAAAACAAAACAACAAATTAATCAATCTTGTCACGTGGGTATTAGATTTCCAAGGCTTTCGTTCCTTATTGTGTCCATCTCTTTCTTACCGATTGCAGATAGAAGTTTCTATAGCATTTCATATTTCCTTCAATACTTTTATTTAACATGGTCAACACATTTCTGTGTTTGGAAAATAAAATATTCCTATAACTCTAGATAAATACGTAAAAATTCCATGCATTCTGTTAAAACTAAAATTAAAATCTCCCTTGAAGCTAAATGTACAACCGAAAGCGATCGGGCATAGAGAAGATTTGGACAATTTCTACATAATTTATGTCCAGAAAAGATAAAATTATAATACAAGAAAAATTAAAATAAAAAACTTAACCGCAGTACATTGTCAGTCGTTTTTAACGAAACTTGTATAAAAGAGGCATTGCAACACAAACTCACATATATATATATATATATATATATATATATATATATATATATATATATATATATATATATACACCTTTGGCTATATAATGAAAATACAAGCTGAGAATTGTTTGACACAAGCCAACAACCATAAACAACACTTCAACAGCACTGTACACGTCCAGATTTCAATAGACGCTGAAGGACTGGAAAAATGAAGTCTTTTCAATTTGATTATTTTCATTCTTTAATGCCAATCGATTTTTCTTTTCACGACTGCAGTTCTTTCTTTTTTAAATCTCATATTGTTCTTTTATTTTTTTATTTCTTGCCAACGGACAGTTTTATGAATTGTTGAAGGAATATTTAAACATCAGGATTATGAAGTGTTGGGCGTTGCAATATGCCGACATCCTGAGTTTGTCGGACATGCGCAAAGCGACATTGCTATGATTAAAGTGTCTCCTTTTTCGTTTGCCATATTTTCTATCATTATTTCTTTTTTCATTCATGCTTGTGTTAATGTGTTGCTTCTATTGTAAGAAGAACGTTGGCGTTATCGGCTGTTGTGCGTTGTGCTGATTCTTAAATAATACTCGAACGATTATCATTGTTTGAAAATGGAAATTACCAGACCTTTAAAAAGAAAATAGTAGAATTAAAATGGAAGGGTTAAATATCAAAGGACACATAATAGTGTAAAGGCAAAGTACGATAAAGGAATAACAAGTGGTCAGCAAAGAAGGCGAGAATTATAGAAAGAAAGAAAAGAAAAGAAAAAGAAGGGAAAAGAAGTTAAATAAAAGTGAAATATATGAGTCAGCAAAAGAGAACAAAGAGAAAAATAGAGTGAAAGAAAAGTTAAAAAAATAAAACATCAAAAAAGTAAATACAGAACAGAAAGTTCCTTTGTAATCTACAATGGAATAGCTAAAAAAAATGTATGAATAAATATAGAAAAAATAAATACAAGTAAACAAGACAGAGAGTAAAAAAATGTAAAAATATGGCGGATATCTAAAACCTAAAAGAGAATGAAAGGTAGATACTAAGAAAATTACAACGAGAAAAAAAAGAAATAATCAAAGTTAAAGGAAATACATAAGGAAGAGAGATCGAAATAAAAAGAAAGGAAGAAAAAGAAAGAAAATCTAAAAATAAAACGAAAGAATGAAATGAGAAAGAATGAAAAAGAAAGAAAAAAAGGGAGAAAGAAAAAAGAAAAAAAAGAAAGATAAACCGAAATAATGACGAAAGGAAAATAAAGAAATAAAACGAAAGAATAAACGTAGAATAAGAAAGAAAGAAAAAATTAAAAAAGAAAAAAAATGAGGAGAAATAAAATTTAGGAAAGAAATAAAAAAATATATTGAAAGTAAAACAAAGGAAGAAAAGGAAAGTAAGTAAAGAGAAAAAAAAACGAGAGACTGAAACGAGAACAAAAGAAAGAATGGAAAGAAATAAGGAAGATAAAGCAAAAGAAAAAAAAACAAAGAAAGAAAAAATTTAAAGGCAAAAAAGAATGAATGAAATGATAAAGAATGAAACAAAGAAAGAAAGACAAAGAGAATAAATAAAACGGAGTTGGAAAGAAATGAGAAAGAGAGACCCAAAGAAAAACAAAGTAAGAAAAGGAAATACGAAGTAAAGAGTAAATACGAAACAATGAAATGTGAAAGAAAGAAAGAAAGAAAGAAAGAAAGAAAAAGGAAAACATGACTGGATTAATGAACAGAAAGAAAGAAAGAAAGAAAGAAAGAAGAAAAAGGAAAACATGACTGGATTAATGAACAGAAAAGAAAGAAAGGAAGAAAGAAAGAAAAAGAATATAAAAGAATGAAAAAGAATGAAAAGAGCAGTTAATAAAGAAGAGAAAACAATAAAGGAAACAAGAAGAAAAGACGGTAAAAATAGAGGTGAGAATGGGTGCAAAAAACATAAGAATAGTAAACGGAATAAAACATGTGAGGACGAGAATAAATAAAATACAGAAGTCAAGGAAAAACACCTTTAACGCTAAAAAGAAGTGTAAATAAAATGAAAACTAAAAACGATAAGAATCTTATGGGGGAAAAGAATCGCAAACATGAAATATAAGTCGGTTTGCCAATTTCACATTCCGCGCCAACAAACATCAAACTCTGCGCGCATTCAATATTCGATTAGATGAAAAAAAAATGTACCCGATCAAAATTACTCTATGAAGTAAAAGAGATAAAGAAATAGGTACCCCACTTTAAACGTTATTTTTACTGGATGCTCTCTTTATTTATTAAAGAGTATAAGATATATTTAATAAGATTTACCTGACTATATATATATATATATATATATATATATAATATGTCTCTCTCTCTCTCTCTCTCTCTCTCTATATATATATATATATATATATATATATATATATATATATGAATAGTGAGAGAGATAGAGATAGAGAGAGTGACTTTACACACACACACATATATATATATATATATATATATATATATATATATATATATATATATATATATATATATATATATATATATATATATATATATATATATATATATATATATATATATATATATATATATATATATATATATATATATATATATATATATATATATATTATATATATATATATATATATATATATATATATATTATATATATATATATATATATATATATATATATATAATATATATATATATATATATATATATATATATATATTATATATATATATATATATATTATATATATATATATATATATATATATATATATATATATTATATATATATATATATATATATATATATATATATATATATAATTATATATATATATATATATATATATATATATATATATATATATATATATATATATATATACCACTTTAAACGTCATTTTTACTGGATACTCTTATTTGAGTCGGCGCTCTGCTTAATCATTAAACAATATATTTATTTGTGTCTACCAGCCTGAATGTTAGTGAAATCCTATTAAAGAAAAATTTGCGCCCTCCGACAAGAATCGATCCCACGTTCCAACGCTATTCCTAATTCGAGGCTGATGTTCCTTACTTGCATTAGTTGGTAGCCATTGTTTTACAAACGCCAAGGTTAAAGAGAGTAATTTTGCTAAGATATTTCTGATTGCCTTACTTGATCAGCCAGAGTCTTATACCTGCCGTAATGTAAATTTACCCGTTTCGATATTGTGACCGCTGGAAAAGAGAAAATGAGGAGCTGACTTCAAACATACGCTCCGTCTGTTTGGTTTGCGCTTGCGCAAATAATTTTGTAACGATACGGATCCACAAGCTAAAAATGCGGGGCGGGGGGTGGAATGGTCAGCTCCCTTTGCCACTCCAGTATGTACCTGAATCCTCGTGCTATTCTCTACTTTTACAAGATAGAGATCAGGCCTGAAATGGGGTACTGCTACCAAATTTGGACAGGAGCTGCCCAGTTTCCACTTTCCAGTCTCGACAGAGTACAACAGACTGTCTAAGTCCTTGTGAGTCTGCAAACTATTCCCCACCCAACAATCACTTTCTCACAGACAAAACGCTCTGATGCTGTTTCCGTGGAAAGTGCTCAGACGAACTACATTCCTTAGTTTCACTCGTTCTTACCTTAATGACTAAGGCACGTCATACAAACCGCATTATAGCGAAACCAGCCTCATTCCCTTCGTGTTGTATTAGTGAGACGTAAGTTCCACTTCTCTCGCACCGCTCCTTCGAGGAACCAAGAGTTTTTTCTTCTCCCATCACTACAATCTTAACCTGTTCAAGTCTCGGATTAACGGTTAACTTCCCCACATATCCGCATAAACTTGGCATCTTACATTGTAACCCTATACTTCGAGTGACTTTTGGGCCTTATACAGGGTGAACATAACTGTAAGAAAAATCATAAAAAGAAAGCAGCAGTGCATGTTATGCCAGAATTACAAGTAAAGAGATCTTGCCTGAAAAATAAAGAATCGAACTTTCGATTTTTTTGTCTTTGACGGAGCGGAACGACTTCAGTCACGAAAGGCGATGCATTCATGAAGATTTATCTGAAGTATATATCGGCTATTTAAAAGTTGTTAAGTTTTAAAAAGCTCTTCCTTTATCTTAAAAAAAATCTCTTTTTGGGTATTAGATGAGGCATAAGGACGTGAACAATGCGCAAAGAATATAGAATAATGTTATTCGAATAACACTACTCGGGGGAACACTATTCTAAAATCATTTGAATGCAAAGTTCTTGCAAGAGAACGCAACAAATAAATTACTTCAAATTTCCTTATTGAGAAAGTCCTTTTGAAAGAAGATTCTGAACTTTCTTTTAGATATTATACAAAAAGATTGAAGACAAACTTCAGAATTTACCAAGGAAATAATTGGTAATTAATATCCACCAAAAGAAAATTGCCATATGTAGCAGTAAGTTTCTAAAGAGAGACAGAGACAGAGAGAGAGAGACAGATAGACAGAGAGAGAGAGACAGACAGACAGAGAGAGAGAGACAGAGAGATAGAAATAATATGGCAGCGTCATTCAACCAGGCACGAAGAAGAAATATAGCCCAAATGGGCTTTAGAAAAAGTTCAAAGAGTAATTCTTTTGAAATGCTCGCAGAAAAGCAAAGCTTAAAAAAATTATATTTAATATTTCGAAAAAAAAAACTGTTAAGTTCAATGTCTCAAAATATACAAAGGATATTGGTTTCTGCCACAGATCATGAAGGACAAATTTCCTGGTCGACATCAACGAAAAAAATGATAATTCCATGTTACAGAAAAATTAATTGTCTGGAAATGGCAGTAACAGACGACAGAAAACTTGACACAGAAATCCTACGTCACGCAGCAAATTAAAAGATGCTATCTAGAAAATAAGCAATGTATGAAACATGAGAAAATATCATTAGAAAGAAGGAAAAGGCGGCTGAACTGATATATGATATGCAATGTTCGATATATATTTGAGAATAATGGATAGTATTTCACAGATTAATGTTTGAAGCAACAAAAATAAAATTCTTTCGGCGAATGCTGGAAACACTATGGAGAATGATTGTGAGCAACGAAAAGGTTTTAAAAAACAGTTGAACAAAGAAAAACGATACTTACAATCAGAACTAGGCAGTTGAATCAGAACGAGGCAGTTGAATCAGAACGAGGCAGTTAATGTTACGCAGAGACATTCACCTATCATCCGGTTTAAACTCTTCCACAGTTTTTTTTTAACAGGAGTATAGATCTATCCTTAGTTTGCTGTTTAGGATTGGGTTTCCGGTTCCTTCTAAAGACATGTCATTCTATTTCACTAACAGTATGCCCTTGCGTCTTAGTGACATTATCGGCTTGCATGTGGGGAAATGATTAAAAATATATACAGGGTGTAACATCAAAATTGTCTAAATGGTGTAACTGCATAATTTTTCATCCAACAAAATGTTTAATATCTAAAAAAACGGTAAAGTAATCGAGTTCCCTTTTTCCAGGTTTTAAGATACGATATTTAGCCATATTGCCACCATTTGTCGTAAGAATCACTGAAAAGGCTTTTGAGTTAATCAGCTAGAAAGAGAACAGGTTAAATTCTTTTTGTGTCTGTTTTCCCAGCTGAGCAATGTCGAGAGGAAAAAGATAACTCAAGCTTTAAGTAATTGTACCAACATTCATATACTGGCAGTTCAAGAATCAGCAAGAGAAGAGTGAATAAGTTCTAAAAAGAGGGGACAGAAGAAAAGAAAATTAGATCAGTAGGTCACAACTGATCTAGAGGGATCATTATTTCAACTTACTGCTAAAGAGATCAATTAGAAAAAATGGGAGAGGAGTTTCGGCTATAACAATCCAAAGAGCAGTGAAAAAAAACTTGAAAATGAAATCGTACGTGAAACTTGTGAGACATCTTGTTACTCCAAGGCATAAAGTTAGAAGTTTAGATAGGGTGAGATCATCGTGTATAAGATGGAAAATGATCCTGGAATAATATATATATATATATATATATATATATATATATATATATATATATATATATATATATGAAATTTATTTCAATCCATCTTAACCTTCCGATTCTTAGCTATGATTAATTAACCATGAACATGTCATTTTCGTTTATGATCGATTTTATCAAGATTTTTCTGTTAAGCTTGTAAAGAAATTATACATTCTCATTGCACAAAGTAGAGCCCAATAGAGTTACAAAAACATCGAAGAATTCCAGTAAGATATCTTTAATCATTTCTAAGATTCAACGGTTCAGAGCTTAATCTAACAATTGAACAATTTTGCTGTTATACGATTTGAACAATTTTGCCATTACACCGGCTATATAATGAGAAAAGAAAGACTGGAAAATGTATCATTCACAGAAAATATTGATGAAAAAAGAAGTAAATGCAAACAGAGACTAACCAACTTAACATATTTGTGTGGATGAAATAAAGTTGGAGAGGACATGAAATTAAAAGTTGCTCTTTTTTTAATCATATCAAGTCAAACAAGGCGTTAATGCCACTAAGACGCAATAAGTTACTGGGACTAAAAGGAAATGGGAAAACGTTAGTGGAGAGAAAGGACAATAAAAGAAAATGTTTAAAAATTAGAATATGACAATTTAATTTTAAAAGATTCTAACTGACAGAAAAACAAGAAACCGGAAAAGAATTCTATAGGCAAAAAGTGCGAGACAAAAAATATGAGAATAGAACATACGGTTGCATCTAGCTATTTCAACAGTAAAATGGTGAGACGTAACTGCCAGTCTGACGCTTATATTCATAAGGTCGCGGTGTCAAAGAGAAAAGGTCATTTGATCACTTGCCATGAAAATATTTATAGATATGACACAGGAAAGCTATGTTCTAGAAATAACAGGAACTTGCGAAGAGCCATGAATGCTCGACATAAATGTTCATCCCATATAACGATTTACTAATAGTAGCGTAGATGTGTCACAAGGCTGCAAGTAAGGGGTACCCAGTTCGGATCGAACTCACTACACAGTTGTAATTTATCTAGCGGGAAGAGCTTGATAACCATTACATCACGCGATATATATATATATATATATATATATATATATATATATATATATATATATATATATATATATATATATATATATATATATATATATATATATATATATATATATATATATATATATAGACGGATCAAAATTAAAAATAATTTCTCGTGCGGCTCAGAGAATTTAAAATACATAATTACATGCAAAGATTGCCGCGAGCATTACATTGGCCAAACCGGCTAGTCATTCCAGCAAAGGATGACACTTCTTCGCCAACAAATTAGGGACCCCCACACTAGAAAAATACCCCTTAGCCAACATATAGAGGAATGTGGAGGACAAAATCTACCAACTTTTAATGTCTTCCCATTCTACCAGTGTGACCACAGAACCAATTAACAAAGGCGGGTTAATATTAAACCTTTTTCATCAGCAAGTTCAGACCCATACTTAATTCATTACATAAATAGATTCCACCAAATTCCCCTTACGTTTAACGACATATATAGCCAGTTATGCCCCTTATTTTCATTTTTGTCATTGGTACAAAATATAAGCGTCAATACGTGGAGATATAAACAGTCAAAACTTTTGACAAGCTAAGGGAAACCGGTTAAAGTAAAAAATAGTTTAAAAAAAGGAAAACAAATTATTTTTCTAAGAAAAAACACTGAAAATCTAATTGTAAGTAACAGTTTTTATTCTCCTCTGTAAAAATCCATATATTATAAATAAGAATCACTATATTAAATATTATGTGCCTTTTTTCAATCCTCGTTTTTTAGTCCATACAATAAGCTTTTGTACAGAATCTTTCTATCAAAAGACTTTAAACAATGAAGATATAGTTGGTCGATATAAGAAACTCAACAAAACAACAATAATAATACTGATATTAAAATAATTAAATAAATATAGGGTGACCCCAAAAAACGGGAACTTTTAACAATCCAATAAAACCAAGAGTAATGGAAGAAAAATATTTAATTCATAGTAATTGAATCCTTAAAACATGCCATTTAAGAAACAATGATGGAATTTTCATTTTTTTTTTTAAATTATGTCCTGTAGATGGCGTCCTCCTGTACGAATGCATTCTTGAAATCTGCTGTTGAGACCCCTATTTACTCATGCAACATCTCAGCTGGGATATTGTGAATTCCATTCTTGTTACTAAAATGGCGAAATATTTACTGTCTGGCAATACGCACTTCAAACATTCCCGTTTTTTTGGGTCACCCTATATTAAACATTAAATATATCTTGTATATTATTTGACCTTTAGACCAAATAGCAGCATAATGAAAAAAGGCGATAAAATTCGGAAGTTTAGGAGATTTCTTAGCCCTTTCTAAATGAGAAATACAATTTTGAAACAAATTTCGCCGCCTAACCTGATCAGAAACATACCAAAGTAAAAGTTAAAAAAAATTGAATTTTAGATATTCATCACACCACAACGCACACACGCGCGCGCAACATATGCCCATATACACACAAGAATATATACGAGATCCGATAAAAAATATCGGGACTGTAGCTATAGTAACAGAGCTAAAGGACGCCGAGTATGATTGATCTTCAACTCCCGCGTACATTCTCACTGAGTTATAACGTTCTCGCTCACTTCTGCTGTTTATAGCAGTGCTTGGAAAGAAAATGTGGAGAGTGTGGTATTTCCACAACAGCCTAGATCTTTCATCAGGGACCATGCCTTGCGCAGCAGTTTTTGAACAAAGACAAAATTCCATAGGTCCGAAAACAACCATATTCCTCAGATCTCGCACTCTGCAATGCTTTTCGCTTAGAAAATCAAATCCCTTTTGAAAGGAACATAATTTTAAGATGTCAAGGAAATCCCAGAGAATGTAATGAGACAGCTGCTTGCTGTCACAATAAAAGGAGTTCCAGGAATGCTTCCATCAATGGAAATGTCTCTGAATAAAATGTGCAGCTCCAGAATTGGATTGCTTCGGAGAAGATTAAATGCTGTGTTGATATGTGTTGTAGTTTTTTTTTTATAGCACCAGTACCGAAGCTTTTTGACCAGACCTCGTATATGATTTTGTGCATATCTATTATTTACTCATTGGGTTATTTAATTACCGATCGTATCTTCTCATGGCTCAAGGACATCATAATAGTTTACCTAGTTTGAAAGGAACTTATTACACTAGCCAATCTGTGAGTAAGCCATATTTTTTTAAGAATGTGGAAGGTAGATTACTATTTTTATCTTCTTATATTCGCTCGATTGATGAAATGGTGTTATGTTAGTAAACTCAAAATACAGGTTATCTCTGCCTGGATAACATATATAGGACAGTCTTTCTGCTACTAATTATCGACATATACATGTTCAATTTACCTAGCTAGCTCGAGATCACAATGGTACAAGATGAACCCCATTGCAATTAGTCGAAAAGAAACGTATGGAAGTATCCAATCGCAGAAACACGAAGCTTCTGACATGCAATTATCAGAAGAGGCTTTGTTGAATTTGATGAATAATTTCCTGAGACTTTTTCTCTCTTTCTAGCTTTTGTATATGCAATATTCTAAACCTCTGTTAATAATGCGTAAAAAGCACGTCAGCGAGATTGCATGTGCATGTCATCACCTGTAAATAAAAAGTATTTGGTGATATTTGATGTCTCTTGCATGGCAAAGCCTCTGTAAACTTCATTCCGTTACTAAGGTTACAGTCAGTCTGAAATCGTATGCAATATTAGCCTCTGTGTATATTGGCATATCTATTTGCATACATATGAATATACTTATATAGACATGCGCAACTATATATATATATATATATATATATATATATATATATATATTCAGAGAGAGAGAGGGTGGGGAGGGAGAGTGATTTACACATGGAAATTATTACAAGTTGTTAACAGACTGTTAGTGCGTACTTATTTATGTCTCCAGTTTAAAGATTAGCTAACAGGATGATTTATTAGTTTCGACGTCAGACACTCATATATGAGGTTGATACAAAACACGCATTTTTTCTATGTTCATGCGAACATTTAGATACAAGTAAATTATCTTGGCTCCCTCTAGGGGAAATACTAGTACGACATGACCCATTAATATCTACCGCAAGACCGAGTCATCGCCGACTAAATCGGTTCCCGCACCGGCCTTTTCGCTTATGTAGTATAACTAGCCATCATGCTATATTTACAAAAGAAAGGGTTGCTAAACCATTCCGTAGAGTCAACGACTGTCAAGTACAACGGGTCAGACATGGTTCCACAGCTATGTATGCAGTCAGGGCGAGCATTGCAGGTAGTTGCTGTGAGGATGGGGCTTCCTGGAGTGAAGTCAACGACCAGGGCAGAGAGATATCGGCGTTGTCGTAGTCGTCCTCGGCTCGTATTCAAGAATTTAATTTCTTCTTTGCTGATCGCTTCATTTATAATTTATGATGGCATTGATTAGATTTGCTTCCAACGTGCAGGTTCATGACCAGAAGCTTCTCGTTTCACCAAAACTGTCTCCAGTCATCCATTCCCTACCGGCATTTGAGTTTTCAAGCTTTGGTTGGAGGTGAAACAACATCAGAGTAGAAGAAGGTGCCAATGTAACGAACTTGTTTAAGATGGACCTCAACTTGACAGGAAGTGATCCACATACTTGATTTCATTAGCTTCTGCTACAGCACATATGGAATGAGTCAAGCAGAACCCAGTTATAAAACCGCAATGGACTGCTGCTGACTCTGATATAATTTCGAGTGCCGCCTTCTGTAGCATGTTAATAATGCGTAGCCCTCTTCATCCACTGGTTCAACCGTTGTAATCGTCATCCACTCGTTCCACCGTTGGAATATTTGGGGTTGTTCTCGCATAGTCTGGTTCCGTGTCTTTGACGTTGCCATCAAGGGTGGCGCTACCTGGAGTTTAGAACTCCCGATGGTGTAGCATTCAGAGTCACTGGACCATGCAAGGAACGAGTTACGCACTTCGAAACATACACACATCACTACACATATATATTTACACTGGATGACGGAGTAAGGAGTACCACATTATTATTATTAGTACTTTAGAAAGCAAACAATAAATAATACTAGATAACAAAAACATATTTTTAAGTTGTTTTTATTTTTTCAAATGATTTTGGAAAAATTTTTTTCACCGCTAACCCCTAAAATGACGTTCGTTTCTCTCGATCAGGTCAGGTTTTGGGCTAAGATGAGTTTTTGAAAACCCGATCTTCTGACTAAATCGATTACATTTTTGTGACATTATCGATTGAACTTTGTTCTAATTATATTTCTCATAGGAAAATAAGTTTTTAAGAGAAAAAAATGTTTTCTAACACAATTTATAAATTAAACACAAACATCGATTACAATAAATTGAAGAATATACATTGATAAATCTAAGTACGTGTAAATTGCATGTCAGGTTATAATTGTTCAAACTTCAAGGTTGAATTTCCGTTTATTCGAACCTTTAGAATGATCAGCGGCAGGGTTGTATCTCTTCGAAGTCCAGCAGTTATCAGCCATCATGACCAGAACAAAAGAATTCCATGTTTCCAGTTCCACTTCGTACAGTGAGTTTTCAAACTTTTGATCTATAATGAACTGACGGATTTGAGAACCATCGTCAATCCTGGAAAAACCTGTCAGAAGTACGTGAAGCAGCCACCATCCTTGACCAGAGATTTGGTGAAATCCTTGATCAAGCCGACTTTCTCTGGATGATGGAGTAAATAGTACTCCGACGACGTACTGATTGAAGTTCTGGATACTTGATGTTCTAGTCACATCAATATCACAGAATTAGCAGTGAGTGCTATGATATGGGAATTCCACACTGCAGACAACCCATCTTGCCCTTGGTCCACCGAAGGTATCCTGTCTCTGTCCATCAGAGGCTTATTGATGAGGTTTGTTTCTCTGCAAGGCATCACTTCCTCCCAACAGGCCAGTTCTTTTTTCGTGTAATGTGGGCAGTATCCCTATTATCCCACATGCACAGAAAGTGTGGGTACTTGGTGAACCCGGACTATTATCTAAACAAAAGGTTCCCGCAAATAAACCACTCATGCTGGACATAAAGAATTTTATTCAGCATATACTTCACTGCTTTTCCGTGATCACTTGCTGCTGTCAATTAAATGTCTGCAATCTCTGCGCAATATCTGTACAGGACCCCAGGGATAAAAGGGAGGTACTCTTGATGCCTTTTGCCGTAAAAGGTGAGGCGAGCACTGTCAGAGAGTAATGTTTTTTCGTCAGTCTGAATGCCATCAGTTCAGCAGAGGACTTTGACATGCTGAGATCGCGAACTATATCATTTCGTTATTTTTGGGAACGAAGATGTGGAGCATCATCTCCAAAAACCACTTCTTTTTCTTGAACAATGGAGAAATCTTCTGCGCTAATGTCAGGAAGATCTCCTAAAATAGGTATTGGAATCTCATTATATTGAGCTACAGGACGATGTGCTGATTGAAGATCAGGATACTTGAGGCTACTCTGGTTCTTTCTTTGGATCCTAGTCACATCAATAGCACAGAATTAACAGTGAGTGTTATGGTATGGGAATTCCATATTTCAAAAACTCATTTTGCCTTTGGTTCACCGATGCAGATAATCGGTATAGGGTCTTACATGCCACGTGTAAGGCCCAAGCTTTATCCTGGTCACCAAGTTGCTGAGTCGTTTCTTGATAGTGTGTGGAAGTGAATGAGGTCTTGTATATGAGCAGTTATGGTGACAGGGCACTTAGTCGAATCTGTCGTGATTTTTTATACCGTTATACATGAGAAAATGGCCCCTGAATTATATAATTTTAGCTATTCCTAATTTGCCCTAAAAGTCACGTGGTATGCTTACTACTACTTCCGTGAGATATTTTGGAATTATACCTAGATTATAATGACTAATAGCACCACCTTTCTGATTTGTATTCTATGTTTTTTTCTTCTTCTTGCTGCTGTTGTTGTTGTTGTTGCTAAACACTGGAGAAATTTCCTCACTAATGCCAGGTAGTTCTCTGAAGACAGATATTGGAATTTCATCACAGTGAGCTACAGGAAATGTGTTGACAGAATATCAGGATATTTGAGGCTACTCCTGTCCATTCTCTGGATCCTATATCCACATCAATAGCACAGAATTAGTGGTCAGAGGTTCTTGCTTTTGGTCCACCGACGCAGATACTCGGTACATATCTTACATACCATATGTGGCGCCCTAGCTTTATCGTGTTTACTAAGTTGCTGAGTCGTTTCTTGATAACGTGTGTGGAAGTGAATGAGGTCTTGAATATCAGCAGTTAGAGTGACATGATCCTTCGTGGAATCTGAGAGACTGTTGTTTAGGTCAACATCGTGATTTCTATACTGTTAATCCTGAGAAATTGCTTCCAGAATTACATAGTTTTACTCATTGCTAACTGACTCTAAAAATCACATTACATACGTACTACTACGTCCGTGAGATATTTTTGGAGGTATACCTAAATTATAATGACTAATAAACCCGACTGATTTCTATGGTTTTGTATTGTACAGTTTAATGGTGTGTTTTGAAATGTAAGCACTTTATTGCGTGTTATTGGCTTATAAATATTTTGGGTGCGTGTTTTAATATTTATGTAGCTACTTTTGACTGGAAATAATTCTGATGGGTTAAAATTAATAAATTTATAATTAACGTAATAATTAGTT
Organism: Acanthosepion esculentum; assembly: GCA_964036315.1. NCBI lineage: Eukaryota > Metazoa > Mollusca > Cephalopoda > Sepiida > Sepiidae > Acanthosepion > Acanthosepion esculentum. The sequence goes on from OZ038486.1 coordinate 67,825,015, forward strand.
TTAGTGTGTGAGATATATTTCATATTTAGATATTTTAATGGACATGACAATGTAAACAAAAACGTAAAAAAAGCATTCGGCCATAGCTCAAAAAGTTGACCCGATTGAACAAAATCAATGTCATGTTTGGATTCAGCACATCAGAATTGTCCTGAATCCTGAATTAGTGTTGACCAGTGTAATAAAATAATAAATGCATCAAGTCAACATCAAATAGAGAGATATGAAATGTATTAAAAAAGAAAAGCTCAAGTGAATACAGACAATAATGACTGCAAAAGCATTCATCAGCAGGCAGGTTAGGTTTAAGGCTCCAATCTTTCCACAGTGAATTGTACTATGCGACAATAGACTACTGGATTAAAGCGTTAATTTCACGAATTTGGTGATTGAAAGTTATATAATCACTGGGTCCGGCAGTTTGCACTTGAACTAAATGGAAATAGCAATATTAAAATAAGGACTAGATATTTCTAGAGATGGGCAGTGGATCACTGAACCCCAATAGATTAGATATGGGTTCAGTTTGCAATTCCTTGCAGGTTACCCGGATTGACATAAACCTTTATAACAGATGAGGTCAATAGTCTGTGTGTATATATTGTAAATAATGATAACAGTAATGATTCAGATAAGTGGTGAGATTTGTAACTCTTGTATGTTCCACATAGCTGTATATGTTAAATATATATCCTGTGAAAAAAAATGTATTTTTCTTATATTATTATTAATTGTTTGTTCGCAGATAGATCCTAACGGTTACTACGTAAATAAAGCTTTTCTAATATTTCAAGTAGTTCTTCGTGTTGTACATATCAAATGGCGTTTACTCATATAGGTCTTTCTGCGTTTGCATTGCTAGCTCACATAATAAAACTAGCATTTGTTTACCAGTGCCTTGAACAAAGCAAATCCACATTACCTTTCATATATCTCCTGTCTAATTCTGCTACGCAGTCTGTTCATTAGGATCTAAACGATTAGTTATTTCGCAGATCAAACTGATTATGAGTTCGCTTTCATTTGTAGCTGCTTATTTTTCAGGAGCGCTTCGTCCTCGCAGAAAAAGTAGAGACAAAGAAGTAACAGTGATATGGTTCTACAGACGGATGATGAGAATAGCAAAGACCAAAATGTAAGCAAGGACGAAGGTGTAGAAACAAGACACATGCTTAACATCAGGAAGATACTGTTGAAGCTTCTGGGTAGATGAGGAAAGAAGGCTTGGAAAATTTGATACTCAAAGGACATATTGAAGGTAAAGTGCCAAAGGGAAGCGACACACCGCTAGTATTTTGGCTCTCCCATGTAGTTCAATTTTTCATTTGTGGAACATTATCTGTCTCGAATTCACTACAGTCAGCTTCACAATTACCTCATACGCACAAATACCCCCACCCTCCAAAAAAGGTTATTCAGGGGGTTTTAGGCGTAGAATAATCGTTGGGAGTCTACTTCAAGGACAACAAATAGAATTAAGACGTCTTATTCTTCCGGCAGTATTTTTTCCCTATCACTATACACTTAACCAATTTAAGTCTAGGGCTAACAGTTATCTTTCTTCCATAACCGTATATATTGAGCTTCTTGTCCTCTCTTTCACGAACCCCTCTACATTGAGTGGCTCTTGGGCCATATATTGGGTGAAGAGTAATATTTTTAAAAAAATCATGTAAGTCCATGGTTAGATTGATCTTTCTTTGTGTCGATTTGTACACTGGGTTATTTTCGGCGTGCCTATGTCTACATGAAGATATAAACTTCGATAGGTCTGCGCATGCTTACAGCCTGGCAGTCTTTGAAGAGCAGGAACTAAAAAGCGTTTCATCTTTGTTGATGATTGATGTCATCACACAGGGTGCAAGAACCCCAGTAGTGTATCCTCTGGTGTAGTAGGTCTAGTGTCAGTTCAGCGAGTGAGTTGGAGCTCATCCAAATATTAAACCTCTTTCCTCTTGATAAATAACGTAATGTTGTCGTAGTTGACTTTGTTTTTGTTTTAGGCAGTTGCGAGATTAAGTGAACACAAATTAGGGAAGACGAAATCGAGAGAGCGACAGAGGGTGAGGTCAGAGATAGAATGGGTGAGAGAAAGAAAAGGGCGGTGAGATATGAAGTTAGGAAAAGCGAAGGCAAGGCTCGAGTAATTTGGTTAAGACTAGATAAGGAAGAATTTATATGCCAGCACATAGAAAAAGGGTCCCACTGGTAGGGAGGAAAAGAGAAAGACTGAAATATACGCAAAAGTGTAATGGAGATGGTGATGGCGGAACCATAATCAAGCTTAAGCGATATGGAGAGGAAAGTTAAAAAATTTAGCATTGATATATATATATATATATATATATATATATATATATATATATATATATATATATATATATATATAAGTACATGAAGAAAGAAAGAAAGAAAGAAAGAAAGAAAGAGAAAAAGAAAGAGAGATAATATTTAGTGGCATTTTTCATAAAAGAAAGAAGAGAAGAAAGGAATAATGGGTGCTGTTCATAAAAACAAAAAAAAAGAAAGAGAGGAAGAAAGTAATGAAGGACATGCAATGGTTATTGTTAATAAAATAAAGGAAGAAAGAAAAATATTCAGGGGTCTTATTGATAAAAATAAATAAGTTAACAAATAAATAAATAAAGAAACAAGATATATATATATATATATATATATATATATATATATATATATATATATATATATATATATATATATATATATATATATATATATATATATACCAAGAAAGGAATATTGAGAAGTGGGGCTACAAAATAGAAAAATTAAAAGATATATTAATGAATAAAAAAAAGAAAAATTGAGAAGATTTGTTTAAAAAAGGTAAACAAAACTAATATATGCAATAAATAAATAAATAAATAAAGAAAGAAAGAAAGAATGATCGAATGAATGAATGAATGAATGGGTGATATAGATGAATGAAATATTGAGGAGAGTTGTAAATAAATAGAGAAAAAGACAAAGAATATGCAAGAAAGAAAGAAAGAATGAAAGAAAGAATGAAATAGAGTGGTGAGTTTATAAACAAGGGGAAAAGACAAAGATATGCTAAGAAAGAAAGAATTAATAAATGAATGAATGAAATTGGGTGGAAAGTTATTAACTAATAAAAAGAAATACAAAGATAGGTAAATATAAAAATAATCAGGAAGAAATATATGAATTATATAGTTGTAAATCAAATGAAAAAAGACAATGAAGATGCATCGACATCAGTGTATAACTGATATTTCATATGGAAAACAGCTGACCTGCAACAAAAATGGATTCGGACGTTTATTTTCCCTGATGGTTATCAGAAAGTGAAGTGGTTTTTTAAAAGTACATAGCAAGCGGCTCGAGCTAAGAGAGTCTCTGTAGACAAAGATGACAAAACGAAGTACAATAATCTCTATAAGATTGTGGCCACTACCCGCGAAAAGCAGAGAGACGGAAAAGACCCATCGTGAACGACGAGAAAGAGGAGACTGCTCACTTAGCCACTCACCTACGACGCATCTCGGCTTCGCTCGTCCATAGCAGTAGCTTACAAAACGAGAATAAAATATGTTTACTGCTATAAATTCTCATGGTATTAATTCGTGGCTAAGGGTTAATTTTAAGCAAAAAGCATTTGATTGCAATAACCTGCACCCTGAAAAGTAAGTTGATGTTGTTTAGCGGCATATTAACCTCTATCGGTTGGTTCATGCCGGAATCTAAATATTTTGAACGCAGTTCTATGCCATTAACTACAGAAAAAAGTATTGTCAGACATTTTGTAATAAATATGAATTATTTACATCATTTACATTTTTCGAAATGTTATCCTCATCTTTAAAGCCCTGCTCACGTCGTTTCGGTCGCTGTACGCTCCGGCCTTCTTCAGGCGATTAGAATTTCGAACGGAACCCTTTATTTCGTCCACCGGGGTAGATTGTTCTACTTCCACGAGCTATGCTTCTTCCAGATTTCCTAGTTATCTCCCTTTAACTCAACTCTCCATGTTTTTCTTCAGCACCACTTTCGTAGTTAGGTACTGCGCTTACAACTCTTTGAATCAAGTCACTGGATCCAAGCAATACATTTATCCACTGGGCCATGCGTCCGAACAATGTAAATAATTACAATACCTTACAGACAGATAAATTTGAATGGTTAGTAATTTTTTTTAATAATAAAACGTATGTTTATACTTTAATAGTGTGTTATTGTTGGGTGTTCACTATTTGTTCATAGCTGTGACCATAACAGTTGCTAACATCCCGGGTCCGGGTGGAACTGGGGAGAACAACAATTAAGATGTGGTTTCACACACCTCAAAACCTCCAATCTCCCAATGAGAGTCTTCGTGACGGATGTAGTTTAATGCAATACACATGACTATGGACCCTGATAACGAACCTAGTGTCTGGTTTGAGTTGCAACGCCACAAAGACACAGAGAGAAAACTGCCGGAACATCCATACTAAACAGATGAGAAGAAAATTTAATTAAAGAAAGATAAACAATTCTAAATAAAGTGAGTGCTACAAAAATGAAGAAATCTATAAATAACGAAGGGAATCGCTAAAACACGAGAAAAAGAATGACAGAACAGGCGACAAATAATTGGTTTCGAAACAGTAATTAAGCCGAAAAATTGAATCATCCTTGAAAATGGCTAAAGGTATAGTCGAAAGCGCTCGGAACTATAAAACTTTTAGACAATTTTTACACACTCTTTGTCCAGAAAAGAAAGCTCTTGTTCGAACACAAGAAAAATTAAATAAAAAACTTAACCGTAGTACCTTGTCTGTCGTTTTTAATGAAAGATGCATATATATATATATATATATATATATATATATATATATATATATATATATATATATATAAACATACAAATGACTTAAAATAATTGTCAGACTTTGTTCATTTCATAATATGTGATGTCATTTGTTTATATTTGGATACGCATCGAGTAGATATGAATGTACGAGAAAAAATCATGGAGAATTGTCGTTTAAAAACAGTAACATCGACCTTGCTAACCGAAACACTTCTCTGAGACTAAATCGGCAAAGCACGTCAGGCTATATGACGGTTTCATGTAGGATACAGGTTCGATACCTGTCGGAGGACACATATTTTCTATGAAAATTTCTCTGATATTCAGGCCGGTAAATATTACTACTGTTTATTATAAACAGAACATTTACTTTAATATTTGTACCTAAAAAAAAAATTATAAATATAAAAATGTCTATATACATATATATATATATATATATATATATATATATATATATATATATATGTGTGTGTGTGTGTGTGTGTGTGTGTGTGTGTGTGTGTGTGTGTGTGTGTATGTGTGTGTGTGTGTGTGTGTGTGTGTGTGTGTGTGAAGAAGACCATGTCTTTAAAGCTGAGTAAGAGACCATGGTCTTGCAGATGACTTTGAAAATGAATCTCACTCCCGCTGGCCTTTTTACATATCTGACAGACGAAAGACTTTTGGAGAGTCTTGAAAGTCACTTTCTAATCTGGCACTCTCTTGTGCCATTTCAGCCTGGCGTAAATCCTGACATTTTTTCTCCCCTAACTGATATGAGTACCAAGCAAGTCTGTCAGCAAGGGTCTTCAGATAGAAGACTGCCGATTTTCATGCGATCATAGATAGCTAGCAAATGAGAAATGAAACTCAACAACTTGCCCACAGATGTATATCTTATAAATCACCTTTCCTAGGAGCCTTTTTCAACTTCAAATGCACAACTATTTTAATCTCAAAACGATTGCAGCCATAAAAAACAGACTTTCTCCAACCAAATCTATTCTCTTCCCGTTTTCCCCGTCTTTCACACTACTCTCAATGTTCTTTGACTACGTGTACCCACTAAACGGAGTTATGTTAGTAATTGGATCTATCTATCTATCTATCTATCTATCTATCTATCTATCTATCTATCTATCTATCCGCACAGACAGGCCCATGAACACACGCACACGAATGCGCGCGCACACACACAGTATAAAAAATTACACCAATGATAAGTTTATATAAAAACAATCGAGAAGTATAAGCAGTCAATTACTGATAACACCTGACGAGTATATATATATATATATATATATATATATATATATATATATATATATATATATATATATATATATATATATATGTATATATATATGTATATATATATATAAAAGAATAGTAAGATAATAATCCGGTGTTCTTATTAATATTTTTTATTTTTTACAAAACAGTGCTCAAGAATCTAATATTATGAATCTATGTGCTTATAAAACTCAGTAAATTTCAAAATAAGTTATTCCAAAATTCGCTTGAAAATGAAACAGAACTAAGGACTTTAATTTAATTCTATAGTTGAATTTGAAGGTCTTAGCTTCTGTTGTTAAAACGTGGTAATTCCTGTGTAGCAATGGAACCATATTTTTAAATTAGTAAATTTATAATGTATATATATATATATATATATATATGCGTGTGTGTGCGTATGTATGTATGTATGTATATATTAATAATACATATAACAATGAGAATCTCATCCATCACATCAAAATCTAAAAGCAACCGAAACGTAATTGAAGAAACAGGCCACACCTTAGAAAAATTACTTATTTTATTGCGTCTTTAATAAGTATTGCAAATTACTCGCTAGTTTCCAAGCCACTGTAGTTATCCCGAGTACTAAAACCATGGTTCAAACTTGCCAGGGGTGGCCATACCCGTTTTACAAGTCGACAACCATGTATTAATGAAAGAAACGACAACGAGGAAAACCTTTTAAGCCGAAGCGTTTCTTTCTTGAGGAACCGTTTCATGGCTAATGTAGAAATTTTGCTTAGAAAATATACAGTTTATACACGCAAAAGATTTACATTTATGTAAATATTTATATCTATAACAGGTTTAAAACTATACACCCCACAAACACACACGCACACACCTCCAAATTTCACAATACTCGATATTTTTCATCAAGCATAGAATTTACACCCAACAATAATAAGGTACATCTAACCAACAATCAGCACACATACCGTCACCACCAATTTCCGCTAGACTAATTAAAAATATGGTGCAGAATCATAGACGCAAAGACTTTACCGTCTTCTTCCCATTACTATCTTCACGAACTAAACACACGGACAACTACCAGACAGGCCCCAAAATGCACACTAGAATCCAGAATACCGAGCACGTACACACACACAAACACACACGCGCACACACACACACAAACACACACACACACACACACACACGCACCCCCCCCCCCCACACGCGCGCACACACACAAACACAAACACTACACGAAAAAATGTGAGAACTACCTGACCAATGAGCAACAAAAACACAGAACCTAAAATACCGGATCCATTTCTGGTGAAGCTTGAACAAAATGTAAACATGTTAAATATGTAAACGTTTCCTACGCGTTCCATATTCTATCATATATCTATATCTCAATAAAAATCTATATTTTCTTTGAGAAAATTCCTCAATGAAAAGGAATGAAACGGATCGATATGAAAAATGATCATCTTGTCACTTTATTTTAATATAATATTTTCACACACACACATACATACATACATACATACACACAAACACACACACACACACACACATATATATATATATATATATATATATATATATATATATATATATATACAAACAAAAGAGCTACTACTTAGCGGTGATTAAAGGTTTGAAGCCATGAAGCGATCCTCAGACGGTTTAAAGTACGAATATACTTATCTTAAATTATATACCTAACAAATGGGGAAAATTTGAAAAAATATAACTGCGAATGACAGACACTTAGCAATACAAAATGGACCATTCGAAATCAATCTCATCAAACATTTAATAGGTTTTTTTGGTTAAATGTCCATTATGGGTCAATAATCTGTCCCAAATTAGGAAGAATCAGTTATATGAATGCAAAGAGAGCCGCTCTAATTTTACTGTTTCGTAAAATAATTGGGAATAAATTTTCTGAGTTTAAGAAAATTTCTACGATTTTGCAGATTATTGCGAAGATTTAAATGGCCAGGTATTATGGAAACAATTCTCTCTTTTGGGATAGCTAGGATTTTACAATTAAATGCTTGTTGTAGAGTAGCTAGCACCCCTTCAGCACTCTACCAGATGGCCTGGTTCATAGACTTAAATAGTTTATGATTAAGGACTTCAACAGTTGATAAGTTGATACTAAGCTGATTTATATTCAAACTGATTTAAAATAATACTTGAGAAATCGTTTCGCTATACGGCATTTGACCCTCCTCTATACCTTGTAAGTTGTCTTTTTAATTGTTTTGCAACTTATTGTTCTGTGTTTTTGTATGTATCCGTTAACACCGGATACTGGTGCTGAATAAATATATTAAACATTCATTCTACTCTGTGTATGATTCAACTCGACGATACAACAACCCTAAAAGCCGTTCTGCGTCGTTTAAATATTTAATACAGAGAAATGTTTAAAATAAAATATTTATCTAAAAAGATTAAGAATTAAAGTTTTCTCAAATATTATTTTAAACAAAAGGAATTGATTTATATCGGAGTAGAATACACATCTTGGTTGTGATAAAACATTATTCTCTGGACAATCAAAACGTTACGAACAAAGTATAAACTAAGAGGAATTAAGAAGAAAGACAACTGAGTCGATCGTCTTTTTTAGAACAGATTCAGAAATTAGTGTTTCAGGAACAATGGGATTTCGGTAAGACAACAATAATCACTATCAGTCCCATGAACGGGGTTCGTCGTAGAGTGACTGCACAAATGAACCCTAGACGCCCTTCCATATATGTGGAGAGTTACAATGATGCGCAACGTGGCTTGGAAAAATAGACATGATGCAGTCCATGCCTCTCCAGATCTAACAACAGCCGATGCCCCCAAAATTGAAGGCTCGACTTGGTCACGTACACAATGCCTTAGATCCGGCCTGGATATCGACCAATCTAGGAAAGCCTCTGCCCAGAGATGCTATAGGCGCTGTATTTATAGCGATGGACCCCAGTCTAACCCACTGTGTTAGATGGGTGCTGACCCTATACCAAATGCCTATCCATCCATTGCGATGACTTATTTAATCCTTCTGGTTGCCTAGTTATCCACATCACCAGAAACTTCCAGTGGGGAACCGGTTTCT
>OZ038486.1:67839208-67934208 GCA_964036315.1 Acanthosepion esculentum
GTGCATCATGACATGACACCCGAGAAAGGAAAGAAAGCCAATATATGCAAATCTTTCAACTGTCTTACCTCTACCTCGGAATTACGCGAATCTGACTATAGACGAAATATATAAACTGACCAGTAGTCGCCAGGAATGTTATTAAACCGGTCATGTTCCTTTCTCTCTACCTTTGCTAACGGGAGAGTTGAATTGAGGTAAAAAGAGTCGTTCTCCCTGCAGTGGAGAGGATCGACAATAAATCATTGCTGACCGATTTTGTCATCAGCTGATATTTGATCAAATGTTTTTAATGTACTAAAATCTGGATACACAGGAAATCTCATTAACTATATATTTTTTTTACCTCCGAAGATTAAACACGGTTTTATCGAAAGGAGAAAAATCTTTTTCCTGGGATGTGATAAAGGACAAGGTGTACTAAATGAAAATCACAGGTGCAACACATAACGCGCATCAATATTTGCATCGCAAAGCATGGAAATGATATTGAAGATGTTATTTGTTAATATTCCAATTCCATAAAACTTTTGCTGGAAATTTAATTTCTTGAAAATATGCATTTTTTTTTCAATATGTTCAGATTTTAGGGACACCCTGTATTGCTTAGAGATTAATTTGGGACGTAAGACCAGATAAAACTTTTTTTTTTACTTAGACAAATGTTCTAAAATTACCAAATTAAAAATGTTGATATTTTCTGTCGCTTGAACTTTGCCCGAAATCTAATTCCTGATTTATCGCATAATGGACTTCATACGAAGATGTTATTAGTTATATTCCAATTCAATGTTGAAAATATCCTTTCTTCAAACTATTACTTGTTGCCTATGTGTCCAAGCTTTAGGGAAACCCTGTATAAACTTCGATTCATCTATGAATTCGGCGCGTTTTTAAGGGGGAGGGCTATGTTTTATATTGGACACGTTTGTTATCTGTTTGAATATATTAGTGAATTAAAGTGTTGGTTCTGGAATTTGGTGACATGGTAACTTAGATTTCATTCCTTTGGTTGATTAATACAGTTGTAGTTCCAGTGGAAAAAGGGGTTTCAAGTAATGAGCCTTAATAAATAAGGATATCCATACACCTGGACAGCGCCAGGAGAAAGATTTATCCACTAAATAAATAGATGGTTAAATTCGAAAGCCTCTAAAGGTTGATCGGTTCGATAGACACCTGAAAAAGACCGAAGTGTACAAAGGATGAAACGTTTCGATAATAACAACAACGATGAGGACAATAGCACAAATGAAAATGATGTGAAAAAAATATTTTTCGTTGTAATCTACAAATTTATAGGATGTATATGTGATATATATGTGATGATTCGCGGTGCTGCGATGGTGGGTAGGCTTGTTGTAGTGAGTTTGGTTCTCACTGGGTAAACGCGGCATTGTACATTCTGTGTGTCAGAGATATTTCGGCAATTCTTTTAGCTATTATCATGCAGAATATTTGGACGATTTCTACATATTTTATGCCCAGAAAAGAAAATAATTATACAAACACAACAAATTTTTTTTTTAAATTTACCGCAATACGGTGTCAGTCATTTTAAACGAAACATGTATAAAAGAAGGATTGCTGCCGAAATGCACACACACATATATGATAGAAATTGTAAGGAGGATTTGATAATTATAATTAAGTAATTCATTGAGTCTGAAAGAAACCTCAACAGAATGCAGGAAGCACTGGACGGCCGTTTCGTCCTATATTGAAACCCTGAGAGTTAGCGAACACCATACCAACTGTTACAACGGGCCTCGGTGACGAAGAGTGCTTTCTGCATTCTGTTGAGGTTTCTTTCAGACTCAATGAATTACTTAATTATATATATATATATATATATATATATATATATATATATATATATATATATATATATATATATATATATTGTGTATTTGCGTGTGTATATTCCGGTTTTAACAGTATTAGAAAGGATTAAATATATCTTACTGGAATTCTCAGAGTTTTTTTTAATAAAAATATTGGATTCTACTTTGAACAATAAGAATGTATTGCGTCTAAGTTGAAATGATGGTCCCTCTTCTTGTTGTGACCTCCTGATCCAGTGTTCTCTCGACTGTTCCCACTTTTTTAAACGTGTTCACCGTTCCCTTGATGGTTCCTGAAGGGACTTTAAAATGGAAGCCTGAGTATGAATGTTGGTATCATTACTGAAGGACTGGATGATTTCTTTCCTCTCAACATTGGTCACTTGAGAAGACAGCGAGGACTGACACAAAAAAAAAAAGATTTTAAGCTGTTTTATTGAATAACTCAAGGGGTTTTTCAGTGGTTGTTATGACAATTGGTGTCAGGATGACTGAACGTGTTATCTGCAATCCTGGAAAAAGGAAACTTAATTAGGTCAGGGATTCTTTAGATATTAAATATTTAGTAGGATGTACAATTACTCCATGAAATTACACGACTTGGAGAATTTTGCTGTTACAATATATATATATATATATATATATATATATATATATATATATATATATATATATATATATATATATATATATATATGTTTGTGTGTGTGTGTGTAATTTTAGTAAGGTTCCTTCTTATTTTCTTCAGTTTCTTGTCTAGTATTCTGGAGGGAGTTTTCGCCACCAAATAGGTTTATCTCCATCGTAATACCATCTAATATCTCCGGTAATATTTTGTGTTCCATCGCTCATCAAAGTGTTTTTCCCTGTTGCAAACAATTTTTTTTCTATTTTGAATACTCACAAATAAAAGCGTGCCTTGGAGTCATTTCTGACTTTGATGATAAAACATGGAATTATCTTTGAAATAACCAATTTCAATAATAATAAAAAATACAAAAACAATATACTTAAAGAACTTCTACACTGTAGAACTGTTGGTGCAAAGTCTGGATACATAAATTATTGCCTAGTTATCCACGGTAGATAGATCACCCGCGGATAATGACATACTGATGATAATGTATTATGTAACCATGATATGTTCCAATGCTTTTACTATAAACTGTAAGATTATTTCATGAAAATGAAACATTTTATTGACGTATCAAAACATACTGTAAAAATTATTATTTTTTTACAATAAGGTTCACCTTTTACAAGGTCCAGGAGCCACTCGATATAGAGGGTTACGTTAACAGGCAATTTTTTCGGATAGGAGGGAAGATAACGGTTAACCCTAACCATGAACGGGTTAAGATTGTAGTGATTTGAGTAACATACTCTTGAGAGTCGGTTCCACAGAGCTATGGTTCGCGTTCGAGTGGAAATTAATTCTTGAAGATGGAATACTATGGGGATGTGCGTGGTTTGCTACTATGTAAGTGGCATGAAATGTCCTTGCCGTGAAGGTTTGAACTGGTGGAACCAGAGAATGCCGTTCGTCCGAGCACTTTCCGTGTATGTATCAACAGATTTGCGAGAGACTTGCCACATCCCGTCTGTGAGAGAGAAGATGGAGGGTGGAGAATAATTCGTTACCCACAAGGGCACGGAGGAGCTTATATAATACTATGATCCTTGAGGTGTGTTTATCGTCAAGAAGCTCACTAATTCTGTGAGCGATGGTAGTTAGGACATCGGTAGTAGATCGGACCGATCGAACCCCATACTGCTTGTCGCTGAACAGGTTGTTCTTTTATAGGCGTTCGGCGAACTTCTTTTTGATTATAGCCTCAAAAATCTTACTGATGAGACTTATGGGTCTGTATTGAGAGTGGAAAGATAGCACGACCACGTTCTTGAAAACCAGGAATACGCTTGACACCATCCACAATGCTTGGGAAGGATTTCTTCTTCAAACAGCGGGAGAATGACATTGCTATGATTGGGGATTATTACACAGTGATATTCTTAAGGACAACCATTTGTATTTGTCTATGCCAGTGGCCTTTTTTAGGGCAAAGTCTTTTGATAAGTCTAGTGACTTCACGTGCTGTAATGGTAATGTTACTAAGACGTGTAAGTGAGACGTGTCGAGGGGATGCTCTTTGTCGTCTAACATTGAGTTTAAGATTGAGACAAAAATCGAGCTGAAGAACTTCGCCCTTTCTGTCGAGGAACATATGACTTCGGGCCCATTTATAATGGTGGGTACAGCCGCTTTACATCTGTTCAAGATTTGGTTGGTGATCTTCCATGATTCGTAGGACCCAATTTGTTTCTTTTTAACCTTGATCTGGACTGTTTGTGCGTAACATTTTGCGTTTTCTAGAACTTTTACAGCGATTTCGGGCAGTTCTGAATGCAGTAGGGTCAGACTACATTGCTCCTTGCAATAGATATTGTAATAATGATTGCAGTGATTTATGGTTATTCGGGGTGAACTGTGGCTTAATTTGGTTTTAGTGGAATGTTTCTTTGGCTATAAAACTCTCCATTCCAAAATGGATCCATGCAGCGACAAGGGCAGCAGTTTCGAAGCAGTATGCTTGAAGAAGTTCGTGAGGGGTGCTTCCATCCTATAGGATCTAAAGCTGTCCCATTCTCACTTCGCCTAGGGAAAAATCGTTCTGTGGAACAGTACATCAGGTGATGCCTTAGGTTTGGCATCAATCTGAATACTGATTAGGGAATGGTCTAACGTGCCTACGTAGGGGCAAAACTTTTCCTAAGCGTTTATCAGGCCAGGAAATTGGAAAGAGGTCGAGGATGTTCGCCTGATGTTCCGTCGCGTCCGTGACACGCGTGGGTTCTTTGATGATCTGGACTAGTTCATAGGCAATAGAAAAGTCTATGCAATATCTGCCTTCAGTGGTAGATATTGGTGTAAGCACAGATATGAACGCTAGCTGAGGGAAATTAAGTGAGGATATTATCAATCTTCTCAGATATTCGATCGAACAGAACTCCAGCTTGTATTAAAAACATCGTACCTCTCCGAGAATTAAAGGTAACAAGAAAAGCTCGCTCATGTACGTGAGAAGTAAAATATCCATTGGGAGAGGTGAGAGGCGGTAATGAAGGTTGTTATGGATGCTTGTACATCCCCAACTCCTATTTGGTTTACCGTCCTGAGTAAGACGTTAATCTACATCCGCGTCCTGGGTAAGACTAAACTACATTGAGCAGCAAGCCCTCTGATCAGGAGGTTTTGAAGAGCGTGGAACCACCTTTTGATTGCTAGTGTTCCCAGGTCCACCCTCACACGGAGTGGTAGCACCTGTTAGGATCCCAGCTATGGACAAATAGTTAACTATTACCAGCAATACTTTTTTGAGAAAAAAATTACAAGTAGTGCAATTTTAAAGGAAAAATATTACCAGAAGCAGATTCTTGACAAGAATTACCAGCAATAAAAAATTTTGTCGGCATTAAAGAACCCATTGAGATTGTTATGACCTAAAACAAAATAAACCAAACCAAACTAAACCTATTTGATTTAGTATGGTAGATCGTTACTAGGGTAGGAGTATGCAATAAGCAAGTCATCTATTCAGCTAAAAAAAGAAAGAAAAATATTTCATGGTTAGAAAAGAGAAGCATTAATGATCGGATTAAGGACTGTGATGTGGGTTATTAACTGGGAGAGTGAAACATCTATAAAGATTTAACTTAATATAAGTCCCAATATCCACTCTCTCTGAAGCCCCCACCAGTTTAGCACGCTGAAGTTTTAAAATACGAAATATAGTAATCAGTAAATTATAATTTTTTATGAATTATTCTCCTTTGAATCTGACGACTTAGAATTTAATGTTATTTAAATTGTTTAATATTTATATTTTCAAAATGTATAGTTAATAGATAGGCCATAGGAGAGTGGTTAGTACAACAGCTGCTAAAACACAACTAATGTCTATTCAAGGTCGTTCAATCACACAAATGCATTCTGCTGTCGACCTCTAGGAGGGAGTCTATTCTATTAGACATCTGACTGCAGCTAGTTCGATAGGATGCAAATATAAGCCTACAGCAAGATAATGGAACAGCTTAACTGGAAGTTATTTTCACAGAAAAAAAAAAACAGCCTCGTTGCTCATACAGAATGACCCCTGCCGTTTATAGCATCTCATAACAAATTGCATAGGTCCGCAGATTCGAAATCAGTTTGAAGTATTGTGACGTTATTATTATTATTATTTTATTTCCTTTAATTTCTGGTATGTACACATTTCTTTTCGGGTCCCGCTCAGAGTCTTAAGGTCAGAAATGACATCATGACAGTGAGAACAATTGTTTTGTATTTCTTTAAGGCACGTGCTTCCAGGAATCCCTTCAATGAGTCTATTGGAATTGTTTCCACCCAATCCTAGGGCTACAACTACAACCGGAATTGTTGATGTTCCAATGTACCTCCGGATCTGGGCAACATACAGACAATCAACAACAGCTTTGGGATGATTCATGCGGTATTCAGTACTAGACATATACGCCTGAAGTACTCCTTTCTTACCTTCTCCTTCATTTGAGCATGCTGTATTCCATTTCCTTCGCTAATTCCTAGGTATTTATAGGCTTCAACTTGTTCTAGTTCACTAATCTTTGTGACAAAATCTAAATCTATTGAGAGTGTTTCTGTAATTCTCCCTTTCTCAAATATTACTTTCGCACATTTATCTAATCCGAAATCCATACTTATGTCGTCACTGAAACATTTTACAATATTGAATAAGCCCTTCAACTCATTGTCGTCTTTGGCAAAGAGTTTAAGATCATCTATGTAGAGTAGGTTATTGAATACTGTCTTACTTATTTTGTAACCACAGCTACTGTTGTTTAGTTCATGCGTAAGGGGGATTAAGGGCAAATAAAACAGAGTGGGTGAAGGGAGTCTCTTTGAAAGATTCCACGTCGGGTTTTCAGACGGTTGGAGATGGCAGTGCTTGTGGTGTGATTTAGGTATAGTGTGGTGTTCCACATTCCCATGCTGTCCTTAAGGAAATTTACTGCCATAGGGGAAACGTTGTACCTTTCCAAAGTCTTATGGATCCAAGTATGTGGCACACTCTCAAAGGTTTTACGATATTCAATCTACACTGCACTTTCAACATTTGTCTAATCCGAAATCCATACTTATGTCATCACTGAAACATTTTACAGTATTGAATAAGCCCTTCAACTCATTGTCGTCTTTGGCAAAGAGTTTGAGATCATCTATGTAGAGTAGGTTATTGAATACTGTCTTACTTATTTTGTAACCACAGCTACTGTTGTTTAGTTCATGCGTAAGGGGGATTAAGGAGAAACAAAAGGGTGACAGGGAGTCTACTTGAAGGATTTCACGTCGGATATTCAGACAGGTGGACATGGCAGTATCTTTGGTGTGATTTCGGTATAGTGTGGTGTTCCACATTCCCATGCTGTGCTTATGGAAATTTACTAGCACAGGGGAGAATTCGTACATTTCCAAAGTCTTAAGGATACAAGAGTGTGGCAACCTTTCAAAGGCTTTACGGTAATTAATCCACGATTTCTACATCATCTCCTGCAATTTTCCAGGATCATTTTGTTTATCAGTAGTTGATTTTTGCAACCATGGGACCCTCTCCTGCATCCCTTCTGTTCCAGTGGAAGAATTTTGTTTGCTTCGAAAAAGAGAAAGTACTGTTCGTCAGGACAGATGTTATCAATTTGTTTATCAGAGGTGGAGTGACATATTATTGGCCCATAATTTTTCGGATCATCTATTTTATTCGTTTTTTCCATGAGATATGTAACACATTCAGCGATCCATTCCTGGATTTTGTTGGGATTATTTACAAGCATTGATAGAATTTTGAAAGGGTTTTTATGGATTGATGAGAGATGATAGAGACAGAAATTGTGCACCTTGTCATTTCTTGAGGGATTTCTATTTTTGAGATTTTGATTGAGATTGCCTAACATTATTTGTGGATATATTTTCCACTCTTGCAGAGTTTCATCCAGTATTCGTTCTTCTTCACGTTGGATCCATATATATGTAAGTATATGTATGTATACATATATATATATATGCACATATAAAATTACGCACACATATATATATACATATATAAATGTACTCAATTAAAATACTTATATACATAGACGTGTTGCAGAGGCATCTAGGCTTCAAACTGGCAATTACCATGTTGATTCATATGCCCACATGTTCTTCCTATCTTTCTTGTGGAAATATAAACATGAAGCAAGTGCAGAAGTTTAAATATCTGGAAAACGTTTTAACTGAACAAGGAAAACGAAACACCGAGGTTCGAACACCCATTTGACTAGCGAATGAATAATTCCAAAGGCTAAACAAGGTTCTGAGAAAAGGGAACAATTCGTTAGGAAGATTGATGGATTGTTAAGCGATATAAATCCTACTATATGGGC
The DNA here is from genome assembly GCA_964036315.1 of Acanthosepion esculentum. Taxonomy (NCBI): domain Eukaryota; kingdom Metazoa; phylum Mollusca; class Cephalopoda; order Sepiida; family Sepiidae; genus Acanthosepion; species Acanthosepion esculentum. The sequence goes on from OZ038486.1 coordinate 67,847,512, forward strand.
GTTAATCTTGGACAGCTTTTCCCACGGATGAGGAAAAAATACTTAGAAGCAGCAGATATGTGATTCCACAGAAGGATACTGAGAATTCCATGGAAGGAGTGAGTAAGCAACGAGTAAGTTTTAAAGAAAATGAGAACAGAAAGAAGACGTCTGCTCAGAAACAGGAGAAAACAAAGCAGCTGAAATTTTTTGGACACATAATAAGAAAGGAGGACTTAACCCACACATTGCATCCTGAGGGCAAGGGAGATAGGATAAAGCAAAGAGCTACACACACACACACACACACACACACACACACACACACACACACACACACACACACACACACACATATATATATATATATATATATATATATATATATATTTACCTGACTAGCTCATAGGAAGGGATGGCGGCAAAGCGACAAAAACTAGGAGAAAGCAGAGAGCTACACACACACACACACACACACACACACACACACACACACATATATATATATATATATATATATATATATATATATATATTTACCTGACTAGCTCATTGGAAGGGATGGCGGCAAAGCGACAAAAACTGCTAAGATACACACGAGAAAGTGGTGGAGACACACAAACAGCTATTTCTTAAAGGAACGCGGTCCATAGTAGAAAAAGTGTAAGGCGAAGGTACAATAAACAATCAAGAAAAAGATTGACATTGCGTTAGATTCCACATGCCAGAAGAGCAAGAGAAGAACTTACTTGCAGAGAACTTACGGTCCCATCTAGCCATTTCAACAGTAAAATGGTGAGACATATCTGCCAATCTAGTAATGAGATTAAAACCATGAAGTCGAGTTACCACAGAAGAAAGCTCATAAAAAAATTACGATATTTATAGAAAAATGTACAAGTAAGCTACATTACGTAGGTGGGGAAGTAACTGAACCTGAGATACCGAATCACGACCAACAACTTTGCAAAATCTTCGTTGTATTTTATCAAGAATATCTAAATACATAGCAGAAACACTAGACTAGACGTCACAGCAATATCCAATATATGATCAAATAGTTCATTTATAAATGTGTAATATAGATTCTGGCGAGAGAAATGGTCTAGCACGATACAGTCAACTAGCTTTCCTAATAGCAGATCTAGCAATTGATTCAATATAATCTTTCCACTTCATGTCAGCGGAAAACCTTATACCGGGAACGTGCAACCAGACACTCTCGTGGGCATTAGTCATGCTGATGTAATGCAAAAAAAAAAATAAATAAAATTAAAAAAGGATCTCTCAGAGAGCAGTTTCGTTTTGGAGGCGTTCAAATTAAAAGCCAATTCTTGGCCCAGGCAACAACAGACTTTAGCTCATTTTTTTAGGTCAGCTGCAAATCTGACATTAGCGAACTAATCAAACTGAACACACAAACACACACATACACACACACACACGCACACACACATATATGGATCTGTGTGTGTATATATATTATCTGAAGTTCATTATATATATATATATATATATATATATATATATATATATATATATATGTGTGTGTGTGTGTGTGTGTGTGTGCATGTATGTATGTATATATTTTTACTCACCTGAAATGCATATATACTAATCTGAATATAATTTGAAGCTTGAAACTGAAAATTATCCATGCACTATTGATTGCTATGCCCAAACTGACTTACTCGCTCTCTCTCACATATATGGGTGCGTGTGTATGTGTGTATGTAACAGCCATATATATATATATATATATATATATATATATATATATATATATATATATATATATATAGGGGGTGTAACATACACACATATATAAATACATATATGTCAGTTTGTGTCTGTTCTAAAAGATTTTAACCCACCACTCTTCATGGCAATAAGAAAATTACTTGGGTTTCGTTTTTCGATAATATTACAAATTACTTTCTGATTCAGTTGTTTAATTTTTCTGTTGAAATGCAAATCATTAGAAAATATAAGGGAAAATGATAATTTTCAAATATTGTAAAAACATTTAGCTTATTTACATTATTCGGACTGTTGTCCTTATTTTTATTGCCATATTCACGACATTTCTGCCGTTGTACACTTCAGCCTTCTTCAGTCGATTGGAATTCCGAACTGAATATATTGATTTTTGCATATCTTTAAGTTTTTATATACAAAAATCCGGTTTTCAGATCCCTTTGCGTATGTGAGAACTATAAACAAGTTACAAAGTCAAACGCTTCAAAATGTTGGAATTTGACTCCAGAAAGAAATATTTACGCATGGCCAGTTGTATGTTGCATGTTCAAGAGTAAGAAATTCTTAGAATTTATTATTCGCTGTTGAAAAGGAAAAATAAAAATAATTTAGTTTACTATGAATTTCTATAAAATTAAAGAAATTATTAAACCGTGAAGTAAGGATTTTGTCAAAGTATGTTTCCAAAAAAATAAGTTTATTGAAATTTCATCAATTGATAAAGTTTTTAAATCTCGACAAAAAGATGTTGATGATAAATTTAACCATACTAAATTCTGTGCGGATTTCAACACACGTAAGCGAGTTGCAAAAAATTCGAGTACTTGACATTGTTAGATGTAATGGTAAGTTCAATGCTAACAGTTTCCCATCTATCTTTGGTTTCATATATTCAGCAATACCCTTCTCTATGTTATCAGTTCCAACTAGGTATATAGGCTGACGGCACCACAATTTACTCCTTGATAATATATCTTATAGATCTGACAAGGTATAACTGGGTGTTGTTCTCGAAAATGATCTACAATCGGTTGTTTAATGGGGAAAGAAATTTACATTATTCGGACTAGTGTCCTCATCTTTGTCGCCATATTCATCACAACATTTCAGCCGTTGTACGCTCCAGCCTTCTTCAGGTGGTTGGAATGTCGAACTAAACCCTTTAGTTCGACATTCCAACCAACTGAAAAAGGCTGGAGCGTACAACGGCCGAAACGTTGTGATAAATATGGCGACAAAGATGAGGACAATAGTCCGAATAATGTAAATAGTGTACATAATACTTCATCTCCGAAATATTGACATACTGCGGAAAGAAATTACTACAACTCCTCCAAAACGTAATTAATATCTTCCATTAGCATGTCCGATGCTAGTCGCTACGAGATTAAGTATTTGCACCTTATTGGAATTACATTTTCAATTGATATAAATGAAGTGATAATATGGAATCAATTGCTAAGTGTGCTGCTAGGAATGTTTGTTCACTGTGTCGTGTAAGACAATTATTCATATCAGAATCCAACTTGTACATTTATAAATCTACTATTCGTCAGGCCATTGAATGTTGCTGCCATATTTGGTCTGATGCGCTTGCTTTATATCTCGAGATTGTCGATAACATCCAGGAAGGATCTTTAATGTTACCGGTCCTAATCTGGCATCTAGATTTACCCACTATCATGAGGTAGCGTCCCTGTGTCTTTTTTATAAATATTTTCATGGCATTTGTTCGAATGAGTTCTCTTTCTAGGTACGTCTACTGCATGAATTCTAAAAGTACAAACAGAAATTCCGCTCAAACAGATTTATTTCCAAAAGCCGCTGCTTTGGGGAAAAACTCATGTGATAATGTTGCGTCACCCCTACAATTTTTAACTCTTCAAATCCTTCATATCGTTGTCATCTATAATATCTACGCCCATAAAAATGCTCGACTCAGTACCTTGTAAATTGAGCAGCTCTTTGTCCTTTTATTGGATGGCCAATAGCGTAAGAAAAACATTTTCCGGATTGCTAAACATTTACTTTTCTCTTGTTACGATATTTCTACCGATCCATCCGTCGATCTTCTTTTGAAGTGTATGTAATCTTTGTGGAAGCAGAATTCGCACACTTATATTTCTCTTTTTTTTTCTCTTGCCTCTCCACAGCTTTCTGATATTTGTTCCTTTCAGTGGGAAATGCTTCTGTAAAACGCATCTTTGTGTCTGCGTTATTTGAATCGTCATCCATTTGCACAAACATGCCAATTGGAATTCTCCCATCTTTCTGTTGTTTGTCTTCGATATGGTTTGTGAATGTTAAATATTAAAAGCTTTACTTCCTCATTATCTACTTGTTGTGAGATCGATACTTTCATACATCATGGACTCACCCAGTACTATATTATTATGTGAATGGTAGTATCATGGGACTAGCACCAGTAATGCGCAGCCGCGTACGATACCAATATCGGACACCACTGGATAGTAAGCTCTGCTTACTCTTACACTATTCTTTGTAACTTTTCTGTTTAATATATCTTTCTTACCTCTAACCCGTGTTCCGTGTTTTCCTTCCGTGGCCCCTACTTCGGGTCCACATCATTACTTCAAACATTTCTGCTGTCTTGGTCAGCAAGAAATTCTTTGTAATTCCTATTTCTATAAAACAAAAAACCCTCATTTCTCAAATCAATCATCTATCCATGTTATTATAAACATACACACACGAACTATGTTTTACAAGTTATATTTAGGTGCTTCAATCAGGGCTTCACCTGCTTGTCCAGTTGGGGAGGGAGATGATTGGACAACTTCTACCATGTCAGTTCTTCCCCCTACCAACGTCTCCGCCATTTACTCTACTATTTTTATAAAAATAATGCTCTCATTTCTCAAATCAATCATATATCCCTGTTATTATAAGCATACAATGAGACCCTCGACGAAGATTTCCACTGACCGTCCAAGGGTTACCCCACGTTTCATTTTAATCCTTGATCGCGTCGGTGGGAACGCTGGGAAAGCGCGCGATGCACGCTCATATGGTAACAGAACAAAAGAAAAACGCCACATCGAGAAATAAGTACGCGAACTATGATTTACATATTATATGTAGGTGCTTCATTCAGGGATTCATCTGCTCGTCCGGTTGGGTAGGGAGACGATTGGACAACTTCTATCATGTCAGTTCTCCCCCCTAGCAACGTCTCGACCATCTACTCATCTATCCGGCCTGGTGCTTGTCGATACGAAATGGAGACTTCGGAATCGCAACACGGACACGAACGCGTCCGTCTCCCGCCAAGGGCGGACCAGAATTTCTTCTGGATCTCATGAATGTTAATATAGACAAGAACTCAGATGTGGCCTATTTCCGATGTTGTCGCCACTTCATCGTCGAAAAACACTTCAATTTCCATTCCCCTCCGTGTAAAGTGGACGCCGCTTAGAAGACCGAATTTCAAAAGGACCTTCCGCTGGTCTTTCAAACAGAAACACCTGAGATTAGCGATAAACCCACCCACTCCCTTCTATGCGGGTGTCTGTCGTATGATATTATCCTCAAAATAGATAGAACTGCGTCTTCGTTGCTTCAATTGTCTTCGTATGTGACGAAACTGTTCAGCATTTATTGGCATACTGGAGATTTTGAATATATTTTGTTTCTTATTTGTTATTACTATAAATGTTGTTTTTTTTATTGAGAACACGTATTTGAGTTTCTGGAGATGTTTCTTTTTATTTTCTCAAACATTTTTCTTAAACAGTTAAATTAATAACAAAATGGCCTAGATTGAGAAGTCGTACTAAAGTAAAAATTCAGTAATGGATAGCTACACATAGATTTTGCCTTACCAGTTGAACCTCTGATGATGATCTCAGAAAGAGACCGACAGTACTTAAAAAATACAAGTGATTTTCACTGTTACACTACATTTTTTGGCTCATTCCATTGTAATATACGGGAAAATATTCCTGAATATGAAAAGATTATGATATAAATAAGCTGATATTGTTTGTAATTTATTCAATCAAACATGCCTAAAAGGGAGTCCTAGTATAGAAGTGGTTTCCCTGATGGAAAATGGGATATACGTTTTATTCCAGTCGGAGGCTTTCTTTGGTAGGACTTCTCAATCTAGGCTGGTCGTTATTAATTTCACTGTTTATGCTATGGTAATTTACCCACGCACGCATGGACTATCCCAGTTATAAATAGGAGCAGGTACTGCCTTTTGGATAGATAAGTTTCCAGCAGTCAGCTCTGAGAGTCGGACCGAACATTCTTGCTGTAACACTCTCGTCTGTATATGTTTGTATTACTGTTTCTGTTAATATATTTCATATATATAATCAATTCCTCTCTTTGTGCCTTTATTTTTGGCCCTAACAAGGCCACGACAGTTTATAAACATAAAAAAAAACAAGGATAGCAAATGAAATAAGTGTACCTAGTAAAAATAATTCCTAAAGAAATACAGTGGATTATAAATTCCATAGCAGTTCATAGCGCTTTTCTTTGTTTCTAAGTATTTATTCGATGCTTAAATACTTTACTGGTCTCATGTAAAGAATAATTCGCTATTCGTATTCGAGTTACTGTGTCACATGTTCAATCATCTGATACTAAAATACTCAGATGGCCAGATCGTTAAATTTTCTGTACCGACTTGATTTTGACGCAACTCACACTTTGGAGCGCTCATTTTGCTGACAAACACGTATTCTGTCTCCTGACGTTTTATGGTTAATCTATTTTTTTTACTTGTTTTTATCGATTACATTTTCTAATAGTATCTTCATTTCTTTTCTTAACCTGCCATCTATGCCATATAATTCGCGTAGCAAATACTGTTAAGGTGTCCACTGAAAACAAATCCTGGTAGCTCACATAATCCTCTTAGAATTATCTTGCCGTACAAGTTAAATAAAATCAGCGAGAGAAATCCGTCCCCATTGTTGAAAATTCTAGAAGCAATAAAAAAAAATGGAGTTAAATATGCTTCTCGGCCTAAAACATTACAGGTTATGAAACAATCGTAATGACAGGAAGAAAACAGTAATAATTAGGTTTCATTTTTTTCAATTTCACAATAAAAGCAAGATCAATTTTTGATTCTAGCAGTCGCTATTCAACATAAATTGATTCACTTTTTATTTCTTCTCATATGTAAACCACACAAAATAATAGCAGCAATGAAAATGTCTACATATATTGGAAATATATATATATATACGACGAAGCCTTAGCCTTGTTATATATCATTTCTTTCAAAACTATTCTTAACATATAACAACTTGTATAACATTATCACACACACACACACACATATGCACACACACACACACACACACACACACACACACACACACACACACATATATATATATATATATACATATATATATATATATATATATATATATATATATATATATATATATATATATATATTATGCAGTGGACAAAGTCCGACAATTAATTAAAGACATTTTAAGTTTAACATTCTTTTTATAGATACAAGTATTTAAGTAAATGCTCTGTTTATAATAAACAGTATTAAATAATATTTACCGGCCACTTCATAATGTGTGACGTCATTTGCTTACATTTGATACGCCATGAGCAGTTATGAATGTACGTGAGAGATTCATTGAAGATTGAAGTTTATAAATTCAACCTTGCCAACCGAACGATCCTCAGTGGCCGAATCGGTTAAGGCAGGTCAGACTATATGACGGTTCCGTGCAGGATACAGGCTCGAATCCTGTCGCAGGACGAATATTTTCTATGAGAATTTCTCGGACATTCAGGCCGGTAAATGTTGTTTAATACTGTTTATTATAAATAGAGCATTTACTTAAATATTTGTATCTATAAAAATAATGTTAAACATAAAATGTCTTTATATATATATATATATATATATATATATATACACACATATATATTGACCAGGTTATTAAATAGTTTAGTAACCGCCCTATCGGGCAACATTTAAGCTAGCTCCTCCGGAGGGATTGGACCTTCATCAAAATAGGTAGCGAGGAGTCGATGCGATAGACAACAATAAACTCCAGAAGTACTCAAAACTGAACTCTCCATTTAAGTATTGCATTAATATTTAAACTTAACTTTTAAAAATTCAACGATAATTTTTCTGTCTTCACTTAATTTAAAGACAGTTTGATGTACGTAGGTCCTTACTTTCCGTACAAACAATTACTTTTATTTCATGCGTGACTTCCACTATTAATTTCGATTATTTCCACATTTATTTCCAAGGTATGAAAATTGTAATCGTACAAAAAATTCGTCGCAAATATTCACGTAAAAAAAATGAAATTGTGAATCCAAAATTTCAGGGTTGCATGTCCGGATCCAGCCTGAAATATTTTTCCATTTGCTGTCGAAGTCGGCCTGATTACAGAATGGAAATATTTTGGGCTGCGGCTTCTAGGAATAAAGTTGAAAAAGTGTGACACAGTGAAACACTGACATTCGCATTTATTATATAGATGTATATTTGGGAAGTAGCCTTTCTTTTACACATGTTTCATTGAATATGGCAGAAAAGGAAAACTTAATTCATTTTTATTTAGTTTCTCTAGTATTTTTATATTTGTTCGCTTGTTAGGATTAAGAGAGTACAAAATCTTTCCATATTGTCTAAGCGCTTTCGACCACTTCTTTAGACATTTTCAAGGTGATTTGTTTTAGGCGTAGTTAACCTTCCTTTCTCGTTTAACTGTGTAAGATGTATCTTTTGGCTTATTGTTTCGAATACTAGGAGAATTTTATTCTGATCTTCGCGTGTTGAACGCGGCTGGGATTCGAGTATGCATCTTTCGATTTAAAAAAACAAACAAACAAAAACATTCAACACACTATTTCCACTGTTGAATAAGGTGATATATAAAAACAACTTACTTTCTTACACACACACACACACACACACACACACACACACACACACACACACACACATATATATATATATATATATATATATATATATATATATATATATATATGCCTAAAACGATACTTAAGAATTAAAATGCATTTAAAAAAATGAAGTCTTTCGTGAAGCTTTCGTTTTCGTTTGAATTCTAAGCTGTAAAGTAAATTTCATGTCAAACACTTTTTTCGAGCTGAGTTTGACAGAACGATGTGGACCAAGTGAGTAGCCATCATGATCATCAAACCTAACATCATCAGACTTGTCGGTTTATAATGAGATATCTATCTATCTATCTATCTATCTATCTATCTATCTATCTATCTATCTATCTATCTATCTATCTATCAGAGTTTGTTTATTATCTATCTATCTATCTATCTATCTATCTATCTATCTATCAGAGTTTGTTTATTATCTATCTATCTATCTATCTATCTGAGTTTCTTCATATTTCTACCTATCTGAGTTTATTTATTTCTCTCTCTCTCTCTCTCTCTCTATCTATCTATCTATCTGCGTTTGTTTATATCTGTCTATCTATCTATATGAGTTTGTTTCTATCTATCTATCTATCTATCTATCTATCTATCTATCAGGGCTTGTTCATATATATCTATCCCTCTGTGTGTCTGTATGTCTATCTATCTATCTATCTATCTATCTATCTGTCTGTCGATGTCTCTTTAAACATCTAATGTCTGATAGATTTTCCTAAATTAACGTAGAAATGTGTCAAATGGTTTTTAGAAGCGTTGCTGATAGGCTTCAGCTTTGTATTAAACATGAAGTGTAGCATTTCAATCATGTTAAATACTTTGATAATCATAACAAATCATGTTTTGATTTGGCAGTATTTATAAATTTTCTCAAACTACTGTAATTTATTTCTGTTCAAAAAATGTTAATAAATAAAAAAGGTGTTATCTTTGTCGCACCCTATACTTGTTTGAGGCATATTTTGAAACACCAGATGGTTTAGATAAAAACGTATTATCTGTTATTAATTTATATACCGCAAAATTTAAAAAACAAAAACAAAATGGACACTCTCTACGCGTGCTATTTCCTTATATCTGCCAAAGGAAGTATCAATTGGATAAGGATATCTAACACCATTTTGTATGGTTTTAACAATTTTTATACATTTGAATATATAAATATGCTAATTCCATAGGTGTTCCTCATGGCTCCATCCTAGGCCCTACTCTGTTCCTTATATACATAAACGATCTTCCCGATGCAATAGATTCCCAAGTTGGCATCTACGCGGATGACACCACAATTTACTCCTGCCTCAAAAACAAATCTAATGTCGCTGACAAATTTAACCTGGCAGTTCGTCTCGAAAAGGACCTCCAATCGGTTGTGAACTGGGGCAGGAATTGGCTGGTTAACTTTAACGCCTCAAAAACAAAACTGCTCTCTATTCATCGCCACAGTGATCATTCCCTGCTTCCCATTAGAATGTCTGAAGCCCAACTCATCGAGAGATCATCTCTGCGGCTGTTCGGAAAGTTTTCTCCTCGGAATCGATCCTTCAAATATACAAATCGACCATTCGCCCATGCATGGAGTATTGCTGCCATATATGGTCCGGAGCCACTTCTGTTTGCCTCGGGGTTCTTGATGAGATCCAGAAACGGGTATGCAACGTAATTGGCCCTGATCTGACATATCGTCTGCAGTCGCTCTCTCGCAGACGCGCCGTCGCCTCGCACTGTCTTTTTTACAAGTACTTTCACAATAATTGCTCCGATGAACTGCTTTCGCTGGTTCCCAGGCTTCATGAATTCAAGCGTCCTACGAGGCTGGCATCCCGCTTCCACCTTTTCACTGTTGAAACCGTTAAATATAGACGTCTCTTCTACTCCAATAGCTCCATATCTCGCACCTCTCGCCTGTGGAACTCCCTTCCTTATTCCTGTTTCCCTGACAACTATAATCTCCAACTATTAAAATGTAACGTCAATCGACATCTCCAGTTGCCTTGATCTATCCACTATCCTTCTCCACATCCTTTCCTCTAACTCTCCTATCTGCTCTCGCTCCAAATCTTCTGTAACCCCTTGCGTGCTAGTCGCTTCCAGCCTTACAATTACATATTTTATTGTATTTTAGAGGTTACCTCATTCAGAAAATATGAGCTGAGTACCTCTAAAATTGCGTAAATCAAAGGAATTATTGTCCTTATATACAAAGATTGTCGACATTCCTAGACTCACCATGATCTTTTTGTGGGATTATTCACTGCAATTCACTGCATTAAATTTGAAAAAGCCCTCGGGTAACTGGTAGATTGTTCGAATAGTTGCGGGGCCTAAAAAGAAAATGTCGTGGAAATATTGTTGACAATATTGTCGTATTTCGAGCATTCTATATCAAACAAAACGGAAGAGAATCTTCAAACAACGTCCAATATTTGTTGATAGATTCAAACATAATCATAGCCAACGTTTTACTTATAGACTCAAGTATGAATACAAGAGTTTCCTATAGACGCAGGTCTAAGCAAGACGACTATTTGCTCGAAGAATAAAATATAGACACACCCAATATTTACCTATAAACTAAAGTATAAAACGACTCTATTTTACCGATAGGCTCATCTATAAACATAAGCAATAATTTACCTATAGACTCAGCCATAAACCGGGCCACTTTTACATATAGATAGACGCAAGCATACACCCAACCAGTGGTGCATATATACAAACGCCAGCATAAACTCGACCAGTGTTACACACACACACACACACACACACACACACACACACACATACGCACATATATATATATATATATATATATGTATATATATATGTATATATATATGTGAAATGGACAAAGTCCGACAATTAATAAATATTTTCTATGAAAATTTCTCGGACTTTCAGGCCGGTAAATGTTGTTAATACTGTTTATTATAAACAGACCATTTACTTAAATATTTATATCTATAAAAAAGAATGTATAAACATAAAAATGTCTTACATATATATATATATATATATATATATATATATATATATATATATATATATATATATATATATATATATATAATCTTAAGTATAAACCCGACAAGTGTTACATTTATATAGACTCAAGCATAAACCGGACCAGTGTTTACGTATATACTCAAGTAATATAAAACACAGATATCACCATCCAATATCTCAAAGGGTATTGTATTTTATAAAATCCACAAACCCACCGTGTATTGATTTGGTTATACTGATCCATATCGCTTAAATAATTATATCATCACTTACTTTAGGAAACTGACCGTGGAGTTAAAATTTACCAGACAAATCACGATTCCCACTGGATATCCCATAAATTTACCTCAGTATTAATGTAAAATAGAGAAGATATCGCTGCCGGCAAATCATTTATTGAACTAAAGATAATGGCGGTCTAAAACTAATTCGCCGAGCGGTCTTTGGCTAGAAGTCCAGTACTGTACAAGTAAAACCTACAATATCCACGGGGAAGGAATGCTACGTCTCCGCTTTACTATTGCAAACCGGTTTGTTTTACGAACAGAAGTGCAGACTAGCGTTGCAAGATGGAAAATCGATTGCAGGTGAAAGCTTCTCGTCTACACCGCACAGATTGTCAGTAAACGCTATGAAAATCCAACCAAACTTTAAAACCTGTCTGTTGAACCTACCGACAAATACACTTCAGGACGAATGGAAGAAACCATGTTTAAAGCGGAAGTTGCTTCTTCCGGAAAGTTTCGGGATATAAGGTGGGGGGAAAGAAGAAGAAAGAAACGTGAAATTCATAGAGATGAGTGACTGGTCGGCTGGATGGTAGAGGCGAAGAAATTAAATGTGGCGGGTGGGGTAGAAAGACATTTGATGGATTTAGTACCATAAAACCAGCGTTTCCCCATTGCATCAGATTGCAAGGCGGCAGTTGAAAGCGAGGCACTGGGGTTCAAGCAAAGAGAACCGAGACAGAAAAGTAAAATAAAAGATAAAAGCATTTGCTGGACTGATGGTTGCCCGGCTTTCTATTGCTAAAGAAATTCGGTTCCTGGTGAAAGACGAGAATGTCCTTCCTCTGCCAATTACAGCTGTCTTCTATCGCAAAGGGAGAATACTTTTTCAGTGTAAGTTTGGTTTTATGTCTCGGTTTAAGCTATTTTCTATTGCAGCACATAAAAATTATATTTACCTATGTGAACCTATATATATATATATATATATGTGTGTGTGTGTGTGTGTGTGTGTGTGTGTGTGTATGTGCGTATGTGTGTGTGCTAACTGCATGTCTGTGTTCATGATTTAATATTTATCTTAGTTTTTTTTTATCTATTGTTAAGAATAATCTAATTCCACGACTTTTATTCAAATATCGTTTTTTTTTCTCAACGAGGCACACATAAACATATATAAGTGAACAAATTCTATTTTACACGCACGCACATACGACAGGAGATCAATAGGTTAGTAGCCTGAAAATATATTATCATCTACATCTTGTTTTGAAATGTATTCTTTATAATAATCGATATCACCAATTTAATTAAATGCAAAATATAAATTAAATATTAAATGCAGAATATGTTAAAATATAAACATTTATTATGTAAAATAAAAGTTTTTTTCATAATACAGTGACGTGCTATTCATCTATCTTTCTATCTGTCTGTCTCACTGTTTACCTATCTATCTATCTATCTATCTATCTATCTATCTATCTATCTATCTATCTATCTATATATATATATTTATATATATATATATATATATATATATATATGTATATATATGTATATATATATCTGTTTTTCTCTCAGTCTGCCTATATATGTATCTATTTATCTGTCGATCTTTTTAACTATTTATCTGTCTGTCTGTCTTTCTTTCTTTTATCTATCTATCTATCTATGTATCTATCTATCTATCTATCTATCTATCTATCTATCTATGTCTATGCCTGTCTATATATTTATCTGTTTATTCATGTATCTATTTATCTATTTACGTCTGTCGATAAATATATATACATATATATATATATATATATATATATATATATATATATGAAGAAATATAGTCTTAAAGTGTGCTATATTTATGGGATAAAGTGCTCAATATCAGAGATAGAGCGTGTAAAATATAAAAGTGAACATAGAAGTCAGCACTTAGAGGAGACAGTCTGTTTCATGCTAGATGCAATCATCGGCCCGCTGAAACGGACTGTCGATTCTAAGTTTTGACTTATTTATATATATATATATATATATATATATATATATATATATATATATATATATATAAAATTATCTCTCTGTTTATCTCTATCTATCTATCTATCTCACTCTCTCTCTCTCTATATATATATATATATATGTCCATCTGTCTGTCTATCTATCTGTTTGTTCGTCTGTATGTTTGTCTATCTATCCGTCCCTCTCGCTCTCTCTTTCTCTCTATATATCTGTCTGTCTGTCAGTCTGTCTGTCTCTCTGTTTATCCATAGATGGCAAAATCTTCACCATTTTCAATCCTAAAAGAGACAGTGATGTTGTTCTACTACTGAAGGCAATGATTGACATGGACTGAACATGTGAGCAATGAAGAAGTCTTAAGAAAAAGAGGAACAACACAGAAACTTATGTTTACAATTCAAAAAGTGACAATGATATTGTTCTAGTATTGAATGCAGAGAAAAAGTCTTAAAAAAAAGAGGAACAAGGACACTTATGCTTACAATAAGAAAACGTCAGTTATTAATGAGGAATTGTTTGAAGCCCCAGGCCATTTATCTGTGTTTGAGTCAAGATAAGTACCCGGCATTTCGACAGCTGATTTAAATCACACCCTCGCCACTTGAGTGTAAGACTTCAAATTGTAAACGCTTTCATAAGAATGTAAACACAGATAGACGAATACATTTTACAATTTCACTTGCCCCTATTTTTTTCCTTTTGGGTTACTTAACATGTCCGTAAAAAGTATAAACACTAAAAGAAAAAAAAAGAACAGAAATATAAATATCAAATAATACAAGTTACTGGGAAACAACGAAATATTAAGTTGTAACTTTCAAACCGCAAAAGTTTCTGGCTTTTACCATCGACGCTTCTATCACAGCATGTTAGCAAAGTTTCTGTCAGTAAAAGACATTCTCTTGCTCCCTACGGTGTCGGAACATTTTCGAAAATAAAATAAAGATAATAAAAAAAAACTTCTTTCACCTATTTAAATATCGTTCATATGGAAGGAACAAAAGGTTATCACGCAAAACTCGAATATATATAACCCACACATATTGACGCATACATAAATCCGTTCCTTTTTCAGCAGGTGCCATCATAGAGACGAACTTTGGTTGACGTGCCTGCGCAGCGGTGCCCTACTGTTAAGCAGATAAAGACAAAGAAAGAATATTGGATTGAAAATCAGGGGCATTTTTGCACCATCAATCATATCTAATATTACTCTCATCTGCCGCGAAAAGGATTTTTACTTTTATTTCTTTATTCGATTTCCATTTCTTTTTGGAATATGACGAAGACGTGGCGAGAAGTCGCAAAAGAAAGAAAGACCAAAATGATACCTCTGGCATTTAGCTTTGAGGGTCAGAAGGGATGAAAAAGAATAAAGCTTTTAAGTTTTATGACAAATTCTGTGAAAGTTGAGAAGAAAGAAATCGGCAAAGATGGAGAAAAAAGATAAAAGACACCAAATAATAACGAAAAAAAAAAGAAGTTAATAAAATTTGGAAAAAAAAGAATTTGTTGGTAATTTGGTCATTCTTGAGGAAAAAGAAAAGGAAAGTAAGGAAGAAAACGACAACAGTTAATAATTAAAAAAAAAGTATTGTAATGGAATGAATTGGAAAAATGAAAAGAAGGTAGAAAAGAGAGAAATACAAAGAAGAAAATAACATGAAACGAGAAAAACATTTTAATAATTTCACTCCAAGCAGGGCGATAAAGCCACTAGAACGGAAGTGGATACTGAGTGTGAAAGAGAACGAGAAGACTTTAGTGATGTGAACTTAGGTGGAAGAACAATAAAAAAGCTGAAATCAGGAAGACAAATGATGACGATTGGCGTAGCATATAAATCTTGGAAGACAGTTACTGAGACGAGAAAAAAAAACTATTAGAATACAAAATATGGTTGCATTTAGCTAGTTCAAAATTAAAAACACTGAGATCTAGTTGTTAATCTAATAAAACGCTTAAATTCATTCAGTCTATGCAGCAAGGAGAAAAGCTGATCAGAACAATTTCCATGATAATATTCGTAGAAAAGACAGAGGGAAGCCACGTCACATCGGTGAAAAAATGACTGGAGTCGAGATGACAGGTCTGGATCGACTAGATTAAAGACCGTTCTTTGAATTTTGTCAAGAATCTCGAGAGATATATTAGGAGTACCAGATCAGATATGGCAGCAATTTTCATCGCACGAACGAATTGCAAGAGAATAAAGATTTAAGTTTTGTATAGGATTAACAACGAAGTGTGTGTGTGTGTGCGTGTGCGGAAATGGAAACAAAAAGACACTAACAGGTAGCATAAGAATTAGGCAGCTGAAATTTGTAAGGTACATAATGTGATGAATGAAGGCTTGGATAATTTGGCCCTCGTGGGAGATACTTAAGGTACGAGCGGCAGAAGGGAAAAGTGTATAACCTCTTTAACGAGCTTGTGTAAATGCGTAAGGAAAGATAACAAAAAGACAATATTTATTAAGAGCTACAAAGTACAGGAAATTGTGGAGAGCCATGATCACCAACGTCCTGAATGGACACAGCGAAGAAGAGGAAGGAATTCTGTGAAAGTTGAGCGGAAGAAAAGAAGATGAAGGGCAGAAAAAAAAGGTTCTTGAGTTTTGCATTTGATGAATATTAATTAAAAATATTTCAGACCTTAAAAGAAAATGAAATAATCATGCGAAAAATATGAAACATTTAATAGAACGTAGAAAAGATGTAGAAAAGATGTAGAAAAGATGTAGAAAAGATGTAGAAATAAAAGAAAGAGAAAGTAACCAGAAAGCAATTGTTGTCAATGAAGCCTAGTCGATATAAGATCGATCTCAGCTGATATCCGGAGATTTGTAGCCTTGTGGCAAACTTAAATCTGGCCAAGCATCTCTTTCCAGACTTGACAGAATTCAAAATCGTTTACGCTGGCTTGTGTAGTAAAACTTATTTTTCAAGCTGCAGTGAAAATTATTGTTTTTTGATTTCACTGCAGCTTCTTCGTCACGTTGAAACACCGGTTCCTGTATGATCACCGACGTTAAACAATGTCGAACGTGGTCAGTACCTAGCTGGCTGAGCAAACTTGGATGTGCGGGTTGTGTAATTGATAATGTCTCAGAGTTGTTAATCTGAGAGCCTTGTTTCAATTTCCGTTGGGTTTGTTATATTCGCTTACGCGCTAACACCTCCGAGAAAGATATGTCCAGCTCTTCTCCCCAGCTATATATTAATTATTAGGATTTGTATAGCTGAACCATTATTACACTATACACATTATTCGGACTATTGTCCTCATCTTTGTCGCCATATTTATTTTACTAACGCCTTTATCCACAGTGCCAGGCGTTATTTAGATCCAGTGATAGGACCCAAAGTGTGTGAGTTCAATACCCGGTTAAGGCAGTGGAGAACTTGGAGATGGGAATTAATAGGAGATAACTGACAACTGACATCCATTAAAACATAGCACGTGGAACTAGAACAGTCTACCTCAGTGAGCGAAATAAAGGGTTCATTTCGACATTCCAACCACCTGGAGAAGGCCGGGGCGTACAACGGCCGAAACGTTGTTATAAATATGGCGACAAATATGAGGACAATAGTTCGAATAATGTAAATAGTGTACATAATACCTCTTCTCAGAAATATAGACAGATACTGAACCATTATTATCTAAAAAAAAAAATACAATCTAAAAATATTTCTTAGCATTAAATAACCTGCAAATTGCTGATAAGCCGTAGAAAACGAATCAATCATACAACATTCATCGGTAGAACTTCTCTCTCGTTGTTATGTGTTTGGTATTATGCCTGAAGAAACATTCCATTTAAATTTTGCCATCGACAGAGTAAGTCAGATGCATGATTGACACCGAATACAGCCGTACGTAAACTCATACTTCATCTGGTAATGCATGTGTGAAAACGAGAATAATGGATAGATGGATATATTAAAAAAATAGTCCTAGACATGATTAACAGTCTCTCACATATTGTAGACAGAGAATATATGGTCCTTCTGACAGACCAGGGCACGACGACAGGTCTTGCATCACAGATTGGCTGAAAGTAATTGACGAATTAGTGGAGTGAATAAAATGTCAAAATATTATATTAGAGCAATAAAGGCAAATATGGGAAAAGCCATTCATAAGAAAAATCATTACAAAAATAAAAATTATCAGTTTTTGGAATCAATATATATTAAGTCCTACCAGCCATTTCACTGTAAGCAAAAAGAGTAGTTGGTGAGTTTAAATGTAATTAGCTTTGAACGTGATATTTTTTGCTTGCATAATAACATTAGTCTGGGTTTGCATATATTTTTAGTCGCAGTTTTTTCCTCGATTTTTGCTCTAATGAGAGAGGAGCAATAAAGCATTTAGCTTTATTGTGATGAATGATTTTTTAACGTCCGCTCTTATTGTACTAATATGATTTTGTATCCCTGCGAAAACATTTCAAAATTTTATATAATAAAAATTCAAATCTCTTATCATTTAATTAGCTCTTCTTCTTCTATATGCCGTGTCTCTTCAGGGCGTTAGCAATCATGGCTTTCCTCAATGACCTCACCTTTGTAGCTTGAGGTAAATTTTCGCTCCTTGCTTTCTCTACTAAAACCTCGTCTGCCAACTAGTTACACTGTCTTCTCAGGTAGGTTTCACGCTGTTTTCCTTCAATACGTCAAATTTTCTAGACCTTCTTTTGTCATAATGTGCCCTAGAAATTTCAATACTCTCTTTCTAATGCTAACTATAAGTGTTCGTTTTGTTTCCGTTTTCTCTAAAACTTGGTCGTTACTCGCATGTTCAGGCGATAGTCTTCTCACAATATTCTGTGAAACCGCATTTCTCGTCTTCATATGTGAGGTGATGTCCATCGATAGGAGGACTGATATTAAACAACAGTAACCTTTGCTTCTAATGAAATTTTCCTGTTTCTTAATACTATATTTAGAATTTGGAAATCAACTTTCGCCATCTCAATGCGTTTTCGGGTGTCCGAGTCGTACTTCCCATCCTATGTTAAAACACTTCCTAGATATTTAAACTTGTAGTTGCAGAATTTCGGTAACGCATATTTGTAATTTAGATGTTGGGCTATTTTTGCTGCTGTTTTTTGGTGTTTAATCCTCTCTTCTCTTTCTTCTTACTACTAGCGTGTAGTCTTTTCTTCTCTTTCTTCTTGCTATTGTTGTTTAGTCATTTACTACATTCTATAGAAGTTCCTGTAGTATCCGTTATACAATGCGAAATGGGTAAAATAATGAATCCGCCAGTCAGTGGCATAAGTGAGATTATTTACATCCTGACTAAAATCCTCATTTTTATTGGCTTTTTTTATCTCATGCCTGCACCGATAAACGCTACTATACGTGAATATCCCTAGCAGAATATAGCTGCAGATTTTTATTCTACGTGAGTATTTTAAATGTACTGTATGAAATAAATTAGGATAGCAATAACAATTTTTTGTTTATCCTCAAAGAATAATTTTTCTATTATAAATATATGTTTACCCATATAGTTTTGTCATAAGGTCGAACTTAATATAGAGTCCCGTACGCGGACAATCAGAAATTGTTTAGTTTCTTTGGTAGTTTCCTTTTTGAAAGACGCCTGAGGCATCAGATATTCTTCTGTCTCTTTCGTTTCACATGCAAAGGGGAAGGTACAGCCTGAAAGTACGAAACCCCTAATATAGTTTCGTTAAATTCCGTTTCAAAGCCAAAGTGAATGTCGAGGTTTGATATAATGAACGTCTAACTTAACTGTTTCCAACAAAATTTAGTCTGACTTCATAATTTACTAATGGAAGCGAATCTTTCGTCAAAACAAATATCTATAAGTCTACCATGCTTAGAATATTGCTGCCACATATGGTCCAGCGCCCCTGCTATTCACCTTCAGCTACTTGATAAAACCCAAAGAAAAATCAGCAATATTATCGGTTCTGATCTGGCAGTTCGGCTACAGTCACTCCGTAAGATTGCCCCCATATGTCTATATTATCTATTCTATAAATACTTTCATGGTACTTCTTCTTATGACTTCTTCGATATAGTTTCCTAAACTTTTTATAAAAAATTTAAGCGCACTACTAGATTGGCGTCCAGATCTCATCATTTTACAAATGAGTCGGCTAGATGTAAGTATAAATTCTATGCTAACAGTTACTTTTCTCGCACTTCCAGCATGTGGAACTCTCTTTTTGGCTCCATGCTTTCCAGTCAATTTAATGTTCAAAAATTGAAATGCGATGTCAATTGCTATCTACTATCCTCCTGATCACTCACTCTTTTATTGGCCTCACTCCTTAATAATGTTTCTGTTTTCTAATTCTTTTACACCCAGTAACCCCTTCTGTCTTAGTGGCTTTACTGCCTTGAATGAGGTGAAATTGATTTTAAAAAATTGTTGAAACATTTCAAGAATAAGATATGTCTGCCGTCAGCTAAAGAACATCAAAAGTGTTGCCTGGGATCGCGCAGTTGGCGGAGGAGGCGGAGACGAAAACATCAGAGATCCGAACTAGTTTAGTGCCTGAATAGGTGAAATGAAAAAAATCTATTCCATCAGCACATATATCCTAAAGGCCAGTAGTGCAAAAGATAGGAAGTTAATATTTTATAAGCATAATTTTAAGAAATCCACTTTAATTCTGATGAAGGCAGAATCATGTGACCGTAAACACATTCATTGCGAATAACATCACACATATACATATGTATCTATATGTGAGCATGGATCGAGCGTGTGTGTGTGCGCGTGTGTGTGCGTGTGTGTGTGTATGCCTGGAAGAACTACTTGATGGCAGAGGATGCTGTTCCGAGAAGAGAATTTTCTGCCAGGAAATTATTCTTGGAAAGATCGATGGATTTGAATAACTGCAGATGTTTGGTTACAAAGCTTTAACATGTTAATTCCTTTTGCAAGTCAGACCACACCATCCCTAGAAACCTCCAAGTATTATCTATAAAGACGAGAGAAATCATTAGCTATGCCAAAACCGCTTCCGGCTAGAAAGACCGCAAATGAATCATGTATGAAAGCCACATTATCTCTCTCTCTTTATATATATATATATATATATATATATATATATATATATATATATGAAGAAACAGAAAGTGAGAGAGAGAGAGAGAGAGACCTAGAGAGAGACCGAGAGAAGGATGAAATTTACAACATTAAACTGAAATATAATTCCAAACGCATGCTGACGTTGTGGCGGCTACCGCAGTCTACTCCTCTTTTGGAAGGAGGAAGGGAAGTTGTCGCAACCTGTGTGTAAAAAGAGGCACGAACAATATAAGTCACCTATTCCGAGTGAATGGCGATCGCTTTATTGCCGTGAAACTTTAAGCAACTCGCGTGCATGATATGTAGACTATATATAGTTGTAGGTATTCATTTATCTCGCGAGAAAATGGTAGTGCCCACTTTATTCAGAATTCAGTCCTTTTGTGAGCAGCATCTGGAGCGGTGTAACAGTCCAATCTTTGCATGACACGCTCTTAAGCAGGTTTGATAGATAAAGCTGGAATATGGAATGAAGGTCTGAAATTGCCTTGCAGCGTTGTTTTCGAATCTCCAGTAGTTGGTATATATATATATATATATATATATATATATATATATATATATATATATGCGTAGTGTGCGTGCGTGCGTGTGTGTGGAGATCGAAAAAATCAGCACTGCATTGTTACTGTTAGATTCACGTTTTACTGCAATATTCCGATCAAATATTGATAATTCTGTCCCTGTCTGTCTGTAGCTAAAAAATAGTTAACTTATATGAATTTGTCATATATATATATATATATATATATATATATATATATATATATCTTTATGTGTGTGTGTGTGTGTGTCAGTATGTGTATGTATATATATATATATATATATATATATATATATATATATATATATGTATTTATATATATTGAGAGAGAGACGCTATCAAGTTTCAGTGGGGTCTTCAGAATAAGTATTGGTCTTTCTCTCTGTTTGCATTTATATATATATATATATATATATATATATATATATATATGTGTGTGTGTGTGTGTGTGTGTGTGTGTGTGTGTGTGTGTGTATACCCCTTGACGTGTTGACGGTGTAACTCCTGGAGGGACCGTTTCCGAAACTCTGGAGTCGGGATGCTAAAAGCAACATCAATCAGCTCAGTGACAAAACATTTACTTATATTAATTCTATACATACATATATATATTTTGAATACTTGTATCTATAAAAAGAACGTTAAACATATCATGCATATATATATATATATATATATATACACACATGTGTATGCATATATATATATATATATATATATATATATATATATATATATTGTGTAACCAGAAATATATATTGTGTAATCACACATATCTCTATAACTTTTTAATATATTGTTTTTTTTTGTTTTAATTTCTTTCTTTTCAGAAATAAAACCAGCTTGGGAAGTTCAGGTTCTTGGAAAACGTGGGGCGAGGGAAAAAATATAATGATAAATCATACAATGTTTATTTTTAGATAAACAGAAGAACCCCCCCCCCCCCGGTTGACGGGCCACGTGCGTTTTTGAACATTTAGTTAGCATTCCGTGAGTAGATTGACAGGTCGATAACGGAATCGTACACATACCTAGCATAGAGTTTTGCGTAACCACCGCGAAGATGAGAAAGCTTTTCGATAGTTCCGACAAGAAAACCCGGTAATTTTTAATCCGCAATTCTTGGTAGGGCGGGGGTCGTAGTGCTGTTTGTTTGCTGTTTACAAAATGAATAATGACCAAAAGCGTTTCTTTCTTTTCGATAAACTAAAAATGCTCTGCCCTTTCTCTCATTTTTTTTTCGTCTGGAACTGATAAAAATAAGTAACAAATTGAGAATATGTATATATATATATATATATATATATATATATATATATATATATATATATATATATATCATCCCCTGCTTCTGTTTTGTTCTTAATGGTAATAGGCAGATGGAATGGGCGGGCATTAATGTTGGCAGGTGAATCTTGGATAAAGGAAGCTTGAAATAAAATAGATAAAAACAAAAAAATAACTTGGCTGGTATAATTGTTGGGAGGCTGGAAGAAATTATCAAGTAGGAAATTAGTTCTGAAGCTATTTGTTTTAGTCTGCTTTTCGTGTGGCAACCTTTAAATATTCTCTAAACTGCCTTCAATTTTTGTATAAGCCACGATTCGGCAGAGCCACTTTGCCCATAGATAGCTCAACTGGCGAACGGTTATAATGGCACAGTAAACTGGCACCGGTAAAAATGGCACACGTGAAGGAAGGAAAAATCTGGATCAAGTGTTACGTGGACCTGGCCACAACATATGTGTAGTATCATATGTAAATTAGATAGACAATTATAAATAGAGAACAACTGGCGAACATTGGGTGACAACCTCGAAGGCTATTCAGCACACGGAGAACTGTACTACGACTACTACTACGCAGAGAGATATGCAAAACATAACAATAACGTTCCCGTTATTAAATTGTTTTTAAAGGTTAATATAAATCGATGTGCTTATGTCTAAACATATTTGATTTTATTATAATCGTTTTCATAAATTTTAAACATATGAATTTATATTAACAAATGGAGGTAAAACAATTTTACTTTTTGGATCTAATATTAAAAAAATAAGTAAATAAATAAAAGTTTATCTATGATATATTTTATTAAAAATTATATTTAATTCAATACCAACTTTTTTTTTTGCTAAATGCGTTATATAAATGAACTTATTATTTCCCATTTTTCACTTGTGCCATTTTTTCCTATTTTTCTACTTGTGCTATTTTACCGTGCCATTGTTAACCTAAATTTAGATCGACTATATCGTTACCAAGTGCACAACACTACTTGTTTCTTCCTTTATACTTACTCAGTTTCGTTTCGTCTGACAGGAGGACACGTGCAGTTCAAATTGTGTTCGTATTGTTAAAAGGTTATTAAGACGGTTATGTCTTTTGAATTTAATTTTCTTGGATTCGGGCCAAAGATTTTACATTAGATGTAAATCCGTGAATGAGCAATCCATAATTGAATTGGAAAGAAGACTGAATCCTAGTATGTTTTTCAGTAAATCTATGGACTCTTCATTCATGGATATTCATCTGATGTAGAACGTTTTGGTTGGAAACCAAAGTAAATTGATTTAAAAAAATGTAAACGTCTATTACATTCAACAATAGACTCTCTTTCACCGTCTCTCTCCGCAGTTGCACTCCCACAGACGTGCCGTCAACTCCCTCTGTCTTTTCTACAAATACTTTCACGCTAACTGCTCCGATGAGCTGCTTTCGCTCGTTCCCAGACTTCATGAATTTAAGCGTTCAACTCGGCTGGCAACTCGCTCCCACCCTTTCACTGTCGAACCTGTTAAATGTAGCCGTCTCTTCTACTCCAATAGCTTCATGTCTCGCACTTCTCGCCTGTGGAACTCCCTCTCCTTTACTTGTTTCCATGATAGCTATAGCTATAATCTCCAACTATACAAATGTAATGTCAATCGACGTCTCCAGATGCCTTGATCTATCCCCTATCCTTCTCTTCATCATGTCCTCTATCACTCCTATTTGCTCTCGCTCCAACTCTCTGTAACCCCTTTGTGTGCTAGTGGCTTCCTGCCTTGCTTGGGGTGAAACGCTTAAAACACACATACACACACACACACACACACACACACACACACATATATATATATATATATATATATATATATATATATATATATATATATAGAGTGCGATGTATAAATTATCGTCTGAATTACGCAAAAATGAAAATAATACTGATACCTCATTTTAACAGTTATATTTTTTTTAAATTACCCAAGAATATATTGAAATACTAATGAGGAAATTTATAAAATAAAATCGTCATTGGCTTCAACCACAGTCTCTAGACGACTTCGGAATCTCCTGCAAATCTTCTGGACTGTCTCCTTGTTTAAATTGGTGAATGTCGCCATACTCCTTGCCTTCTGTTCACCTTTTGTGTTACAACGAGTTTTGTTGGTCTCTCACTCAACTACACCCACGGTTGCACTATGGGGAGATAGGTGACTACATGAAATGGGCGGTGTGGTCGCAGAAATTGACAGCCAGACCTGGATACTCCTGCTTGTTTGGCATGATGCAGAATCCTGTTGCCAGACATAGGTTCTTCCAGCAGTCACCCGATTGACACGGGGCAACACTACCTCGTCAAGTCACAGGATGTAGGCCTCTGTGTTGGGTCTGACGCCCTCACCAACAAAGTCGGGAGTTCTTTTCTCATTCGATCAGAAATGTAATCACCATTAGACTCATCCAACTCTTTCCGAATTCTTTTCAGTGTCCTCTTATTTACACGCAAACACTCTGAAATGTTCATACTGGAGCTTCCGGTGCAAATGTCAGGCAATGCATCATACCGTTTCCAAATTTCTGGCGCAGTGAATTGTGTTAGGGTACTCTTTTTCTTGCATGCTGTGCCCAACTGACCCTACTATACTGTGCGAAATTAAAAATATAAAATGGTGAAAATTTACCCATCGCATCTTGTATGTATTTGTTTACGTTAAGATACGCTTCGAGCAGATATGATCGTTCGAGAAAGGTCGTGAGAAATTTATTGTTTAAAAACAATGACTTGACTTCCTATGCAGCTAAATGGCATAGCACGTCAGGCTATATGATGGTTCCTTATAGGAAACAGGTTCGATTCCTGTCGGAGGACACATATTTTCTACGGAATTTCTCGGACATTCAGACGGAGAAATGTAATGATATATTATTATAAACAGACCATTTACTTAAATAAATTTATCTATAAAACTAACGTATAAACAGAAAATATACTAAAATAACTGTTGGACTTCATTTATATATATATATATATATATATATATAAACAGGAAACCTTAAGTGTCCATGATTATATTTTATTTCCCCAGGAAAGTGATTTTTCCTGGTTCCTCAGATCAAAGGAAATGGATTAAAATTTACATATTTTTATACAAGCTTTTGAGGGGTTGTTTTAAATTGATGCAAGGTGATAGAGAGACACATATGGTAAAAAATAGAAAAGGAAGGGTGAGTTAGGAATAATTTTGAATCTGTCTTAAGATTAAGGGAGGGGATAAATACCAGATATTTGACCTATTTAATAATGATCTCACAGGATAAAAAGTGAAGAAATAGATAAGATATAAAAGAAAACTCAAATTAAGAAGCAAGGGGTGGGAGGGAAAAAAGGGGAGAAAGAAGAATAGGAAGAATAAATTATCATCTATAGGCATATTGCGGTTAATTTCAAAATACAGATTAATCTAATTTACACTTAACACTTGACATTATTCTAAATTATACCAACAATATAAAATAGGAGAAATAGAAAAGCTAATATGAATATAAAATAACAGAAAAACATTAATATTACTAATATTATTAATAACAATACTTAAAAGTAAAAATGAATGTTTAAAATCTAAAATTTTAAGTTTAAATTTTAAAACAACTTGAAAATTTCAAATAGTATCAAAAAAATAATACCGATAAACATGTTGAAAAGATGAAGAAAATCATTAAACATAAATAATAATAATAATAATAATAATAATAATAATAATTATTATTATTATTATTATTATCATTTAAAATAATATATATATATATATATATATATATATATATATATATATATATATATATACGTAAAAAAACGATAGGATTAAAAGGTATTTTTAAAAATTAAAATCTTTCTGGAAGCTTCAGTTTAGCTTGAATTTCAAGCTAATAGAGTAAATTTAATATCAAATACTTTGCCGTATTTCAAACCAACTTTTATTTTTTTCTGATTATTAGTAAAATCGATGAAATCGTCCATATTGACAAATATTTGGAAACAAAATAACTCTTTTTATTAAAAAGATCTTTGAAAATAAAATATACTTTTCTGAAACGTCATTTGAGAAAAAGTAACTGATTTGAAGTTGAATTAACATAGAATGAAGTAAATATTATGAACTTTTAGTTTAAAATATCACAGAAAAGATTTTTTTAACACGAAAGTGAGTGCGGTTTTGACACATTTATCGACAACTTGACGTCTGAAAAATATTAGTAAGGAGAACAAAATAGAAATAAAATTACATGCCGTTTAAAACGCGAACGACTTTTTTTTATCTGTAAATATTTTTAACTACCCTGTTATTTTTAAAAAAATTAAATATTTTAACCACTATAATATTTTATTGCATCTTAGATACTTTGACTTTATTGTCTTCCATACGAAGACATTGTTTGGGCAAATGTTAGAAAAGTACCAATAGATTTTAAATTTAATATATTTACTGCTCTTATTTTCTGATCATGTCGTGTATGTTCGTCAATATTTACAAGACTTGAGGCGTTTATATCCATAAAATAAATTCACAGTTCTTTTTAAATTGCTCATATTGCGATTTTTGCTGTTATCATTTACTTTTTTGACAAAGCTCATATTGTAATATGTAAAAAAAATGAAAAATTAAATAAATATTCCAGCAAAGATGAGGACAATAGTCCGAATAATGTAAATAGTGTAGCAATTAAAATCATTTCTACTTAAATAATATATTAGTTTTTGCATCTTTTACTTTACAATACAGTGCAGATTTTCTGTAACTTGGGGTCCACTTTCATGAAAAAAAAATCGATGATTAATTTAAATCATCAATTTTTTTGGCAAGACTGTAAACTTATTCGCTGGTGACGATTACAAACTTATCAACGAGTTGAATCTCGAAAACAAAATAGTCACGTTCTTCGCTTAACAATCATAACGCAAAAAGCGTCGGCACCTAGTGAGGATCTAACTCACTACCAGTGTGTGTGTGTGTGTGTGTGTGTGTGCGTGCGTGTGTGTGTGTGTGTGTGTGTGAACTGCAAATATATAGAGAATTTTACTTGAAAATTAAAAATGGTAGAAAATGATATGCATTTTCGTCTTCTGATGCTGTTTTATTCCCGCAATAAAAAAATGTACCGTTACAAAAAAGAGGTACAATTTACATAGATAATACTCTGAATAATTCTCTTTGTAACTACTATAAACATCAAGCGCTATAATGAAAGTATTTCTCGAAATTTCATAAAATTAAATGAATTGGGGGAAACTGATGTAAAACCATACTTTTAAAAAGATTTTCAAAACAAAAAAGAATCGTTTCAAAAATAATTCATGTATGAATAAATCCTGAAAGTTTCATTAAAAGTCGACGATTATCTGATTTTTTCAAAAATTTCCAAATCAATGTGTTTTTCAAATTTATAGACCTGCGTTGACGACATAAAATATACATTTTTAACCAAAATTTTCAAGTTGCTAAAATGGATAAAAAAAGAATGATTTTTCCAACTGCCATCTTAATAATAAAATAAAGTTCTGTCTGTAAATCTTTGCTTTTATTTTGTGTATTTATTTAATCATGCATCCTCTTTTTATCGAATTTTCGGACGTACATACATACACACACACACATATCTATATATCTATATACCTATATTGTCGGATTAAGCACTCCTAAGTTTTGAAACTGCTGATAGGTGACGCTCTCCGGACTATAAATACTCTGCGATTATTTTCTCACTGTCTTCTTACCTTCTGCGCTTATTCGTCAACCTGTAAATCGTTCGCGGAGAACGAGCTTCCCTTTTGGGAAACGCATAAACAATACACACACAAACGTAGATACGCATATTCACGCACTACACATACTTTGGATCACATTCATTTGTTACACATCTTTGTCGCTTGTATACATTTATTGCTAATACATTATCATTTGTGTATACGTATATATAGGTTCTTGCCGTTTCGGGCACCTCGAGGCGGTGTAATGGTTGGAAAGCTTGTCTCGCTAGAACAATTACGACTGAGTAGTGAGTTCGATCCTTACTGGGTGCCCCATACTTCAGCCTTGTGCCACATCTAAGCTACTCTTAGAAAATCACCGTAGGTTCTTGTTGTTTCCTTCCAATTCTTTACGTAGACTCACGTCCCGAGACCGCCATTTTTGTTTTGGGATATTTCAGGAGACAACGTGTTACTCCCAATTTCAAATACCGACGTTACTAACGCGCGCAACAAGTTGAGAAACACATACCTTGCTCGTAATATATATATATATATATATATATATATATATATATATATATATATATATATATATATATATATATATATATATATATATATATATATATATATATTATCGAATGTGACAGACAAAGAAAAATCTTATAAGTTTTGTATTATGTTGTTCGAAACATCGTAGAGATTTAAGTATTCAGTGCTTTCTAAATGCCTTAGAGCACTAATATGAGGAATATCTCTGTCATGTGTCGTGTGTATTATTTTTTATTCTTTGTTTTGATTCGGACATTATCAAGAACTGGAGGCCTGTTGGAAAGTTTTCATTCTTCCATATCAATATCTCCACTTCTGAACGTGGCGAACCATTTAACACTTAAGGAATGTACTTTAAATTGCGGTACCATCTATATAAATTGTACCTCTTTTTTTTAACGGGAATAAAACAGCATCAGAAGACGAAAATGCCTATCATTTTCTACCATTTTTATTTTTAACGTAAAATTCTCTATATATTTACAATTCACACACACACACACACACACACACACACACACACACACACACAAACTGGTAGTGAGTTAGATCATTACTAAGTGCCGACGCTTTTTGCGTTATGATTGTTAAGCGAAGAACGTGACTATTTTGTCTTCGAGATTCAAGCTCGCCTCATGCATCATTGCTAATATCATCCTTCCTATATGTTTCCAGGAACTAGCCATTACATGGCGAAATTGGTTGATTATTACGCACACACGAACACACGGACACATACACACACAAATAAAAAAAAAAAATTAATGATCACCAAGCAATGGACTGACTTGTTTCCGTGGTCTCCATGCAACCTTGCTCTGATAGGTTAGATCTTGTATCCATAATGAGCACACATCAGCGAGTCCGAATCGATTTCTAGCAACTAGATTCTGTTCGCATTAAAAAAAAAAAAGAAAAAAAAAAAGAAACTGGGTGGTTATGGCGATTTAATAGGCTTCCTCCTCAGGTAGTTGCTAAGAAACCCTCATCATTCAAAGGTGTAAGGGAGAGACAGAAGCAGTTGCATAGCAAAGAAAATAAGAGATAATAGACCTTAGTATAGTGAGCATTATATTGGAACGATTTGCCTATTTAGTCATTGGCAGAATGAAAAAAAGAGTAGAAAAAAACTAAGCAGCCATGTTTTGTCCAGATTTCTTTGTGGCGGGAAAAGAAAGGCGCCGTTTTGCTGAATGTCGTTCCCCAGGCTCACGGTATCCCTCTGCGCAGGTTGTTTCATTTCTTTTCCGCTTTGTCATTACCTCTCTTAGACATGCCATGTTGTGCTAAGCTGGTTGATCTTAAGAATCTACGTGAGAACACTTAAGAGTGGTGGTAGTGGCGTCAGCTGCCGGGTAGAGATAGGTTGATAACATAGAAGAGAGAAAGGAGAGGAGGTCGAAAGGAAGAGAGAGAGAGAGAGAGATAGATAGATAGATAGAGAGAGAGAGAGAAGAACAAGAGAGGAATGGGCCGTTAAAAGAAAAAAAACCAAGAGGTGAAGAGAAAAGAAGATGAAAGTGGCAGTGAGATCCGGGTGCGAAAGAAAGACCAGAAGGACGGAAGAATATTAAAACAAGGATATAAAACTTAGAAAGGAACAAGAACGAGAGAGGGAGAGAGAGAGGGGGGTCAGGGCAGAAAGAGAGTGGGAGATGGTATGGTGATGGAAAGAGGAGACGAAAAAAAAAAGAAGCGAATTGGATCAGTAAGAGAGAAAAGTGAGTGGTGAAGAGAAAAGAAGATGAAAGAGGCGGCGGTTGAAGCAAGACCAGAAGGAAGAGAGAGACCCGTAAAAGAAAGAAGATGAAAATAATT
This sequence comes from Acanthosepion esculentum, assembly GCA_964036315.1. NCBI lineage: Eukaryota > Metazoa > Mollusca > Cephalopoda > Sepiida > Sepiidae > Acanthosepion > Acanthosepion esculentum. Next base: position 67,878,458 of record OZ038486.1, read on the forward strand.
ACAGTGGAGCAAGAAAGGGAGAGAAAGACAGTGACAGAAAATGGAGCGGGTGATTGAGGCAGAGTCGGATAATGGGAAAGGACTGCATCATTACAATAGAAAGTATGGCGGAGTAGGGCGCTTGTAGTTAGAAGGGAGAAAAAATACTAAAAGAAGATGATGAAAGGAACGACCTGGAAAGAGAATGAAAGTAGGTGTCTGTTTGAGAGAGAGAAAGGGAGAGAGAGAGAGAGAGAGAGAGAGAGAGATTGCATCATTTAAAATGAAAGCGATAGGTGAAAAGGAAAGGAGATGAAAATGGCGGTTGAGAGAAAGAAAGAGAGAGCGAGGAAATGAGAGAGAGAGATAGAGAAAGAGAGAGAGAGAGAGAGAGAGAGAAATTGCATCATTTAAAATGAAAGCGATAGGTGAAAAGGAAAGGAGATGAAAATGGCGGTTGAGAGAAAGAAAGAGAGAGCGAGGAAATGAGAGAGAGAGATAGAGAAAAAGAGAGAGAGAGAGAGAGAGAGAGAGAGAGAAATTGCATCATTTAAAATGAAAGCGATAGGTGAAAAGGAAAGGAGATGAAAATGGCGGTGGCGTTCTGGATGGAACCAAAACCAGAGGGAAGGGAAAATATTAAAACAAAGAAAATGAAAAAATGACCGGGAATTAAAGTGAATGTTCGTTTGTTTGTGTTTGTGTGTGTGTGTTGTATGTGTGTGTGTGTGTGTGTGTGTGTGTGTGTGTGTGTGTGCGTGTGTGTGTGTGTGTAAGAGAGTGAGAAAGAGAGAGAGAGAGAGAGATGTCGTTAAATAAATAATATATGCTTGTAATAATATTAGGGATACCTCATAAATAATAAGCACTTCGACGTGGTGTAATGGTTAGCAAGATTGTTTCGCCAGATCAGTTACGATTGAGTAGGAGTTTGATCCTCACTAGGTACCGCATTCTTTCGGCCTTGTGCCACAACTAATCTACGCTTAGTAAATCACCATAATTAATAGACTATTCCGTTTTGACCCCGTGGAAAAATGGAAAAAGCCTCTACTTGCTTTCAGTGAGAAAATAAAAGAAATAAGTACAGGAACATACAACGCCTGTTTCGATGGCAGGTTTTCCCATACCTGTCAATTTCAAATCTTTTCATTTGGACCCCTTATTTTATTAAGTTGTTAAGCTAAAATATTTAACGATGCGATAAGGTAATTGCTACAGATATTTTATTGTCGTAGAACTGGCCAAACGCTTATTCAATCATTAACATGAGAAAGAAGATTTTTCATAAATTTCAAATAGGAAGTTCGTGCACTTTTCACGCGAATTACTAGTAAATAAAATATATATCACATTATAGTCGTAGGGGCACCACACTTACTGCAGCAGTGGTGTTTCATGTGCAAGATATATATATATATATACACACACACACACACTATCGAGATTCGAACCCGTACCGTTGAGTCAGACAAGGATATACAAGTAAAATAATTTTATGCAGATCTAGAAGAATCCTCAACAGAATGCAGAAAGCACTGGCAGGCTGTTTCGGGACTCATCGGAGGTGCGCATCCACTACCGAAATTCGAACCCGGAGTGTTTTGGAACGACGCAAGCGTCATACCAACTGGGCCACCTCAGCTAGGTGACGAAGGGGAAACTGAATAATCTAGATATGGCGACGCTACTCGAAAATTCAAGTATGCATAACCCAACGGTTTGTGCCCCAAAAGCCACGTCTTTCCTTTCTCCATCCCAGAGCATTAAGCTGGGTCAAGCAAGGTTATACAAGTTAGAGAATTTGGCGGAATTTTAGGCAAATCATTATAGTAATTCATCGAGTATGAAAGAATCCTCAACAGAATACAGAAAGCACTGAACGGCCCTTTCGTCCTATTTTGGGACTCATCAGCAGATATTTTTTTTATTTACTCTCGTATATATATATATATATATATATATATATATATATATATATATATATATATATATATATATATATAAAGACTACCAACAATAAGCTATATAAACAATTTTTTACTACGATAATAAAAAACACCGAACAAAATAAAAAATAAATAAATATATAATATTAAAAATAAAATTAAAAAAAACAAGCAAAATAATTTGACATAAATAAATAAAAAAATAAGCCACTTCCGGTAAAAGTAACCGCCAAAATAGACTACCCACAATGCACCACTGACCCGTATATATAAATAGCCGAGAAAAATAAAAGCACCAGTTGGCTGACGATTGCACTAACATGAAACAGACTGTCGCCTCTAAGTGTTGACTTCTATGTTCACTTTTATATATATATATATATATATATATATATATATATATATATATATATATATAATATATGGATAAAATAACTGAAAAAAATGGGTGTTTTTTGCGAAAGTATTTATTTATATGTTTTTATATATATTTAATATTTCAGACCACCTCGGTCCTTCCTCAGCCATATATTATATACATATCAGGAAAGTATACGTGGCTTCTCATTATGCCATATATATATATATATATATATATATATATATATATATATATATATATATATATATATACGAGAGTAAATAAAAAAATTCCCTGAACTTTCAGCATAACATACCATTAGAAAAGAGTAGATATACTTTTTTTTAATTTCCTTCGTATAATAATTAAAATATAAATTTAAAAATTATAATATGCTTCATAATAAAGCGATAATAATATTTGCGTGGAAAATTGGATTAGTGCGTCAAATTCAAATTTCAGCAGCGGCTATTGCTTTTGTACAGATAACCTTCGAAATAATCTTCTGTCCACCATTTATGAGTTGATAGCAGGGTAGACCGAACCCTAGCTTTGGTTTGTAAGCAGACTTGGAGAAAAGCAACTCTGAGTGCAACGGAAACCCCAACAGCAATCCTTGCTTGTGCAGAAGTTGGGAACATATGCCGGTGGCTCCATGATGCCTATGGGGTTGATGGAATAGCCCGGATGTGATGCCTATGAATTAGCATACCTGCCTTCGAACACGTATAAAAACCAATGTCAGTGGACAATTAGCGAGACGAAAAAAGCCGATTTCGGAAAGAGACTATTTGTGGCGTGCGGATTTGTGCCCGTTTCATTTTTACCTCAACTCTCCTGTGCGTTTACAGGTTTAACATCTATACATAATACTAACTTTAAACTTAAACCTAATCCTTGCTGCTTACGGCCATATCACGTTAAAACATCGGTTCCCGATCACCGAAGTTAAGTAACGTCGATCCTGGTGAGCACCTACAGGGGAGAGTACTTGGGAATACAAGATGCTGTAAGCTTCGTTGGATGGGTAACAGAATGCTAGAATTGCTAATCAGAGAGCCGACGTTCAATTCCAGGCAGGTTAGTTATATTCACTTACGCGCAAATACCATTGGGAAAGTTATGACTTCTCCCCCAGATATGGGTTAATTAGTGAGACTTGTATCACTTAATCATTATTCCTTGTTCCACCGAAAAAAGATTTTTTTCCAATCTAAAAATATTTTCTGCTTTAAATAACCTGCAAAAAAATGATTTTGTCCTTAACCCTGTCAAGATTATTAAATTTAACTGTAAGATAATTCTATTACACTAGTCGATAACTAAAATGCCGGTGCATAAAGAATTTAAGAAAAGAAAGGGGAAGAACGAGCTGTATAACGACGAGCATAAAAACAGACAGGATCTTGAATTTACTTCAGGCAGTCTAGTCTCTGATTGATTTTCTCTGGCAAAAAGAAACATCTTATTGCACACTTGCGTAACATGGCATGAATTTTTGAGTGCTGTTACTATAAATATTTATTATTATTGGATTATCCTAAATGTAAACTTTCCATTGGAACATGAAAAGGATTAGATATAGTAATATTAGCAGCAGTCAGACATCTTTTTTCAAAAGGCGGCCATTGACATTTGGAGGCAGCCGAAACCAACATTTCCCAGGTTGTGCAATTTGACTCGATAGATCAAAGATAGCCAACCATAGAAATAAAAATAAAATTGTTGGATGTCTTTTTACCTTTTATTAACCATTTGTGGGTTATTTAAAACCGAAACATGTATGGCATTGTAGGAGGTAGCTACAATACTCGGTTCTCTCATACGGTTCCTCATCTAAGTACTGACTGGGCTCGACGTTGCTTTGGCGATCGGACGAGAATCGGTGTTTTCAGAGTGATTGGCGGCGAAAGAAAGAAAAAAGAACTATGAATAAGATAACTGGTGCAATGCCTATTGGAATCAATAGCATTCTGGGTAATCACTCTTCAGTGGGATCAGTCAGAGTTTATTGAAAACTATAGAGTTTTTTTTATATCTACATCATACATCTAATGAGTTTCAGCATCATGTACCTGAATGTTACGATTTTGAATTCAGCTTTCTACCAACCACGGCTATAGAGACGAATTTTACCTGCTTTTTAACCGATAGTTGGTGGAGAAGAGATTGATTCATACATTTAGAAAATGAATCTAAGGAACCCGACCGGAATTCGAACTCGGCTGTCCGATTTCTTTTACCGAACCTTTGACCATTACCCAACCATCGCTTCCATTAATACTGGTCACGACATGCGGAGTGTAATGATTAATTATGTAATTGTTACTTAATATTTGTAGAAGCTGACTTGCAATAGATTTACCAGGAATGACATGGGAGTTGACAAGTCATTGCTAGTCTTTTCAAGAATATTCCATTACGTTTTAAACTTATACGTTTTGGTTACGAGGATCAGTGGGCCGTGTGGCCCTAAACAGGTTGCGGAAGCAGAACAGAAGATTCAACTTCGTCTAACTGAAGGAAACTCTAACAGAAACCTAGGACTCAGGGACCTTGTTGGTATATTTAGACTCTGCTAGGCACGGATACGCATGGTTCAAAGGTTTAACTTATATACACTTCAATAGAAAGCGCATAACATAGAAATCTGCAATGAACTTTATCCAGCAGGTACCAATGGCAATGGAGCTTCATTGATTTGCTCATTTTATTACATTCATAATATTACTTTAATGATTAAAAGGTTTCAGAAAGTGTGTATTCATTCGCAGCCTAAGATCATATTCTAACATCTTCCTAGAAAATATAAGTTAGAAAATTTGAAATATATATATTATTATTGTATGACTTTAAATGAAATTGATCGTTCTGTATGGATAATTTTGTGACCCACTCTCACTCTCACACTCACTCACTCACTCACTCACAGTCTGTCTCTCCCGCTCTCTCTCTCTCCATCTCTCTCTTTCTGTATATATATATATATATATATATATATATATATATATATATATAGGTGTGAGTTTGTAAACAGTGACTATTTAAGCTAATATAGCATGACTCTTCGGCAGAACTGAGTCACTGTCAGACACTGTGTGTTTATCTAAATCTAAAAATAAACACGCTATAATTCACCTTCATCCCTGCCGACGGCTTAGTGGTAGAAGTTCCGACTGACGCCAATTCAGTCGGGTTTCGATCCTAGCTAGAGGCAACCGGACGTCTAGCCACACTGATGAGCTGTGAAACCGCGAAACAGTCTGTTTGTGGATGTCTATATTTATATATATATATATATATATATATATATATATATATATATATATATATATGTGTGTATATATATATGTATATATATATGTATATATAGTTTTCACAAGGGTGCACACACACACACATATATATATATATATATATATATATATATATATATATAAATTCATAAATATATATGTGAATTTTCAAAAAATTCAACCTTCGCGTTGCGACTGCACGCTCCAAAAGTTTGTATCCGTTAACAATAACACATTTAAAAAAAAACGTATTTCGATTCGCATTTAATTTGTTCGTCTCGGATTCTACGTGGATTTTACTAAATAATTTTCATGCCTGAGGATTTACTGAATGTACAGTTGAAAGTACTTGTATATTAAAAAAATACCTTATACAGCTTACAGTTATGAAAAACAAGGATCATAACATTCCTCGAGTGATTTGTAGGTTAATGCAACTTTAAATTTTGATAAAATTTTTATATCATTAACTTTACTAATCTACTTTTTGTATGAATGACTCATTGTAATATATATATATATATATATATATATATATATATATATATATATATATATACCCTTGTGCAAAATAATTTAGACAAAACGAATAATCTCCCTCATCTATTGGTTAATTAGTAAATATTGCATCAGTAAAAGTCATTATGTCTAAAACATTCTTACAATCTAAATATATTTTCTGGCTTAAATAACTTGCAAAAGGTTGATAAACCGTAAAAAATAATATTGCTAAATTAATATTGCTTCATGTACTGAGGTTTTAGTAGGTTTTAGTATTTATTAATTCCACATACTTAAGATGAAAGATATAAGATGTATTAAAAATTTGATATGAAAAACAAAACTGCTGATGTTTGAGAGAAGTTCGCGAAAGGGGCATAAAATAAGGAAAGTGTGTCAAATAGGTGAATAGGAAACATGGTTAAGCGGTTAAGCGCTAAAAGAGCCGAACTAGGAATGAGAGTAATCCCCTATATATCGCCCTTGGCAACAAGTAGAGAACGCGTGACGTCAGCAAGCAAAAGAAAAAGTAGCAGTAGCGACAGAAGCAATAGCAGTAACAGCAGCATTAGTAGGAGGCGGAGTAGGCATATCGAAAGAACATACGTTTTGATGATTACTAACTTCTTGGGGGTCGTATGAGAGGGCAGATTGTGTTGGCATCTACGTCGATGCTGAAAATATTTTTTCAGGAGAACAGAGGTAATTATTTGACAGATCACTGTATACGCCTATACACATGAAGGTGTGCACGTTAACACGCATGCAGACAAAGAATATATATATATATGTGTGTGTGTGTGTGTGTGTGTGTGTTTGTGTGTGTATATGTCTATGTATGTATGTGTGCGCATTCACAGACGCATACATTTCTATATTTTCATCACAGGCAAGTCAATAAAACCACTGAGACGTAAAGGATTAGAGAGTGTTAGAGAATGCAGTGTAACCCGGATATAAGAGAGTTGTCGGGACCGGAGACGAAGTCTCTTATATCCGGGTTTCTCCTATATCCGGGTTTGGTCTATTTTGTTTTATTAACACAGGCTCTAATTTGGGACCAGAGAAAATCTCTCTTATATACGGGTTTATCTTATATACGGGTCTCTTATATCCGGGTTACACTGTATATGAAAAACAATAATTCTTAAGAGAGAACAATAAAAAATAAGGACTTAAGAAGACAGGAGATAAGGATTAACATTATATGTAATTCTTAAGATCAAAGTTGAATTGAAAGCAGGAAGCCAGAGGAGAGTTCCACAAGCGAGAATTGCGAGGGAAGAAACTGTTGGCCTATGGTTACATATAGTCATTACATATTCAACAGTAAAATGATGAGACCTTGCTGCCAATACCGTAAAATCATAAAGTCTAGGTATGAAAGTGGAAAGCTCATATGAACAATTACCATATATATATATATGAAAGATGACCAGTTGCTCGTTTTCAGAGCAAACGCATGTAAAGAGACATTTAAGCTTATTCAACTATGGTTAATACTGAAACTTTGCTGAGCAGAAACTAGGGGTTTCTTGGAGGGATTTTACAATATGTCATGATAAGTAGCTTGAAGAACGCCGGGACGCTAAAACGCTCGGTCATAATGACTTATTTTTTCCAGCACACACAGCCATCGACGGCGGCAATATTCTTCCGTCTACCCAATCCCACTAACAAGGATTGGGTTTTCAGACCCTATCCAAATGTGCCATTCACGGTGTCGCATCCCCAGACAGATAACAAGAAAGTAATATTCACATTTCTGACAAAGGAATATATATATATATATATATATATATATATATATATATATATATATATATATATATATGGACAGTCTGTTTCGCTGTATCACAGCTCCTCAGTGTGGTTAGACATCCGATTACTTCAAGCCGGGATTGAAACCCGACTGATCTGACCTCAGTCAGATATCTTACCTCTAGGCAATCGTCGTACGCAAGAAAGACAGGGCAATTTTAACTTTTTCACTATACGAAATACGCCAGAGATAGATAGATGTGAATAGACTGAGATAGGCAGGTGTGTACAGGCTGAAATAAAGCGAAAGAGAGAATAAACAGATCTGAACAGGCTAAGAGAGAGAGAGAGAGAGAGAGAGAAAGTGTAGACAGAACTGGACAGACTGAGACAGATTGATATATTATAGATAGATAGATCTGAACATAGACAGATCTGAACACACTGAGATAGATAGATAGATAGATAGATAGATAGATAGATAGATAGATAGATAGATAGATGTGATATTAAGAAAGAAAGAAAGAATTACATAAAAATATTTTCCTTGGCTAAAATAAAAAAAATGTGGAACCGGCAAATAAAAAGTGCCAATTCTAGATTTCAACAACTTCACATAGATAGAGAGATAGATAAATAGATAGATAGATAGATATGAAGGGACATGATAGATAGATAGATAGATAGATAGATAGATAGATAGATAGATAGATAGATAGATAGATGTGATATTAAGAAAGAAAGAAAGAATTACATAAAAATATTTTCCTTGGCTAAAATAAAAAAAATGTGGAACCGGCAAATAAAAAGTGCCAATTCTAGATTTCAACAACTTCACATAGATAGAGAGATAGATAAATAGATAGATAGATAGATATGAAGGGACATGATAGATAGATAGATAGATAGATAGATAGATAGATAGATAGATAGATGTGATATTAAGAAAGAAAGAAAGAATTACATAAAAATATTTTCCTTGGCTAAAATAAAAAAAATGTGGAACCGGCAAATAAAAAGTGCCAATTCTAGATTTCAACAACTTCACATAGATAGAGAGATAGATAAATAGATAGATAGATAGATATGAAGGGACGTGATAGATAGATAGATAGATAGATAGATAGATAGATAGATAGATAGATAGATAGATAGATAGATGTGATATTAAGAAAGAATTACATAAAAATATTTTCCTTGGCTAAAATAAAAAAAATGTGGAACCGGCAAATAAAAAGTGCCAATTCTAGATTTCAACAACTTCACATAGATAGAGAGATAGATAAATAGATAGATAGATAGATAGATAGATAGATAGATAGATAGATATGGGTATGATATAAAACATACATATAGGCACAAATACTTGTATGTACATATATATTTCTTTCTCAGTTGCTATAAAAACAGTGATAAATGTTATATAACAGAGCTATTAAGTATATATTATTGAATATATATAATATCCTACATCGATAGCACGACACGGGGTTTCATGCAAACGTGCAATCTTCAGGTGTGATATACAGACTGACCGTTACAGCGTTAAAAAGACGTGTTATATATATATATACATATATATATATATATATATATATATATATATATATATATTAGTATATATATATATTTATATATTAGTATATATATATATATATATATATATATATATATATATATATATATATATATATATATATATATATATATATATAAGTAAATTAAGATATTATCCCCGTCGATAGTACGACTCGGAGTTTCTCTTGGCAACTCTGATCATGCCGTCGTGCCTGTTTTCATATCCTTCTACTCCTCCCCCAATAAAGAACCTCCTACCAACAGCATATCTTTTTTTTTTATTATCTACGAGCAGATTGGGATTCGTTCCGAGATTTCTTTTATGATGTCCCCGGGAATACTGTCCACGTCCAAAAATGTGTGGGTGAGGTTTCATCTTGGAATCGAGGCTTTCATCCCTAGAAGTAAAATATCGTGAAATCGCGCACAACCGCTTGGATTTCAGCTGCTTGTGCAACGGCTATTGCCCACAGGAATCACTACTTCCGACTATACCGTAGAGTCATGTCTGATTCCAACAGACTTCTCATTGTCACTGCTCGCAACGGGTGCAAGAATGTCCACAAAGAAGCAAAGTTACTGTTTGCCGAAAGAATGAATCAACGTATTGCGTTTCGCAAGTTTGGTTCAAAACATTATTAGCCACTGTGCAAAATCGTGCTGAACAACAGCAAACCCTCAATACCCGCATTATTCAACCAATTTCAGGTCCTGACCTCCTCAGCTGATAAGGCTGAGCACTTTGTTCGTAATTTCTCATCCAATTCAACGCTAGACTCATCTGGTGTACCCACACCAGACTTTTCCCTAGACCTGAGGCTCTTCTGAGTGAGATGAGCATAATCCCAACGATAGTATTGGACATTATCTCTAAATTAGACTCCCATAAGGCTATTGGTGGGGACGGGATACGGGTATTGTCCTGACGAAGTGTGCTCCTTAATTGGCTCCTGTCCTCTCTAAACTAAACTAAATACTGCCTCACAGACGCTTGCTTTCCAGCCTGTTGGAAGTCCTCATATGTTGTGCCTGTCTTTAAAAACTCTGGTGACCCTTCTGACCCGTCTAACTACTGTTCTCCTACCACTCTTCGGTAAAGTCTTCGAGGCTTTAATCAACGCTGAAGTGGTTAAGCACCTTACTTTACACACACACACACACACACACACACACACACACACACACACACACACACACACACACACACACACATATATATATATATATATATATATATATATATATCAAATAAATCGTTAAGTGATGATTTGATAAAAATCACCTGAGGAGACCGTAAGGTTGAAGCCAAGGTAGCGGATTTAACTGGCCTCCTGATTTTTATAGTTAAAAGCTCTACATGTTACTTCAACTTTTATTTTATTTTTTTCAGACGTGTATTGAGCATTTTTTAATACTGCTTTTTCCTAGTCTTATTCCATTGTGGCCATTAACCTTTTATGTATTGTATTATATATATATATATATATATATATATGCTTAACTAATAAGGAAAGGATTTATTTATTTTATTCTACAACCAGGACAGTTCTCATGGTTTTCTTTAGAAATGATCAGAGTTTTGATTTTTTGTGCAATGACTTTTTAATCATTTGCAAGTATCGCTTCTTCGCGTGTTCAAGTAACATTTTGTCGTTTTTTTTAAATTATGAAATCTATTTAGTATGTTTGTTCCGAAATCTGATCATATTTTATTAATACAGGATTGTTTGGTTTTATGGTTAATGATTCTAGTATTTGTAATCTTTTTCAGATCATATCTCCAGGCAAAACACACACACACACACACACACACACACACACACACACACACACACACACACACACACGCACAAATAGACCAAGAAATTATACAAATCTTTACTAATAACACAAAATATACTATATCCTACCTACGGCATTAAATATTTTTATTCCGCTGTCCATATCTAGGAATAGCTTGTCTTGGCTCGATTTCACTTGTTGCTCGCTCGGTTTGCACTACGTCTAAGTTTCTCACTACTGCCCGGCCCTGTCATCAAGTTTACCAACCAAACCCAACGTTCTTCTTGCCTCTGTTACTATCGAATGATTTATTGTCAAACTTGGCTGCTTCCGATCGTCTTCCTTGTTGTGTTGCCAAACTTTTTCCGACAGAAAAGAAGTCCTTTAAAAATCTATGTGTTCACTTACGCTGACCATACAAAAAAATTTTGACACCCTGAATGTGCTTCAATTTACTCGAGATCGATGTCAGTGGCAATATAGCTGGATTACACTGAACGGACATTTCGGCATACCAATAAATGCCCAAGTTTCAAAATAAGAGACCTTATGAAGATGGGGAAAATAGTCTGAATATACATAGTGGACATTTCTTTGTCTTCCTCTTCCTCTTTATGTGTCATGTCCTTTCAGGGCGTAGGCTATCATGACTCTTCACCTCCCTCTATCCCTTGCAGCTCTTAGCAAGTTCCTTCGCTCTGCTTCCTCCTCCAGACCATGTTCTGCCATCCGCTTGCTTAAGCCCGCCAGGTATGTCAAGCGCTGCTTTTCCTTGTTTCTCTTTCTCTCTATTCGACCGGTGAGTATCAGATTCTCCAGGCCCTCCTTCCTCGTTATGTTCCCAGAAACTTCAGCTGCCTATTTCTGATGTTAAGTATAAGCCTCCCCCTTGTTTGCATTCTCTTTAAGACCTCATAGTTGCTCACACTCACAGTTCATCATAGTATCCTTTTGTAGAACGACATCTCCGTTGCCTCGAGTTTGTTCTTCATCTTTAAGGAAATCGTCCAACATTCGCTGCCGCAAAGAAGGACAGATGTCACGTAACAGCTCAGTATTCTTTTCTTTGTTACCAAGAAAATCCTCCTGCCTCGCAATACTCTGCCCAACTTTTGGAATGCGTCCTTGGCCATTCCAATACATCTGCGGATCTCAGTGTCGCACTGACCGTCCTCTGTCAAAACGCTTCCCAGATATTCAAACTTCAGCGTCTGCTTGATTCTAGTGTTCCCGACCTTCAAATCGCATTTCGGGCTCATCCTTTTACTGATGACCATGCCTTCTGTCTGGTTGTTTATGCTTACTCTCTTCTTACTCTCCGTCGTTACATTCAGTAGGAGATTTTGTAATTTCTTTTCCGTGTCTGCTATCAATACTGTGTCATCTGCGTATCTTATGTGACACACTCTTCTCGTTTTCATAGCTACTACTACTACTACTACTACTACTACTACTATTTTTACAGTCATTATTATTATTATAATTATAGTCATCTTTCTTACATTTCTATAGTCACGGTTAATATCTCCTTGAAATACGTTTCCATTTTTAACGTCATTGTTATTATTATGGTAGTTATTATTATTATTATTATTATTATTATTATTATTATTATTATCATCATCATCATCATCATCATCATTATTATTATTATTATTATTATTATTATTATTATTATTATTATTATTATTTTTATTATTATTATTATTTCCTTTGATTTCTGATGTGTACTCATTTCTTTCCGGGACCCGCCCAGGGACCTAAGGTTAGAAATGGCATCATGACATTTTCTACTGGTTGATATTATTATTATTATTATTATTATTATTATTATTATTATTATTATTATTATTATATAATTACACTTCATCATATAATATCGCACATCTTTGCATATGCACTCTTTATTAACGTACTAATGAAACAAAGGGAAAAAGAGTTTTCAGCCACGCACTTCCTCACTTCTAGTTGGCATCATTTGACCGGAGTAAGAGATCGACCGGCGTCTTAGGACAAGGAGGAGGAAGATGAGGAAGGATGAGATAATAAAAAAGAAAATGGAAGGTTGCGGCGAACAAAGCATTGGTGGTTCTTCAACTGAACATATAAACGTAAGCTGGATTTCAAATTTTAATCAGTTTAAAAATAATTCAATATCAAACAATGACCATCCTACAGGAGTAGTAGATGATCTACATTTACTAATTTCCAAAACTTTTATTGTGCAAAAATAAATGTTAAATAAATAAGAAACATAAAAATATTCCAGTAATACATCTGTCATATATATATATATATATATATATATATATATATATATATATATATATATATATATATATATATATATATATATATATATATATATATAATATGACATATTCCTGGAATAATTTTAAAGTCATTTATATCAAATTTGATTAATGCCTGTTTGTTCTTATCTTTAATTATCGACAAAAAATATTCCAGTAATATATTTGTCATATCATAGCATATATATATATATATATATAAGTAACTACACTCGTTTCGGAAAACCTTTGGTTTCTTGATTTGCAAAGGATCAAATCAATATCGAAGGAAAAAAAGCCAGCTCTTTAGCCAGCTTTTCCTGACGATCTGCTTAGGTGAAACCTTGGTAGGTTTGTCTGGCTCTTTAGGTTTAACTATATATATATATGTTGAACAGAAGAGAGAAACCGTTAACGTTTGTTTGTAATGTGGAATTTTTAAAAGCATAATATATATCTAAAAACAGAAAAAATCCACATTACAACCAAAAGCGTACTTTTCTCTCGTTGAAATAATTATAACCACTCTCTCTCTCTCTCTCTTCTCTCTCTGTATATATATATATATATATATATATATATATATATATATATATATATATATATATATAATATGACAGTATATTCTTGGAATACATTTTGTACATAATTATCAGAGTTGACCTACTCCTAGTCCCGTTTCCATCCAAGGCCACAGAGCCTAGTCTGACCTGCTATTTATCCATAGCTGGAGGGAGACGAAGTGGATTATTACCTTAGCACGTAAGTGAATGTAATAGATTCGTCTGGAATTCGAACACGGCTCACCGATTCCTCTATCCGAGCCGATATCCACATTTCCATCGTGCCCCTTACATATATGTCTATATCTATCTATCTATCTATCTATCTATCTATCTATCTATCTATCTATCTATCTATCTTGTTTTAATTCGCGATTAATTTCTGTATTATATATGTTAAATAAAAGGTTATAAATTTACCCGTTTACTTTTAATTTTTTAATATTTTTTATAGTTTTGAATCTTGGTTTGGGAAAATAGTAATTCTTCCATGAATGGAGATATTTAAAAAATCTGCGACGAAGGCTAATGTTTTTATAAGATTCGATAACAGTCTTCTCAAGAATTCTCCCTGGTTTACACCTGTAAGTTACTTTCTTTTTTATTAAGTATGGCATTCATTACTTAAAAGTTGTGGTGGAATTTGTATCTCTATCTATAAAAGTCAGGATGTGTGTGTGTGTGTGTGTGTGTGTGTGTGTGTGTGTGTGTATGTGTGTCTGTGTGTGCGTGTGTGTGTGTGTGTGTACCGAATCCACGGCCGCAATTTTCGACGGATTTGCACCAAAATTTACATGCACATGGTCAAAGTTAGTAAAAAGTCCAAGACCGACTTTTCATTTCCCAACTCCCATCGATAGTGGAAATAATCGATTTTTTCATGTTTTCATGTAGTTTACGGCCATTTTCTACTGGCCAGAGGGAGAGGCGATAGCTCTGGCTGCCACGAATAGGCAGGAAGATTCTATTGGGCAGCGTGAGAGCTAACAGCTAACTGACACGAATGTTAATTAGCATGCAAAAAAATAGCTGCATTTAAATTTGCATGGCACTTTACTCCTATTGGCTCATTCGCTTGCTTAAACACAACGTTGATTCTGATTCCGCAGAACTGGGTTGGGTGTGAAAAAGTATTTGTTGTTAACATTCTTTTTCCAATTACGAGTCCTTTTTTAAAGCTGATCGTTTCGTGTTCATTTTGTTTAGTTCTTTTTTCGTAACAGATTTAATGTTTAGTATAACGCTTAGAAAAAAATTCGCAGTGCGCGATAGGCAAGAAGTAAGGCATGTAGCAACATCAGCACGGCAAAGGGCACTCCTTTAAAGGCAAGGAAGGGCAAAAATATTTTAAGTCAAGTGATAGCGATTGCTGTATGAGTCAAGCACAGGCAACGCCGGGCCATGCAGCTAGTAATATATATCTAATATAGTATTTGATAAAGTGTTGCGTATAAGATCGTATTTATTCTCATAGAGGCCTGTTTCTTTTTTAACATTCTGCAAGTTTCCCACTGTATTGTGAAGAGCAGTTGTGACCGTTTATTTTATATCTACCTGTTTCAGTATTATTATTGCTGTGGGTATTTCGGTTCTGATCATATTCGTAATAGGTTTGGATGTAGCTGTAATTATTTTAATATACTTAAGATTGGATAAATCTTTTGGGATAGTAGATGTTAACTTTACACACACACATACACACATACACACACACACACACACACACACACACACATATATATATATATATATATATATATATATATATATATTCCAGTAATATATTTGTAATATATATATATATATATATATATATATATATATATATATATATATATATATATATATATATATATACATATATATATGATCAAATTTTCGTCTTCTGGCCTGAATATTTGATAAATCTTATTAAAGAAAGTTATGCTCTCTCCCGCAGAATTTGAAACAGTTTCCTTCTTTTCAGGAGAAACCGAGGTGCACTACATGGCTTCAGCTACAGAGTTTATCAATCAAATCAGTACGTCTCTCTCTCTCTCTCTCTCTCTCTCTCTCTCTCTCTCTCTCTCTCTATATATATATATATATATATATATATATATATATATATATAAGTGAAGATTGAAGTCAACATTCAGAGGCGACTGAGTGCTGACATCAATGTTCATTTTATATTTACATACGCTCTATCTCTGATATTGAGCATTTTATCCCATAAATATACCACACCGTAAAACTATATTTCTTCATATATCTATATCTATATATATCTATATATATATATATATATATATATATGTGTGTGTGTGTGTGTGTGTGCGTGCGTGCGTGCGTGTGTGTGTGTGGATTTTATTTGGGTAGCGATTTTTATTTTTAAAGTTAGGTTAAATACGGACGAAATTCCTATTTTTTAAATATATTTTTCCGATTTTCTTTATAATTATCTTGATTTTAGGTTTATCTTGGAAAATATATTTTCCTATGATGGTGTAATTTTGGCTAGCGTTAGCTACTATCAAATATTTCTGTTCTTTCTATAGGCCGTAGGTTTCATTTTCGAATATCGTTTTTCGCGCGACCACGTTTAAATATCGCGGTTTGCATATTCACGTGAGAATTTGTGTCTTATTTATTTATTTTTTTATTAAAACATATTTAATATATTAGACCCCAAGTGTAATGCAATTCACTGGTGTTGGGTTCCTTGCATTTTATGCTCAGTTACTTGAGCAATTGTAGTCTTTTATTACAGTTTATGTTATATAAAACCTTCGAGATATTGCCAAGTATTTATCTGATTTCCTATTTTATTTTCTATTGTATTGGTTGGTGATATGCGATTTAATTTGGCTGTTATCAGATAAATGGTACGTTAAACGGCGTGACAACGTAGCAGTTATGAAACCAATATATCTTTAAAATATTATTCTCTCTTCTCGATTTGATCCTTACCGCCTGTAAACTTTGTTGTGCACTGAAACTCTGACCCATCAGAAATTCTCGTCGTAGTGTCTTTTCATATTTCCTTTGATTCGTCTATTTAGCAGAAACCTCCTGATCACAAGACGTTTTTATATTACCAACCTACTGATTGTGATTCATTTTGTGATTTATGCGTTGCCCCTTGAAGCGAAATCTTTCTTCTGCCAACTGAAAATTGCACCGCTGAAGTTTCTTTTTGAATGAAAACCGATATCGAGACATGTAATTACAAGAAAATGTTCTCCCTGAATCACTCCTGCCTGTTCAGCCGCTATGGTCGACTTGAATCGCATTTTTTCCCCGGATATAGCAACGTAATAGCTTTGATCACAACATAAGCGACTTTTGTTTCCACTCACGATAATTGCAGACGTGTCCACAAAGAGGGTAAACCGTTATTCACTGATAGAGTGGAACATCATATAGCCTCCCTCACGTTTGGTTCACGTGATTACTGGCGTTTCTGTAAAAGTGTGTTAAACAAGGGTAAATTCTCTATCCTTCGTTACTGCAATCAATTTGAAGTGCTATCATCTTCTGTCGATAAAGCAGAATGTTTTGCTTGTAAATCCTCTTCCATTTCTACTCTCTACCCATCAAGAGAAAGTTTACCTGCCTTTCCACGTAGAACTGAGTTACGCCGGTGTGATATATATATATATATATATATATATATATTTCCGTCCATGGTTTCCGCTTTCATCTCCAATGTTGAGCCCCACAGACACGTAGAGTCGGTTATATCTCTAATATCCTTAAAATGTGACCATGAACCAGCCCATGTTTCTCAAAAGCACTATAAAAGATTTCTTAAGTACTTCTTGCTAGTCAGATCTTTGGAAATCCACTTCTTTAATTCGTATTCTTAAGAACTCTGGAGAACCGTCTGAATCTACGAACTATTGTCGTACCTGTTTTTGGCAAAGTCCTCGAAGTTCTACTCAACACCGAAGTGTTTAAATATCTTACCTCATTGGGTGTTCTCTCAGACAAGCAATATGGCTATCTCATTTATAGGTCAACAACCGATGTGTTGACGGTTACTGCGGAAAGAGTCAAACTTTAGCTAAGAACGGCTAAGTTCGGATTGTTTCTTTAGTTATTTCGAAGGGGTTTGACAGGGTTTGGCATACTGATATTCTTAGCAGTTTGATGGGTTATGGTCGTTCTGACAATTTCCTTGATTTGAATCAATCTTTATCAAAACGTGTAATGAACATTTGCCTTGAACGGACGCTGATCTCGATCATTTTGCATTAATGCGTATATTTTGCAGGGCCCTATTCTTGGGATTATTTCATCTAACATTGTCGTCAACAGCCTTCATGATGTACACAGTTCCCGGCTCGGTATCTATGTTGATGTCACGACTGTTTACTACTTCTTAATAGAAAGTCTGATAAATTCGATAACATTAAACTGGCAGCTGATCTCTAAAATGGCCTTCAAGAAATGTCTTGTTAATTTTAACGCCTCCCAAAACGAAACTGATCTCTATTAAGATATATATGTAGACAATTTTTTTCTCTCGACAGAATCTATCTTGCACATTTATATGTCTGTCATTCGGTCGTGTATCAAATGTTGCTGCCATATCTGGTCTGGTGGTTCAGCTACATATCTTGATATTATCAACAGTATACCAAAATGAATCTGCAATATCGTCGGTCTTGATCTAGCATATCCGTTTCAATATCTTTTGTCAACGCCCCAATGTCGCTTCCCATGGCATTTTTTTACTCATTGTACGGTTTCAGGATAATTTTTCTGCTGAGATTTCCTCATCTGTATTTAAATTTAAGCGCAGTACTAAATTGGCAGCTAGGTTCCAACAAACTCTCTGTTGATGTTGTCAAATGAAAATTGTACCTCTGAAGTGTCTTTTTGAATGAAAGCCGGTATCGAAGCTTTTGTGCTATCTTGTAAATACAAGAAAATCTTCTCCCTGTTTCACTCCTGCCTGTTCAGCCACTATGGTCGAAAGGGATCGTTTTAACCGGATATACCAACGTAATAGCTTTGCTACTTGTAACCGTAACTTCCATGCTAATAGTTTCGTCTACGTGGAACTCTTTTTTGCTTCTTGCTTTCATGTCAACTTCTTTCGTCGTCTTCTTTATATTGCCTGTCCTCTCACGACATAAAAATCATGGCTCTCCATAAATTCCTGTCTTTGTGGCTCTTAATAAATGTTGTCTTTTGTTATTTCTACACCATCCATTTATACAAAATGTATGTTATACCTTGTTTTGTTTTTTTATCCCTGTTGCCTTCAATCTGTCCTGGGAGTATCAGATTTTCCAAGCCCTCGTTCCTTATTATGAGACCTAGAAAATTTAACTGTCTCTTCCTGATATTAAATGTGTTTCCTTTTTGTTTGCATTTTATCTAAAACTTCGTCATTTCTCACATGTTCGGTCCATGTTATCATCAGCATCCTTCTGTAGAACCACACTTCTGTTGCTTTAATTAATCTTTGAGGAGATTGCCAAACACTCACTGCCATAGAGGAGGACATATATCACATGACATTTTAGTATTCTTTTCTTTGTTCCTACCGAAGTTTGTTTTTTATATTTCTTAATACTCTACTTAGCTTTTAGAATGCATCTTTGTCTATCCCAATGTGCTTTCGGATTCCAGTGTCGCACTTTCCGTCTTCTGTTAAAACACCTCCTAGATATTTACATTTTTGAACTAGTTTCATTTTGGAATCTTCGATTTGAAAATCGCACTCACATAGACTCAGCCTTTTGCTAAGAACAATGCATTCTGTCTTCTTGCAGTTGATGTTTAATCTTCTCTTCTCGCTTTCCTTAACTACCTTCTGTTTTTTTTGTTGGTAGATATATTTCCATGTCTTCTATGAACTCACATTGTTAAAATTATTGGCGCAAATGAGGAATCCTGGTAGGACTTCTAATTCTCTCGGAATGGTCTCACTGTATAGGTTGAGTAAGTCCGATGAGAAGACACTTCCTCGTCTTACAACTCCTGTTTTTGTATATCTGCTGAACTCATTTTCTATCCCTATGCAGTCGGTTTACTGCCATTATAGATTCTCAGTTATTGTAATATCCTTCCCAAATATGTAAACGATGGAGCAGTTCCAACAGATCGTTCTGGCGTACATTATCGAACGTCTTTGCGTAATCTCTATAAAACAGAGCTACACATCCTTATGCATTTGTATTACTCTTTCTGATAATATTCTGTGCATAAATATCGTCTTCCTTGCTCCAATGTCTTTGACTAAGCCGCACCGTTTATCTCCTATTTATTATTTGATTCTGTTGCGCACTCTATTCATCAGAATCCGGATGATGAACTTTGTTATATGACTCATTAGGCTGATTGTCTGATGGAATTCACATTCATTTGCAGCTGGTTTCTTAAGCAGTGCTATGAATATATATCTACTTAGATCTTCCGGTATATCACCACTGTCGTAGATTTAATTTATGATTTCTCTAATCTTGGCAATGCCGAAATCATCTAAGGCTACCTGCATTACTGTTACAATTCCCTCTGGCCCTGTCTGCATTGTTTCTGTTCAATTATTCCAGTGCAGATTCCATTTCAGATTTTAATATTTCTGGCCAATCCATATTTCTGTGTTTATTGCCGGTTATTCTCTTTCGTGTTAGAGTTATCCGATATATTAATTCCATCGCTGAAGAATTTTTTTCTTTGATATCAGATTTCCGTCCTTGGATTTTATGCATCCTGTAGATGAGTGTGTCTTTTCTCATCTCAGTTCTCTTATTTTTATATCCAATTTATTTGTGATACTTATTCTTTCAATTACTGCACATTTCTGTTGAGCCATTCCTCTTTAGCCTGCTTGTATTTGTTCCTTTTTATTGTGTAGTGTCCTATATTCTATCTCATGTCTTGGCATTACTTTTGGCCTCCTTTCAATCATATCGATAATTTCATGTCATCCATTAATCATTTTTTTGTTCGTCTATTTTCCTTTGGGAAGATCTCAATTGCTGATATTACTAAAGCTTCTCTTAATGCGTCTCACTTCGAGTTTCCATTTTCATGCTGTTCCTCGTATCTGTTTTTCACACTGTCCACATATTTCTCCTTCAGATTTGGGTCGTTCAAGAGTCTGTTATATTGCAATTTGGATTTCAATGCTGCCTTAATGATCTTCAAAAATTTAAATGCAACGTCAATCTCATCTTTTGATTCCCGCCATTTTCTTTCACAGACAGTAACCCATTGTAATTTATTGTGTTTTATCGCCTTGCTTGGGGTATAATGATTTTCAGAAATTGTCATTGATATTTACAATTTATATTATATATCAACTTCATGGTATTTATTAAGATCTCTTGTGAATTTCATGATATGTACTTTAACTGAGCTATTATCATATAAGTTGTAAGTTAAACGCCGAGACAAGGCAGTAGTTATAAAACCAATGTACTGTTTGAAATATTGTTATAGAAGAGCAGGCTATATGTGGGCAAGCTAACTAAAACGCATTATTGGTTTGTTGAATTTTTCTTTTTTATTGTGTCGTTGTTGATTATGTTAGAGATTCTTCGTTTTTTCTTTATATTTTGTCATTATTTGGTATGCAACTGTATATTTGTTTTCTTGTCTACATTGTGGTTCTATGTAGCAGATTCCTGTAGTATAGGTTAATAATATTTGTTACATTATTTTACTGGTGTTATTGTTTTGATTTTACTAAGTTTATTTCAGTTGGTCTGTCAACTATGTGGTTTTAAGTTTTTGATTTCGTTATTATATTTTACATTTGTATTGGTAATGTGGTGTTTTGCTCTTCTTTTAAGAGATACTAGTTAGGAAGCAGAACATTTGGCATTTCATTTGGGCGCGCATTACTTTGTTAAGACTATGAAAAATGCCAACGCTAATGTCACATATGTCATCGAAATAAATATCTGTTCCTAAATTCTTCAGATCTCTCGAGACAACAGAAATATAAGCGAGAAAAAATCTATTTTTACTTATTTTTTATGATTATTTTTCGCTTTGGACACCGTCTTTTATTTAGATTACAAATTGTCGACCTTAGCCCGTGAGACATGACGTAGGAAAAAGATGCGGATAATTGATGTGTTTCTTTATTGAAAACATATTTCAGTCACACGTCGTAAACTTTGTGACATCATTTGAGGCATTTCAACAGCATTGTCATTTAATGGGGAGAGGAAGAGTTATGGAAAAAAATCTCTTATCTAATGTGTGCTACTACACAAAAAGAACATAACATAGCGAAAAACGTATTCTGTGTGCACTGCATATCCGGACTCAGACGCTATGTTTTTTTTAGCAGCAGATTATTGGAATTCCGGTTTACAGTCTATTTCGATGTCTACTCTGTGTTTCTATGACATTTTTATCTTTTGATGTTAGAAAGGCATGTGGACATTTCACGTCTCTTCTATTTAAATTTTCTGATGAATCTTAATTCTTCACTGTTAAGTTAATAAATGAATAAGCTCGTAAAAGAAACGGAAATTCCACTATCTCATGGTTAAATATTCAAGCTTAGCAACATTAACAAAATAAGAAGTGGGTAGAAATGATTGACAACTATTTCGATTTCACTGAAACAGCTGTTAAACACTAATATCTTCCCCTTCTCTATTTATTTCTTTCTTTCATTTTCTCACTGAAACCAAGTAGTGTCTTTTCCCATCTTTCTACGGCATGAAAACGGAATAGTCAATTATTTAATACGTTCAAGAAGACGTTAAAGACTTTTATCTTTCCTCATTTCCTTCTTTCTAACTAACCAAAGCCCTGTCTTACGAACATTTCTCTTAATAATAATTTAAAAAATAATTCAGCAGGGTTTTGTGGCGATTGCTTTACTTTTTGTGTTGTGCGTCTGAAAAATAACACTTTTATCCTTGTCGCCATGATTTCTCGACCTTTTGGCTGCGATCAAACTGTAGTATCTGTTCTCATCAGTTTAATCTGATTCTCACTCTCCACTTCAGTCTTTTCTTCTTTATTTCATTTTCTCACTGAAACCATATTAATATCTTTTCCACGCGATCAAAACGTGGTATAGTCCGTTACTTATGAGTTATTGACAGGATGTAAAGATCGTGCTAACTAACGAAAGGAGGGACAGGCGTTATTACAATAGGATTTTTATTTTAGTTTTCGATGAGAAACAAAAGTAGATTCGAGTAAGGCGGATAATTTTCGAATTTTACTCGATAACCGGAGTTGTTTTATTTTTTATATTCACTTTATTATGTATCACGTGGTTCTTATAATTACTTTGAGGTCACCTTGGGAATCTTAAAGGCGGATGAACCATTATTGATTTGTGACTGACATTTCGTTCGTTTTAATTCCATTTCATCACAAGTACTCAGTTCGCCCTTCTATTAGGTTGGTGCAAAAATAATGTCGTTTTTTGACGTTCAACTTCATGTGAGAAGACGACATTATTTTTGCACCAGCCTAATACAAATATCAGTAAACATAGCGAAATGGGGGTAGCTCTACGTGAGATTCGAAACTACATCCATTTTAACACGGATACATTAGCTTTATTGATATATAATATAACGATTGGCGCTGCCATAGTAGGAAGATTTGCAGGAGATTAATTCAAACTCGATAAATATTTTATTTTCTCCTGATTGATCAGGAGTGCCAAAATTGAGGTTATCATTATCATTATCAATGTTCAATTTCCAAATGTAACCATAAAAATACCGTATCAACAGAATATATATATATATATATATATATATATATATATATATATATATATATATATATATATATATATATATATATATATATATATATATATATATATGCTAAAAGGACAGAAACTACCTACCTAGGTGTCACATAAATGGATCTTCAGGTTCAAGATATTTATTGAATAAAACTGGTAATTTTATGTTTTATGCTAATTTCAGTTTTTAGTGGTTGGTTTTATTCAATAAGTATATCCTTTGTTTTATCCTTTTTAGCCAGTTCAGCCTGAAGATCCATTTATGTGAAACCTAGGTAGGTACTTTCTGGCTCTTCAGGATTTTTTAAAAATTTCTCCTGCACTTAGCGTATTGAGCACTTTATATATTATCTTATTTACTCGTTTGAGGTTTTTCTCTTTGAACTGGAAATTAAGACACTGGACGATTTTTTTATTTAGTTTTGCTTGGAGATTTCTAGGTCTTTCTTTTTTTCCAATTTTTCCCGGATACAAATTTGTTACGATATATTTATATTTGCGAATCTGGGTTTTTCCACCAACCGAGTATAGTTAATAATATAATATAATACAATATAATATAATATAATATAATATAATATAATATAATATAATATGATATATATATATATATATATATATATATATATATATATATATATATATATATATATATATATAATCGATAACAAGATAGTGTAAAGCGAGACACTAAAGGCAAGCACTATTTGCAATACTATCCTATATATTAGAGATAGACCAATAATAGTATTAATATAAATATAAGATCAATCAGCTTAGTGTCATATTGTATTTTTTATTAATTAATCCTAACCCTCTCTCCCTCCCTCCTTCCCTTTCTCTCTGTCTCTCTCTCTCTATACATACATACATATATATATATATATATATATATATATATATATATATATATTTAAGCATATCATCCCAAGCATGGCTGGAAGCCACTAGTACGCAGTGGGTTACAGAAGGTTTGGAGGAAGAGTAGATAGGAGTGGTAAAGGAGAGGATGTGGAGAAAGATAGTGGACCGATCAAGGCAAGGGTATTACAGAAGATTTGGAGCGAGAGCAGATAGGAATGAAAGGTGAAAGGATGTAGAGAAGGGAAGAGGATAGATCAAGGCAGCTGGAGATGTCGATTGACGTTACACTTAAATAGTTGGAGCTTGTATTTGTCAGAAAAGCAGGAATAAGGAAGAGAGTTCCACAGGCGAGATGTGCGAGACATGAAGCTATTGGAGTAGAAGAGACGTCTACATCTAACAGTTTCAACGGTGAAGGGGTGGGAAGGGGATGCCAGCCTCGTGGGACGTTTAAATTCATGAGGCCTAGGAACCAGCGAAAGCAGCTCCTCGGAGCAATTACCGTGAAAGTATTTATAAAAAGACAGAGCGAGGCAACGTCGCGTCTGTGAGAGAGAGACTGCAGACGAGATGACAGATCGGGGCCAATTACATTGCATACCCGTCTCTGGATCTTATCAAGAACCCTGAGGCAAACAGCAGGGGCGCCAGACCATATATGGCAGCAATACTCCATGCAAGGGCGAAAGGTCGATTTATAGATTTGGAGGATAGATTTCGGGGAGGAAAATTTATTGGCTCTGCACAGGGAGCCAACTTTCCTTGCGGTGGATGATGCAATTGACTCGATGTATTTGTTCCATCTCACATCAGCGGCCAGCGTGAGACCGAGCAGCCGCAGAGAGGAGCTCTCGAGAAGTTGGTCATCAGACATTCTCATGGGATGCAGGGATGGATCCTTGTGGTCGTTAATAGAGAGAAGTTTAGTTTTAGACGCGTTAAAGTTAACCATCCATATCTTGCCCCAGTTCACAACCGATTGGAGGTCCTTTTCTATCCGAGATGCCAGGTTAATTTTGTCAGCATCACTGGATTATATATATATATATATATATATATATATATATATATATATATATATATATATATATATATATATATATATAAAGAGAGAGAGAGAGAGAGAGAGAGAGAGAGATAAAGAAATATAATTTTAAGGTGTGCTATATTTATGGGATAAAGTGCTCAATATAAGATATAGAACGTATGTAAATGTAAAAGTGAACATTGAAGTGACCACACTGAGGCGACAGACTGTTTCATGCTAGACGCAATCATGTGGCCTGACGATTCATTCTAGTATGAAACAGCCTGTCGCCTCTGAGTGTTGAATCCAATGTTCACTTATATATATATATATATGTGTGTTTGTGTCTGTGTCTGTGTATTATATATTCATTATATATAGCATATCTATAACACTTAGCCTTCCATGAGTCAGTTAATATTCATACGTGATAGTGGCTTAAGCCGTCATATCAATGCTGTTTCATCACTGTTGAGGCAGAAGATCTTCTAGCAGTAGATTGCCATTTCTTTTTGCAGTAGACAGGTTGTCAATTAAGTCTATAAAACCCAGTCAATCCTGCTATTCTACACATAGATGAGGGAAGAGATTGATTCATGCCTTACCCAGGTATATTTGCGAGTAAGTGAAGATAACTGACTGGACTGGGATTCAAAATTAGTTCAACAATTTCTCATGCCGTGCGAATATCAATTACACTATCCACACTGAAACCTTACTTATCTTATAAATATAGCATTGCTTCCAACAATGAATTCCTCGACATATTACATTCTAATGATTAACTATATAAATTGAAACACAACATTCATAATATTTGAAAAATTAGGTCTGTTTTTCTGTCAAGTTACCCAGTTTCCTGCCTCTATCATATCAGCCTAGAAAACACCGACGGCACTTCTGCAGAGGGATGATGGAAATGCTTGCAGACTCTTTGGGAGATAAATCTCGTTGCCCATAGAATCAAGTATGAACGCAACTAATGTTAACGAAGAAATTTTAATATAACGCCCCACCAACGTTTCCCAGTTTTTTCAACTATAAACCCGATCAAGGATGACGTGCTGAATCAACTAAACAACCAAACCAATATTTGGTTGTATTCATCAGTATAAAACCAGCAAAGTGGATTCAAGTATAAACCTAGCCAATGTTTCCACGTGGGATCCAATATAGACCCCACCAATGTATACCTGTATATTCAAGTATATTTCAAATCAAAAACGACCTTAAATAAATCTACAATGGCTGATATGTCGTAAAATATACCAACAGATCACGACGCAACGATTCCGTATCTCATCGGATATTTCCCACATTTCACGGAACTGGTTATTTTTTTCTTTACATTTTCCCGTGGAAGTCATTTCACGTCTTAGAACCCATTAACTTTTGACTGGGGTCTTCTTGAGTGGACCATTATTTTCTGGTGGCAAAGAAAATGAAAAAAATGATCATTTTAAATATTTTACGTAATCTTAACAAAATGATAAAAAAATGTTAAGACAGAAAAACAATAACATAAAAGAAAGGCAACAAAAAATAACAATTGTAAAATGGCTTCATCGAAAATTGACAAATAATACACTGATAAGTTCATCAACACTTTGCAGGTTCTTTAAAGCCAGAAAATATTTTTATATTGTACATTTTAATTTTGGAGATAAAATTGATATAGTTACTAGAGGCCTTACTAATTAACCCACTGATTGAGGGCGGATCCATGTCTTTGCGCGCAAGTGAATATAACAAACCCAAGTGGAACTAGAACTCGGCTTGCCGATTAACTATTCTGAGCCATTACACCACCCGCACATCCAGGCATACTGCACTTCGTATTCCCAAGCGGTCACTCGTACACGCATTGACTATGTTCGCCGTTGCTTAACTTCTGTGAGCGTAATGAAAGCGTTAATGTGGCCACAAGCACCCACTCTCACAAAAGCTGCAATTAATTCGTTTAGCTATCCTCTCTCATCTCATTCGAATACAAAAAGTGTGTACAAAACTAAAAATGAACACCAAAGAAAAGATTTTATATAAACACCAAAGACCAGATGTTATATAAACACCAAAGACCAGATGTTATTTAAATGGAATCGCAATTACAAGCTTTGAAGCATTGAAACTCATCAAATCTTCCTTTTGCTTAGAAATAGATGCGCAGGTAGGAATTAAAGCAAACAGATTCCAACTACTTTAAATAAAATACGGAATTAACTTTCCTCATGTCTTGTATATAAGAGCGAGCATAATGCTGGAATTGATATTTTTCGATAGTCATCGTTCAGTGTGTAATGCGCATGCCTAACCTGGAGCTTTTGAAAGTTTAGAAAATATCTCTCGCCTTTTAGAATGTTTATCAGCTAAATATAACATTTGTTCAACGAGTTATCCAGTCCGTATCAACGAAAAACTATTGGCTTAGCCAAGTATAAACCCATGTAATATTTTAAAGTATACGTTTTCCTAATCACAAATATCTTTCACTATTTTGATTTGTATTGAAATGTATCTTATCTGATCAAATTTTAAATTATTAATCGATGGGAAATCCCCAAAAAGGAATTTGATTCAATAATGAACAGTTTTCATTTAAATTTAAATCAACACAGATTATATCCAAGGTGAAAGATATCCCAAGAAATGCTATCTCCCTTAGAACTAAAATAAAGAATCATTTTATAATCCAAATGCAAGGTGTTTAAAAAATGGCTGTCGACTTGGGCATTGTTAGAAAGAACTGATAAAGCGTCCGCCTTAAACCAGTTGTAGGAGAATAAAAATGAAAAAGAATGAAAATGGCAATTAAACGAAATAACGACGTCTCGGCCAGTAGACAACTTTTCCAAACACTGAGCTACAGACCGACTTTAATTATACAGTGTTTTAACCTCATGAGAAAAGTGATCCATCATTCCAAGATGCTATTAAAGTCTTTTCCGTGGATCTGATTTATGTTATTCCTATTTCCGTCTTCCACATTCAAATTAAATGTTTTCATCCAACTGATTTCCGCCGCTATTCGCCGCCATCTTTAACTACAGAGACGATCGCAAGGTCTACTTTTACCAGCTTTCTATTTTTTTTCTTTTTCATCATTCAACCCGCGCCCAAGCAAGGCGGTAATGACACTAGAACGCAGGGGGGGGGGGGTTCTGGCAGTGAAAGTGAAAGAGAATTAAAATACTGAAATTGGGAAGGATTGAGGAAATTACAAAAAAAGGAACAGGGTTCAAAAAGGCAGAAGATGGCGACTGATGTTGAATTTAAACTTTTAAAGATTGTTGTTATCAGGGAAGCAAAAAATCGGAAGGTAGTTCTACAGGTGGGATGGGCATGAAAAAACATTAGAGAAGTAGTGGCGGTTGCATTTAGCTATTTCAACAGTAAAACGGTGGGACTTAGTTGCCGATTAAATTCATGTCGTCGGGTCCCCAGGAAAAAAAAGATGCCATGAAAACATTTGTCTATATTAATGAGATGAAGTATTATGTACACTATTTACATTATTCTGACTTTTGTCCTCATCTTTGTCGCCATATGTATTACAACGTTTTGGCCATTGTACGCTCCGGCCTTCTTCAGACATGTTACACGTGCCATGTCTAATGGATGTCAGTTATCAGTTATCTCCTGTTAATTTCCCTCTCCAAGCTCGCCATCGCCTTAACCAGGTATTGAACTTCCACTCTTTGGGTCGTGTGACTGAAGCGGCGGGAACTTGGAGAGGGGAATTAACAGGAGATAACTGATAGCTGACATCCATTAGACATGACACGTGGAACTAGAACAGTCTACCCCAGTGAGCAAAATAAAGGGTTCAGTTCGACATTCCAACTACCTGAAGGAGGCCGGAGTGTACAACGGCTGAAACGTTGTTAAAAATATGACGACAACGATGAGGACAATAGTCCGAATAATGTAAATAGTGTATGAAAACATTTGTAGATAAGACAGAAGGAAGTACTGTCACGTCGGTGAGAGAGTGATTGAAGACGAGATGCTTTGTCAGAATCGATTATATTACAGATCCTTCTCTTATTTTGGCAAGAATCTCGAGATGTACAGCAGGAGCATCAAACCAGATATGACAACAGTATTCAATGCACGGACGAATGGTAGATTTATAAATGTGCAAGATGAGAAAAGTTTTCTGGCGTGACACTAAACCAACATTCCCTGCAGTAGACCATGCAATTGATTCGATATAGTCCGTCCATTTTATGCCAGTGGGAAACGTGAGGTCAAGAAGACGTAATGCTTTGATTCTATGGGGTTTAGCAACAGTCATGCTGATGGCAGGCAGAACAGTTTCTCTATGGTGATTGACCGAAAACAGTTTTGTTTGGAGGCCATTTTACAATTTCAGTTCTTCGACATTTTTTTATATATGTTAATGTATACGTGTTGTGTTATATCTATTCATCTATCTACCTATCTATCTTCCGTTCATTCTCTCTGTCTACCTATTTTTTCAATACCTTCCTTTTTCTCTGTCTCTCTCTGCCTCTATATCATTGTTTCTTTCTTTCTCTCTTTCTTTTATTCTTTCTTAATCTATTTGTCTCAATATCTATCTATATCTATCTCTCTCTCTCTCTCTCTCTCTCTATATATATATATATATATATATATATATATATTTGTCATCCACAGACAGACTGTTTCGCTGTTTCACAGCTCATCAGTGTGGCTAGACGTCCGGTTGCCTCTAGCTAGAGTCGAAACCCGACAGTCGGAACTTCTACCACTAAGCCGTCGGCTAACGGCAGGGATGAAGGTGAATTTTTTAGCGTGTTTATTTTTAGATTTAGATAAACACACACACACACACACACACATATATATATATATATATATATATATATATATATATATATATATACCTGTCTCAATATATTTATTTTTTCTCTTTCTCTGTCGGTCTATCTGTCGCTATATCTTCCCTTCTGTCTGAATATGTCCCTTTCTCTATGGTTCTCTCTCTTCTTATCTATCGTTCTTTTTATACCTCTTTCCTATTCGCTTTCTATCTATTTTCTACTAAGCTTCGATTAACATAAGGCCCAAGAACCACTCAAGCTTGATACTAATACGGTATTGTCTGAAAAAAAAAAGAAGAGACGTTGTTATACAAGCCAAAATTGCTGTAATCAAAGGTGGCTAAAAACTAATCGTAGTCCACTGTACTGATAGTATTATTACTATAAAAAGTTATATTTATAATTTCATAGTGTTTTATTTTCTATAGGGGTTCACTATTTTCTTATAGCTGGGAACATAACACGTGCTACCACTCCGGGTCAAGGTGGACCTGGGAAAACCAGGAATTAATATCCAATGCAGTTTATCGCTAAACCCCGGACTAGCATTTCATGGTCTTTAACACTAGGTCAATAATATAGGATGTTTGAACAACCTGAAATATTTTTCTTTAATTTTCACTTTAATAATTAGTCAAGTCACTTTCGGAATAGATCTGTCAAGTAACTTAAAAGGACGGTCTGGTTTTCACCAGACTATTTGTGTTAATGATATGAACGTAACCCCCCCCCCAAAAAAAAACGTTTGTAACAATTGCAGTACAAATGTATTCAAAGATAAATAATACAAATAAAAAAAAACACCTATAAAATACGTAAAATAAATGGAAGTTTACATTTTGTTTTTAAACCCAAAATTTATAAAGTACGGATTAGCCCACACAAAAATGCCACCATCTTCCTATGAAAATAAGCTAGCATAAAGAAAAGTAAACAAATATGCATTCCCGTGGTAGTGGTAATTTCAAATATGAATTTTGAGAGCTTAGCGGCGTTCTAACCCCATGCACCTTAACAGTGGGAAGGTCAAGCATGATAGCGGGTCACGGGGAGAGCTTTGAGATCCTCGCTACCTTACCAACATTTGCTTTTCTTTTAACTACATTTATATACGTTACAAATTAGACTAAGCACATTGGTTATTTAAGGAAGACAAACTTTTGCGGATTTTGACGTCATTCTTGGGTCTTTTTTCTCCCCAAATCGTCAATTTGTTTTGCTTTTCCCAAGTCTTGAAAAAACACTACATAAAATTCACTATATTTTATCTATAACGTTGAATGTGTTAGAATTCTTAAGATGATGTTAAATATTGCTGCAAAATATTGTTGATTTATTTAAAATGTCTATAATTCCTACTTAGATATATTGTATTTATTTTAATTTTTTTTCTTGTTGAATTGGTCACATATATTGCATATTTTTCTTTATTATACATAAATAGATTAAAATAAAATTTTTATTTTTATTTATATTATCCTACTAAAACTGAGATGTGGTTGAGTGGAGGCCACCGTATAATAGATTCGGAAAGGCCTCGAGACACTTGCACCGGCCTTGCCTTTTAGGGTGTCCCTGAAACGATCATACCAATGTCATTCAAAAACTGCTGCATCACGAACACACTGGGCGGCCTTAAAGGCTACATAGTTTTTGAGGAAGACGACAAAACGACTACGTGGACGACAAAGACATCGACGTGAATGAAAAAAACTGCTATGCAAGCAAAATAGTTAAAAATGTCATATAATCTACATTTGACATGGACAAAATGATGCAAATACATTCATCATGTTTCATATTTACGAAAATGCATGGCTGAAATTAACTAAATCGTGACTAGGAATATTTTTAACAAGAGATTTTCGAACCCAGAAAACCGACCTATAGCCACATGTATTTGAGAAGCTCTTGTGAGGAAAAGACGACTTGTGAACATGAGATTAATGATATGTTATTATGAATTCAACCTCTTGTCCAATTTGGGGAGAGAAATCCATAATAAGTAACCATTTTAAGAAGGGAAACACTTGGTGATTTTGATTTAGGGAGAGAAAGATCCCCAGCTGGTGTTTCCAGCCGATTGCCCAAATTTATTGCTAGATTAATGTGATCAGATATGTACAGAGCGGATATTTCTCGTCCACGCGACTTAACAGCAGTAGGGATGCAAAAGATTCAGTTGCCTAGATCAGCCTAAATAGATACTTGAGCAGGAAATATATTTAAAATGTTCGTAGTCTGTAGGCATATTCCTTTATGAGACCTACTATAAGGTATATTCCTTTATGAGATCTACTCTTATTATAACACAGCGGACCCGGCTCGATCCTGTGATGTTCCCACGCTGAACTGCACTGCCACCGGTCAACTGATGGTTGTCTGCTTTCCTCTTCGTTTCTTCATCTGCTTCTGTCCCACGTTGTGTTCCTTGATCATAGATCAATGAAGATCGAATTCCGGCCATACTTGAGCACTGGATCGGGCGGTGGAACAGTACTACAAAAGAATAAAGAACGCTTTCCCTGGCGAAAATAAAAAAAGCATAACAAAATAACGAAGAAGGTTGCTGGGTTAATTTTCAATTGGTTTATATAACTGTTGATAAAAATAACCCGTCCCGTTAAACTCTCTATCCTGAAACTTTGTATTTTTCTTCTAAAACTTGGAGCGAATTAAAAAAACAAAGAAAGAGGCCGGTCGAGAATTCTGTTGGCAGCAGTTGACGTGGGGTTCAGCAGCTCCTTCGCCCGCTGTTGTATCGTCTCGCCTCTTGTCGCTTCTCGCTCCATCTTCTGGTTCGCTTATGCGCTCTGGTTATATGCATTTCGCCCGACTGCCCCCGCATCTCAGGACTCATCATTATTCATCTCAATTAATTATAATGTCTCTCCAATTTTGAAGAAACTATACTGATCTTCAAACAAAGCTGTCACATATTCAAAAAAATACGTTTTTCGATAACAAACTTTGTTTATCATTCCTTTGTATATCTTGACTACAATACTTATTCAAAACAATAATTTTTTTGCCGATAACAAACTTTGTGTTTATAAATTTAAACATATTTTCTTTGTTGTCGTCTTTTCAATATGCCCGATTAAAAACTTTGCCCGCTTTGCCTGTTTACAAAACCAGATTTCAGATTGTTTAAATTATCGGCTCGCGATTTGTAACATTTCTATCTTCCTGTCGGCCGGCAAGCAATCCACATTCCACATTTCTCAAATTATATTTTGAACCGAACATTCCATTCGGCGTTTCTGGTTGTCAGAAAGGAACAAAGAAACGTTTATCTTTACTTCCTTGGTCCATATTTCAATTCCTGCTTTCTAATAACTTTTTAAAAAAATATTTTTAACACTTCAAATTCTCCAATTTCTATCTGGGGTTTTCACATGAACCATTTAACCATAATTTCATACTATCAGTGTCAGAATAGTGTCCCTCAATAATTCCTATTCTAATTGTGTTGTAAATCATGTTTTTTATTGTTTTTTTTCCTCTTCAGCAAAGTTTTCTCGGGTCCTTTCATTCTCAATAACCCCTCGTAGTATCTTTGTCGCATTGCTTGAAGTTAAATGATAGAAAACACGATAATTTATTCATGTTTACCGCTGAAGTTTTTAAAATGAAATGAAACCAGGTTGTGTTGAACGCGGTTAAATTATTTTGACTGTTGCACTGTGAGTTTTCTGACTACGTACATTCAAAAGAGTTACTATCTAAATTGGGAATGTTGTCTGGTCGCATTTATTCCATCGGGGGAAAGTCGTAAGACGTCACGTGATACTTTCGCTAATGAGGATAGAGAAATATCCTTGAAGGCACAGGGTCGGACGACATCAGCCGTTTGAATTTTTGAGTCACGAGCTTCTGTGAATTTTAATCTTTAAAGCGATGGGCTTCTCGATAAAGACAAATAAAGGAACATACACTCAAAATGTCTCGATATATGCGAGGGATGCGGAAAAGTTCTTCATCTGAAAACCAAAATCTGATGAAATGAACGCAGACCAGATTTTTTGTTGATTCCATTTTGGGTCAATTCGTGAAACGTTTCGGTACACTACTAACTCTCTTTCTTACTGTCTCTCTCACACACAAACACACGCACGTACACACACACACACACGCACACACACATATATATATATATATATAATATTACACGCTGGTGTCAATAAAATAGTACTCGATGTAATATAACAGCTATAAAGTTATGCATTAATAATAAATGTATATTTATTATTATTATTATTACTAATATATATATATATATTTATTATTATTAATATATATAGATATATATATATATTATTATTATTATTATTATTATTAGAGATTATAATAAAAAAATGTGAAATTGCTACAAAAAAGCATTCACGTTTTTATACATTGTACTTCATCAGGCGATGGTAAATAACAGGTGATTAAATGATTTTTAAGAAAATTTAAAAAGTTAAAGGCTGCGAGAACTTTCAGAAAAGAGTTAACACTTTGTTTTTAAATATATATATATATATATATTCCACATGACACACACACACACACACACACACACACACATACATATATATATATATATATATATATATATATATATATATATATATATAATAAATCAACAAAGTTAATGTAATTAATGGCGAATTCACTTCGCTAACAGATTAAATAAAGCATTAACCCACTAACCACTCGTTGAATGACGCGAACTTTGTATTTAAAAATTGTAAAATTGATTACATGTTCAGTTCATTTGCAAGTGCTTTCGATGAATGTTCCCATCATCTTCAGTCATGTTATATTATTTTTTCAATTTCAGGTAACTTAAAAAAGATTCTTTCGACCTGTATTACATTTATTTTCGTCTCGAAAGTTACCGGAAATTACCTGAAATTGGAAAAAAAATCATATCCATGCCTGAAGATGATGACAGATGTGGAACGAAAGTATCGAACACTCAGTGAGTTGGGTCTTTATGATCTTGCTTACGAATTAAAAATAGGATTATTTTGCACAAGGGTAAAAAAATTAGGCATAGTGTTGGTTTGCTCGAGATTCAAAAAGAATGAAATATTTGATCGACTGAAAAATAAAGGTAGGCATAAATTTGTTTTGAATGAGTGTCACAAATATATATTTGGCTTGCTCGTGAATAATAGAAATATGGATATAGTTTTCGTTTGCATGAAAATCAAAAGGAAATAAAAAAATATGGTTTGAATGAGAATTAAATAGGCAAACACAGGTTTAGATTACATAAAAGTTAAAAATAAAAGAAATAAGCTTGGTTTGCACGTCAATCGAAAAGGTAGACATTAGCACAAAAAAATAGGTGGCTCCTTTTCGTAGAGGTTATCCATCTGCACAGAGATGCAGTCGACGTAAACTTGACCCCGATCTATTGTGTTCTTGAATAAATGGATGGCGAAACAGGCTTTAGGAGAAATAACAGAAAGACAACATTTATTAAGAGCTGCAAATGGCAAGAAGTTGTGGAGAGCCATTATCGCCTACGACCTAAGGGGTCACAGCACATAAAGAAATAAGTTTTTCCATATGCAGCTTACTCTGTAAACTTCTCATATTCGGTAAACATTTCACCTCAGTCTACTTCGGTTTGCTGTACGTGGGAGACAGATTTTTAGAGCACTCGTATCTCAGCTACATGTGATTTCTTTAAGTGGATATCATATTAACTGATAAGAGAAAACCGTACGTGTCTGATACAGAGAGAGTGAAATCTTTGATCATGCGATGCTGCATGGATTGAAGGCGGAGAAAGGTCGCACTTGTATCAAAGCCGTTACGTTTATATTAGCGTTCTGTATCATTCTACCAGCTTAGTAGTAAATCTACCTTGACATGTAAGAGGTTGAAGAAGACTGAAGTAAGAAAGGACATATCATATGAATATATGAAAAGCACACCTCCTTCAGATGGGTACCCTTGTAAATCAAGTACAGTAAGTGATACACTGCAGATTCACTCTCGCTTCGAGCTGCTACGTTTGAATATATTCGTTAGGTATTAATGCACACTATAACTATCGGAATTAGTTATAGAAAAATGAAAATAAAAACTAAGTATCGATTATCCATCACTACTTTCTAGTATTTCTGTCAAAAAATTCTAGCTAATTGCGAACTGCTGAGATTATCTATAGCTGTTGAAATATCTTGTGTTTTTGTTTTACAATTCATACCAAATCATCAGCTTCAGATGCTTGAAGTTTAAATGCAGAACATAGTCCGACCTGCTATTTTCAAACAAAGCTAAGGGAGAGAAATAGATTCATGTTTTTACCAAGGACAAACGTGTGGGGAAAAAGATAGCAACAGACCAGACCAGGATTCGAACCCAGCTGAATATGACAAGATGTTCATATCCAATGTCTTAGTAAGAATCATTCGAAAAGTACGGTATTATTAATTAATTTTCCGACTATTAAACAATTAATGACCACATTCCCAATAATACGACGGCAGTCATGAAATCGTTAAATGTATAGAACAAAACTGTCTTGAGAAGGCGTTTAGCTAGGACATTAGAATTACATTTTTTCTACTGGATTAGTAGTCGATTCTTTAAGCTTTTATTCACTCCAACCATTGAAAAGCCTGAATAAAGAAGACTGCTACGCATACGCAAATATCTAAATGTGGAGATCAACGAGCCATTTACAAATGACTTGTTTTAGGCCATATATTATTCTAAGAAAGACGAAAATGATATATTCTGAATCTGAAACCAAGATAAAAATAGTAAGTGTATTCCCAAAATAATTAACTATTTTTCAGTTCTTGTGTGCGCATGCATATATATATATATATATACATATACATACATACATATATATATATATATATATATATATATATATATATATATATATATATATATATATATATATATATATATATATATATATATATATATATATGTATATATATATGTATATATATATGTATATATATATATACGTACGAGTATAAGAATATCCCATAGATAATACATTTTGTTATTGAACGTGCTTCAGGCGATCGAATCTATCTTTTACGCTATACGTGACGTTTATTTTCCATTTTCCTTTTGTTTACCTAATCTAGATTGTCCGTCGGTACATTGACCAAATCTGGTGCCAATTGTCTTCCCGAAATTCCCAGAGAACAAATGATTTACAGTTTGACAACTACGAAAAGTAATTTGTAACTAAACAAGTTCAAAATGTTTTTTAAAAAATGTTTCTGATTTAAAGAGAAGTGATATATATATATATATATATATATATATATATACTCCAGTATAATGGAACAGTGCGAGTTTTTATTATATATCTGCGAATGACATAATTTAGCTCTTGAAAATATATTTCAGTTGAGCACTATTGAGTGATAAGCTAATTCTATAAACAACAGCCACCTGCGCTAATGCAAAGTTCTTCAGTAAAATGAAAGGAGCAATTTCTCTATGCCGAATGAAGATAGCTCAGTGGTAGAAGCTCTGACTGACACCAAATTAGTTGGGTTTCGATCCTGGTTTGAGGCATTCGGATATCTATTCGCACTGAGGAGTTGTAATACAGCGAAACAGTACTCTCTGCGAATGATATATGTATATATATATATATGTATATATTACGTCAAAAATAGGAGATTACACATGAAAAGGTTAAAAATCGGGCATTTCCGGTGACCAGTTGCACTATAACAAAGGTTAAAAAAAATAGTGGTTTAAAATTCATTTTCGGTGCAGGTAACCTAGTAAGCCTACATTTTCATAGACTTGAGTATGACGATGAACTACATCCGTCAGCAGGGCCTCTGATCGGGAGATCGGAGGTTTTGAGAAGTGTGGAAACACCTCTTATTTACTGTTGTTCCTAGGTCCATCCTTACCCAGGGTGGTAGCGAATGTTAGGGCCCCAGCTATGGCCAGAACAGTGAACCCCAATCAAAACCAAAACACTATGAATGTATGAAAATACATTTTATAGTAAAATTACCAGCAATATATTTTTATATAAAAAAAAATTAAGAACAATATATTATTAAAGAAAAATGACCAGCAGTAGATTTTATAGCAAAATGATCAACAATATATTTTAACTGTAGTTTAAGGCAGACAGTTACGTTTAAAATATATTTAGTTGAAACTATAAAATTGTATTCAAAATATTTAGATTTCAGCATTAAACAACCCACAGAGTTTTGGTAGCCCGCTAAACAAAATCAATCAACCAGCCAACCTACATTTTCACGGTCATTTTGGCTAAACTTAACGGTACGGAAAAGCTGCTTTAGAATTATATACAAGAATCGTGACAAAAAGGTTTTCATTAGAAAGGCAATGCATCATTGATATAAACATTTGCGAAAGGAAGATGAATGCAAATTTGAGATAAGAAAAAAATCGATTACTTCTTCATTTATACAAGGAATTTGTTGATTTAAAATGGCATGCATAGGGGATGAGGTTTTGCTCTTCATGTAGCTACAAAAGGGAAGAAACTACGCAGGAGGCTGGCCTAGGGTAAAGGAAGATATGAACGAAAACAAAGTACGGTATCTAAATGTTCGTATCAGTTACTTTACGGTAAGTGTTTTGTCTTACCATTTTGGGGTAGTCTTATAGAAAAAAGGAATAAAGACGATATATTTTCTAAAAAAATATGTCCAGGATGATGCCCAGTACGGCGACATTTGAATACGATAAGCCCATTAGTATTTCTCAAAGGTTGAGGTCACTATATGAAAAAGAAATCAGGTTTTTTTACAAAAAGAGGCTTCGTACGATACATGAAGTAGGCTTATACCCGATTGACTACGGTATTTGACTTTTCAAATGATATGAACTGAGTTTCGTGTGTTAGTGTTAATCCTCGAACTTAGAAACAAGCCTCAGATCTGAGTTTTGTTTTAAATCAACTAGTATAAAAAAAATAAAAAAATCCGAAGGCTAGAAACTATACATTATATGTAAATATGTACTTATGACACACAACTACGTATATGTGGCCATTTGATAAGGACATTCCTAGAGTAGTAGTCTGTCGTCTAATGTAACATGTGCGGGAAGAGAATTGACGCAGACTGAATTATTGTGTGACCCCGGTGTTGCTCACCGGAGTTGCTTGCAGGGACACCCTTCTATGCGCGACATGGCACTACAAGAAAACCGATATTATGCGATTGTTGATCAGATCAGCCTCTCAAGAGGCTACGCAACAGTACGGGCTTATAACAGTAGGGAGCAGCAACCAAAAAAGTGCAAACCTTGTAAACTCAGAATGAAGAGACATTGCCACCATCCACACGTATTACAAAAAATTAATGACAGTACCACTATTAAGGCCTTTCTAAACAGTAAACAAGGGATGATCCTCTGCACCCGTTCAAGTCAGCATCCCCGAAAATGCGACACAAGTTCGGTCTTTAATGTTGAGAATCCGAACGCGTATAATTAGACCAAGGACAAAAATTGCTCAGCCCTCGCAACCGTCGGTTGCGCTGGCATTGGCATGGCTACATATCCTCACTGTCTAGTCCAATAGGTTGTGCAGCCCAGAGTAACACAACTCCATATATGTGAGTTCAGTGAAAATCCAAAGCAAGTTCTTTATAATTTAGTTTCATCCGTTTCAGACCATTTTCCAGCATTCTGAGTTGTGTTTGAAAATAAAACGCCTAATGTTTTCTCAATGCTTCGAGCTTCCTGAAGACACCATGAAAGCATCTTGGTGGTAGATTTATTTGTCTGAACCAGTATTGGTCTATATTTCTGAGATGAGGTATTATGTACATTATTCGGACTATTGTCCTCATCTTTGTCGCCATATTTATTAGAACGTTTCGGCCGTTGTACGCTCCGGCCATCTTCAGGTGGTTGGAAAATTCGTCAACGTAAGGAATCAGCACATATGCTAGGCCACAAAAATCTCCTGAGCCGACCAATCATAGAAATGAATACAATATGGGAACCAGTAATAAGGAGTGCCAGAGAAAAGCGATAATAACAACAAAAATTTCAATATGAGCTCTGGTAAAAACATAATGATAACTTCAGCATGTTCATGTGAAAGTGGCTGTGAGGGCTCTATTGTTTTTATTGTTTTGATTAATATATCTATATTAAATATATATTTATTAATACTATATATTCATGAGTATAGTATTTACATTATGATCATAACTAGTGGTAGATACTATAGCGATTTTATAACTAAGGAATAATCCCTTCCCATCTACAGAGAATCGTCTTTAACGGACCACCACATCCCCTATTAGTCCGTTGATGAGAGGTTTGTCTATATATATATATATATATATATATATATATATATATATATATACTTACACAGGTGAGTCATTTTAAATTTTTGAATTTCATGTAACTAGACAAAATTTCGCCTTTTTTATCATCACTTGCCTTGATAAAGTCAAATAACGAAACTTGTAAACTATTATTTATTTTCATAACTTTAAGAACAAACACACACACACATACACACAATACATACATACATACATATATATATATATATATATATATATATATATATATATATATATATATATATATTGGCCTCTTCCGTCGTTTTCTATGTACGAGCGCATTATTCGACCCAAATTTTCTTGAGCAATGGGCATATATATCTGGGCTACTTTTTCACGCTCAATCTGAAAATCAAGTTCATTTTTTCCCATCGCATCAGGTTTTCTCAGTACAAATCATCTCTTTTTTTTCTTAAAATAGGCAAAAATACCCATATAACAGTGATATATCAGGGCCAAGTAGAACCATCCTTAAACGTTTTCCGGTTAGAATAAATTATCATAAAAGAAAAAGTATCCCAATAAATTAAAGAATGCATTTTCAGCATTTTCATTTCATAAATAGTTTTCCAAAATTCTCACACAAAATTAAACTAAGGCAAATATGAAGTTTTGAATCAAAACAAAGAAGATACAAAGGAATGAAAAATACATTCATTTTTGTCCATCCAAATGTATAAATCTTCTCTTCTTGGAAAATCTACGGTGCTTTTGAAAAGTTTGATCTCTTTTGATGCTTCAGCAGAAATCAGACACCATGTTAACATCTCATCTGCCTTTGTATCTTTCTTCTATTACCTTGAGATCCTGGAGAAACCTCTCTCCATGTTCTTCACTATAATCAACAAGATTATTAGGAAACTGATCGAGGCGACTAAACAGAAAGTGAATGTTGATATTTAGGTAGTTTAAAGGACATGAGAAGCCTTTCCAACATACTTTTATAGTTCTCCGCCATTCTTCGTCCAAGAAAATTGCGGACAACATCTACAAATTTTCCCATGTCTCTTTTTCTCAAATACACCCTAACAACCCTCCTTTATCGATGTTCCTATGCATTTTATATAGAGACTGCATGACAATACCAGACCTCCGTAAATTCAAGTGATATAATAAAATCTTATGACGCTTTCAGACTTAAATTGAAAACTACAAATAAAAGCTGGAATCGCTGTGCTTGAATGTCTTCTAAAGAGCTTTTTCTTTGTAATAGAATTCTAAATTTTCTAATATATATATATATATATATATATATGTGTGTGTGTGTATGTGTGAAATATATTACACAGACACGCACAAGCACACACACATATATATATATAGAGAGAGAGATATGGGTGTGTGTGAGTTTGTGCGTGAGAGAGAGAGAGAGAGAGAGAGAGAGAGAGAGAGAGATTTTCAAATTTTCGCTATATACGGTTAAAAGAGTACAGGATATTGGATATAGGCCGCTTGTATTTATGAAATAGAATTCTAAATATTATAATATATATATATATATATATATATATATATATATATATATATATATATAAAGAGGGTTTTCTTATTGCCACACCAAGACAAAATAGCTTTAAGGGAAAGAATCTAAATTTTTTTTATTAAAATAGATACAAAAGTATCACGTTTAAGAATAGGATTTGAGGCACCGTTGATAGCGATTGCTACGAAGTCTGTCTCCTTTAGCTTTGGCAACTACATGTATCAACAGATAGATGGAGTACCGATGGGTAGTCCATTGGGTCCTATGTTGGCCAAACTCTTTGTTGACTTTCATGAGAAACAGCTCTTTGATAAGATTAATAAGCCTTTTTGCTATTTCTGCTATTATCTTTAAGTAAAGCGGAAGAGTTTTTCTCACAGCTTAATAATCTCCATCCTTTTCTAAAATATACAACGGAGATAGAAGAGAATAATCAACTTCACTTCTTGTATGTACTGGTGGAGAGAACTCATGTGGGCTTTCTTGCCAGTGTTTACCGTGATACCACTTTTTCTGGGCTTTACTTAACTTGCGATTCTTTGGCACCCAAGTCCAGGAAGATTAATCTTATTAGGACCCTTATTCGTCGTGCATTGATGTTGTACTCTGAATGTAGACTCGACGCCGAGCAAAAGAAAATTAAACAGCTCTTATTAATGAATGGTTACCCAGAGTATTTTTACAACTGAGAAGGTTTCCCACCACCTTGTTGTAAGGTTGTCTTGATAACCAGTCAACAAAATCTAGTAACATATCAATATAAATGTCGATCTGAGATCGTCTATGTGAACAACATCATCTAACAGTTGGAAGTTAGGATCGCCTAGCATGTTCCGGCCCATGTGCGGAGTCACGAGCCTCTGACATCCGGGCGTTCGCAGACTCATGATTCTGCGATCGGTGAGCACCTTTTAAATTCCGTTGCTTGCAGGACGAATTATTCTCCTGATTTCTTTTCTTTCATGCACAGCGCTAGGACGAGACGCCATTTAGACATCATGGAGTCTATTTATATTAACATGCAGCGTCGTGTATAGACAACGGGAGATGAAATAAAGGTTGGCCATATTCGGGGAAACTACTGCCTGACTAGGAACATAATTAGTAATATTTTTCCACCCCCTTAAATGTCTACTGGCTAATTGATTTCTTAGTATCAGTTGTTAATAAAAACATTTCTTATCAGTATCTTTGTTTTATATTACCAACGATTCTGTTTCTGAGGATGTGTCGACCGAAAGATGCCTCAAATCCTATTCTTAAACGTGATAGTTTTATATTTATTTTAATAATGAAAAAATTATTATCTTTGTCCTTAATGCTATTTTGTCTTGGTGTGGCAATAAGAAAAAAACATATTCATATATATAAATATATATATATATATATATATATATATATATATATATATATATATATATATACAGAGTACAGGTAAATATCCTAAAGTAACTAAATAAATTATACATATATATATATATATATATATATATATATATATATGTATAATTTATTATACACATATATATATATATATATATATATATATATATATATATATATATATATATATATGTATAATTTATTTAGTTACTTTAGGATATTTACCTGTACTCTGTATTGAGCCTTCTTTTAAATTAAATGTTACTTACAGTGGAATTATACACCATTTGTTCACATTTTACCTGTATGTATGTATATATATGTATATATATATATATATATATATATATATATATATATATATATATATATATGTGTGTGT
This sequence comes from Acanthosepion esculentum, assembly GCA_964036315.1. Lineage (NCBI taxonomy): Eukaryota > Metazoa > Mollusca > Cephalopoda > Sepiida > Sepiidae > Acanthosepion > Acanthosepion esculentum. The sequence goes on from OZ038486.1 coordinate 67,922,551, forward strand.
GTGTGTGTGTATGTATGTGTGTGCTAATCTATACTGACGATATTTATTAAGAAATATGTAAAAATATGCTAAAAAACAATTATGTAAGAAATATATCACGAATGCTACTTATATTGATGAACATTAGACATTTCAACAAGACGGAACGACGAGCCATACTGCATGTGTAATTGATTGATCACCAAGGACGAATGGCCTCACTCATCACAAGATATCAACACTCTTGACTATAGTTTGAGAGTGAAGTTTATTTTACTCTGCACCACAGTACTGAAGCTCTGAAGGCAACTGTTCACTGTTGAATGTACTTTCAAGTCGTGAGTTGTTATATTTTATCTAAAACCTTTGCGAAAAGTTTACTCGCATTTAAAAAAAGAAAATTAATACATTTAACGGATAGAAAATATCTACTCCTCTCAATAAGACGTTTTGCAAGAACATGTGCTGACAAAATCTACTGAATATACAGACTGCTGCGTAAATGCTATTACAAAATTTCAAGATGATGATATCTTGTTATGTTTACATAGAACGTTGGACAGCTTTTGTCTTTATTTTCTCCCGAAACCATATATGTCGATAAAGAGAATATAAAGCCGCAAAGAAAGGCGACGATAAAAAAAGAGAACATTTCTTCAAAAAATGTAGATTAAAAAGGAAGGAATTCTTGGCGAAATAGACATTCACAAGTCACATTGACGCAAGAGAAGAACAGCAAGAATTCTACTTAACTAATTTATCGAAAAAAAAAAGGATAGTAAAACCTATAGTAATTGACAGGAACAAAAGACAGAAATTTATAAAGACCCGTGATCGCTGACGCTTGGAAAATGCGTGACATATATAGAAAGAAATGAGGGGAAAAACAAATAAAATGAAAATAAATCTTAACAATGCGATAAAGGAAAACGAAAAAGGGAAGAAATACGATGGTCAGTCCGGTGTAAAAAAATACTTTGTCTTCGACTGAAAAAAGAAAAAAAAAGAAACTTAATAAAAATCGAAAGGAATACGGACAAAAATAGTCAATATAAAATGATGCCGTGAGCGATAAACAAGAGAAAAAAAAAGTATTTCAAACTGGAAATTAAGCAGAGACAGAGAAAAAAGAAATCCAGTCGTTGTAATAAAGGGCATATAATCTGAAGTGATTGCAATAAATGCACATATAAAAATGTCTTCGCTGATGTCCAAGTCACCGACAAGAAGACTGTCATAAAAAAAATAGAAACGTATAAAACAGAAAGAAAGAAAGAAACGCTAAAACCTAAATAAATAGGAATATTAAAAGTTGGAATCAACAAGAAATCTACCAAAGAAAAAATAAAATAGCAACATTGATATGAATAAAAAGTAAGTAATGAAAACGAAAATGAATCCAAGCTGATCATCCTTAGCAATGTGAAACATACACACACACACACACAGACACACACACAGACACACACATATATGTGTATATATATATATATATATATATATATATATATATATATATATATATATATATATATATATCAAACTTACATTGTAAAATTTAACAGACAACTAATGTATATTTTGTTTGATCATGAGCCGTTCTATGCTTCGTATAGTGGCTTTATTTTCTGGAGTAAATAAAGACAAAAACTGTTCGACATTTCGATATTTTTTATTATGCTGTTCCTCGATTTAAGCTTTCGGTTCACATGAGCCATCATCAGGCTGGTTATATGGATATTATAACAGAGATGTTCACCATCAAAGATGATGTCTTGTTATGTTTACATAGAACGTTGCACAGTTTTTGTCTTTATTTCCTCCCGAAACTAAAGCCACTATACGAAGCTTAGAACGGCTCATGATCATACATATAGACATTCGTTGTCTGTTATATTTATTAATATATGTTTAAATAATGATCTACTGCCCCAATACACTAATATATACATATATATATATATATATATATATATATATATATATATATATATATATATATATATATATATATATATATATTGATAGATAGATAGATAGATACATATATGAAGAAAGAGAGACTTGTTTCCGCCCCCAAAATGGATACACACTTCACGAAAGGAAAATCTTGTGCTTCGCTCTTTTGTGAAATTGCGATAACATTGTCATATATGAACTTTATGGAAATTTTTATTTCAACCAGTCGGTGCACCGTCACACTACCAACAAGACTTGCGAGCTTATCTGACTTAGAAGATGCAAGGACACTGGTTAGGACAAAAAGGAACTGTCGAGTTCATCCCACGTTCTCCTGATTTAACAACCGCTTTTACCTATGGAGGACCATAAAGAACGTTGTGAATCGCAGAAAATAGACTACATTGGCAGCCCTTAGACAGGAAATTAAAAATACATGTGCAGCAATCCCACGGGACACTTTAGCAAACGATGCCCTAACAGTAGTTCACCGTACTAATTCCGAGCATCTCTTGTGACTGTAGAGTCCAACGTTAACTTGTATTAATCTTGTGATGTCTGAATAAATTTAGAATTACAATATCTGTAGAAGTTTTTCCTTTCCTGAAGTTTGTATATATTTTGGGAGGACTCTCTCTATATATAATATAGTGATTTACTAAGCTTAGCTTAGCTGTGGCACAGGGAAGGAAGTATGGTGCACTGCATTAGTTATTCACTCGTAATTGATCCATCCAGCACACACGGATATATGTATTGTAACATATAGACATTTTATGACTTAAATTTATTAATAATGTTTCTCTGTAAATTGGGACTAACGTTTTCTAATTGTGTCTGTTGTAGATATAAAAATAGTCGAAATGTGTATGAGTTGCAACCTTTTGAATCATCGTTAGGAGTGTGAGAAAGTCAACAGGAAAAAATAAGTAATGTATATTCAAGTCGTTAGTTGTTTTAAATGTGTCGTTTTATTTTATCTAAAACCTTTGCGAAACGTTTACTCGTATTTATAAAAAAGAAAATTAAAATATTTAACGGATATAATATATCTATTCTTCTCAATAAGATTTGTTTGTAACTGCTGACAAAATCTACTGAATATACAGACTGCGGCTTAAACGCTATTACAAAATTGCAAATGGATTCTACTTCTAAATGTTTGGTCATTACATTGTTGTTTATGGTTTGATACTCACCCAACAACGTATACTATTTGTTTTTTCAAAGGGTTTTACTATTTACTGGCAACAATGTCTATAGAAATTAAAAGAGAGCATATAGTTGAGTAACAGGAAAACGGACCGACGCCACGTGAGATTTTTAAAGCTGGAAAACAACTTGGATTCGATAGAATGTTTATCGAAATGATATCAATCGATACAGCGAGACATCTGTCATCAGAGATAGACCGAGGCCACCAGGATGTCCTCGCACTTCCAGAACGCCAAATCTCATTAAACAGGTGCAGAAAATAATCAGGCGTAGTCCGAGAAGGTCAATAAGAAAATTGGCTAAGGTGGCCGGTATATTGGAGACAACCATGCAGAGCTTATGTTGAAATGATCTAGGAATATCACTACAAGATAACCAAGAGACGGCTTCTTTAAACAGCCGCAGTGAAAAAGAAGCTTCAAAGCAGTTGCTGAAAAGAATTCATTTTGGCACACTGCAAAACATCATCTACACTGATGAGAAACTGTTCACTGTTGAACAGACTTTTAATCAATAAAATGATTGGGTTCTTTCAACAAGTCGTCCACCAGTTTCTGCCGCTTCAGGGAAATGACTCCGAATGCAGAAACGGGCATCAGTTATGGTATGGGCCACCATTTCAGAAAGAAAGGAAAGTCTCCTCGTGTTTTCCTGTCTCCAAAAATGTCTACATAGAGGACATCTTGGAAGGTGCACTCAAGTCAAGGTGCAATGCCACTTATAGTGATAAACATTAGACCTTTCAACAAGACGGAACGACGAGCTATACTGCATGTGTAATTGATTGATCACCAAGGACGAATGGCCTCACTCATCACAAGATATCAACGCTCTTGACTATTGTTTGTAGGCAGTTCTTGAGAGTGAAGTCTATTTTACTCCACGCCACAGTATTGAAGCTCTGAAGGCAAAATTGACGAGAGTATCAAAATACAGACAAAAAAATCAATGGAAACAGCTCATGACTCTACCAATGTTTTTCCCGAAAGACTTCAACGTATGAGGAAGGCTAATGGAAACCATATTGAATGAGCTTTTCTGGCGTTATGTAGCAGATCAATATTTACTTTGCGTTAAATTTGAGTCTTACTAATTAAACCATAAGTGTGTAGAGAAGAGGTGGACTCCTACCTAATCAGAAATTGAACAAGAAATTATAATGTGGATATAAAGTAGGGGATCACTTCTATATTACAATCGATATATAAACTGTAGTTTCATTTGTAGTTTCTATACAGTTATATTTCAGAGAATGTAAATAAATCTGAAAGGCAAGCTGTGTAGCTAATCAGTAATAGATTGATCGATTGAGTGATTGATTCTGATCTTTTTAAGGCTTATCAGCCATTTACAGAAACATATTTTTAGATTGCAAGAATTTCTGTTGAGATAATAATCGTTTAGTAATACAGGTCTTACTAATTAACTAGAAATGGTGGGTTAATAAATTTCCCAAGGGTATTTACACGTAAACGAATATAACGAACCCCAAAGGTACTTGCGCATAAATGAATATAAGAACCCCAAGGGTATTTGCGCGTAAATGAATACAAGAACCCCAAGGGTATTTGCGCGTAAATGAATACAAGAACCCCAAGGGTATTTGCGCGTAAATGAATATAAGAACCCCAAGGGTATTTGCGCGTAAATGAATATAAGAACCCCAAGGGTATTTGCGCGTAAATGAATATAAGAACCCCAAGGGTATTTGCACGTAAATGAAAATAATGAACCCCAAGGGTATTTGCGGGTAATGAATATAAGAACCCCAAGGGTATTTGCGCGTAAATGAATACAAGAACCCCAAGGGTATTTGCGCGTAAATGAATATAAGAACCCCAAGGGTATTTGCGCGTAAATGAATACAAGAACCCCAAGGGTATTTGCGCGTAAATGAATATAAGAACCCCAAGGGTATTTGCGCGTAAATGAATACAAGAACCCCAAGGGTATTTGCGCGTAAATGAATACAAGAACCCCAAGGGTATTTGCGCGTAAATGAATATAAGAACCCCAAGGGTATTTGCGCGTAAATGAATATAAGAAACCCAAGGGTATTTGCACGTAAATGAAAATAATGAACCCCAAGGGTATTTGCGGGTAATGAATATAACGGACCCCAAGGGTATTTGCGTGTAAATGAATATAACTAAAAACAACGGTATTTTCGCGTACATGAATATAGCGAACCCGAGCGGTATTTGCGCGTCAATAATTATAACGAACGCTACAGGAATTGGAACTCTTCGGTCCTCTTAACATTTCCGAGCCGTTATACATTACACTAACCACGCGTCCAACATTACAGCACCTGGTATTCCCAAGCAGTCAGCCATCGAGGTACTGACTAGGTTCAACATTGCTTAACTTCAGTGAACGTATGGTAACTGGTGTTTCAATGTGATGTGTCAGTATGTCATGTTTTAGTTTTATTTTATTGTCAGTGTATTTATTATTACTATGGACATTCTATATGTTTTGGAAGATATCTGTTGTCGCTTTTTGGATTTTATAAACAGTGAAGTCATTGTCACCTGCTCTCGAAATAGACAACCTCTTCAAGAAAAAATGACTCCCCAAGAGAATCGAATATCTATTCCGTTTTAAATATGTGAAATATCTTTCAAGCCAAGTGGGATAGCTATTTTCTAAGCATAGCTTAGATCTGGCACAAGGCTGAGAGTATGGGGCAGCTAGTGAGTATCGAACTCAGTTTTCAGTCGTAACTGATCTAGCGAGACAAGCTTGCCAACCATTACACCACACCGAGCAGCCCAAACAGAGGGTATATAGTGATTTTTACAAGTGTAGCTTACATGTGGCACAAGGCCGAACGTATGGGGCACCCAGTGAGAATCGAACTCACTACTCAGTGGTAACTGTTCTAGCGAGTCTAGCTTGTTAACCACTACATCGAGGTGCCTACAAGCCAAGTGGGATATACGAGTAACTTATGTGAGGCCATCACAACAGAGCAAGAGTTAGTCATAGTATTTAATATTGGCGCATCTCTTCTTGAAAATTCCTAAGTTCAAAGTCTATATTTGCTATTTTTTTAATTTTCGCATTCAAAACGCAAACAGGGTAATTTTTTAAGTAATGGCTTTTATTTAAATTCTATAGTATTTCTTATTGTTGTAATCCTTATATTTCGTGTGTACACGTTTTTCAGTAGGTATGTGTACTCAAACACGTTTCTCTACTAAATATGATGTTTACAGATGAGTAATATATTTAAAATTCAACTTTTAATTATTAGATTAGAATCCGAACGCATTTTTCTTCGAGTTTTCTTTGGTCAACTCTGAATTAATTTCAATTTCGACTTTTATTTCCACGTTACCCATTGGCACGGACATTCTTACAACCGTAAATTTCGGTTACAAGTCGAATTTTCAAGCCCCCCCCCAATCTTTCCAAAATGGTGGTCGACTTTTTTAGCGGGTATAAAACGCAAACATTGAGCACCCTGTGGTAAAAAAGAGGGACAGTATTTCTAATAATTACGATACCCAACATACCATGCAAATAGCGTACAAATAACGGGGAAGTGTTTTACAATTTCTTTCCCGTAGGGTCGTAGAGGAATCATGTGCACCGCAGCCGCAAGATAGTCCGACTTCTCCTCGACCACCCAAGACTATAGAACTTAGTATGTCCTGTCTGGATATAGAATAAAAGGATTCATTAGCACGTGAGTGAATGTAATGGATCCGACTGGAATTCGAACTCGGCTCTCCGATTCCTCAGTCTGTGCATTCACTCCATTACTCTACTGTATTTTATAACATACGATAAATACTATCAAAAAAGCTACTTGGTATGATATTTTATGGGAGCTGCTGTTGACTTTAATATTTTTGTCAGTAGATTTGAAAAATTTTAAATGTTCACTAACTCACACCGATACAATATACGGTAGCTACCTGTGTGTGCTGTCGATTGTTTGCTAATCAACGCATATAGAATGATATTACAGTTAGTGTCTCAATATACAAGTACGTGGTGTGACCTTATGTAGTTTTGGAACAGGTTATCGTATACTGTAGTCTTTTATTTACCGGTAGGCCTACGTTTTGTGTCACTGTTAGCCTACCGTCTGTTTGGAGAGTCAACCTATACGATAGGTATAGGGCTAACTCAGAATTTCGAGCAAAAGATTTTGAAGTCGATTTTTACGCTAGGTCGACTTGTTCGTCGAAATTTACGGTAAATAAAACTTTGTATATTTACATTCAAATTAACTCCAAGTTCAAATCATTCGAATATTTGTTTTTACATATAAAATATATAAGTATGTATAATAGTGTCCGAAACGAAAGTGGAGATGATGAGACAAACTTTTTAATGACGCGTTTCGCTGACGAAGTGATTTACGTACCACGTCTTCAGATTGCAATGGAATTTTTGAGTATAAGAGAAGCAATAACTTAAATTAGCCTAGCAGAGCCCAGAAAGTGTTCTTCACACACACACACACACACGCACACACACACACACACACACACATATATATATATATATATATATATATATATATATATATATATATATATATATATATATATATAAATTAAAAGAGGATAGAATCCAGGTAGAGCTCAATGTCCAGGACAGAACAAGAATATAATATAAAAGGCTTAAACACTAATATTCCATTTATTATAGTGGAATCGTAATCACGATCCATTTCATCAGACTTAAATTAAATTTATAGGTCTGATGAACTGGATCGTGATTACGATTCTAATGTAATAGATTATAACCATGGACTATTAGTGTTTAATCCTTTTACATTATATTCTTGCTTGGTCTTGTACACGGAGTTCGACTTGGATTCTATCCTCTTGGAAACATATATATGTATATATATATATTGACCACTAATATTATCCATCTATCTATATATATATATATATATATATATATATATATATATATATATATATATATAAAGTGGATATTGTGGTCAACATCCAGATTTTATAATTAAATGCAATCGTTAGGCCATACGTTTAAGCATGAAACAGACTCTTGCTGCTTGGTGTTGACTTCAATGTCCACTTCTATAGTTACATACGCTCTATCACTAATATTGAGCACTTTGAATATAGCATGCAGTCAAACTATATTTCTATCATATTTAAAAACGTGCGCGAATGAAAATAAAGAACAAGGCAACATCACATGCATTCGTTGCAATCGGTTGATAATATAATATATATACAGGGATTGGACAAAATAATTGAAACACTTGTTAAATTCAAAGAAAACTTATTTAATATGGAGTTGGTCCTCCTTTAGCCTCACATACAGCTTTAATACACCTAGGAATGGAATCATACAGCTTCCTGACTTTATCCAGAGGAATTTTCAGCCATTCTTTCATTAACACCTGCTCCAGATCTTTAAGACACGACGGTGGAAGATAGCGGCTCCTAACTTGTCGCTTCAAAATGCACCACAAATGTTCAATAATATTGATGTCTGGAGATTGGAGAGGCCATTCTATGTGTTCTAGCTCACTTTCATGCTCTTCATTCCAATTCTTAACAACTCGAGCGGTATGTATTGGAGCATTATCGTCTTGGAAGACGCAGTCACCATCAGGGGATAAAGTCTGGGCCATTGGATGAACATGATCTCCCAAAATGTTCAGGTAATCTTTGCTGTTGATTATACCATGCAGGGCAACTATTGGACCGTGACATTTCCATGATATGGCGGCCCAAACGATCACTGATCCACCTCCATGCTTCACTGTTGGAAGAAGGCAGTCAGGGTTGTAAGCTTCTTTTGGCTGCCTCCACACATAAACTCGCCCTGAAGTTGGGAAAAGAGAAAAATTGGACTCGTCGGAGAATATGGCTTGTTTTCATTGGTCTTCAGACGAAACATAGTGATATCTGCACCGCTTCAACCTCTTCTGAATGTTGCGAGTGGAGAGAAGAGGTTTCCTTACGGCGGCTCTTTCATGATATCCAACCTTATGGAGCTCACGACAAAGAGTTTCAGTAGAAACTGGACTATTCATATGATTATTCAACTCAGCAGTCACTTTGGCCGCATTAGTCCGATGATTTTTTGCCACATTGCGTTTCAATGCACGTCGGTCCTTGTCAGTAGGTTTGCAAGTCCGGCCCGAATTGCTACGGTTCCTAGAGGATTTGCCGTTTCTCTCGAATTGCGTCATAGTTCTTGATATGGTAGCTCTTGAAAAAACAAACAGTTCAGCAACCTTAGTGAACGAGGCTCCTGACATTGCAAGCTCCAACAATTTGCCCTTTTTCGAACCCGGAGAGGTCACGCATTTAGCTTAAATTTTACTAAATTCTAAAAATAAATAAGACAAAGACAGTAAATTAGATAAATAAACGTATTTACAATAGATATAACCTGCAATTACGAAGTTTTAGTTAAATTTCTTAATAGAATAGGTCTTTGAAATATTGGAGTGGACCTTGCAGCTGTTCCAATTATTTTGTCCAACCCCTGTAGGCGGCGCAGATCCATGATTTTTCGAGACCGAAGGATGCTACACACACACACACACACACATACACACACGCACACGCACACACACACACGTATATATATATATATATATATATATATATATATATATGTATTAAAGAAGAACAAATACCATTTCTAGAGCCAACGGACACATTGCCAAAACCACACACACGCACACACGTATATATATATATATATATATATATATATATATATATATGTATATGTATTAAAGAAGAACAAATACCATTGGTAGAGCCAGTCTCAAATAAAAACGATAATATTGAAAAAAAGCAAAATACTCAGACTCTGTGTGTGTGTGCGTGCGTGTGTGTTTATGTATATTTGAGCGTTTGGTGTCTGTTGGATTTTAAATCAGTCTAATCCGATTGGATCTCTGCTTACTTATTCTATTAACTCCTATACCGCATTGTTTTACTACATTTTTTTGCGATTATCGGTCACATTATGTATGATCCTGGTCTAGGGTCATTGTCAAAAACTGTTAGATTAATGCACTTTCAATGCATTTTTTTCTTTGTGATCTCTTTTCTCTCCTGTTCAGACTGGCATTTTATTAAGTCGGAATTGTGGTCAGATATATTACGGCAAGCTACGATTGCGTTTAAAATATTGTTAGATACACTTTTTCATAAGTGACCTTATATTTTTCATTAGAAGCTAAGCTCTTCGAAAAATTGATGTTAAACCTTACCTGTTTTAAACAGTTTCCCATATATATTTTGTCTGATATAAAATCAAAAGTACATGATGATCTAAAGGAGTCCATTCGGGGTTGTGCGCTGGATGGGTTTAACGAATTATACCTATCACAGATAGGGCTACTCTTTTGTTAAATTGTCTGTATTGAGTTACGTTGTCTTGCCACATGGATGACACCCTTACGCAAACCTCCTGGTCTCTTTCGGAAAGCAGCTTCCACCAGTTTAAGAGTTTAACAATATCTAGCTGTGTTGTTTCTCCATGTATATTTTTCTACATTCTTCAAAATAATCTGTTCGCTGATTAATACATTTTTAATTTCGTTGAGGTTGGTGACGATGGATGCTTGTAGGTTATAGAAGAATTCTTTCTTTCCAAGAATGTTGTGATGCAACTCAGGAGAGTATCGACCTTTGTTATGTGTCAAAGAAAATTTCTATAAGATCCACTATAGCGTTCCAAAAACTGAAAAGAAACGACAATGCGCTGTAATTTCTAGTGCTTCATTCAATTGTTTTGGGGCACGGCGCGCGAATATTTTCCGATATCTCAGCTAGGACAACCCAATCGAACACCGCTTTTGCGGACAAAGCTTCACACCGAAGGCTTCCGGCCATATCACGTCCAAACTTCGATTCTCCTTCGATCATCGAAGTTAAAAAAATAAGACAAAACGTAGTCAGCACCTAAATTGGTTACCGTTTGTAAAAAAAAAAAATAATAATAATAAAAAAGATGTTGTAAGCATGGATAACGGATCGCAATGGGAAGTCGGGGAGCTGAGTTCGAATTCCTGTTGGGTTCGTTAGAATCATTTACGTGCAAATACCCATGGGGAAGATATGAATCCACATTTCCTTCTCCCAGATATGGGTTAATTAATATGACTTGTATCAGGAAATCATTATTATGTAACAAATATATCTCACAAACCAAAAATATATTTGTGATTTAAATAACCTTAAAAGGTTAATAACCCGTAAAAAAAAGGAATCACCGAACTCACAGTGATATCAGGATATTTGTATCATCTTAAACCAAAGCTTCAGCGAGTTCGCTGGTTCCCGGACTACATAAATTTAAACGTGCTACCAGGCTGGTATCACGGTCCCACCCTTTCACTGTCAAAACGGTTAAATGTAACCGTCTCTTCTTCTCAAACTCCCTTCCCCTTACTTCATTCTCCGATGACTATAATCTTCAAATATTCAAGTGTAATGTCAATCAACATCTGATACTTTGATCTTGTTCCCCGTCCTTCTCTAT
>OZ038486.1:67939208-67964208 GCA_964036315.1 Acanthosepion esculentum
CGCACCAGAATAGACAGTGAGGATAGTAAAATTTCAATCGCTGTTAAGAGCTTCCAAATGATAGGACGTTGTGGAGAGCCATGATAGATCCTGTTCTGAAGGGAAACGGCACATAGAAGAGCTTTGTTTCAGCGTTTGGGAAATGGGTCCCACACGCACTGTCTCCAGAGAACAAGCGTGTTGTTTGTTGCGAATCATTTAAAGACACCTTCAGGCACCAGTTTTAGGTAGGCGTGTTACAAGTGATGAGAAGAGGATACTTTACCAGAACGTTAAACAACGCTTATTGTGGAGTAGGTGTGCAGGAAGTTAAATCGACAATCCATATTGTTGTGGATTCTGGGATGAAATCCAGTATCAAATAATAACAAACGCCAAGAATGAATATAGGAAATAAATGTATTGACGCAATAATACAAACTGGTAATACAGGTTAGTAGTTCCAGGAATGCGGGTTAATAGCAAAATATATATATACAGTCTTTGATATCGACGTATCGCTGTCGGACTTCTTACTGAGTCTACGTGCTCGCTTACTGTGACTCTTGGCGCTACGTTATTCTACCGACCGACTCTACTCGACTACTACTGTTCTGACTTGATTTAACGTACTACCGAGTATTCACTGGCAGTATTATATGTATACCTTGGGTGAGTCTATTTGTGTAAAAAGGGGAGACCCCTCAATACCCCCCTCCTTAAATCCCTTTTGGGGGGAGTTAGTATTTTTATGGTCGATAATCAGAAGTTCGGTAAATTTTCTCTTCCTGTTTGACCTTCTACTTTCAGTGTCTTCTTGAGGTCTTTGAATCTCATTTTGTATTTGGTTAATATGTCTTCTGTGAGTAGACTTTTCGCCTTGTACTGTGTACATCATATTTCCTAGTCTGTTAATTATCGTACCAAGTTCGAATGATCTTTTGAGTACTATAGGTGTATGCCGGTTTTTGTTCTTGTTCGGCAATAATTTATCACACACAGACCGTATTCTGCGGGCAAACGGCACGTTTCGCTTCTTTTTTACTGCTGGTTGGACATTTTCTTTTAATTCAATTCTAGCGGCAAACTTGTTACCTCGTCCTAAACCGCTCGAAAATACTTCGGGACATTGATTATGTAATTCTGCCTTTAACTTTATAGTTTTTGATGGTTCGCACTTTATCTTTTTACAAAAAGAACTGATAGGTAAATCCCATACGTCGAACTTTTGTATCCAGTCTGTGCCCACCAGATTTTCTGTATCTTTCATTACGAATATCTTGAGTTTTTTAGTTTTTCCGTGGAATTTCACATTTAAGATCATTTCTCTTTCGAATTTTATACGCTTCCCTGTCACTAACTTAGCAATTTTCTGTGTATGTATCATGGTCGGTCTGTTAAGCTTTTTCCATATCTGTAGGTTAATTATCGTTAAATCCGAACCTGTGTCTAGTTGTAATTCTATCTTTTTATTTAAAATTTCAAGTTCCACGTATTTTCTTATGTTAATATTGTCTTCGTCGTGCATTCTAGTAGCTCTTATCTTACTAGTAAATTTTCTGTTCCTACATTGGGATGCCTTGTGACCCATTTTTCCACACGCTAGACATTTTTTATATTTAAAACGACAATCCTTATTCCAGTGTAGTCCTCCACATCGATAACATGCCGATGGTGGGGGGCTTATATTTGCTTTGATTTTTGTCATAATTTGTCCTATCCGTTGTCCTTTTTCCATTATTATAGAATTTTTGTTTTCTTTCCGGGGAGGGTGAAAATTTTTTTTCATTATTATAGAATTTTTGTTTTCTTTTCGGGGAGGGTGAAAAACGTAAACTTTTGTTCAATTTACGTATATGTGCTACTCCTGACTCCTTGATATCCTTCGAGTCTTTCTTTATACTTAGGCATTTTTGGCAGTCTTCTGATAATTTTTGTAGTGTTAATCCAGGCTCATTTTGTAGTTTTGAAAGCATTCTTTTGCGCATTTCACTATCTTTAGCTAAGAGTAACCCTTGTACAAAATAAGACACTTGAAATTGTTGGGAGTTAATTCTGCCAACTTGAAGTCGTCACAATGTTTGTTCACGATTGCGGCGAACGGGGTGTAGTCCTCCTTTTCGTACTTTATGAGGTTAAGACATTTCCACCTTTTGTGAAATAGTGACGTCTTTGGACTGAAAAGCTCTGTAAGGCATGTAACTGCTTCGTCAAACGTTAACTCATTTGTCTTTTTTGGCAAGATGTAATCCACAATTTTGTGTATTCTTCAGTTCCTAATTTTCTGAGGAACAGACGTAGCTTCTTTGCTTCTGTCCAGTTTAGACAATCGATGTTGTAGATTTCTTCATAACGTCGGAAATAATCCCCGAAATTTTTATTCTCTTCTAGGGAGCAATTGAATGTTTCTATCGTATTCCACACTGTGTCTTGGGAAAAAGTCGCCTCTTTTCGATATTTTGTTGTTTGTTAACCGTTACCTTTAATATTAGTTCCTGGAGTTGCGTTTGTCTTTCTTGATTTTCCTTCTGCGTTTGTAGTAATTGCTTTTGCCACTTCTCTTCCATTCTTTCTTGGAATTGTAATTGCTGTTCATTTTGTCTTTCTTGGAGTTGTAATTGCTGTTCATTTTGGTATTTTACAAGTTCTACTAAAATACTTTTAATATCCTCCATGATAAGAGTCTTACGAAAAACTCGATTTTTCTTATTTTAATCCTCGTAAATCTTTGTCGGTAAGTTGTTGTGGATACTAGCAAAAAACGGTATTTTTTTCTTTTGAGTCTTCGATAAGTGCAAATTCATGTCGCGCAAGCTGTTGAGAAGAGAGAATTTCTCGTCACCAAGTTGTTGTGGTCGGCAAGGAAGAATTTTTCTTTTTTTCTTTTTCCTTCCGTGTGAGTTCGAATTCCTCGTTGCCAAGTTGTTGGGGACAACGAGGTAGAATTTTGTTTCGTTTTCATTCCGTGTGAGTTCGATATCCTGGTCGTCAAGTTGTTGTGGATTCTGGGATTAAATCCAGTATCAAATAATAACAAACGCCAAGAATGAATATAGGAAAATAAATGCATTAACGTAATAGTACAAACTGGTAATACAGGTTAGTAGTTCCAGGAATGCGGGTTAGTAGCAAAATATATATACAGTCTTTGATATCGACGTATCGCTGTAGGACTTCTTACTGAGTCTACGTGCTTGTTACTGTGACTCTTGGCGCTACGTTATTCTACCGACCGACTCTACTCGACTACTACTGTTCTGACTTGACCTAACGTACTACCGGATATTCACTGGCAGTAGTATATGTATACCTTGAATGAGTCCATTTGTGTAAAAATGGGAGACCCCTCAATACATATCCAAATTCCGGTCGATGCATGAATCCATTTTTCTTCAGCTATAGGCTCACAGACACATCAAGTTGAAAAGCCGGTTCCCGCAGGACCACCGAAGTTAAGCCATGTTAAGTCAATAGCTTGATGCGTGACTCTTCAGGAATAACAAATGCTGCAAGCTTGGATATGCCAGTGTTTTAATAGTTAATGGTTCGGAATTGTTAATCGGTGTACCGAGATTTATTTCCAGTTGGGTTCATTAAATTCACTTACGCACAGATACCCTTAGGAATGGTATGAATCCACCGTTTCTCTTTCCATCTATGGGTTAATCAGTAAAACTTGTATCACTAAATCATTATTATCTTTAAAAAGTTCTTACAATCTAAAAAATATTTTCTGACTTTAAGCTGCAAAATGTTGATAAACCGTAAAAAAAAATCAATCAATTATAATAAATACCCAGATGTAAACGAAAACGTAGCGCAGACTCGCTTCACTTGCCTGGGTGACAGCCAGTCTTGAAGAACGAATTCAAATTAGACAGACTAGGGATGATATTCACCAGTCTATCTTGCCATAGACACATCCCCTGCTGCTACAGCTGTAGTACATGTGTTACCTCTATAACCTATCCGGGAATTCCGTGTGTGTGACTATCATTGATTACTGTTGTAACCCAGGGAAAGGTTACAGAATAAGAATAACCAAAACGAAGGTTGGAAATGAACGATATTATTTATAACCGAAACAACATATAAGATTAACCAGCGGTGTGTAGTAAGTAATCGACTTCTAGTGGTGAGCTAGACCTAAATCACAAGTGAATCCCAAGTGGAAGATATCCACTAACCGCCCCACGCGGTCAGACGTGGCACAAGGCCGAATTTAAGGTGGGGTGACCCAAGTCCGTAGGCTCGGGCAAAATTTCCCCGTAAACCCCGTACACACTAGACGAGACTCTACCCTTCGACATAGGCTCATCTGGGTTCCTGTCTGCACGAAGGCAGAGAGCCTGACAAACATACTTGGAAGTAAATCCCAGAAAAAGATATTCACTAACCTCCCCACGTGGTCAGATGTGGCACAAAGCCTAATTTAATGTGGGATGAACCGAACCCCAGGCTCGGGCCAAAATTCCCTTTCGACCACGTATACTCGGAGTCGGGTAGCTGTCTAAACTTTCCCCGTAAACCCCGTATACATGAGGTCGGGTAGCTCACTACCTACCCCAGACGAGAATCTGCCCTTCGAAATAGCCTCGTGTGGGTTCCTCTCTGCCCGGACGCAGAGAGTTTGACACGCACACGTGGAAGTGGATCCCAGAGAAATGCAACATACAGTATGTTCCACTGTATTTATAAGTCTATAGGTACGGTATAACAATTACATTCAGAGCTCCGTCTAAAATAAAAATGCTTCTGGGGTCTGGAGCTGCTTCATTATCGTCTTTTGCGCCAATTCACGTTCTTAAACACAAGATCGAGTGACATCAGTGTGTTATCAATAGTTCAAAGGTATTCCGGTGCAAGGCCATCAAAGTTGGCCAAAAGCTCACAGAGCCTAGCTTGGCCCTAAGGCAGCATAAATATTGGAAAACAGAATCGAGTCAACCAAGAATATTTACTGAACCTCTGCACAATTTTGTTACTTCTTGGTAAGTGTAATTTTTTTAATTTTTTATAAAGCGGAGAAAACTATGCCGAAAAGTGTGACCATGGAAAATCGACAATTTTCCTCTTGCCGATAGTCAACTAGAAATAATCACACGAGATAAGGTCATTTGTACTCGTAGCACTCAATATCGCTTTCTTAACCTACCTGCAAATCAAATATAACAGGAGAGAAACAAAATGAGCGCAGAATAGGCTGTGCCTGAGGCACTTTCGTCAAACACTTCAAATTGCTACAAAACCAAAATATTAGCCTGAAAATTTTTAAATCGTCTCGTAAAAAGAAAACATTCATATATATGTCAGACATGACGCCAATCTTGTTCAGAAAATAGCTAAAATGTCAATTGTATACAACCGCTTTCTCTACGCGAGTGAAAGCTATAGGTCTTGGTGAAGATTAAACTTCCCTTGAACTCTGTGGATTGGCGCTACAGGATCCCAAACAACGGACTGTATCAAGTAACAGAATTTACATGACTTGAAGACTTTCAACAATAGAAACAGCTAAAATGGATGTCACATATAACTAAAACAAACAAACAAAAAACATTCCTAATCAAGATGATCACATTTTACACTATTTCAAATAAAAAGTTTGAGCGGAACCCAAACCAACGCAGAAAGATTACCATATTTTCAGGCTTACAACACGCACTTTTTCCTAAAAAATAACCTGAAAAATACGTGTGCGTCTTCCAAGACTTGACTGACAGGAACGTGGATCTGTATGTTGAGTCATTACACTATAATGTGAGCTATATATCTGATTCAGCCTTTTATATAATATAACCTCAGTACTTAGCTGTTACAAGTATTTCGAAGACCTAAACCTTCCTGGATCCGAGCCACAAGCTTAAACATGCTCTGTTTACTAGCAGCTGCGCTAGCCTTTCTGCTCTTGACTAGTATGTCATTGCCATACAAACAAAATCGTACGATGGATTAATGTAAACAATACGTGGCGCCAGTATGTGAGGGACGCATGGTGAATGTGTTGTTATATGAGAATGACTAATTTTTCTTAGAACTTTCTTTTCTATATTAGGCTGCGTCTTCCAAGCCGCAGCGTCTTCCAAGCCGCAGCGTCTTCCAAGCCGCAGCGTCTTCCAAGCCGCAGCGTCTTTCAAGCCGCAGCGTCTTCCAAGCCGCAGCGTCTTCCAAGCCGCAGCGTCTTCCAAGCCGCAGCGTCTTGTACGCCGTAAAATACGGTAATAACAGCTACAAGATTTGAGAGACCTATTTGTTTGGAAAATTGTTTTAAGAGAAGGATTTTTAAGATTTCATAGAGCAGGAAGGGAGTTGCACAAGTGAGAATTGCGAGAACTGTTAACATAGAACTTAGGGCTACATCTCGGCTGTTCAACTGTAAATCGATGAGATCTCGACGCCAGTTTAGTACTGCACTTAAATAAATACAGTCTAGGTACTAAAGCGAAGAGCTCTTCCGAACAATGATAAAATTTCAACTATCAGTATTACTAGTACATGTTCCATAAATACTGAATGTTTCCTTATAAGGAAACGGCTAATATTACCATTACCATTAACAGGCATTATTATGAGGTATTTTTATAAATAATACAGGCATTATCCCATGTTTCTTTTTAAGTTTGTGTGATGGTTTGACAAAGAAAGGAATCTTGTGGAACAACTTGATTCAGTGCGGCAGCTCATGCCACGCTGGACCAGTTTTTATCAGCCGGGATATATTCCTGAGGTAGCAACAGCCTCGGGTTTCATTTTATCTGAGAGTTTTCATATCCATTGAGAAAAAAAATCAGTTAAGCATCGTTACACTGTTACAAGACATAATGAATGATTTTTTGCAAAAGGGACAGCCCAACATGAAAATATCAAATTGGAGATACCTAAGTCAAACAAGTACAAAAATTAAAAAGAAAAAACAATTAAATATCTGGAAAGTGTTTTAACAGAGCACGAATTGTGTGATACCGAAATCCAACGGGTCATTGGGTTAGCCAAAGATGCCTTCCAAAAGCTAAGCCTTCCAAAAGTTAAGCAAAGCATTATGAAACAGAAAAAAATCGTTACTAACAAAGAAAAGAGTACTGAACTATTGCTTATCGTTTCTCATATACATCAGTGAATGCAGGATAATCTCCTCAAAGATGAAGAAGAGACTGAAAGCAACAGAAATGTTGTCCTACAGAAGGATGCTGAGGATACCATGGAGCGAACATGTGAGTAGCGACTAAGTTTTTAGAGAAAATGGACACAAAAATGGGAAGTTGTACTTAAAATCAGTAAGAGGCCCGTAATGGGAAAATAATGACTAAAGAAAACAATGTATAGTGAACTTGAGTAAATGGATAGCGGCACAAAGTTGAGGAGAAATAACAAAAAAAAACATTAAGAACTACAAAGGAGAGGCAATTATGGAGAGCCATGATCGCCTATGTCCTGGAGGTACAGGGCACAGAGAAGACACGGCTTTGTCCCTAAGGACTGGCAATTATTTCAGGCAGTTATATGCCATACGTGATACACGCTTAGGCGATCATGTATCGAAAGATACATGATTGACGAGGCAGATTTTTTCCCAAAGTACGTTACCCTTTCTTTCTGCCGTAGACCAGTTGCCATCCAAGGTTACAGAAGCCGATCTGTCCTGCTATTTACCCACCATAGTTGAGGGAAGAAGAAGAGGATTCATATCTTTCTCAAGAATATTAGCACGAAAGTGAATGTAACGGATTCGACTGGAATTCGAACTCGGCTCTCCGATTCCTCAATCCGACCCGCTATCCATTTCTCCCCCGTGCCACCTATAATTATTTAAGAGAATATAATTGCCCCAGTTAAGTTTTAAGAGATCCTTAGTCGATTTAAAAACCCCGTTAGGTAACGGCCTCAGTCGACAATAAATTTTGCACTTGAACAGAAGATGAATTTACGCAGATTATAATCAATTTTTTTAGTACAATAGTAACACTTTTGAACGTGCTCTCGAGAGAAAATTATATTATTGGTAATTCATTGAAAGCAAAAGCCGCGCCTCATTGGGTATTCGACAGAAATATTGGCATTGTAGGCCTCGAAGCTAGTACAGTATTAATCAGTTTTTAATCGCTACTTGAGAGTACCTGCTTCTTATATCAAACATACAGAATTAGTAGAACTCGCGCCACGCAGTCTGTCACACCAAAGAGTCGAAGAAGCCGATACGCATCTGGTAGTGGAGACCAATTTACAGTTTATGATTAGTCAACTATCATACCCTTCTTTGGATTTTTCCCCAGCGTTAACATCAACTTGAGCCCTTTAACAGTAGTTGCTGTGTTCAATTATAACTAACCGGAATAAATTACGCCTTTAAGAAAGAAAGAAAGAAAGAAAGAAAGAAAGAAAGAAAGAAAGAAAGAAAGAAAGAAAGAAAGAAAGAAAGAACGAAAGAAAGAAAGAAAGGAAGGTAGGTAGGTAGGTAGGTAGGTAGGTTTATTTTCTTGAAGAATACCAGATATTCTCAGCCTCTGGTATACAGTCAGTAAGGAGGTGAGCACGGTGGATAGCGGCTGGGATTGAGGAATCGGAGAGCCGAGTTCGAATTCCAGTCGTGCTAATACCCCTGGAACGGTATGACTCCTCAAGCTATGGTTAAATAGCAGGACATACCGGGTTCTATAGCCTTGGATGACAAGATGTCTACCGCAGAAAGATATGGAAACCTACTGCGGGAAAAAAATCTGCCTCGTCAGTCATGGTCACCTAAGCGTGTATCACGCATGCTACATCTGACCGAAGGAGGAGATCAAACAGCTACTACTGTTAAAGTAACTTGTTTGCTCTCAAGGCTCTTCAAATTGTACAGAAACGGACGCGTATAGTCAAAAGATGTCTTGGTCTATTATTACGTCGCAGCATATTAGAGTGGTGGTTTTCTAAACGTGGCTTAGATGTGACATACGACCAAATGTATGGAGCACCCAGTGAGGATTGAAACCACTACAGTTTTTCTAGCGAGACAAGCTTGTTAACCGTTACACGCCGTCGTGGTGCCCCGCTGCATATCAGAATGAAGCAATCCTGAAATATTTAGAAGTCCTACCAGAATTCATTATTGCATTATTTCATAACGACATTAGATATCCAGATGACACTGTGTTGATAGCAGACAGAAAGGAAATTACATCAACTTCTACAGAAAGTAATACAGGAAAGTGAGAAGAAGGGATTAAACATCAATTGCCAGAAGACAGAATATATAGTTGTTAGCAAAATAAACAGCCCAACATGAAAATCACAAATTGGAGATTGTTGCGGGTCGGTTATATGCGCCTCAACTTGTTGCGGGCGTTAGTAACGTCAGTGTTTCAGTTGAGAAATAATACGTTTTTCATGAAACATACCACCGCACATATAGTGGACTCAGGATGGGAGTCCCCGAAAAAAAATGAAAAGAAACGATAAGAAGCAGCATATATGTACAAACAAATTATAATGTATTAAGCATAAAGAGATACAAGTGAAAAAGAACATGATGTGACTAACAAATGAATGTGAAAACCGTTTGGGTTCAAAGTATGTGTAGTGACGAATGTTCGTACGTAAGTATGTATGTATGTATGTATGTGTGTCTGTATGTATGTGTGTATATGTAATGTTAATGCGTTTCTCAAAGGGAAGCCGGTATCCGCGAATGTTTACACGTTGTCGAATAAGTGGACAAAATAGAAGAGATTAAGAAAAAATATTGCAGAGTATTTATAGTTCGGAGAGCGTCCCCTAGTAGCGGTTTCGAAAATTAGGAGAGGTTAATCCGACAAGATACTAAAATGAAACAAGTCCAAAAATTGAAATATCTATATTCATGTTTTAACGAAGACTGAAAATGCAACGCCTACATATAAAGAGGCATTAGAATAGCGAACGATAACTTCCAAAATCTAATCTTAATATGACAAATATCATAAGAAGAACAGAAAAGAGAAGATAATTATTATGTAATATCGATGATCTTTTCGCTTGGTGCAAAAATAATGTCTGATTTATGAGAAGAAAGTTTTAGATAATTTTTATGAAAATTTATGATATTTATAAAATTTATGAAATTTGTGATATTTATGAAATTTATGATATTTATGAAATTTATGATATTTATGAAATTTGTGCTTCTTATAGTTAATGAATATCACAATAAGTAATTTATACCTTTCTCTTTGAGATTATAAAATATATTTTTCATGATCTGCAATATTCGCACCCATGTTTGTCCCATCTAAAGATCACATTCAACATATCTTACTGCATGAGTTTCATAAAGGTTTCAATGCAAGTGCAGCAGCAAAACCTATTCAGAAATCATATGATGTAGTGAATGAAAGAAGTTGCAGGAGGTGGTTTTCCTGTTTTCGAAATGGGGATTTCGTTTTGAAAGACAAGCAAAAAGAGAATCCCCCCTCCGCAAAAGAACTTGATTCTAAAAAATTGGAAGCTGTTGTCACAGACAATCCCACTATTCCCTTTAGGGAGCTTGCAGAACAATTTAACGTAGACCATACAATCATGCTACGCCAATTAAAAAGGATCGGATATGTTTCAGTGGATGGGAAATGGGTCCGCAACGTCTCCAGAGAATCTGCAACAGATTGTTGTTTGTTGCGAATCATTTCAAGACACCTTCAGGCACCAGTTTTAGGTAGGCGTGCTGGAAGGCAGAGAGGGGGTCTCTCAGATGATTAATGGAGAGAAGTTTAGTTGATTCGTCAAGAAGGTTAGTTTCTGATCCCAGACTTGTGAGTGAAATTGGATAGATGGAAACCTTGGAGGGCGTCGGTAGCTAAGCTAGCACGAAGTCGCAAGTCATCGCGACCGAGTGTTTCAGTGGGCTGGCCTTGTTAAGATTGTTGATCACGCTAGATAGCGCTCTCTTACAGAAACTGTAACTAAAATAGGCTCATCATAATTGTTCTATAAACTACAGGTGTGTTTGGTGGCTGTTAAACAAGAACAATTATGCCTGCGCAGGCGTCTGCAATAGGGATTGGCTAGCCGCCCTAGTAGACGGCAATCCTCGAATACGAGTGGCCAGCTATTATATATATATATATATATATATATATATATATATATATATATATATATATATATATAAACGATGCTCCCAAAACCAGATACAGATGACGTCAATATAGATGGTTTCAAACTTCCAACTTTCCAAAGAATACTAGGATGAAGAGAAAAGAATTCTGTCCCCCAGATAGACAAAACATGACTGCCATGGTCGAAAGTAATTGAGCAGAGCAATAATACAAGGTGAATATCAGACAGTTTATTTGCAGCACAAGACTAGACAAATTATTTGGAAAAGTACAATAAACAGGAAACATATAGACCTTGGTCCTTTTTACTGGTGCCCCTGCTACTCACCTAAAGGTTATTGACATAACTTGAAAGAGAGATTTTCTCTATTAAGCGCAGGAGATACGAGAATGAATACATTGGTGAAAATCAAGACTAGATGAACACAAAAGGGACATCTTTAAAAACACCACATATAACGCATTGGGTGTTCACCGTAAAGAAATTTGACCACAATTTTGATATAGGGAATGCTACTTTTATTAAAAGAGAAAATAATCTACTGAGACGAAAATATCTGGAAAGTGGACTGATCGATAGTTCAGCCACGGTAAATTTGTGTCCAGAATCTTACAATATATACCTATTCTCGGCAGATTTTCTGTTGTCACAATGTGTGGTAGTCAGAGATAAAGATGATGGAGAGAAAAAGAAAAAGAATATATATGAATTTGACTATATTGAAAAAAATTTCGTTTAAAATTTTGAAACTACCAGCGTCTCTCGTTGCGTGCGCATGTGTAGACGTAGCAAAATCAACAAAGCCAAGTCCGATGAAATTCTAAGTGATGTTTCATGTGTCACAAACCTTTTTCCAATTTTTCATACTATTTTTCTAAATACTTTTTGTTGATATATAAAATTATACAAAATTATATATCATAATATATATATATATATATATATATATATATATATATATATATATATATATATATATATGTGTGTGTGTGTGTGTGTGTGTGTGTGTGTGTGTATATATATACATATATATATATATATATATATATATATATATATATATTAAGGCATAAAAACAATTTTTTTATTAAAGGCCATGATAGATTTAAAATAAAAAACACCAGTCAACCGGTTTCGTCCCCTCTCATCAGAACTGTTAACGGGGAATAGAAATTATGAAGAACAAGAAAGTCTGTAATGGAGGACATGAATAAATGGGCAGGGAAGAAAAAAAAAGTGTATCTATATATAATTAAAGTAATACCACCAAAGATGTTAGAGACACAGCACAGCAATCCCAAGCAAACAGTCCCTTTGTTTGCAAAGAGACGGTCGCTTGGGCCTGATGTACAGAGTCTCCAACACCCTGAGATGGAATACTGAGTGTGCCCTGGCCAAAACAGAAAACCAGGTCACACTGGAATCCAACGCACAAGTAGAATTATTTATGAAATGATCCGCAATCGACGACCCATACGTATTTCGAATGGAAATGCCCAACGAAAAAATTTATTCAATATTTTCGCAGGCACGTGCTGTTTGATTCTAGCGTCCAAACGCTGTGTCGTTCTACCTATGTAGTCGCATCAACAACTATATTTGAAATAATATATAACAGAATTAATATGCTGGGTGGGTAGAAAATCATTACATCTTCACAGACGAAAGGACAGACGTGGTTTGACAAACAACACGGACTTTCGCTGCAAAATAACATTCACGTGAACTACATGAAATCTGCTTGGCAAATGACTCACTAATCCTACCCAACCACGGTAAACGGAGATAGACCGGACATTTACCAACCGTAGCAGACTTGATTTTATTAAACCTGGTAGTCTTATCCCGAATAACCGATTGAACAATGTCTAAAGGATAACCATTGTTCACAAAGATACCAGTTAGACAACTAATTTCATCTTTCAATGTGCTATCCGAGCAGATAATTAACGCCATATGGGTCAAAGTCCTAATCAAATTGACCTTTTGTCGTTTAGGACAAAAAGAGTGCCATCGGGTATAAAGACGTTTAAAAGTAGGCTTCCTATAAACAGAAGTAATAAACACGGAAGGAATTCTGTGAACCAAAACATCTAGGAAAGGCAATGAACCATTGACCTCCCTATCTACCGTAAATTTAAGGGCAGGATGAACACCGTTGAGTAGGGAGAAAAAGTGATCGACTTCCGATTCATGGGTGAACACAAAAGGTCTCATCAACATAACGAAAGTAAACTTTGGGCTGGGAAGAACCTGACAGAAGGCTTTCCTCGTAAAAACCCACAAAATATTTGCCAAAACAGGACCCAAATATCGCAGTAATTTAACTCCTCCGACTATACCTGAAGATGTTTTCGTTGAACTCATGAAATTTGCCACTATGTCTGTTGATTTCAGTTTTGACAACATCATGTATCGTCAGATTGACGGTGTGGCGATGGGTTATCAGTTATCCACTGTGCCATGTGTCCTTGAGGACACATGGCACAGTGGATAAAGGCGTTAGTTAGATCCAATGATAGGACCCAAAGAGTGTGAGTTCAATACTCGGTTAGGGCAGTGGAGAACTTTCAAAGGGATATTAACAGGAGATAACTGATAACTGACATCCATTAAACAACGCACGTGGAACTAGAACAGTCTACTCAGTGAGCGAAATAAAGGGTTCAGTTCAACATTCTAACCACCTGAAGCAGGCTGGAGCGTACAACGGCTGAAACGTTGTGATAAACATGGTGACAAAGATGAGGACAATAGTCCGAATAATGTAAATAATGAAACAACTAATTCGGATGTTTTTAAAAAGTTAATAAAATTTGGATAGACAAAACTCGTCGATATTATTTAACCATTTTAAAAATAATTATGGCTGCCGAAATACGCCTGATATATATATATATATATATATATATATATATATATATATATATATATATATATATATATATATATATATATTTGTGTGTGTGAGTAAGATGCCTTTAAAATAGTACTTCATTTAATATAAAAATATAGATATCAAATAGGTGATGTATCGTTCCACGTTTATAACAGCAACCAGAATGAAGCAATAAGTAAAACAGTTGAAAAGAGTACGTAAGTAGGAAGAAGAAACAATGAATAGGTTTATTTATGTCATAGAATAAAACACAAATTTAAATAAGGAGAAAAAGGTTGCAAGAAAGAGTCATATTTTTGGTATATAGACAGAACCAATAGAAAAAAATATAGACTTAGTTAAAAATAGGTAATAAAAATAGCGAGTCATTGGGAAGACAGAGACCGAGAGAGAGAGAGAGAGAGAGAGAGAGAGAGGATAGAGAAGAGAGATAATAAAATGAATAAGAAAATATTAGAGAGAGGCAAAAATGGCGAATATGCTGGGAAATGAAAGAAAACTAAAGAGGAGAGGGAGTACTGTCAGAGTAAAAAGTAAGATTGGAGAAAAAGAGAAAAAAACAAACAAATGGAAATAAAGGAGAAAGAAGGAAGAGAGAAAAGTGAAAAAAGAGTTGAAATGAGAGTAAGGGAGGAAAGAGCGGGCATTGGCGAAGTGTCAGAAGCTGAGAAGTAATGTGATAATAAGAGAGAGTAGGTAGAAATAGAAAAGAAATGAAGGAAGAATGATGGAAAGAAAGAGGAAAAAGGAACACAATGAGAGAAAAGGAAGAGACATTCGAAGCCGCATAACCTCAAATTATAACATTAGATATTTTATATTGTTTAATGCGACAAGTTAGAGAACGATCAAAAAGTAAAGCGTTCAGCTTCGTTTTCGATCGAACAGTCTACCCGATCGGGACGTGTGTTTTCCTTGGGCAATGTCTAAAATAAAAGAAAGTAAAATAAAATGTAACTTCGATTGCATTCGGGCCAGACAAATCGATAATGAACTTCACGTTTTCCTCGAAAGTAATCGAATTTGAAATTTCAATTCAACAATACATAAAGAAAATGAACTTCGCTGTAGTTAATTTAAACTTGAATGCTGAGAAAGATAAACACGCATATAAATTTAGTATAGTGGCGGTCTTCTATAGTTTCTGAGAGGAATCCTGATATTGGTAGAACGTTGAACATACAAAGATAAGCATTCAGAGTAGGTGTTTATTAATTTTTTGTTTGAATTCCTTTGATAAGGAGGAATCGTTGTTTACATTTTACGCGCGAACTTTTGTCCTAATCTTTGATGTTTTCATGACAACATTTCGGCCGTTGCGCCCTCCGATTCGGGTAACCATCAGAGAATTTTGAACTGAACACTTTATTTAATCTACCTGGACAGTGTGTCCTGATTCTGCTGTCCCTGTCCCTGGATATCTCGTCTCTTTTTTGTACTGCTCAGTTATTGCTCACTGCCTAGCCCAGGGACTGAACTCTCAATTACTAATCCCCAAATTCATGCTTCAACGCTTTAAATCCACTATATGCAGTAAAACGTGACAAGTAGCAGCGTCAGCTCTTTTCGGCAGGCAGGTTAGGTTTAAGGCTCCATGTTTTCAGCACACTACTGCCATACATATTTCTACACCAACGGAAACATATAAAACTTGCAAATAAATATTTTTTATTACAACAAATATAAGTATATACAATATAATAATGTAACGAGATATATGCATGCAAATAGGAAAGTGAAGACAATTTTTAAATGTCACGGTTATATATATATATATATATATATATATATATATATATATATATATATATATATAAATAAAAACACTAGGAAAATTGGATGAAGTTCAATAATCAAAGTAAAATTTTGTTCATTGTGCTTACGTTCATAATTGTTAACTGTTCTGACCATCCCTCATTTGAAACGGTAAATCCGGAGTGGCAACGCTACTGTTCTTTTTCATTTTATATTCTACATTATATATATATATATATATATATATATATATATATATATATATATATATATATATATATATATATATATATATATATATATATATATATATATATTACTGCTCATAAAGTTTAATGCCAAATTCCATACTTCGTTCGATTTTCTTGTGTTGAGATTTGTCCGCCACCTGACTCTCACTCCGTAAAACAAAATAAAGGCGTATATTGATCTGATAACCAGTTTTTCGAAACAATAATATCCAGAAACACACACGTGAAATGATTTAAAGCCAACTTCATTGTTTCTGTGTTATTAACTCTGAGGTTTTAGCATATATGTTCCCCAGAGGTTCCATATATACCTTGTTTTCGTTTCATTTTGTTTATCCAGCCTTCCAGCGTAGAGCATATTGATGTTGTCACTGTCTTCTCCTCTTTATATGAACCGCAGCTAGCGATCTGAAAAGTTAAACTGTCTCATCAGCAAAGAGCCGATCTCAGATACAAACAAAATTAAAATAAAATAAACAATATCTGTCGAAAAAAGAAAAGAAAACAGAAAAGTAAAGAAAACGACCAATCGCGGAGAAAAGTAAAAAAACAAACAAAAAACAAACAAAAACTCAAGTTAAAAAATGTTTGATTAATGAATGTCCTTGTCGTGCCTCTATCGACTTTTGCTTCTGAGAAAGAGAAAGTAACTAAAAGGCAGGAAAAAGAGAAATAATTGACAGTTTCAAAGGACAATGTTGTCGTCGATTTTTCGGAATGCCATAGTACAAAAAAAAACAAGCAAAAATAATGACACCACGCTCGCATTTTTCTTGGAAAAAAACATTAAAGTGAATGGAGTTTTGTAAAAGATACGTATGATATCTACTGTGAGAAACAAAAAGTACTTTTTTTTTTCAGCATTAAATTCAGAAACAATAGGCGGCAAATATGCGAAACTCTCATTGTCCAACGACCCATCGATTCGAGACATACCTTCCAGCTGTCGTAGAATTGAGTAACTACTGAAGAGATAAAACAAATGGTACTCATCCCCGGTAGGTTCATAAACGGGAAACTAAAACAGGCAATATTATATTAGGGAGCCGCCATTCCACATTAAGCTGAAATCACCCCCCACCAAAAAAAAAAAAATAAATAGTGGCTGATCAACAAACTGATCCAGACCTGATTTCTAATTCGTCCATCTCGCTAAAGTGGAAAAATAATGCCTTCCTCTAACAGGACAAGGAAACGATCTGAGACTCAGGCGATCCTCGTAAGACAACATTGGTTAGAATGTTAGAATTTCGACCATGAAACTGCGATTAGAATCAGACTGCTTCAAGGAGATTTTTTGATAATTTCTACATGTAGACAATACCGGTAGGCGGCAGGAGTCTGATTACCATACGATGGTTTAACCATTGTCTTGTAAATGAAATTGCTCAGACAACACTGTTCGGACTGACTGTCAAGTCATTGTACATCCTTGGCGCCCGATCAATCTAGATGTAATAATTAAATGGAGCATTTTAAATTTAAAGTTAAGCGTCTCTTTCTTCAGCGTTTCACGATGTAAATTCTATCAAACGTATGATATAATTTTTCACAATCCCTTATAATGTATGTAATACATATGGCAACAAAGATGAGTACAATAGTCCGAATAATGTAAATAGTGTAATAAATAAATGTAATTTTTCATAATGCCAACTTTTTAGCTGCAGTGAATGGAACGAATATTTCGCGTGATGATGTGTTCATTGGCTTAAATAATATCGACTAATTTCGTACTGGTATAAAATGAATCGTAAATGTAGTAGTTTGCTTATTTTCTTTATTCAGGGCTTATTCTTTGTTTCTGAATTAAGAATCGTTTGCGGGAGAAAATCTCAGAGAACATGATTTAGATTTCTCCCCTGCATGATAGCAATTTATAAAAAAAAATTTCTTTTATGTCCAATATCCTTTCAGGGCGCGGACGGCCACCACAGGTTCATTCAAATATTTTGCTGTAAGTACAATTAATCCCTTTACCATCATTATTCAGCCAGCCACTTACTCACACCTTACTTGAGATGTCTTAAATGGGAAGAGGCGTGATCATCAGCGACTACACCTTTCATTCAGTTAGTGCTTTATGTGCTATTTCATCGATAGTTGGGACGTTTTTGTAGCCAATGAGTAAACACCGTATCAAGCCATTAGATCATAACGTTTGAAAATACGGTCAAATATATTTGGCTACAGATGTCAGCTGATTTACAGTTCAATTAGGCTTTCATTCATTTGTTTTTTTTTAATCATTTAAGTGGAATCCGCAATAACCGATCAGTTGGAATAGTTAAAATGATTTCCCCCCTCTTTCATATCGTTCATATATCAGAGTGAAAATGCTGGAGTTTCTTCACAGATCAAGCAGAGATTTGAAGCGACCAAAATGTGACTCTACATTTGAACGCTATGAATACCATGGAGTGAGTATAAAATCCACGAGGAAGTTGGATATGAAACTACAAAGAAACTGCGGCTAGCAATCAGAAAGAGACAACTGAAGCCTGAAGACGGACAGGAATAACAAATGATACCTTACAGAAAATTATTAAGAGATGGGGAAAAAATTTCATAAACAAGGGAAAAAAACTTAAATTACAATGTAATATATAATCATCTTCATAACAGATGAAGAAAACACTTGAATGGACACAAATGTGCTTCTACCGATGAATAATGATATAGCTATAGGCTTTTTTGTGTGAATGAATGACAGAAAAAAAGACAAAGAAAAAAAGATAGAAAGTTGTAGAGAACCATAATCACCCACGGCCTGAAGGGACATACGACATGAAAGAAGGATACTAGATTATCAGGTTAGTATTTTTTAAATAATTATTGCATAATTAAAATGTCTTTCGATATTTTTTCTTATTATACAATTTTTTCTAATAGCAACTGATTTTTTTTTTTTGCAAATTAATTTTGTTTCGCGAAATTTACATTTATGATTAGATTGTCCTACATATTTCTTTGGTGAAAACCAACTTCTACTTTTTCTTTTCTAATTTTGCTGACGCTGAAACAAACAATCAAGTTCACTTTTACTGGTTAGCTTCACCTACAGAGCTGAAGTATTTCTTTAAATTACGATTTATAGCCAAAATTTCCATAATAACCAGATTAATTTCCTGCAGCAAAAATCCATGAATGATACTGACTTCCTGATTGCTCAAACACATGGTGTCTTACGGTCATATCACCGGTCCACTTAAGATAACCGTAGTTAAGCAAGATGGGTGACCGATTGGGAATAACAGGTTTAGAGGATCACTATTTTTCCGTAGCTGGGACCCTAAAAGGTGCTACGACCCCGGGTCAGGGTGAACCTGGGAACAACATCAGTTACCAGGTGCTTCCACGCTTCTCAAGACCTATAATCTCCCAATCAGAGGCCTTGCTGCCGGATTTCGTTCATCGTCATTCCCAGGAATAGATAGGAACAAAGTGAAATAGATGAAAAGTTTGTTTTTACGCTGATGAACGGTGGTCGATGCAAGAACGTAGAAGTACTTATGATTTAGATGATTACGTTAATGATCTCGATCTTAAATGTTTTACCAGTTTATTTCCATAATTTGCATACAAACACACGCATACGTGCTGGTGTGTGTGTGTGTGTGTGTGTGTGTGTGTGTGTGTGTGTGTGTGTGTGTGTGTGTGTGTGTCTGTGTGTGTGTGTGTGCATGTATGTATGTATGTGCTAAATTTTATCGGTCCGTGTTACTTCCTTCATTCTAGCTACACATATTTGGGGTGAATTCTCTTAAAACACCAGTTCCCAAACAATAACTGAAGTTAAAGAACGTTGAACCTAGTCTTTATCTAGATGGGTGACCGCTTGAAAATACCAGGTCCTGTAAGCATGGATGCACGGGTGGTGTAATCGATATTGGCTCGTAATTGTTAATCAGAGAGCCGAGTTCCATTTCCAGTTGGGTTCGTTATATTTACTTACGCGCAAATAGAGAAAACTATGAATCCATCTTTCCTCTAGCCCATTTATGCGTTAGTTCTAAGAAGTGTATCACTAAACCATTATTATCGAAGAAAAAATGAAATAAAAACAATTCTTACAATCTAAAACTATTTTCTGGCTTTAAATAACCTGCAAAGTGCTGATAAGCCGTAGAAAACAAAACAACCAATTAATCAATCAAAGACAGGGATAACCGACTGTACTACTGTACCATAGACTTTATGTTATGATAGTGCATGATGTTAGTGACTAATGGTATATCAAGTTAGCGACGAGAGGCTACACAGAGGCCCAAAACGACACTTCATGGAGCAGTTGCTAACATCGACCCTGAGACTTGGAAAGCCGTTGCTGCAAGTCGGCTTTCCTGGCCTAGGACAATCCGAGGGGAAACCGAGACTTTCGAGTCCAACCGTCAACATGAAGAGGTGCTGTCTAGAAGGTCCGACTCACCCAGCCGCGTCCACCACCCACACTACTCTTCTGGTCTAGGCTGGGCATTCACAGCCATCTCAGTCTCCGCCACCGGAAGGGAGAAAATGAAATATGGAGAGAAGATGCGAACGGGGACAGGCGATTGGAAATTACGAATGGAAACAATTTAAAGGCCTTGGATATAATCACTTTACACGGTCTGTATCAAACGATCGTGATAGCAAAATGAGCTTATTAATGACCTTGATTAAATTTGGGCCATGTTTGTTATGATGGTTAAAGACTACGGGAACTTCAATCGGGTCAGATCTATTAGACATTCAGGAAAAATCAAATAAGGGGAAGGTTTTACCATGACTACCAAATTGCTGTCAGTGTTCGAATTTTAGTCTCTTATTGGGTTATACTGGATGCGACAGGAAACAAAAAACGCCCATATTTTAAATCAAAAAGACCAAGTTAACTGCTATATAAAAAAAATCACTATTGTTTAAACAAAATTCTACAGAAAAGTGAAATAGCTGAAATATAAGTTTACACTGATCAAGGGTCGATGCAAGCACATAGAAATACTTATGATTTAGATGAATAAGTTAATGATCTCGATCTTAAGATATGTCTTAACAGTTTATTTCCATAATTTGCATACAAACACACGCATATGTGGTGGTAGTGATGTGTGTATGTAGGTATGTATGTATGTGTATGTAGGTATGTATGTATGTGTTAAATATACTTAAAATTTATCGGTCCGTGTTACTTCATTAATTCTAGCTACACATATTTTGGGCTTTAAATTATTTCCATTCGTAATTTACAAACATCTGCCCCCGTTCGCATCCTCTCTCCTTATTTCAGTTTCTCTCCTCTGGTGGCGGTTACAGTATCGATTTTCTACCAGGCTCTTGGAGAAATAACAAAAAAAAAAACTTATTAAGAGCTACAAGGGACAGTTGATTCATTTAGTTTTTAAAATGACATTTTTGTGGTCTCTCTTCTCCATAGATTGCTGTAGACGATTTCTAGAACCTGAACATTTTCAGGAGTCCAAAGGGTGGCTTTCTTTAAGCGCTGAACTTGTGGACTTGAAATTTTCAACTCTTAAGAGTATCGATTTTCCACCAGGAACAGTATCACTCCGACTTAACAGGAAATGAGCACGTAATAATAGATTTCCCAGTCTTAAAAAAACCCAAAAAACTTTCAAAACCAAACACATGGTTCCAAGTCATAATGACAACTGATGGTATCCGAGAAATAAATAATAGGACATTAACTAGATGAAGACACTATTGCTACTTGCCTAAGTTCAATATCACCAGGAAAATGACAATTTAAAACGTGGGAGGTATTTCTGCCGCGACCTATATTTCTGTCTTATTTCAGAAGTTGTTTTCCATTTAGCACTAAGATTGTCAATTTCAAATGTGTATTTACTCTTTTTTTTCCGGTTACTTAACCCAAATATGACCATTTTTTTTTAAAACGGTGTATATACTCACTATTTACATTATTCGGAATATTGTCCTCATATGTCGCCATATTTATCACAACGTTTCCCCTCTCCAAGTTCTCCACTGCCGTAACCGGGTATTGAACCCATACTCTTTGGATCCTGTCACTGGATCTAACCAAATCAACGGCTTTATCCACTGTGCCATGTGTCCTTGAGGACATCTGTGTAAACCTAATGTCTTCAGGGGAATTAACACGAGATAACTGAGAACTGACACCCATTAAACATGTTACGTGGAACTAGAACAGTCTACCCAATGATCGAAATAAAGGGTTCAGTTCGACATTCCAGCCACCTGAAGAAGGCCGGAACGTACAACGGCCGAAACGTTGTAGTAAATATGGCGACAAAGATGAGGACAGTAGTCCGAATAATGTAAATAGTGTACATAATACCCCATCTCAGAAATATAGACAGATACTGGAGTATATGCTATTCTGAAGCAGGAAAATTAAAGCCAATGTTAGAAAAAGGATGACATTTCTTTTACAACGTCTCTCTATTGTTTCTAAACTAACATCCCCGGTGGTAATATCGGTGGCAATTTTGCCTGTTCCTGTTTCGAGTTCAAGTGAAGTGTACAAATCAAATGCAACATTTTCATTGATTGATGTTTTATAAGGCTTGCCAGACATTTTCAATTTATTTAAAGCCAGAAAATATTGTCAGATTGTAAGAATTCTTTTGGAGATAATAACGATATACTGATAAATGGTTTACTAATTAAGCCATAGCTGGGAGGAGAAGAGGTGAATTCATTTCTTTCTCAAAGGTATTTCTGCATAAGTGAATGTAACGAACCGAACTGGAATTGGACCTCGGCTTTCCGATTTCAGATACCGAGTCGTTATCCACTATACCACTCGCACATCTAAGCTTACAGCACCTGTTATTTCCTAAGCGATCACCACCAAGGTGCTGAACAAGCTCAACTATGCTTAACTTCGGTGATCTTACGAGAACCGGAAATGCAACCTTTTACGACAGAGAATGTATTTGCATCTTCCCTGAGGATAGGCGTGAGGTTAAGGTGATTTTCTAAGCGTATCTTAGATGTGAAACAAGGGAGAAAGTATGGTGCACACAGCGAGGATCGAACTCACTACTTAATCGTAATTCTTCTAGCGAGGCATTCTTGCTATTGCAGTACGCCGCGGTGTCCTATGGTGATATTCCAAGTGTAGCTTAGATGTGGCACATGGCGGAAAGCATGGGGTATCCAATGAGGATCGACGTCACTATTCAGCCGTAATTGATGTCGTGAGACACGCTCGCTAATAATTACATCACGTCGAAGTGCCCAGAAAAAACGCGGTTAAGTGTTGATTTAGTTATAAATATTTTTTCTGTATTTTCTCTTTCTAATTTTGCTTTTTGCTTTCATTTTATGTATAATTTTTTTTCATTCTCTTGTATGTTTTTTTTATTTATTGTTATTCCGTCTTTGGCACTACAGCTCCCTCTCTCTCTCTCTTTCTCTCTTTCATACACAGAGACACTAACCATTAAATAAACAATGTATTCCTTAAAACACTCATATAAAATTTTATATTCTATATTGTTTTTACTCAACGCAATAATTAACGATACATAATGCACTAACGTATTCGTCTGGCAAACTTGATATGATATATAATCACCAAAACGTGTTAAGGTCAGTCTACTGGATTAAGTGAAAGGTAGAAGAAAAGAAATTAAGTTAACCAGTCACCTTTTAATCAGTTCTGGGGGTAAAACGAACTGGAATCGAAAACATACACACACGCACAAGGCATACACACACAAGACAAACATACATACGCTAGCAGGAAATATGAAGCCTGTCCAAATTAGATAACTCGTTTCCTTCGACGGTACAGAAACTCCAGATCATGTATACTAGCTGATTCTAGGCGGTGTTGAATCTGAACACCACAGATGTTTGGTTTCTAATCACAGTTTTACTTGCTGGAAACTTAATATCTGAGTTTATTTGTGACGTAAACTCATGCAAGCTTTAATTTCGACAGAACTTTGTCTTTTAGTATCGATTCAATTAGGTTTTACCTTTATGTATAGCATTGTAATAATGATCTTAATAATAATCTAATCATTGTAATAGCACCTTTAGATTGAAATACGTAAAAGTATATAATGTGGTCAAGACAATTACAATTTCGTCATGACAGGGTTCATTAGATAGTTACAGCGACAATCAGTCATTTACGTGCCATACGTGATACACATTAGGCGATCATGTCTCTTTCTATTCATGACTGACTAGACAAACTGTTGCGTGATATCAGTCCGCCTCTATGGCAACGCATGCTGTATATCTCCTTAAAGATGAAGAAGGCACTCAAGGCGACAGAAATGTGGGTCTACAGAAAGATGCTAATTATACCATAGGCCGAACATTCGATCAATGACGAGGTTTTGAAGAGAATGCAAACAAGAGGAAAATTTATACTTAACATCAGGAAGAAGCAGCTGAAATTACTGGGACACGTAATTAGGATAGGATGGAGGGTTTGAAAAATCTGATACTCACAGGACGGATATAGGAAAGTGGGACAAGAGGATATACTTAATGGGTTTGAGCAAATGGATGGCCGAACAGGGTCTGGGAGAAATAACAAAAAAACTTATTAAGAGCTACAAGGGACAGGAGGTAGTGGAATCTTGGAAAGAAATTTGTTCTTTTTCTTATCGATTAATTCCAATATTTTGTACGGAGAAAGCAATTTTCCCGTTTTATTCAATTTAGCTCTATCTTGTGATCGTAGTCTTTTCGGGTATTATGTCTGGTAATAACTCAAAACACAAATACAAGAGATTCTGGTTCTCATTTGAGCATCTGCCAATATTGTATAAACATTATATGAAAAGAATGCTCGTAAAAATTTCACTTTGGCCATTGCAGCTGACGCCATCTTTAATTGACTTAAATTTGATTCCAGCAAACAAAAGCATCGGAAATTGACAAACACATTTTGGTAGACAGTCTAATAACTCGTAGTTCTTGATAATGAGTGTACATCCAAAGATTCGCTAACAATTAGCATACATGATGAAAAAACGCACAGAACTTATTAAAAACAAAATTTTATCGCCAAAATATTTGTTATTATTAAGAAGTA